>WUAM01000143.1:32627831-32666261 GCA_024336885.1 Actenoides hombroni
ACAAACTTGGGGCATTATAGAAAACCCAAATAAATCAGCTCTCTGGTGTGGCCTCTTGCGTACTGGATATTTACAGATTTAATATTCTTCCAGCTTTGAGTCCAAAACCAGAAACCTGTCCTTCTGGCTACTCTAATGATTATATCTACATTTCCTATGGCTGCTCCTGCTAAATTACTTAAAATTTTAATGTATATTACTTATTACAGTCAGCTGATAATACTACCTATCCTTCTGTTTTAGTAGGCAATATTCTAGGTCTCTCATTGAGATAAACTGCTCAGTCTTCAACCTCGTAGTTTATCCACTTCAGAACCAGATTATTGTCTCGTAAAACTGTTGAGATGATGCTGTTAATACTTGCTATTATTTTAGAGGCCAGAACCATAATCTTCATTGCAAAGATTTAAGTCCTTTTCACATGCTTAAAGTTTTCAAACTATGGGTTATATCCTGCCATTGATTTTTACGCAAAACTTCCAGCATTTTTTGCAGTAATTGGGTTTTTCCTCTTGTGATTTCACACCACGGGATCGGAATGATGCAATCACATTCCTAATACAAATTTATGAACTTTGTATCATTGAATTGGTGCTATAAAACAAAATCATTTTCAGTCCAAAGGGCATGTGTGTGTATATTTGACAGACCTGTGCATCATTCTGCAAGCAACCATTTTTCTTAATATCAGCCAGCGAAACAAAGTTATACGTGAGTGATGTTGCTATTATTGAACTGATGGTGAGCCCAAGCGCTGTGTTGTTCCCTCCCTGAAATCATTTGATACAGCAGTGGCATTCCTGTTCAAACACTACAAATCAAAAGACACAGACTTCACTTCAAAGGGAAATTGAAATGTCCAGATGAAAGTCGAGATGAAAGTCCAGATGGAAAGACAAGTGTGCCTAGCTTTGGCTCATCAGATAAGTGGGGAACCAGGTGCATGTTTGAATATTCCCCTGTCACAAAAATAAAATCTTCATTCTTTGTGGGGAGGTGAGGGTCTGTGGACGAGCAGGTCTATCGCCCCATATATAAAAGGTCTCTGCTATTTCAGTGCTCAAAACAAACAAAAGTTTATGAGAACTAAATCCCATTTTTTCCCTCTTTATACCATGTACATATGCACTTTTACGTTTGCTTCCTGATTCTTTTAAAGCAAGCAAAAATAAAGTAGACTTGTGGAATGGAAGATAACTAGACATGTAAAGAAGAAAGAGAACAGAAAATTAAGCGCTCATTTGAGAATCGGCCATGACTGAAAATTGGCTGCTCCCTCAGGACAAAGGCTGGGGAGCACCTGACCTGGACCAGAGAGATGGCATATACATACAGTATAAACCTCCTCTTAGTGCTCCCCTGCTTCTCCCACAGCCTTGGGTCACGACCTCCCTGTTATTCTGCTGCTGATTGGCTTGAAACAAGGGGTCCAAAAGAGTGTCTAAAGAGCATCGCAGAATAGAGGAGCCTTAACCCTTCTCACTTTGCTCTGAGATACCACCAGTAAGGACAGGGAAGATCCCAAGGCTCTTGGAGAGCCATGTGCCACCAAACTGTCCTTCCTATATAGGGCTACTCTCCCTGGTTAAGAGGCTTTGCCAAATGCTAAAACCAGAGAACCAAAAGTTACTGTGACATGTAGCTTCTCAGTTAAACTACTCTTCTTATTTCTGAGCTTTCTGAAATAAATGCACTACTTTCTCAGTAAAGCGTCAGACCACAGAAAAGAGGTATGAGATTTTGTAGGGAGTAAAAAAAAAAAGCAGCAAAATTGTCTTTACTGATGAGAAAAATATCAGTATTTTCAGAGAGGTACAAGAAATCTGTTATTCTTAAGTTGTGTTCTTAACACAAAAATATTGCATTCTTAAAAAAGGAGTTTTGAAAAAAAAAGTAGTGTGATTCTACACATCTTTTGAGCTCTTGGAGATGATGTTTACTTAGGTACTATAGGTATCATCTGTCACCTTCACTTACGTCAACACGGGGACAAAAGTTCCCTGTCAGCCCAAAGAAAGAGGACAAATGGCAACTAGAGACATTCTCTTTTCACTTAGTGAGATTTAAACCAAATCCTGACAAAATCCCTCTAGCAATAGGCATACCCAGGCACAGGGGTTTACCTCCTCCAGATTTTGCCTTCTGAAGACGGGATGTGACCAATCAGTTGGACAGCTTTGACAATAGTTGGTGTAAACCAGTTGGTCATTCCAGAAGGAATTCATCCCTTGTAGCTTCTGTACTTCTCTTAGGATGGGATAGATACCTCCAGGAGATCACAGAATCATAGAATCATTAAGTTTGGAAACAGCCTTCAAGATCATCAAGTCCAACTGTCTCCTAAACATTATCACGACCACTAAACCATGTCCTGAAGTGCCACATCTACACATTTTTTAAGACCTCCAGGTATGGTTAGATACCTAGCTCCATCCATGGATTGTAAAAGGAGCTGAGATGTCCAGTTTAGATAGGACATGAGCAGGTTAGATGCTATTTTTAAACCAAAATCAAGTAAGATGAATTCCATACCAGTTCTGTGATCAATACTTCTTCTTCTCCCAAAATGATGCCTAAAATTACCCCATGCAAGAGGAAAGACTTATTGACCTTAGAGGTTTTTGTAAATTCTAAGACCATTACCATGTATACAGAAAGAAAAGTCTGTGTCTCTCAGAGTGATTTATCCTGTGGTAATACTGTTTCCCTCAGTGCAAGGTATCCATAATAGAGCTAGTCTCCCTTTTTTCTTGTGTGATTTCATGGCCAGTAATACATTGTGATTCCTACTTCATTACTCATTTTGCATCTCAAGTCACTGATCTATAGACATTGATGATCCTTTGCTGCTGAGTTGTCAGAGATTTAGAACTTCTAATGCCACTTTTTACAATCTGACCCTTCCTAAACAGATTGTAACCTATGGTTTTAACATTCTGATCAAGTAAAATTTCCCACCTAGTTTCATTAAGGCCATCTTGAAGTTGAATGTATGCTCATAAAAGATCATTTCCAGTTCCTTCTGTTATTGCCTAGACCCCTGGCATTAGTGCACAAGAAATTAAAGAATTTATTCTCTTAATGTCCCCGGGTGCCCTGATTAATTTTGTTCTTGACATATTAATTTTTGTGTTAAACGAATGTTCATCTGTCCCCTCTTTTTGTTCTCCCCTTTTCTTCTTAATTTAGTGCTCTCCTGTCCAGGTTAAGCAGACTGCACCAGGGAAAGATTGCTTCTGCTGCTGCTGCTGAGGTGGAAGCCATCCAAATTATACTTGTCTTCCTACATAAGTGAGGCCTCAAAGCCAAGCACTTCTCCTGTGCACCCTCTGTGTATGCTGTGGTTCACTCTAGGATCTTTAATTGTTGACTTCTTTTTGCACAAAGAGTACAAAAGATCTCCAGTAAAATAAACTGGGCGTTTGTCTCCTGAGTAGTGTTGCAGGCTAGGCACAAAGCTGCTGGTTTCTACTGTGTGACAGTCATTCCTGTACATCAGGTTGAGGGTGGAAATTCAGAGCCATTTTCAGGAAAGGTGACATTGCCGTTCAGTGTGAAACACCATCCCAGACTATCCCACCCTCTCAGAGCTCACCACGCACTTGGAGTAAAATGACTGCAACCAAGCTATTTCTGCAGCTACTAGCTGGAGAGCTGGACCTTTGGTTCTGCTTTAGTTCAGAGGGATGAAAATCAAGAGTCCTTCAGCTGAAATCTATGCATTTACGTCAAATGCACAAGTGGCATTAGGAAAAGCAAGCCTTTGCTCCCCAAAATTATTTTGCCTTGATTTGTTACTGAAGAACAGTTGGTGTAGCTTCTATTAAGTCCACAAAACAGTTTATCCCAGCAGAGAGACAGGCTGTGACTCCTGTGCATGCTGCCTGGACTGCTCCTCCTTGTGCAGGAACAGACCCCTCCAGCGCACACAGAATTATGCCAGACTTTAGCCACACTCATTGCAAAGCCAGAGCAAGACTTTCCAGCTCTGCCAAGCCTGCAAATGGGTCACCTCTGCCAAAGGAAAAGGAAGGGGTAAAGTAAAAGCACAGCTGGGCTGAGCGCCCAGCATGAGCCATGGAGGCAGAGCTGCTGTCTCTGCCTCTGGCTGAGATGGGAGATGTGGGGGACATTACCAGGGTGCCAGGAGGCACTCACTCCCTCTCTCTGCTCCTCCACGCTAGTGGCCACTGCTCCTTCACGCATCCTGAATCCTTTCTTGGTGGCGGCAGTGACAGCAGAGCTGCCAGCCCGGCTCTCCAGCCCTCTGGCAAAGGTGAAGGAGGCAGTGGGACATGGGCTCATTTACTCCCGCAGCTGAGCAACTGCTTACTCTGGCTCTGTCTAGACCTGGCCCTGGTCTTACAACTGTAAATATATATTTTTCTAATGAGTTCTGGCCAAAGCTTCTTCCTTCTAAAATCTCTTTTAATGCCCTGTGGTTATTTCACAGGCCATGCATCACTCTATGGTCCTCTTTGTGCACAACATCAGGCTGGGGTTCAGTTTTTAAAAGATCCTTCCTCAAAATAAATAAATATCAATGTCTCTGTCTCAGGCCCCTGCACAGCACTCTCAGAGACTGGATTTGTGCCTCTGGTCCCAAGCAGTCAGTTAAACAAATGGGTTTAATGGAGAGATCTTTAACAGAAGGGAGGGAAGGGAGCGGACAATAACATCAATTTGGGAAGCCTGGACACACCAGGGCAAACAGCCCTTGGAAAGCTTTAGCCAAGGCAAAGCTTCCCTGCTGCTGGGAGGCTTGCAGAGGAAACCAGCCCCCCAATCTTTCATCCCCGCCACTTGCTGCCACAGACGATTCCCATCAGTGCAAGGGATGCTCTGCACTGTAGAGGAGGGTGTCTGGTTTCTGGAACTATCCAAAATCGAGGCATGCATTGTTCTGCTGCTGGGAAGGGATGTCCCAGCTGCTGTTTCTGCTAAATGAGCTCATTGCCCATCACTAGTGATGTTTTTCCCTCTGGCTGAGCTTTCTGATGGCTCCTGTCCCATCTCTGCCTGTTGTGAGTCATTCCCTTTTGCTGCATTTGTCATTAACCTCTCTCACTAGCTGTGGCCCCACAAACTGCTGTAAGCTAACCATGTTTGCTGCTGGTTTATCAGGCAGTTTATTGGTTGCTGCATACCTTAGCCTCTGCCCTTGCAGAGTCTTAAGTCTTCCAGCAAGCCCTGCAACATTTCAGTAGTTTTAGGAGATGTGGTGACAAGCTGAATTGAAATGGAACCTTTCCCTGCCTTGAAGAAAAGAAAGCAAATCGTACTCCTGCAAGGCTCCCCCCTACCCAACATTTTTCCTGGTGCTGATGGCTTTGGATGATCCTTCACACTGGGGTAACACTAAACGCAAATGTACTGAGCTGCGTTGTTTTGGGGGGGGAATATCTTAAGCTGAGGCAGGCTGGCAGGCCTCTAGCTGGCTCAGCTGAGGATTTGCCCCAGTGAGCTTCCTGAAGATGAAAAATACAGTCAATTAAATGGATGGAAAGTCATCAGCATGGTGACATCTTAGCACAGAATTGGAGAGCTGAACAGTTTGCTGCTTGAAAGATGTTCATCGGATAGTTGGGTATCCTAAAAATCTACAACGAAATGAAAGTCACAAGGTCAAAACTGAAAATGCTATGCCATTCCTCTGTAATCAGAAAGGATATGCATAAATAAGAATATTTTCTTAATCACGGCTCCAGCTGATGCCAAAAAAAAGTAACGTGATGAGAAGTTAATGCTGGAAAAATAATTAGCTCCAAGAATACATGCATGTAAAAACAAATTTCAGCCTGCTGTCATTTAAATTTCATTGTATTTCAGGCATGGATAAACAAGGTCAGCTCCCTAAGCTCTGATTCTGGTTTCTTGGTAGAAGACAATTTCCATCACAAATCATTCCCTGCATTTTAGACTTGTGAACCATTTCTTTTAATAATGGGAGAGAACAGATAGCTCAGTGATATTGAGTTTTTTAGCTGTGTAGGAAAATACAACAGTGATTACCAGAGTGAGGCTTGAATACATAAATTACTGTTTTATTCCTTTTACTAAAGAAAAGTTTAGGGTCCATTTCAGCTTTTAGATAGCTAAAAATTCAAAGTATCTACTTCAACCCTATCTAGCAGTCAAGGCAAACACATAGTCTTGAAATTTATTAGAGACATCTTGGTTTTGATCAAAGATAGGAGTGAATTTTGGAGTCAGGGAAGACAGAAATCTCCCCTCCCTTTGACTCTCCTCATGATGTCAGTGCTATAGGATCACAATGGAAATAAAGGTGTTCTCTACGAAAAGACAGCAGATTTTTATCACTAGCATTTTTTTACTTTGTTCCTTGTATTTCCAAATTCTACAGGACAGTGAAGGCTACACTTGGGATGTAAGGTTAGAGGAGACAATGAAAAACAAATCTGATGGCTCCACAACCATGGTCTAAAAGTATGGTGGTGTGGTCGTAGGGGACTTGCATTGCTAGAGCTAAAAAAGCATGGGAATTAGGAGAACGTGGGCAGACAGGGGCTGGAGAAGTAAAGCTCTTTTGTCTGCATGGGTTTCCCTGCTATCTAAGGGAGACCTTGCACTCTGCCACACTGTGTTATACATATGCATATATGTACAAGCAAATTAATTACGCATAAGTAAATTAATTAATGTATCAGGTCTATGGAGAGTAGGGAAGGAAGCTAAGGAAAGTCTTGCATATACAAAAGCCCATATTCTGTTTCTGTGCAGTTACCAGGTGGATGCTGATGATCTCCATTAGTTTTTGAACAGACTGAGAAACACCCTCAGGCCTTTTAAGAAGGAATTTCGAGAGACAGGTTTTTCTTTCTGAAAAGCCTTAATGTTGTTTTTTGACTGGCAAGAGGCAGAGTGAATGAAAGGGCCCAAAATGCTTGCTCCTGAAGTGATCCATTTAGTTCAATTCCAAGCCCTTCCATCCCTTTAGTGAATTGTTGTTTAAAAAGGCATCTTTCAGCTGCTGCAGATGTGCTGCTCTGTCAATTATCAGGCTTAAATGGTAGGGTTTGCACATTTTTGTCTCCAGCAAATTCTACTATAAACTTCTTTACCTCTTCCTTAATGGCTTCCTAATGTATCTTAGTGAAAGATGGATATCCCCTACTCTCTTTTAAACACCTCATTCCTTAGATATTTTATCTTGACAATTCTGCCTTCCACAGCTGGCAATCTCCCAAACACAGAAGCACATTTTTGTCTCTCGTAGGCGTACCATGACTAAATGTTATCATGGCAATTTTATACTTGAGGTTATCATTGTGCGGACTGGAACGGCTACGTGTCGGATTCTTCCATAAAGTGCAAGGATGGCAGTTGAATGGAGAGATTTTATAAAGCTGTAGCACAGCAACTAAGAGCCTTTAAGTCAGTATCAAATTAACACACATTAATAATCTCATCTCAGGCTGGTTTACCAGCACGCAGCAATGGCTGTCCTGTGCCAAGGCAGATGTTCCAGTTGGGGCACCCTGGGCAAGTGCATACCGCATCAGATGCCCTTCCATGCTCACAGGGATACTGACAACCTCCACATTTATCTGCTTCCTGACAGAAACTAGTTGCCATTCCTAATTTATGCAAAGCAGCAATTAAAGAAATGCTTCAACAAAGACATGCACCATGGTTAGCATCTGTAGGAGTAATGCATATCCATGCTTATTCCATGCAGCTGAATTTGCTTTAATCTTGCCAAAATTAGGAGAGTGGGATGAAAATCTGCTCTCAGTTCCAGTTACTGGAATTTTATACAATTATATGCAATTTCTGCACCTGCTTTTTAAAAATATCTTCCTAAAGAAATGCATGGCAGCATACACAGAGTTGTACCAACCTGATCCTCTGCATAAGTTTATTGCAAACATGCTAAGCCTGAATGTTTTAACTCAATATTCATTAGATATTTGAAGAACAGCTTTTTGGGGAGTTTTTTTTTCATTTTCAAAGTGATTATGAGAAAATCGATTTTTTTGAGTATTTTGAGCATAATACATGGTACCTGCTGAAGCTTGGACTTTGCCGTTCTATCCATAGCAGTATCTCCCATGTAGCACCTCAAACTAACTTCTTATCTATATTTTGAAGTAAATCAAACAGAAATTCAAGATGTGTTTATTAACAGTGTTATAAATGCACATTGCAAAAGTCTAGACTGGATGAAAAATGAAATAAAAAGGCAAACCTGTGCAGCTACAAAAGTGTAATTCAGATCCATAATGGGTCTGCTGGCCCATAATGGAAGGTATGAGTCTATAAGGGGGAGAACATTGAGATCAGTGCTGCTCAGGGAGATGTGTTTCAGCTCTGAAATGCTGACAGCTCAGAAAAACTTCATTTTTCCTCATCAGTGCCAAGGTTTAAGTTTTTCAGTTTTGGCTTTCAGCAAGAAATCAAATCATCATCCCTTTTTGTAAAATGCCAGCATTTCTGAAAAAGACCTCGGGATTTTGTGTGCTCCACTCAACAGAACATGAGAAATTTTTCAAGTGTATCTTTCCATGCCTCTGTTGTTGAGAGGAGGGGGAATGCAGCCAGTAAGCATCTACTAGCCTGAACTGGTAGCCTATACTGTAATAGGATGTTCATAACAAAACTGACTCTCAGTAAGAATCCTCATCCTGAAGCCATGCTGTCTGACAAAGGTGACCAGTTTCATACACATATACTAGCCGAATACATTACCAGGTTTAATACAAATATATCATGCTATTTCCGTGTCATACCTGCCAACAATTTGATATAAGCTTAAGGCAGTGCAAAGGCTTGTCCTCCCCACAAAGAACATATACAACTTTTATATATGGTGACTCCACTGAAAAAAAAAATATTAAAAAACCCCTTCTTTATGTACTTGTGGATATGTGAGAAAAGAAACCTGTTTCCCCACTGAAGCAATATGAAAAAATCCACCCAACTAAAGCAAATAAATATATTTTTTAACCTATGTTGAGCTTTCTGTAGCTGGGAGTTTCAGAAATGCATATATTTATATATATAATATATATAAAGTGTATGTATATTATATATATTTATATATTTACTTATATAATCTTAAATTGCAAGCTTTAATTACCCAAGGCACGTGTGTTTTAAGCATTATTTCAAAACAGCCATGACACAGACTTAAAATCAGGTAGAAAGATAAGGCAAAAAGTATTCCTGCTTTTGCAATAGTTAGCATCTTCACTGAAGAGCATGACTGCGAACGACAGAGTCCAGTTTCACATGTCCTCACAATGGGCGCACCATTAAGGTCCAGGCTGCAAACCCTCGTTTGTACAGCAGGGAAATGGGAAAGCATGCCAAGCAGTGCAGTTTTAAAGAGCCAGGATCACAGGCTGCTTGCAGAGAAACACCTCCCCCAGCTTGCCAGAAAAAGGAATTCAGCAGCTTGAGGATGGGGAACAGATCAATTGCCAGAAATTAGGCTGCCAACTCACTTCCCCATGTTCTTTCTCATTATTGCTCAAATAACCATTTGTACTCACACCAGATGCTTGTTAATCAAGGCCAATTAGTCTATTTTGCTCAGAAAATTTCCAACTGGCAAGACAAATAGTTCAAATAGCACAGAGGTCAACCAAAGCAGGAGCACACCGGTGACAGTTTCATGCGTGTTTAGGCAAATAGAAAGCAGACATGGCAAGGGCACGCATGTACAGTTCCCCTGTGTATTGCCTTGTGTATTTACCCCAGGGTAATGAGTTTAAGTTGCTCTGGTCAGGCAGTGAGTTCAGACAGCAATTCAGCTGTTTGCCTGCTTGTTGATTTAGACTAATATCCTATGCTCATTTCCTAATCGAAGTTGCCCAAAATGGCAAGGTAAATAAGGCTTAAAGGTAATCAGACCAAACAAGGTCTACAGGGGTACTTTCTCAGTTGGGTATGTTGAGAACCAGGTCAGCCCAGTCACTGCAGCCAGCTGTCCATCTGCAACTTGCCTGGGTATTTCTCTCTCCCCCCTTTGCAATCCCATGGCAACCATCCGATAACCTGACAGCTTTAAATCTTCTCCTGCATATGTCAAAGCAGGTTGAGAAGCCAGAGGGCTTGCTGTACTGCTCAGGTTTTCTAAAATTTGTTTTTTGACATATGGTAATAGAAAGTAATGTGATAAGGTGGTATCGCTTTGCAGATCCATCATGGCAAGAGGAGGCAAGGAAACACAACAAGAACCCCCAACATCTAACAACAGGGAAAGGCAGTTTGGGTTGTGATGATCTGCATGATCTGCACCATGTCCCAGAAGTTCTTATTTCCTAAATACTCTCTCTTTCTGGAGAGCTGGATATAAGAAAGGCTGGGGTTTTACTACAGAGTTTCTTATTTCTAACTTGTTGCAAGTCTGTGGCACTGACAAGTTTCTGTTGGCGAGAGCTTTGCAAACAGAGACATAAAACACATCATTATTCCTGTTTTTATTTGAAATTGCCAATAATAAGAGTAATTTTCCCAGAGTTTGTCTGTGAGTTTCAATTTCATACATTCACAATATATTCGTGCTTGAAAATTACTTTTGGCTGATAAAAGTATGTTAATACCTTATTTTATCATGCAGTGCATTTTCTATTACATTAAATCAATAGAGCCATACATGACAATCTCAGTTAATACCAATATAACTCAGAGGTACTTAGTCATTTCTTTTGGTAGATGTAAGCTCATTAATGCACCTCTGTTTTGGCCTAAGGCCCTCTCCCTTGCTTTGCAGAGAGACTGAATTTAGTGTTTATGTCTGTGTACTCTCATACCATTATTTTCAGCACAACAAAAAATTTCTTTCCTAAGCAGACCAGGACCACCCAAAGTAATTTCATTCAAGAACTGGGCTGTCTTCAAAGATCAGTGGCCTCTCAAGATAAAAGGTCAGCATGTTAATTCACCACAGCCCAGATCTCAAATCTTTCCCCTTCTAGAAATGAAAGGCATTTTTAAGAAGACCTCCTGTGCATGAAGTTGTTTGCATTTTTGTCCAACAGGATTGTTTGGACAGGGTTGTCAGGGACTTTCTGAGCACGCAGACCACAAAACAAAGTTCTGTTGCCCTGTTGTTTGCTAAGGCTGCCAGGGTTGTGCCCCTGCTCCAGCACGCAGATGGGCACTGTACATCATGTGGGGTGCTCCCAGGGATGTGCGGGTGCCTGGGTGATTTGTCATCTGTCACCCCTACTCAGCTAGGGCACTGATGCCCCCATGGGTAGCTCACAATGGCGTGAGGACTGAGGGGCAGCCCGGCAGGCATTGCAGGGGATCACCACCCAGGGGTGTCTGGCCAGCTGCTGCAGCAGCAACCTCAACAGGGTGCTGGTATGGAGAGGAGGGGGCTGTGGGTTGCATGTTGCTGTCCCCACTCTGTCCTCATTGTGGTGCCCCAGAGAAGTGGCCACATACAAGAGATGCTGGTGACACTGCAAGGCATGGGCTGGGAGCAAAGAGCCTCTCTTCCTTCCTGCCCCTACACCACCCAAGCCCCAGGCCAAGAGGTGGGCAGTGGCAAAACTGAGCAGATGGAGATGAATAAAAGTATTGTGTCTATAACACTGATTTATCTGCTTGTTCAAGGAAAAGGAATGAATATTCAAAACTGGCTGGTAAACGTAATGGCCCCGCCACACTTGCACATACAGACATGTTTGCACAAACTAGTATTTATGAATGGACTAACCCTGGGGAGGCTGCTGGTAAAGCAACTCTGCTATCTCATTATGGGTGCAAACAGAAGAATTTGCATATTAGATCCTGAAATATACCTCATAAAACATAGATACTCATGGATATAATAACTGTTAGAGATAAAAGTAGAGTCCATATGTTGCAAGAAGTAAATAAGCCTTTCCAAAATGCAACAATATGTATTGATTTAAAACATGAACATTGAGTGTTCATTGAAGATGACTTTTAGAACATTTATATTAAGCTGCTTTTTTTTTTTTTTCCACCAGTCCCTTTCAGTTTCATAGCATTGAATCTTAAATTACTGTGTGCATTGCAACATTCCTGTGTTTTTACTCCATTTCCTTTTTTTGGGGGGGATTCCAGCTGTAGAAACCACTTACATATAATTGAGAGTGTATCATCATATGCTTCCCAGAAACAGGGCTAAGAAATAAAAATGAATGTTCCAGCATTGCAAGAAATTGCAAGAAATATGCCCTACTGAACTTTTTGCTGAATTCCCTTCTTACATGGTAGAAGTAATTTTGGACTCCAGTTTTCAAAAAGCTGATGATAATTGTTTCTAGAATTAGTAAATTCATAAAGACAGCACGTACAATAAAATGTGCTAGTTTCCAAATCCATACCAAGATTCATGTGACAAAATCATCTATTGTATAATTCCCTAGATATTTCATTTGTAAAAGGCAGTTTGATTACTTTTCTATGAAATAAATTTAAAGTTTATTCACAGAATTAGAAATTAATGTAATCTTAGTGAGAGAGAGGGTGGGGGGAAGAAGTGAATTACATCTGAACTCCCTTAAAGGTTGGAAGACTGTAATTTAATCTTGTAATCTGATAAACCAAGACAAATGAGGCAATTGGCAAACAGGTATTTTAATCACAATACCTCTAGAAAACCACACAAATAACAAACACATGCCAGATCTGAAAGACACATTCATTTCAAAGTGCTGATTTAAGAAAATCTGGCCAGTATGTGACCTACTGAATTACCTCCATATTTCTGTGCTGCATGTACGTAGTATTTCCAATTTCAGATCAAGAATGCTGCCTTTAAAAATGGCAAAGGCAATCTCCTAGCACAGTCACAACAGAAAGACAGTCTCTATTACATGCCAGAGTAATTAACCCAATAATTTTTCATGGTTGTAATTTAACCCCTGCAAGCTTCTGCTTTCAGCAGCTGCTGCATATTAAAAGTTTCCTTGAATTTGACTAACACTTTGAACAGTTTCATCCCATAACAGGCAAATTTCTATGTCTAGCTTGTAGTCAGCATTTTATGAAACAGTTCCCATTGTTATGAAAATGTTTCTCTGCCTTTTTGTTAGGTGCTTTTCTTTCTAAACCCGGCTGTTGCTGTCTTTGCATTTTCCCGTTCAAAGGTCAGGTCAAAGGTACTGAATGGTTGACCATGGCTATGTGGAGTGTAAGTGAACCCGAGAATGGCCTTTCTGATTGATCATCTATTTAAACAGTGAGCGTGTTATGCCTTGGGATTAAAACGTAACCCAGGGCACTGGAAAACTAGAGCTACTGGCTGTTTGTGAAATATGCATAAAGAACTTTCTATTGCTCACAGTGTTTGATGTGAATCTGAAATTCCATGTGAGCCTTTCAGGTCTTCTTCCCATAACCTCTGCCGAAAGTCTTTCCCTTTGCTTCACATCTAATTATAAAACAATGTCTTTAATACAGTGCATTGGCAAGGAGTTACTGTATCTGCACAAAGGATGTGTTAAAAGTGAAATGCTCTCTTCAACACTACCTCCTAATTTAAGGTAATTAAGAAAAAATGAGCAACTTCAAGTCTTCCTTTTAACCAAGTCTTTACTGAAGAGATTGGCTTGAACCCAGTTTGAGAGCTTACTATGTTTTTGAAGGCATGGCATAATATTATTTTTTAGAAACTTGTCCTTGTAAAAAAAAAAAGCCCACTACCTATTCTATATTTTGTGCATATGACAGTAGCTGCTCTTAATTTTTGCTCTTGAGGTTTAATGTAGTACATTGCAGCAAATATAAAACAAAGAGAAAAGCTGATATAACCTGGAAACATCAAGCAGAATAAAGATCGCTGCTAATGTTCACTCCCACCTTCTGCTGTATCATTACTTCTGCAGTTAAGTAGTTATAAAATAGCATCCATGACACCAGTACCTGTGCTTGTGCATTACAATATCACTTAATGAGACCTACTTTGATGTAGCAACTGCTGTTTTGAACAGTTTCTTTTACTTCTGAAGACAGAATGAAGTCATTAAAAGCAGGGAGAACATAATTTTCAAATTATTAATTTCAAAAGCTAAAAATGTCTCCAGCCAATTCCAAGCAGCTGGGTCTGGGACTCAGTGAGCGAACAGGGAATTTCTCAGACTCGCTGCTGACAT
The DNA here is from genome assembly GCA_024336885.1 of Actenoides hombroni. NCBI lineage: Eukaryota > Metazoa > Chordata > Aves > Coraciiformes > Alcedinidae > Actenoides > Actenoides hombroni. The sequence goes on from WUAM01000143.1 coordinate 32,641,931, forward strand.
TTCCTTGTAACAGCCAAGATGACAACCCTACCTCTACAAGCCATCTACAGAATATTAAAACAAAATGAGAAGGATCCTGGGAGAGTTAGAGGGCACCTGTGTCCCCTGCTGAAATCAAACTATGAAAAAATATTGAGTCTTTAATACTTTCACCCTGTTCCCTAGATTCCATTTTTACTAGCATGGAGCTTCCAGTTTGCGATTGCACTTGCTGAGTGCTGTTATGCCGCAGTAGGGGTTTAGAACAGCAGGTCTCCATACCCAATCAAAAATTATTCTAGTGACTCTGTCCATTGTTATAAGGGCTTTGCAATACAACGTGAAAGGCACAACATCTCGTTCTGGTTTAGGGACATTTCAAATTATTGCTTCCCAGCAAACAGGAGGCTTCGTACAATGTAAGGCAACAGAAGGGTGGGCTGTGTATGTTTGTAAACAGTGAGAGCACCTCTGAAGGATAACTAGCAGCATTTGATTGGAAGGGCTTTATAACTCAGATGACTCTCATACCTAAGCAGGCCACAATAATAACTTGTGATTTGTGGATAGCACTCCAAATCAGCTCCTATCAGCCAATTACTCGTTTTCCAAACAAGATCTTTTGTCAAAGAGCATGTGCTGTCCTTTGGTCCATGTGACAAGTAGAAGCCAGGAGGGCCTCAATGACCCATGAGTCTGTGATTGAGTTCTTGGTGCTCCAGATACACAAGAGATATCATTATGACATAAAAAAAAAAGAAACAAACAAACCCCAAAAAAACAACAAAACCTTTTCACTCTGAAAAGCCTATGGATTAAGAACTAGTTGTGAATTTGACGTTCATTAATTTTAGATCTGGACAGGATCACTATGACTTGACTTTTGATTTTATCTGTGTTGCTGTAGTTGGGTGCAAAGTAACAATGTAGTTTTCATTAGAAGACCCTCATCTCAGAGAGGAAAGGACATGGCCAACTGCAGTCTATGTTTACCTAGTAATCTGATGTTGAAAAAGTTTTTGAGTATAAAGTGGTACAGGCAGTAAGAGGTACGGTAAATAAAGCATATTACACAATACAATTACTAATCTGACATTCCTCTGGCCAGAACGTGGCATAATTCTTAAATGGCTTAACATTCTCAGTTGCTTATGAAAAAAAGGGTAAAGAAAAGCCTTTCTCAGTTTCCTCAAGGCAGACAGACTCCTAGTATTAGCGCCTCATTTGCCCCGGCTAAAGATAAATTACCCCATTACACTACACCTCTTCTGCCCTATGGCAGTGGATTAAGTAACTTCAGTCCAGGTATGCCACAAGTTATTTCTATGTGCTTTTACACCGCAACTTAAACAATGTTCTTCTTATGCAAGCTCTGTATGTGCGTGTGTAGTTATTAGGGTAGGTCATGGCCCCATTATGCTAGGTGATATACACGTACATCATTAGAGACAACCCCGACTGAGAGTGCACTGCAGCCCTACCTGCACGGAGCGTAACAGTTCATGCAAGTGAATCTGTTCCCCAGATGTGCTCCCCAGGACCAGACGCTGGAGAAAAGTCCCATTCAGCCGCCTGGGCTGTGCAGCCAACTAATGGCATGGTTTCAGTTAAGCATGTGCTTAAATGCTTTCCTGAGCAGGGGCCAGAACAATCGGTGTCCTGCTGGACTGACTTAAACCCACACGGCTCCAAAGACATTTGCAAGGGTTTTGCAGAGGTAAATCAAACCCCTAGACTCGGATACAAAGTGAGCTCCATTTTCCTCATACAGTCCAGATGAATCCCATGAAAGAAGCAGAAATCTACAGGATTTTCCACTGATGGCATTTTTCCCTTCTGTGGCTTTCAGAGCTGCAGTTCAAGCTGGACCCCAAAACCTGGCACACTGTCACGCCATCAGAATGTGCAGTTTTATCAAAAACAAAGTGTTTTGCAAAACTCATCTGACTTGGCCGAAACAAGGTTTTGGAAGAGAAACAGGAAATATTTTTTCACCACCTTTTCAATGATTTTTTTTGATGTCTCAATTTTAAAAAACAACAACAAAAAAAGCATTCTTTAAAAAATGTGAGCTTTAAGTTGAAAATATTACTATTCAAAAGTCAGAATGTCCATTCCTTGATAAATACAGCCATTGGGGTAAGAAGGGAATCTCTTAGTATGAAAGATACAGTCATTCAATTTACCTATGGCAAATCAGGCAGGGTTTCATTTAAGTATAATTTCAACGTTTTGTTACATATGGTCAGAGGGCACATACCCTTGGAAGAATGCATTCCCCGAGGCAGCTGACTCAGTCACCCAGCACCCAGGGCTTGCAGGCTCCCTGTTCCCTCTCACCTCTGTCTGAAGGAAACTCCAGGCAGAGAGCCAGGCAGCCCAGAGAGCTCTTGCATAATTGTGCCAAGGATTTAACAGTGCCCAGATACTCAGCTGCAGAGCTGAACCAGCTTCCCTGGGGTTTCTAAAAGGAGGATGAGTGCCCCGAGGGCTCCCATCAGGTTGAAGTAAGTTGAAGAACACAGAAACTCTGCAATTGGTAAGTTACACTGCCCTAAGGCAATGGGAAGACTTCGTGGCCCAACAACCATGCTAATAAATTGGTGATAAACCAAGCAAATAGAGCCTATAGCATAGGTCCTCTCCCAGTGACACCTGACTGGGACATTGCTTGGTTTCATGAGACTGTGCTTCAACATGAACATTCGTCTGCTTCACAAAACTCTCATCCAGTGCTAACTACATCTCAAGAAAAAGAAAGAAATTAAGATTATTAACCTATCTGAAAATATTGTTTTCTTTTGCTTTTCTCTTATTTCAAAGACAACTCACACATTTGGTGGTGGTGGAGGAGGCGGCAATTGCAATTTGAGTGGAAGATAAAGGTTAAAGTCTCAAAATCCTTTGCCAAATGGAACTGCTGCCCTGAGCACAGCTTTAATCACAGTAGGACGATGTTCTTCTCTATTGTACCTTGGTGGGACATCTCTGTTGGCTCAAACAAAATAGATTCTCCTCAAAGAATGAAATGAGATGACAGTGTTGATATTGTCTTTGAATGACCTCCAAAAGAAAATCAGGAAGTGCATACCAAACTTGATTTGAAATGTACTTATTGTACTGACTGGGAAAAAAAAATCAGATGAAATACCCTGATTATACAACTCACCAACACAGAGTGAAATGAGAAACAGGAAATACATGCAAATATCCCTATTGATAGGTTTATACGGTCTTTTCAATTTTCATCAAGCATAGAAGACAATGAATAGCAGGGGATTTGAAGCGTACAGAAATATTTCTGCAAATCTAGAAGCAGTGAAATGCTATAAAAGCCCAGTTTAATATAGTAAGAATTGCTTTTCCTTTTCAAATTGGTGTGTATATTTTTTTTTTCAGTATCCTACCCATCTTCCCATTATTATCTTTATTTTAACTAGCATTTTCATGTCAGACATTTGATTCTTTTTTTCTCTGTTGAAGTCTTTTCACACTATTACTTTTATCCTTATCCTGTTATATTTGACTTTTTTTTTAAACAGGGGTCTTTCAAGGCTAGTGTTGCTGCTTACTTTCCTTTTTCAAAGCCTAGCTAGATCTGGGCACTGATCTAATGGTTCAATAGTGTCTTCTGTTGTTGGCTTTTTGTTTCCCTCAAGGGAAAAAGAAATTGTGCCTTTGGGAACACAAGGTTCACCAGAGCTGTGACCTCAAACTTCATCCAGAAACTTTAGGAACAAAAACAAACTTTGTGAAATACACCAGTAAAACCATGAAGATGTTTTTTTCTTGTCTACTATTGTTTTATTGGACCCAAGGAATTCTTTCCTAATTTAAGTGATTACTAGTACCATCTCTGCTTTGCAGACTTTGTGACTGACTATCATTTCATCACTGCATTTTTAGGGTTTTTTTACATTCTTGTATCAATTATATCACCACATTTTAAAAGGGCACAGCCTGTTTTCAAACATAAAGCTTTGTTTTCTTAAGAACTCAGGTGTGAGAATAGACATGGCAAAGAGCTGTTTCCTTTACCAGCTCAGGGTTATGATAATGATGAGGCAAACTAAATACAACAAGTCTCCCAAAAGAAAACTTCTGCAAATATAAATAAAAGTGGAAAAGGTTGTCTTTTAATTAGCAGGAGGGCACAAAACGCTGAGTAATTCCATTGCCAAAATGCAATAGGAAATTGCTCTCTTCTGGCTGCTGCTCCAGATTCCCCTGAAATCAACCCTGACCTCAAAGGGCTGCTTGACAAGGTCCTTGCACTGTTCCAGGTTTCATGAGTGGGATCAGAGTAAACCTGAATGACAGAAAGGGATATCTCTGTCCATGCCTGCCTACCAGAAGGTCATGGCTCAGATGTCCAGGCAGACTGGAGGCAGGACAGCACTGGCAAGCAGTGTTCCTGGCTGGTCCAACAGGCATTCACATTTGAAGCTAAACCCCAGAGCCCTCGGTGAAACCTACCTCCCAGGTGTGTCCCCCTAAAGCCACGGAGACCTTGAGCACCCTTCCCTGATGTAAGCAAGGACAGGCCTCACATCCCTGCTTCCCCGAGCCAGTACGTGCTCCCTTCCATGCACTTTTAGGCCCAAGCTGTAAGAAGTAAGGATGTCATGTGCATTTTGCATAGGAGCTACTTGAAGTACAGAAGATACAAAAGATGCAATTAGTCCTACAAGACCCCATAATGTTATGCACTCAAGCAGCAGCATCTGACCCCCTTTTCTGTTTGGTGACTGTTGCTACAGGAGTGCTTGGCAAAAGAAGGGTTTATATACAGACAGACAACCAAAAAATGTGTTAGTCTCCTATGTATCTGAAAAGCATTTCATTCTGGAACACTCCTGTGCAGTTACTGCACAAGCAACTCTGAAACCTATTGGTTATGCTGGAGATCTGGGCATTCTCAGAGGCAGGAGAGTCACAAGATTTGGGATGGGTGTTCTGTAAATGATTCTATCTTTACAAAGCAAATTTTTCTGTGCATTACACTCTGGGGGATACAGTGACAGATATTTTGCTAGTTGCAAACATAACCATCTGAGCTTTGCTTCTGACTTGTCTTGACAGTTGCTCCCACTTGATCCAGCTCTAAAGAGAAACTTTGTCAAGCTGAAAAGTCAAATGTATCCTAGCCTGATGCTCTCATTGCCATTCCAATGTGACCCATTGGATTACATACATGCTGATGTAAAAAGAGAAGTATCAGGATAGAAGGCAAAGCACTTACTGTTATTACTTTATGAATTTGTGCTTTCAGTGCTCATTTACAAGCCAAATAAAGCACCACCTCAAGGAATTTACATCCAAAGAAGAAACACTTCAGTAGCTAACAGCTCAGCCTGAGATAGTATGGTAGGGAGGAATAAGTGAATCTGTTTCTCCAGACTCGAAAAGCTTGCCTGAAGAGCAGGATTATGAACAAGGTGCCTATGTCCACATCTGTTAGTTTGAGGCAAATGAAGAGCATAGGCCAAGTCTGAGAAGAACAGACCTGCAGACCACGCATGCAGAAGACAGCCACGTTCAAGTCTTTCCAATGCTGTGTTCCCCTCCTTGCCCTCATACCTTTTCAACATTCACTCCTGATGTCAGGAGATGACTCATGACTCAGTGACATTCCTAAAGTAGGAGTAATACAGTGCTCAATGTTATCCAATAATGATTTTCTTGCCTATCATCAGCATTAGCAATATTTTTACTACCAGGATGGATTTTGTGTTATATCTGTCCTATTCACTGACAGTATATATTCCTGTGTTTTCTCTCCTGGGGTACCTGATTGGATTAGACCTTTGTAAAATGAATTAATCAAGGCCTGCTGGAACCTTGAGCTTCTAACATCTCTCCTAAAGAAGACCATATGCAGGTCATGCTGAATTCACATAACTCCGAATATATAAGAAGATCTACAGCAGAAATATCATGATGTAGAATCCAAACTGTTGCCTTTCTCTGGAATTTAAATACGCATTTGCTGATTTTAAATACTACTTGGATCAGTGATGAGATGAATCCTTCCCAAAGTCTGATCAGGAAGGCTAAAAGCTGCAGAAGCAAAAGTTGTGCAGGCAGCCAGTTATTTCCAGCTGAGATTCCTGTGTAAGAGAGAAGGTTAGCAGGCAAATAGAGACTGGTATATTTGGAAGAGGGAGTAGGTTTCAGTTTCCAGGAGCTCGTGATTAGTGTGACATCTCATGTGGACTCAGAGTTGAGCTGAGTCTGCCAGAAAAAGGGGGAGACAGTTTGAGCAAATTATTTATCCTGAAACCTGTCGCAGAAACCTTGGGGAATATTTTTTTTTAGCTTTGCAGCAATATTATAGTGCTCTTGGGAGATTAGAGATTGCTTGAATAAGTTGCTTACATGTTAACTAAGATCATTAGGCTGTTCTGTCTGAAAGACCTTCTAGAGAGGGAAGGCAAGAAAATTACTTGTCAGAGAACTTCCAAGGATGGTGGGCCTGGTTTCAGCTGTTAGACTACACCATGACAGGAAAAATGTTTTCTGGGATGCTGATGCTCACTGCTATTGGCTGCAGGGTGTCCCCATATGCCTGTGATTCAACCTCTCCCCTAGCAGCTCTTCACTGATGCCTAGGAATATCTTTCCCAGTCCTCATAGCCCCAGTAGACCCTGAAACTTTCTTCAGCAGCAGCTGAAAAAAGAAAAAACATTGAGGCTCCCGCTCAGTTACACTTCCAGAGAGATGCCCTTTCCACACTACCTTTGGGAAAGCCTCATTTCCCTGTAGGGTAGGCCAAGGGGCTCCCTTTACCCCTTTGGGTGTCTCAAGCTCTCATGGGCACCCATTGCTCCAGCCCATGAATACTCAGAGGTCCTGTCCTTGAACAGACTTACCTGCTAGAGGTTGCTTAGTAAATGGAAGAGTTAACACACATAAAGATTACAATAGGGATACAGATATGGCAAAAGCTAGTGATGGCTAAAGTTCGCAACTGCTGCAAACCTCTTTTATTCTTTTATCTTTGTGTCAACCATTTATATCTGTTAAAAGTAACAAGAGTCAAGATAGAGTAGATCTATGCCAGGAAAGATCACTATGGGCTAGTCTTGCTGCCTATTTTTCCTCTGTGAAAGAGGGATAATACCCATTAGATTTAGCCTGGAATTCACCTACATTGAACATCAAGTATCTCCTCACTTTAACTGCTGAGACTTATGTACATTGGAGGTAAGGAACAAGGCAATACAGGTCATGGGAAAAGTTACTGACATCAAAGAAATACCTCAGTATTTTTGGTTTTTGTGAACATTTACTTACAGTGTCCTTCAGTCTGGACTCTTCTCCTTGTGCCTCTGCAGATGCAGAGTTAGGATCTCTCCAAGACTATCTGGAAGAGATAGAAATGAGCTCACTGCAGCTCATGATGTAAGATAGAGGACCACTTCCTTGCCATGCAGGACAATAAAGGAAGGATCACAGGTGGCAGGTACTAATGTATTCACCATTTCTGCCACTAGACCTTTCCCTGTTTCAGCTGGCACAGATTAAGCAGTAAGTGAGCAGCAATGAGCGTAAAACCCAGAGCTCTCATCCACAGGAAACGTTCTACACTGGTGCTCACAAATCCCCAGAGTTCTCAGATATAAGGCTTGGTTCTCTCTATAACAACAATGAAAATACCGTGGCTCAAATTTCCATATGTGTTTAATTTTAAATGTAGTTATCTCAATTGTCTTCTCAGAGTGACTTATCCACCACATTATCATCCCATGGAAAGCCCACACTGACATAAGCATCTCATAAGCACACCTGTAGCTCACTAAATGTCTTCCCAGTGCAGCAGCATTCAGGAGACAGGCCCAAAGGTGTAACTGGTCTATGGAGAGTTGCTGTCACTCCTATTCAGAGCAAACTGGTAAAGCTGACGTGTTGTTCTCAAATCTTCCTGGCTGACATAGGAGAACATAGGAGAACAGGATAATGTTCTGAACACAGAGTTAAATTCAGTGTTGTTCTAAAGACTGCCCAGTCACATCAGAAGGACCTATGGAAGCTATTGCAATTATCCTCTGAGAACTTATATCTATCCAGAGTTATATTTGCCATTTCATGGCAGCAAGATACTGAACTGCTCCTCAGCCACATAAAACAATTTTTCTCATGTGTGAAAGGCAGGTGTGAGGATGGCAAAATGTTTCATGCATTTTAGGGCAGCATTAATGAGATGTAGTGGTAGATGCAGGCACACTGAAGTGAATGGCATGAGGCCACCAGCTCCATTACTTTCAAACCAGCTGACTTGTCAAAAAAGGCTAATCCTAGGAGCTGCTTAGTCTTTAACGTCTTTCTCCCTTCTCCCCATTACTGTAAACTAAAAAAAAAAAGAAAAAATAATTTTGTAGCCTATTTTGCTAAGTGTTGTACTGTGGCAAGGTGGAAAATCTGATTTTTAAAGGAACTGTCTTGTTTTTGTGCATTGCTTTTGCAAATCTCAGAGCTGCTCCTAAAAAGGAGAGGCATAGAAAAAAGAAAAGAGCAAACAAAAAGAATGGATATCTGGAGGTGAAGTGGAGCTGAGCACAGAAATTGAAATACTTTCAAGTCAGACATTGGTTCAAGACTCTGGGGCTCAAGCTGTACATCATGTCACTTGCCAGAACAGCAAAGAGTTGTTTAATAAACTGAGATGTTGGTAGGTAGCCTGAAAGAAAAGGAAATCACAGAGGAATTTTTGTTGTTGTTACAATTTCTGAGAACCAGAGTCTTCACGTACGCATATCTTACAGGCTTGCGTAGTCCCACTGAAGTCAAATACTTGTATGCCTGATGTTAAAACAATGCTTTCCTGCTTTAGTGAATCAAGGCCAGAAAGCTCCACATCTTCCCGAACAATCTTGAAGCAGTTTCCTTCTCTAATTTGGTTCCCTTGGCATGAGAAAAAGCTCTCATAAGTTGTCATCTCTACTTAGCAGAGGCTTTTTTCAAGGATAATACAATATTAAAGAAGAGACAAGTTGTCCTAGGAATACTGCAATGCATTAAATCCATTATGATGAAAGGAGACAGCCCTAATCTGGAGAAACACAACCATCTTCACCCAGACTAGTGGCAAAAGAATATAGCGTGTGTGTGTGTGTGTGAAAGTCCCATTAGGCAGTGAGTCAACTCTGGCAGAGAAATTAATTGATTATTTTTGATCTGCAAGAGCAAGAGGCCTTCCAGGTCCACAGAAAAGAAACCAGACTGGTATCACTTCAGTTTCCAGACAAAGCAAAAGGGGAAATGAGATTTTCTACATACCAGCCAAGATGAGGGACTTAGTTTGCAATACCGCATACAGGAAATGGGATCCCGTACTTAACCAAAACTGCTTAATTAGGTTATAGCAACATTTAGGATTAGCTATTTCCAGCCCATAGGAGAGATAGGAAAAAAATATTGCAATAACACTGGAAAGAATTTTGAAGAAATACCACTGAAAGGAGACCCCAACCTATCCCAAGGCTGTCTGCCCATTACTGCCCACATCTGCTTTCCACTACACCATTAACTGGATGGCAAAATACAGCATGAAATCTGCCATGAGAGTGGAGTATGCAGGTCTAGGTGGGTTACTTGTCCATCGTCCCTGCCTCCCTACTGCCCATCACAGCTGGGTTTTCACAATAACACCAGCGTAGCTACAACACCTGTACGTTCACTTGACGCAGCTACCATAAACGGCATTGCAACTGCAGTGTAAAAAATAATCATACTGTTCTCACCTTTGAAAGGGCTTTCCATATTAACATGTCATGCTTTCTTGCTGTCTGGTTGTCTGGTGGAAAGCCAGGAGTTTCTGAAGGAGCAGTCACTGGTTAAGCCAGGGTTGGTTGCAATAGAAACTCTCTATTCCCACTCCCCAAAACACTGCTTTTGAAGTAGCCCCTCTGATCTCACCTGATGTAGCAACTCCACAGCACATAAAAGATCTGTTGTTCTGATTACCGCATACAGAAATTTATTAATAACTGGACTAGGCTCCATTCGCTGAGGTTAGCCTGCCAGCAGATTTACCTCTAGTGAAGTCAGTCTCCATTTTAATCACTTCTTTTAATAGGACAAGAAAATAGGACATGATGGTTCTGCTTTGTGCTTGTCTGGGTTGGTCGTGAAAAAGAGGGAAAGCCGGCTGCCCACCTTTTCTCATGCTGTTTGTGTCCTTGGTCTGCATGTGCAACATATATATATATATATGTTAGTCAAATGCCATCAGAACTGTGCCAGATGTGTGGCAGAGCAAAAAGCTAAGGAATTCTACCCAGAGGAGCTTGTAATTTTATGGTGGCATGGCACACACTGTGTATGCCTATTCACAAGCTTTTCATTACTTCTTCTACCTACCCAGCTACAAATTTCCTTTCCTGAACGCTGGTCCTTAGAAAACCTGAGGTGCATACTTAAGAAGTCAGATGCAAAAAAACCCCAGTTCAAATGGAAATCCAGTGTCTTAGTTGTAGATGCTTATAACAGCATGAGAAAATCTTTCGCAGCCAGCAAAATTTACATTTTGTTCAGCTTCACTGCTTTTCTTGTGTATGAGTTCCCTTAATGAATTCATAGTTTTGAAAAAGAGACTTTTCTTTTTCTCTGATTGGATGGACTTACCTCCAGAGCCAGCTAAACAAAAAGGTTCCATAAACCAAGTTTTCTCTTTCTGCTCTCTAATGACTCTGGCCTGAAATGCTTAGAGGGAAAATAAAAATCTGCCAGGTGATAGCCTTAAATCAGGGAGATGAGAAGACTGAGAGGAAGCCATCGGAAACCATTGGAAAGCAGTCAGGAGCCACAGCTGGTGTGCTCTGGTACAGTGCAGCTGGCCATCTCCTCAAAACTCTTGCTGAGTTTCTGTTGGGCTCTAGTGTCTGTATTAGTCATGTACCCCTGATAAAATATGTAAATCTGCAAAGCAAATTCTCTTTTTAACACCCAACTGTAAATAAAGTGTGGCAAGCTTATTCCAAACATATTCATGATCAATTTTTCTTGATTTAAGTTTCCCAATTTTTAAAATAGTCAGCCTGATTCTGCTGTCCCTTCCACCTGCTCGAAGCATGAGTGTGTCATCGAAGGCCCCGAAGTTTCAATGCCTGCTGCAAGCAAGATGGAAACCAAGCCTGTGTTCCCTTGGGATAACATCCCAATTTCACAGATGTCAGGTCTTTGAGAGGCAGAATTTACCACACATCCCATTTAAACCCCATTTATTTCACTGATGTAAACCTTGATTTAAACATACATAGAGGTGCTCATTCCACCTCTAGATATTTTTTCTTCTAGGACACTGTTCATAAGAAGAGGCTTAATGAGAGAAAAGAGGGAAAGAAAGAGGAAGGACTGTAGTTAAGAGGTTTCTTTCAGCTTTTTATTGGCAGATAAAAGTATCCCCACTGAAGCCAGCAATGATTTATTTCTTTATTGGCAAAAAACGTCAATTGAACTTTATGGTCACTAGCACTCTGCTAAAAAATAATAATAAAAACCCCCAGATAAATTAAATAATAGGTTTACATTAATGGCAAACAATGTAACCATCTGACCTGTCAATCAAAGTGGATGCTGAAATTCTTCACTAAACTGGAACTACAGAAACAAAAAGAGATACAGTATTATGTCAAGCCTGGGTTATAAATTACAGGCAGTAGCTATTGTTATGAAAGCTATATTGTTCCTTTAAATGAATTCAACCTTCTTAACCTACCCCTTCAAAATTTCTTCTCTTTATATGACCACTTCTTGGACCGCCAGGCCAGAATTCAGGTGCCTGAAGATCTGTGGCATGTTTAAAAAGATGAGAAACAACAAATACTTTGACAAATTATCTCTCAAGACTGGCCATTTCTGTAGTGCTTCAGGCATCCTAATCAGGCCTTCATGAATTCACCCTTGGTGGAGCCTGTGAGGGCAACATTAGTGGTTTTGCAAGGGGGTGAAACGCAGTGATGGCTGTTGCAGCGGGCAGTGCCAAAACTTTGTGTGCTTCTAGACTGAGCTGGAGAACCTGTGAGGGAGAATGAGCTCCAGGCAGAACTCATAAGATCAAGGTAAAACAGATCTTTCCATGTGAGGAAATATTTTTCCTGGTTCCTGAACAAAATGGAAATATTTCTGTGAAAGCTAAATTCTGTGCAAAATGGAGGTCTGATAAAATGCTACTTCGGGTCAATCAAAACTTTCTGCCATTAGGAAATCAAAGTATTTTGGTCCAAGTTTGCCCTTTGAAAGCTTGTCAATTTTTTTTTTGTGTGTGTGTGTGAAAATAATAACAATGAATTGCATGTGGGAAAAAATCATTTCCAAATGAAAACTGAAAAGATTCCATTCCAGAAATGTTCGCATGGGCCACTTCAACCTTATGGGAATGCTTTGTTTTGGGACAAGAAGTTCTGGAAGCAAAATACTGCCAGAGCTGACTATTTTTTTTTCCAAAACACTGTGAATAAGAGAAAAGAATGGCACTTTCATTTAGAAGAAACTTTGGTTACAAAACAAATAGTTTGGCTGCACTTTGCTGAGCTCCAGCATCAGGGTCTGGACCAGAGCATCAGAAGACAACCCTGAGGTGACATTAGCTACCACTAAGATGACACTGGGTGAGAATCCTGGTCCTTACTGTTAGTTAAACAGCATTTACTGACAGGAATCTCATGTGGGATCAATATTATATTTGTACCTTGGTGGATATAGTACAGAAGTCCAATCCAAATTTGAGCCCGTATCATTTTAGGCTTGTAGGCATCCTGACAGTTGGGTACAGGCACTATAAGTGACATGCGGATTTTATTTTAATTGGCTGTTTTCAGGAACAGAGAAGCAGATCTCTGTTTTGCAGGAGGCAGCTTTCTTTCCTTGTGGGGGCCATGTTGAGGGCCAAACTCTGCCTATGAAGAAGCAGCTCACGGTCTGAAAAGCTAGGGCTGTTTCCCTGGGCCTCATTACATCGATATTTGTTTTCTATTTACTGGCCAGAGCTGTCTAGGGGAAAGTGGTGAAGCATTATCCATGGCAGTGCAACTCACAGATAGATCATCAGATTAAGACAAATTTTCTAATTTAAGAAATATTTTGATGGGGTGGGAAAGGGCAGCTCAGTTTTGTCACCTCTGTGAACAGCTCCCCAGCATGCACGACTGCTCTCACTGTGGAGGAGAGCCGTGCCTATCAGCACTGACATTAGCTCTCAGCCGTTACTGCAGGCAGAGCAGCTGCAGGAGCTTAGTCACACACACACACACACACACACACACATATCCCCTACACTTACACCATCAGGTCATTTTAATTGCAACCCACAGCTTAAAGTCTTCATTAAGTTCTCTCTGAGCCCTGCCTCCTCCTCGTAAGATCAGCCTCTTGTCACCCTGACCAGTGGAGCAGCGAGGAACATCTGCAGCTCAAACGTGATGCATATGCAACAGTGGTCGCAGGATTAAAGGTCAACAGACTCCTCCAACACCCAGGACCATCTCTCCCTTGCAGGGTGTCTGGTGTACTTTGTTAGAAACTCTATACTTCCTGCCAGGCTATTTGCCCACTTGCTCAGCCCAACTGCTGCAAGGCTGGTGTGGTGCCTTAACAAGCTGGCCAGACCGGCCCTCACACAGGGGCTGCCCACGGCTGTGTGGGGGCTGCCACAGGCAAATAATGGAGTCCTTCCCTTGGCTTCTCATTGCAAAGCCCAGTGAGAGGATGACTACAACAGCTGCAGTGCTGGCTCACTCTTGACAAATGGTGTTGTCACTCTTCTTTTTGATTAGCAATGTTATGGCATTTCCCTTCAAAAACACAGATGTGTCACGGACAGCGACAGGAGCACCGCTCTGGGAGGAACATAATGTTTGCTGTTGTTCCCATTCTCCTGTCTGCATCTGTTCATATCCGTGGTGATGGTTTCATGCGCTGACTCTTTTATCAAGAAGGAGTGGGAGCAGGTGAATCCTTTGCCTGGGTTAAAGGCAAATACATCTCCTCCCATCAGGGGACTGAGCATGCAGATGACAAGCCTAGTTCTCCCCGACACTGCACCAGTCTGCAGGAGATGGCTGGGGGCTCAGTCAAGCTGACATTTGCAAGGAAGGGTGAAAGCATGGTGAATCCTTATATGATTTCAGATTCCTTTTGTGAGTTCCTTGGATTAAATACTTTTCTGAGGATGTATCATTAAAAAAAACTTAATAATGCCTATAAAAGTTTCAGCAGTATGTTTGCATCCAGCAGGTCATTCCAGGAGCACTGGGTCCTTGCAGATCACTCTGCTTCAACTCTGTGCACAGCACCTTGCCAAATCAATCTGGTGTGGGTACACACCTCTGTGCAGAGCCATACGTGAGCACATGAGCTGTGTCAGGGGAGGCTTACTCATGGGTTTGTTCATTGTCTACAAAGCCTGGAAGCATCTCAGCATACACCTTAGAGGCCAAGATAGAGACTGACCATGAACTATCCATTTCTTGGAGGGGTTATCCAGGTGAATGTGTTTCACAGCCTTCCAGATAAGCCATCCTTTCATCCCCTTGTACCCCAAAGGGGATGCTTGCACATCAGCAGAGCTCTTCTCCTTCAGGTGAGCCTTAGCTACACTCCATTTCCATCAAAATCCTTTCCCCTGCAATACAGAACAGTGATCTAGTCTCTCCAGCTTTCAAAGGCTTGAAAAGGGTAGCTAAGGAAGGACACCAGGACCGATCTTTGGCATGAGGAGAAGGATTTCTGACAGGGACAGTCTAAGCTAGTGCAGCTTCTAAGCATTGAAAGGGATGGTTTGAAACATATCGGCCTGAGTCAGGGTCTTCTGAAGCCTGGAAATCAGAGAGCGGGGACCTGAACCCATCAGGAGACCAAGTCTGAGGTGGGCCACATATGGTTGAACTGCACACTTCTGGGCAAAGCCTGTGCTAGTAATCTGTGGGTATTTTCATGTATCTCTACTCCATGCTCAGATTTTCACTGTAAAGGCATGGTCTGGCCATGCTGCTCTGACCACACTGGAGAGAAATCCCAGCTAGTATAGCAAGCAACATTTTCCTTAGTAAGGGCATAGGAGCTGACCTCCCTGTATCAAATATTTATGGGCCAAAAGACAAGTTTAGGACATTCTCTCTGTTTTCACTGGCATGAAGGAGAATAAGTTTTTCCCCCAAGCATACAAAATATGCCCAGTTTAATCTTAAAATTGCTTAAGGCCTTTCTTATTTGTCTGAAGCGTGTAGCTCTGCTTTCAGCAAATCCTTTGCATGCTTCACAGGGAAGCTAGTTAGAGAAAAAATTCCTTCCTTCCTGTCCTAAAGGCTGTTCCTTGGAGGTTGAATTATGGGAGTATACACGGTATGCATTAAGAGTCTTGGAAATTCCTGATAAACTCTACAGTAGCTAATGAGCTTGCTGTTGCATTTAAGGGATCTCTGCATCTTCTGAGTCAGAAAAAGCTAAGTCTGTCCGACATAATTTCTTTCCCTGACCAAAGTCTCTTACAGTGTTAATTCAGCTAAAATGGGCTGATCCACAAGCTTGACTTACACGAACTTGAATCAAAGCTCATTAGCATGATTGTGTAGGCATTACTATACAGAGCATGCTGGTAATGAGAAGTATATTTGTAACTGTCTCTGCTACAGCTTTCAGCATTTTTTACAGTCAAAGAAAGAGATACAGTCTAGGGGGACCCCTTCCCACCAAACCATGATTTTGACCCCCCGGGCAACATGATGCAGATTAGTATGAGTTAAATGGAATGTGACCAATTTGTAAGGCACTTGGTTTGTATCTTGAGAAATTGAAGACAAGATCATTTTTCCTTGCAATCAGAGTAAGCCTTAGGCTACAAGCTTTTGTAGTCTCTACAATTGCCACGGGCCTCCTCTTTTAATATACTAGTGTATCCTAGAGTACTTTTTACAACTTATAGTCCAATTATGTGATAGATTTGCCAGTATGATACTTCTGCTGCCTTTCCTTGGGAAAAGCCTCAATTAGTTGTAAAGTGTGCTTATAGTTTCTGCAAGTTTCATCAATTTTTGTGTAATATTTTGCCCCCAGATGTTTATTTATGCAAGAAAAGAGTTGCAGTAAACTACATCCTATACAGTGTGCAGGGATTATACAGAAACAAAAGCATTTTTCTGCCAAAGGTTCATCATTGCTTCTGTAGAAAGTTGTTTCAGGCTGATAAAAGGTCAGTAAATTGTGGGTTCACCACAGATCCAAATTTTTGTTTATATAACAAAAAAAGGTATCTCAAAATGATGCAGTTACCTGTATTTTATTAATGATCATAATAATTCTTTGCAATTTGAGATATAGTGGTGGAAACTTTTAAGTGCTTATCAAAGAGCTTGTAAGACCTTCTCAGTGGAGTAGCTGGTATAGAGAGACTAACTGAAGTCACAAGGAACTCTGTCAAAGACTTCAATTACAGCCCAAGACCTCCATACCCATGAAGCAAACTGGACTTCACCTAAATTTCATCTCCTTTATCATGTCATGAGACCTTGCCATACCAGCAAACAGCCAGGAGACCATCTTAAATGTCTCAAGTTCAGCTTAATTTTCTACCTCTCTCTTTGAAGCTATAGTTCAGGAAAAGATTTGCCTTTGTTTTTCAAATGACCTGAATAATATGATCCAAAGGCACAAATGCAGAAACCAACTTGAATATGCTATTCAGCCTTCTGTGCTTAAGAAAATTAAAATACATTTTAAGTTTGGCAGACTTCCACTTAGGTGTGTGGGCAACATCATTCAGGAATATTTGGTAGCTATAACAACAAGATGCTCTGTAATTGTTAAGCTCATTTGTTTGAATAATGGACAAGGAGGGACAAATAGAGGTTGCTTTTCAATTATGTATTTATTTAAGAATCAAGACACAAGGACTGAAAGGTGAGCAATTGGGCAATCATGGCTTCAGGTGCAGAAGTATGGGGCAAAGCTCGCCCAGAACCTCTTTGTACCTCCAGATGCCACCATCCATGTCACTGGTGGAGGCAGCTATGCAGTTCTGCAACCACTAACTCAGAGCAGAGAAGAAGTAACAGCCATGAATGGCTCTTCCTGCCCACCAGTGACCAATAACAGCACCCAGGAAGTTCTGCCTCAGTCCTGGTCCCAGGTCTCGGTTGGATGCTGTGTCCTTTGCAGAATTTGGCATCACAAAATACAGAAATCTATCCTTGGATTTTCAGGCAGTGGAGGGCTGTATTTCCTGTGATACTTTGAGTCACATTTGTTGAAGAGAGAGGTGTGATTGTGGTCTCGGCTAACGATGCCGTGCTAAATGCTGGATGCACACTGGGAGAGCAGAGCTAAGCATTCTGACTGTTCACTGCTACTGTCACCTTCTGTACTGTGCTAATGGTTATGGTGCACTAGCCCTCACAAGCCAGACCTAGTCTCCCTCTCTTCTCAGTAGTGTTAGAGGTGGTTTGGAGAGAAGAGAGAAGGCAGCTTTGCAATAGATACCTGTCCACAAAGAAAACCGGGAAAAGGAGTCCATCCCTTTTCTATCTTCAAGAAGAATTTTATTGGTACAAATGGGGTTTCTAGGAAATGGATGTTCTCACAGGATCACTGATAAGTTTGGGGTGAAAGGGGCTGCTGAGGGTCACCGAGTACAACCAAATCTTCAAAGCAGAGACAGCTTGACTGTTCAGGTTTGTCAGGCCTTGGCCAGGTGCATTTTGAAAACTTGTCAAGCAGAAGAGCCAGAATTAAATAGACCAACCTTTAGATAGTGTTTTGTAGTTCTTTTTTTTTTAACTTGAGTGGCTCAAACTGTGATATGCCACTCAAGAAGATGCAACAGTATGTGGTGCCATAAGCTGCCTTTCCAACTACTTTCTCATTGGTATTTGATCTTCCTGAAAGTATCACAGTTGGAGTATACCTGCACTGAATTTGTAGGGTCACAGACCTTCATGCTATGGCTAGATCTGGCTTTTCCCATTCAACATAGTCATTCAACCCTTCATTTTCAAGACTTACTGTCCTTCTCCTCCACCACATTTCAGGATGCAGCCTCCAGTTCTTCAGGATAGCAGCCCTGCTCTGCACTCATCATCCTTAGAAGGACAGCAGGCTGCTCATTGAGGGCATGGGTTAGGAGGAATGTTCTTTTCCCTTCGGTTCTCCAGCCTGAGATAATTGCAAAACTGATGGGCTATCTCTCCTTTAAGTTCAGCAACAAAGCCTCGCAGCTTGTAAGAATAATTCAGTCACAATTAGCATTGGTGTGAAGCCAGGGCCTCCCACGGATGAGTCTCTCTGGTCCAGTGCAGAAGCTACAATCTCTTTAATGATGGGAGGTTCAACTAAATTAAAGTTGACCCTCGGGCTTCTGGCAGCTAAATTCCAGCAGTAACCTTCCCTCCCACCCGTTCCTCTGGAAAAAATCCTACCAACAACAAACTACAAGTGAGAGGGGGAGGAAACCTCTCTGTTGTTAACTTTTACAGGACAGTGGATGTGTCCAAATCAGACAAAAAACATGATGTCTCCTGCTGAAGTGCCATAAATAGTGCTATCTCCCATTGTGATCTTTGAGAGAATCTGTTTTGGGGAAAGAACAGAAGATGAGTCCTAAAAAGAGTGCGTGAAAAATGATGAAAGTTGCTTTGAAGTGAGTCCGAGAGCTGCAGAGCTTTCAGCAGCTTCCCCCTGGAAGCCCTTGAAATTCTATCTGCAATAAAAGATACCAAAAGAAAACAGCTGGCAGGAGCTGTTAAAGTGGAAACAATATGCAGTTCAGAAGAGATAAACAGGATGGGCACAGAGCAGAATGAAAAAGAAGGTATGGATCTGTTGTTACGTGCTGGGAACAGCTCTTCTGTCCTGGGCTGAGACTGCGTGACCAGGGAAATATCACTGGCTTTAGAAAAGCAGATTGGGGTAGAACACTTGGTTTTCATGGGAACATGCATTTTCCATCACACTGGAGAACAGGGGCATCAGATCTGCCCCCCTGATTCTTTGCTGAATAGGCCTCAGCTTGCATAGAACAGGTGAGGGTATAGGGGTGTCATGCCAAATGCCACTGCCAAAGCAGAAGCCAATCTGATTGCTGATATGACTCTGGTACCCAAGACAATGGCAGCTGGAATGGGAACCCCTTTCCAGTTTCAGAAGAGTGAGGCACTCCTCTTTCTAGCTGGGTAGTAACACTCGCCTGCCAGCTGTAAATATGGGTCCAGTCCTTGCGCCACTCTGAAACCATATTGAGACTGTCGCCAAAATTAAAGCCTACAACCAAATACAAAGCTTTCTTTTGCCCTCACTGATGCCACAATCTTTGGAGGAAGCAACTAGTGAAGCACTAACACTGGGGTCCGAATAGGATCCATCTTTCTGTAAAATGCAAAGAAAAATATTGCTACTGGAGTGTGCGTGGACCTTGACCTGTTCTGATTTAGAGATATAAATCATAGATATTGCCATGGTTATCAAATCAGTTCTGTAGATCTCTGCTAAAGGGAATGAGAGCAGAATACAGCCACAGAAAGGTGCTTAGGAATCCATGTACAACCACATCTGTGGAAAAATCTCTCATGCTCTGATCTGCTATTGACTCTGCCCATGTCATTACTGACAGAAAGTCTGCTTAGAGACCTCTGCTCACAGGGGAAGGAATATTAATCAAACCTTGTGTCCTGTCTTTACAGATGTAGTTCAGATCAAAAGCACTTCTAGGGGAAAACAATATTTGAGAGATGTGGTGGAAGTGAAGCAGAGAGGAGCTGAGTCATACTTTACATCTGCTTTCATTCCTTTTTATACAATTCTCATTCTGCAGCTCCAATGTAATTATTTGGGGAGCCATTAGACTGTTCCAGTGTTAGGACAGATGCTGTATCCCACACAGCTCCACTTATTTTCCAGGAATGTATATTTTCAAGGAATACTAAAATACAGAGAACCAGCCTCCAGTTAATTTTAGAAAGGTGTGAAAATGTTCATATCAAAGTCATTGTGCAGATGACTGAAGACATTTTATGAATAACATGTGGCATGGTGTACTTCAGCAGGGAGAGAAATTCATCTGTGACAGCAAGTATCATTTTACCCTATGGCCAGCTCCTCTGCCTTCAGAAAGGTCCAAGATACTAAAAATGCCTTGGAGGCCTAAATACTACTGAGGACCCGGGTCTAAAATGCCTGTTCAGAAAAGGACTCAGGCACTCACATGGCTCCTATGGCTCAAAGTGCTTTGATAGACCCAAGGCTGCAAAACTCTTTCCCACTTGCATCAGTTTTATCCTGATTTGGAACTGATTTAGCTCCCCATAAAATCAGTGGGCATACCTCTGTTTTCTTTAATAGATGTTGGATAGGATGTTAAAGAAGAGAAATTCAGTCCATCTAATCATATGTGCATATGCTATTGAATTTGCTTATTAGGAACAGAGATTGGGATGGATGAAAATGAAGTGCTAAATATGTCCAAGTGTCGGAAGACTGATGATGCAACCAACAATGAAAAGGTGACTCCATTATATATGAGTATTAGACTGTATGCTCTGCAATTCCATTTTCTCTTACATCTAAATCTGCTGGAATTTAATAAAATCTTCCATCTCTTCTAAAGAACTTTGATCAACTGAATGAAAAAATTGTGAATCACGGTCTGACCATGCAGTTCCAGATCCAGAAAAGTTACAGACTATTCCCTATTACGTTCTGTAGTTTTTATAAGCAGACGACTTAAGATAAGATACACTTCATTAGAGCACTGAGTTTCACTCTTTTTAAATCCTTCACAATTAAGTTTTTCACTGAGCAATTGGCAACAATATATTTCTACCTGAATGCAGGCAGCTAGCAATTAATCTGTGTGCTGAAAATAAAGATTTTATCTTCATCAAGAACTTACAGCCTAGATAGAATAACTGTATATACATTTTTATTGTTTGTGTAAATATTTAATAACAAAAATATGTTAAACTTTTTGCATAAGGTCATAGGATATTAGAATGCCCAATCAGTTAAATATATTAATTCTGAATTTCCTTACACACTTCTGGAGTGTTAGTTCTGATTCTCTTGGTATAAGTGCAAATTGGATTTGTACTTGTAAATTTTCACACTCTAAAGTAATGGACTAAATGCCAGTTTCTCTGCTACAAGGATAGGTAAATTATTAGTGTTTACAACAATGCATATGAATCCTAAACTATACAACCAGCAGTACAAAGAGGAAAACAAGGTGGTCTTTGACCCAGCCTTCTCTGTGCACACCTGCCTTTTTCTCTCTCAGCTTCCTCTAAACAAAATAATTCTCTTGTTAAGCTTTAACTCCCACTGCATCTTTGTTTTATTGAGAAGTTCTGTATTTCTGCCAACATACTTTTTTATGACAGTGCAAGCCAAAGTGATTATGTTTGTTAAGAAGATCCAGTGATATTGCAGTACAGTGAACACAATTCTCCATCCTCTCTTCCAGCTCAGTGCAAGATCTGGCTGTACATTGGATTTTCCATGCTTTTTGTACACAGAATCAATAGTACATGTGAGAAATCCAACTGTTAGTTCCAGTGTGTGTGGGGGGGTTTAAATGTTTGCCATTTGTCTACTCTGATTTTTGATTTATCAAATATTGTTACCTCGGCTAATTTGAAACTTGAGCCTGTGAGGACTACTTTGGCACTCTGCAGAAATAAAATAAGTGAAAGTTTCATGTGCTCAGCAAATTCTATGCATCTTTTGAGATGAAACCTAATTTTCAATCTTCCTGACATTTTATTCAGGACTCGGTCTCAGTAACCTATTGAAGATGCTGTTACTGAAAGCCACAGAACCTCCGTAATGCTGTTTAGAGTTAGTCACATCATGCTCACTACAGGTCTTTGTTTTCCATCATGTGTGACCACATAGGTTAGCCCCAGCACCGAAGGACGGGAGCAACCAGATCCCTACCATCTGCACCAGAGCTGTCCTGCAGCTGCTGGTGAACCACCCACCTTCCCAGGAGCACCAGCCCTTGAGCTGCTGCAAAACCAGGGCCTCAGGCAAAAGACAGCAGGGTGAGTTCTG
This sequence comes from Actenoides hombroni, assembly GCA_024336885.1. Lineage (NCBI taxonomy): Eukaryota > Metazoa > Chordata > Aves > Coraciiformes > Alcedinidae > Actenoides > Actenoides hombroni. Next base: position 32,663,949 of record WUAM01000143.1, read on the forward strand.
CCTGAACTGGGAATGATGACATTGCAGCCACAAAGGTACAGGAGAGTAAAAGGGGAGAACAAGGACTTGTAATCTTGTCATACTCCCATCCTCACTTTCCTCCCCCGATGAAATTTAATTTGATAAAATAATGCCAGCACTAACTGCCAAAGCTCAATCCACCCGGGGAATAACCGAGCGCATGCAAAATGATGGATTCAAAGCAGTATGTAACATTTCTTAATGTAACATTTCCCTTTAAATCGTCGTTTGAGTCATAAGTCCTGGAGCAACCTCAATATACGCTGTCTGTCTCCTCTGAAGTGCCCTCTGGCAGGGAAAAAGCTCTGTGTGCAGTGTCTGTCTAATTGCATTTTGGCAGAGCACAGTGAGGGGAAAATAGAGAAAACAAACTAGTTAATTCCATGGGCAAAACCTGTCTATGGCTGGAAAGTGGCGGAGAGTCGAGTCCTTTCTGCTTTGCTGAACTGCCCTGTGTAGGATGCGAAGAAACACTGCCATGCTGGCAACTCCAAGCGAGCATGAAAGGGCATCTTTTAGTGAGCTGCTCACATTTGTGCACTTTCACTGGTAATAGTTAATGTGACTATAACTATTGCATGGATGTACTTGGTTGGCTTTCCCACACTGGCTATTTGCTGATATATGTAAATTGGGGAGAGGCAGGAAAGTATTACAGGACATAGGTGCTTTCTGCTGACTAGTCAGATATACTTCTTACAAGCTGAAGCTTTTCATTAATGTCCTTGGCCAACACCTGACAAGGCTTTTCTAGTCATCTGTATTTAAAGTGCTTACAACCCAAGAAGATGAACACATTAAAAATCATCATGCGGAGTATCCCACCTTGCATCTCATGACATGAGTCTGTGTCTTACCTCGCAATTACACCATCAGCTTTTGCTTTTCTTTATGTCTCGTAAAACATGCCTTACTCTCTGTGAGAGGCTGGAGCAGCTGGAAAAGGTGGCTGACCCTCTAAACTGTGCTCCAGGAGTGGAATTAAGGAAAGACACAATTTCTTTTAGGAGGTTGTCGATGCTGCTGCTGCTCAGGGGACCAAGGGAAGACTTTGGGTGATGAAAAACTGCCTTGCTTAGGCAAAGTGTCTGGGCTCTGTACTAGAATGAAAACTGCGTCCTGAGCCAAGGTTCTGCAGTGGATACTGTTTAACAAACATGTTTAATATTACAGAAAAAAAGATAAGATGATGATCATTTCTGTAGAGGTGATAAAAAGTAACCTTTTCTTTGTCTCTCAGTAACAAGGACATGCAGGTAGGTGAGCCTGGGCCCTCATTTCAAAAAGAACCCACCTGTTCTTTTTAAATCAGTGGGAATGCTCTTGAAAAACAAAGGTGGAACATAAAGCTGGCTTTATTTTGCACATAAAGACAGCTTTATTTTTCACAATTTCCTATGCACTGACCATGCTAAATCAGAGCCAGCAAATGGCAGTCACATCAGAAGTACCTTCACAAGGATGAAGGCATGGGAAGGTATCCAGGACAACATTAATGTGACCCTGAGTCTTGCAGCAGCACTCTGCTCTGCAGCAGAGTCTCAAAGTTTGCCGAGAAGAGGAAGAAGGGAGAGTGTGGTCCAGAGGGGGAAAGATGGATTGTCTTGTGGCTGACCCGTTCTTTGTTCATCTCTGTAGCACCATATCCTTCGCCACACAAGTCATAAAATTTCCTACCAGTAGCTATTTTGACAGAGGCATAATAAAGCTCAGAAGGAATGAAGAAACATATCCAGAAGTGTCAAAATAATGTAGCATACTGTGTTTGCACTAATGTTGTAATATAGTGGATTATCAGTAGTTACACCAATATAAACGTAAAACTGAAGGGTCTGGGTTTTTTTTTTTCAGAGAATCAGATATATTTTGCCTTTGCAAAGTACCTTCACATACCTTGAGAAAGAGTCCTTATTATTAACCTAAGAAGGAATGATTTCCTTGGAAATGTTCATGATTGGTATGAAATTCTCTGGCAGGAATACAAGCAAGAAAAATACAATCTAGTATCAAAGTAGTGCAGAAAAACATGACTGGAGTCATGGTTTTAATTTATATTGAAAAATTTCTCATCTGGTAACATTTTTCCATACCATTTTAATGGTTCTGGTACTCTTACTGCATTCTAAAATTAACCTTCACCTTACATGAACTAAGGAAATTTTATAACTACATCCATATGCAACATTGTACAGGGTTGTTAGTTTCTGATATTAATATATATATAAAATACTATAAATTTCAATTTTCTTTGAAAAGCAACATAATGGAAACTGAAATTATATCAAAGGCAAT
>WUAM01000143.1:32666361-32823244 GCA_024336885.1 Actenoides hombroni
TATCAAAGGCAATAATAAGAAATATCAAGTATATATATATACACGTAAAAGTAGTAGTCAGAAACTCCCCTGACACTGGCGTGCAGTTGTGGCAGACACTTTAGGAGCACTCCACATGCAGCAAAAGGCTATGTGTTGCTAGACCTGACATTGGTATGACATAGAAGGGGGATTAAAGGTGCTGCAAAATGAAGGGACCCGATCAAGGCACGCCGTCAGGCACCAGAGGGGCAGCAGATAAAACACAGGACTCGGGAATCTCCCATAGATAATCTACCGTGCAGGACACTGTCTCTGTATTTCATGCAGTCCTTCTCATACAGGGACACAATAAACCAAACAAGGGGTGGGAGGATTTGAATCCAGGCACACAGTCAATGTCAGCCTGGTGCAGTTTCACGTGTGAGACCTGTTTTGCCTCTCTCCAAGGAAAGTCAGGGCCAAGCCTCACTGGACTTAGTGGGAAGTCACAAGAACAGCAGTGGGTGTTTACTCTGGCTCCAGGTGAGTGGCATTTGGTCAACAAGCAACACCCAAGAAAATGCACTTGATGCAATGTAGTGAGAGTGGGGCAGAGTGCCTATTGTGCTGAGCAGATGATTGCAAGACTTGGATTCTCAGTGATACCCTCAGTGATAGTATAATATTTACAAATTGGCCATGTCTTTGAAATGAAGGGTGATTTTATGAGCTGAAGGGACCAGGGAAGTCCTGGGAACCAGTGTACAGAGGAGTCACTGAGCCTGGCCACTATGAGATTTAAGGTGGAACTAAACCAGCCTGATGGCTTTGGCTGCTTCATCAGGCTGTGGAAAAACATAGTCTAAAATAACTATAGAGAAACCACTTTAAGGGATGGCATTTTAAAAGTTAATATACAGGTTATTCTCTAGGTCCCCAGATACCTACAAGACAATGGCAGCTTGCTTGCTTGTTTTGCTTGTTTCTTTGTGTTGCTTTTTTTCTTTTTTTTTTAATTGGCACTAATATCTGTTCATTTTTATACATGTGGCAGGGAGCCTGAGGGGCAGGTAGATGGCTTTCAGATCATCTATCCTATAAAATCACTGGAAATTATCCGGTCCTCCATTGCCCAATTATTTGATTCTCCAAATGCGGGTACTAAAAGAAGACATGAAATTGGCTCCAGGGCAGGCTTAACCTTTTCATTCCAAGAGCTGCAAAATGGATTTTTCAAGCCAAATACCCAAGTTTTATTAAGAGAAATGTACAGCAGCTTGGGATTGCCTATATGGCTGCTTGGTCCCTGGCTGGTGAGTGATGGTTTCTGAGGGGAGTGAAAATTAGTGCTAATTGCACGGGTGGCTTTGTGTATGTATGTGTGCATGCAATGTGGACCCATGTCTCCTACCCCAACTAACACTCATGTTACATACACCATAGGCCCATCCAACAGCTGTGAGGTGATCTGGAAATGAAAAGCTCACATCCTATATCCAATCCCCAGAGCCAGCTCGGACTGTGCCCTAAATGACTATATAAATCCTAATAACAGCTAAAGACGTTGGCAGGTACCCCAGGCTTTCCTGCTGTCTCCAGGGAGCTGCTACGGTGATGCAATATCTCAGCTGGTTGTCCAGAAAACTCCATGATAAGGTGTCTGCCTCCACCCCAACTGACCACAGAGGATGTGCCTCTCAGGACAGGGGTGGAGGGAGAGCAGCTGGACAGATGACTTTCCATCATCTACTCCTGATGAACAGGAGAGGGCTTCCCCAAAAGGTCACTGAGGAAGGAAAAATGGCCCAACTTTCCTGGCTGTCCCAGGAAAGCCATAGCCAGCCCTAGTGGGTGGCTGGTACAGCGCTTGCTGGCAGGACACCAGGCTTTCGGGGCTCCTGTCTCCTTGCTCACCTCCACCCAGATCCTTGCTGTTCAGCCCTAACAAAAGTCAGTTTTTCACCTGTTTGCTTTGCAAGTGTTTAAAGAGCATCACCAAGTAAAAAGCCTACACCCAGCTAAGCAGGACATTTAGACCATGTGGCAAGCCTGCCTCGACCCATGTTGTCTTAAGGATTTAATCTCTTTTCAGTTCACTGAGAATGTCTGCAGTTCACTCACCATGGTGAGAGCAAAGCCTGTAGTTCACAGTGGTGTGTGTGCTGCACGTTTACATGCAGACACCAGTAGCTGGGCTTTTTAATGCTAAAACTGAGGGAATTTGCAGTGAGAGTAGCCGATGTGCCATTTTTTTATCATTGTTTCCTAGAATTACAGTCAGAAATAAAATTATTTTGAGGAAAGATTTCCCTTCAATAATGTCCTGGTATGGTGCATTTTAAAGCAGAACTCAGTATATGCTTTCACAGATCTTAGCACGTCTGCATTAAAAAAAAAAAAAAAAGGAGCCAAATTATAGCATCCTCTGCATCAAAAATATTACAAACTGCTACTGGAGAAAGTTCTGATGCAGTATCGACGTTGTCATTACAGAATGTATAATAAATTGCTTACCACTGTGTATTGCATATAGTTCATTAAAGAGTTGCCAGTAAAAGAAGAGATAAAAAGTATTTTTTTCTGGAAGGGAGAAAGAACATACACTGAAGGGTCAAAACTTTTGCGTGGGAAAGACTTGAAGAAAGTTATGCACATTATAGCCTTTTGTCAGGAAAGACTAGATCTGGGATGTGATGGCAGGGGCATTTGTGGATTTTTCTACGCTGTTGCTTCCTTTCTGCAGAGCTTGTGAAGCAAAACTTGTGCGGTTCTCTCCTGTCACTGGCAATGAAGTAGCTCCACCATCTGGGCTTTTTTAGAATTGCATTTTTTTTCCTCTATTAAACTTGGCTTGTATACATGGTTTTTGTTTGGCTTTGCTTTTTTTTAACAGGTAAAACCACATATTGGAAATAAAAGTCATTATAAGATAAAGCTGTAAATGCAGGTAAGTGACAAGATCTAGCTGGTCCTTGTGGTCTATCCAGCAAGAACTTCTGTCTCTGAACTAAGAGGCATCTTTGTTTTAAAAGTGTTCCATAGTGTTGCATGACAGCTACTAAAATCTTTAAAAGTCACTGTCCCAAGAGGTAATAGTGAAATGTAGGAAAGGATTTATTCTAAAAATATTTTTCTGAGATACATCGTATTTAATTCCATTAAGACCAAGTGGAATTATTCCTGAAATATAAGGGTATGAAAAAAAAGCAGATTCAGAGCAGAGAAGTCAAAGGCTTGGTGAAAGACTTAATAAACCCAGTACCTTTATAGCTATCACTTTGTTTTATTGTTAAGGGCCTCAGCCTGAGCTCCTTACACTTTGGTTACAAGTAAAAATCCTGTATGTAAGCGTAAATTTGAAGTCGTAGGAAATTCAACCCAGCCAAAATCAACCTGGCAGCAGAAGTGTATAATCAAACCCAAACCTTGCCCATGGTGTGGCTTTTCCCAGTCATTCCCATGTTAGTGTAGCTGGGGCTCATATTATGCCCCCAAAGTCTTTATTTTTTCACGTCCTTCTACATTTCCCTGAATCCAGTAGTTATGAATTAGTCGATATGAATTAATTGTGAATACACACACACATGATTTAATGCAGGTGGGCAAACTAAGTGAAGACACAAACTTGTCAGAGCTGTTTGGGTGCTCTGAGGGCTCCTGTTGGCACTGCTTGCCCCAGGGCTGCCCTGCCTAGGTGTGTGACCGAGAACTGAGCAAGGCAGGTCCAAGTGGTGATGGCATCCCCTCTGCCACCTCATCAAGGTTCTGCTACCAGCCCTTGCACAGTTCAGGGCTAAGTGGCTTATCTCAGTCCTGCCTGCGCTTCAGGTCAGCATGGACACTGCTTCACAGGAAACTGAAACACAACAGGTCACAAGCAGCTGCTGACCTCGGAAGGATAAAATGTGTATGAGCAGCCTCAGACCTCCGAAGGCAATACAAGAAGAGAAGGAGAGAGTGATGCCCTGGATAGACTAAGGATTTTTTTTCTCCCAGCAGTTCTAGTTTGAAGTCCCATTGCACATAAAGAATGTTTATTCCTCTATCACATGTGGCTTAAAAGCATACCTAGTGCTACAGAGAACTGGTGTTTGTTTTTCTTGTTTGTGAATTTACCTGCAGCAGGTAAAACCCAATGAAGAGCCCAAATCTATTTCATAAGTGTTTTACTCGGCATCATAGGAGATTTGGTGTGAAGAGTGAAGAGAAGAAAGAGGGCAATAGTCATTGCTGACATCGTGTCACAAACAAAATGGACTCTTTCACTCCCTTTCTTATACAGGAGCTGCTATAGAAGCATATGGTCAATCACGGTTCTGTTATTTCATTATTTCTGTTCCTCTCCCAGCCTTACTCACATCCTCCCCAGAAACCTCCACTTTCTTTTTTTTTTTTTTTTTAAGTTGTTGTCTTTTGTGGCACTTTTCAGGATGAGAAGGAAGCAATCCCAACAGAAAAAAAAAAATCTCCTTATTTATGGACACTGTACAAAACTCAACAATATTCTTAAAAAGATCACTTTGGAGTTTCAAGGAATAGCAGACCTCTCTTTGCTTGGTAACAAAATGAGTTTTACACTGCAGACCATGAGCAGTTGTCCCATTGTCTTCAGTTATACAAATAAACTGTTGCAGAGTCCATGACCTTAGCGTTGCCACAGTGATCACTTCACTGCTTTGATTAACTGAAGGACCAGTAAGTTTATGTCCTGAAATCAATGAAACTCAAGCTGATGAGAGAAAGAAGTGGTCCAATGGCAGGCACATCGTTCATTCCTCTTGGATAGCAATGCCCTCAGTACTGCACCTGGTTTTGCTTGGAGGAGTGCAGACCCCTGCTTCATTCAAGAGCCATGCTTGCTCCACCAAGGTAGCAGCTCTTCTGTGGCAGAATAGAAACATGGAGTCCAGGAAGCATCTCCCTATGTGCCCCTGTATACTGCTCTAAAGCTTTATTTTCCTAGTTATTGCTTTCTCAAACTGGTCCCTATCCCTGGATTACATCGAGTCAGAATCCATCCCAGGACACTGTCCCAAAGTATGGGCTGCAGAGACTCACAGAGTCCAAGTCCTAGAACAGGGGCAAGCGATCCCAGCCCACCCACCCCGTTTATCAGCCAGCAAGGCACTGGGGACATATCCTACCAGAGGCTGCACCTATGTCACCTGTACTTAAAAGCCACCATGAGATCTAGTCTTCAGACATCTGTTTAGTTCTGTTTTGAACCTGTCTATACTTCTGGTCTCCACAACAGCCCATAATTTAAAGTTGCTTGGTTTAACTATTTGTTGTGCGAAAAAGTAATTTTATTTTACTTTATTTTATTTTATTTTATTTTATTTTATTTTATTTTATTTTATTTTATTTTATTTTATTTTATTTTTATCACCTGCCGCTCAATCTATCAGAGTTTAAAAAGTAGGACAGAAAGAAAAAAAATCAATTTCTACACCCTCTCATGAAGCCAAGTTGAAGAAAAGGAAGGAGTTTGATTTGAGATGACATCAAGCTTCCAAAAGGACTTTTTCAGCCTTCCTAATTTAGTTTATTTAAACCCAGTGAAATGAGCTATGTAAAAATACATTAAAAGTCTCAGCCTTTAAAGAACCAAAATTACCAGAAGCTTCTGCTAGTAGAAAATTCCTCTATTACCTATTTGGCAGTGAAGTGACTGCATAGACAGATGATATGCCATTAGAGTCCATAGAAGTAACCGCTAGGGAAAGCACCTGCTGCAATACAGAAAATGTTGTTAGAAATGCAAAGATCTGATTGAAAAGCAATTTATATTCCAAGCAAATGCATAACAAAAGAAGACATACTACCCAGCATAGAGCTTCCTGGAGAGGAAAGTGACACACAGTGGGAAGTAGTTTATCCAGTGGAAATAATTAAAGAAGATAAAGGGGAAAATATATTTGAACATATACAATGCTTATCCAAAACACGGCTGATTCAGGTTAATGAAAAGGGAATTTTTCTTCTGGTCACAGAGTCTTGCAATTCAGGGAAATTCTTAAAATTAAGAAATAGAGAAAGAGGTACTGAATCTAATTCAGCAATGAGATCATGCTATTTCTGTGGCTTTACCTGTCTACTGTTGAGTAAAATGAACACATGCAAGGAAATTCTGGTTTTGTTTCAGACTACCTGTTCTAGATACCCCCGTTTCTGAGAGAGATGGGAACAGAGAGCAAAGGCTCTTGCATTCACCTTTATAGCAGTAAAAGAAATGAAGTTGGCCTGTGCTTTCTGACCTATTTCTTTGCACTGATTGGATTTTGTTCCCCTGGATGTTAAGATAAAGAGTCCCATTCAAGTTGACAGAAGACTGAGTCAGACCCTGGAGTTATATACTCATAAGTGGAACAGTGATGAAGAAAAGAGCTTAAATTGCCTGGTTTGTGCTACTCAACCCATAGGCAACAAAGGGTAAAACCCAAGCTGGAAAAGGACAGACAGGAGCTCAGGACAGCACGTATGGTCTCCCCTGTGGTCTTGAGACCTACATCATCTGGACTGTACCCTACAAAATCATGCTAGCATTGGTATTTCTCCCTCAGGAACTGGAAAGTCACATACAGAGCCAGGTCTGGGTGCTGGCTGGGTGCAGCATAACCAAAAGATTTCTTTCACAGCCCCCTGGCATCTCTCCAGTGCTTGTCTCACCAGGGCTGTGGCTAATGCTGGATTTTTCCTTCCCAAGGTCTGATGCACTGCTCATTACAGTAATTTCAGTGGTCACTGGTGAGGCATTGAATATCTTCTGAGAACTGAGTTGCCGACTAGGTGACCGTAGGCTCTTTACCTCTCAGTGCTTTCGCAAACAGAAGCAAGAAAAATGCTTCAGAAATGATAACAACAAGAATCTGACTGCAATCTGCAAGTCAGATAGGAACACAAAGAGCATTTCATCTCCTTTGTGATTAAGAGTGAGCTTGACACACGGAAAACAACCAGATCACACAGACAAAGGAACACTGGAAATAATAACCTTTAAAGAAAAACATCTGAAAAAAATAACTCTTCAAATGTTTCAATATGCCCAGTATGTACAGATACCAAATACATTTCAGGGATAGCTCAGCAATGACTGAGTACAACATTTAATTAAGTGATTATATAATCAACTCTCTGTTTTATGAAGCAATAATTCAATTCCCAAGTGGGTAAGCTATGAGGCTGAAGGCCGGGCAGTTTATCACAATGAGGGAATCTGGTTACTGCTGAGGACATAAGGACAATAATGTTATTGTTAAAATACTAGTTTAATTAATATAAAATTAATTAGTCTTTTTATTTTCTTTCTTTCTTTTGTTGTTGTTGTTGTTGTTGTTGTTGTTGTTGTTTTGGGGTTTTTTTTGTAATTCATAACAATGCATAGCCTGCCAGAAAGATCATGCTTCTTCCATTTTCCATATGAAGTGGTGATTATTTATGACTACACAGAATGTGCGGGAAGTTAATGATGTCACACAGTCAATTTATTGGGGATAAAATTACAAGAGTCATTTTATCAGGGGATGATATAGTTCTCTTCCTGGAGTATAAGTAGATGAGAGACCCCACTTATGCTATAAAAAAGAGATCAGACAAGGTAACTTCACTGCTGGAAAGCTTTACACTGGGTTATTAATAATAATTCCACTAAACCAGAGGTTCTAGTCCCATTGAGCTGTGACTTCACATGTACACAATATATAATCAGGGAGATCTGATCAGCAGCTGGTGAAAATACATATACTATCAACAGTATATGTGAAATTGTATCAGCCACACAACTTGCTTATAGAAGAAAGCAATGCCTTACGCAAATAGGGTGCCAAAAGGAGATAGGCAATGAATTGCATTCATTTATACGTGTCTGGGTTTTGTGTTTTGTTCACAGTTCTGTTTAGATTATTTTATTACAGATTTCATCAAATCAGTGTAAGAATAAGCATAGAGGGCATTCTTGAAAGAGATTCAGAGTAAATGTGGACAGAAGAACAATTTCTTACAATATAAAGCATTAGAACCACAGGGAAAGCAAAAGAAAAGAGCAAGATTTGGGAAGAAAACTGGAGATAGGGACAGGAAAAGGAAAAATGCAAAAGAGATGCAGTGACTGGTGCAATTAATATACACAGAGTGTAATTTTCAGAGCTGAGTGAATAATAACTTTAGGAGAGTGTGAAACCTTCTTTTCACTGCTGCTATTGCACTTGCAGAGGGTCAGGAAACCCATGTGCAGACTCAGCATTTCTGAGAAGCACCTGAGAAGATATCCCACCTGCTTTAAGATATCTGGATGAAAAGAAAGAAAAATAAAAACCAAAAGAGTCTGAGCACTGAATTTAGCCTGTTGCAGTAAATTCTACTTTTACCATGGCACTAGGATATTAGGGGCTGTATTACATGCTAGGTTCCCAGGATGGATAGTTCAGTGGACTGCATACCATGTAATCATTGATTTGGTGCCTTGGAATAGAGGTTATAGGGAAAACTGCTGGGGGAAATAGCACTAATATAGACTGAGACTGGTTACTAAAATGGGGAGGAAAATTATTAGGTTGCAGTCATTTTATAGGAAAGTGGTCTTAAGTGAGGGAAAAGGAGTTTATGTTCCATGTAGAAGAATCCCCACAGAACAGTTTCAGCTTATTAGTACTAAACTGACCACAGCAAATGAGTGCCACTATCGTCAATGACCTGGCATTTTACAAGCACACTGGGGCTCAGTTTTAAACTATTATACGCACATAAAGAATGTGAGATGGAAGATGAAAGCAAGGAAATCCACACAGCAGCCCCAGCTTCAAAGACTGCTGCAGAAGAGTGTTCTCCAGGGTGAGCACATAACTACAATGAGATGTGCTTTGCTTCTGGAGTTTGACCACTGGCACTGAAATAGGAGGCTTGAATAGAGCAGTGATAGCCCTTAACAGGAAAATCATTAGGGCCATGCACAAGTTGCTAAACAATGAGGAATTTAACCCTTCCAAAAGAGAGGAGTCACTAAGGGCATTTCAAAATAGTAACAAGGAGCAATGTGGGGGAAGGACCTGATGAATGGGACAGGTCCTTTGTGCCACAGCATGGCCCAGGGCTTTTCTGTGCTGTGTCCTATGCAGAACTAGTCTCGGCTCTGCATGCTGCAGATACAGGACACGCTCATGGGCCACTCAGCTGGACCTTGCTTTAATTCATTATCATTCAACAACATCACAACTCCCACCATTACAGATTTTGAAGTCATGCTGCAGCAGAATAACCATCCTGCAAGTTATGGTCTGTGGTGAGTGCTCTTCTAGCTTCTTTAATGCAAGTTCAGCAAACCTGCTGGGTAGGTCACAGGCACGCAGATCCTACAGCCCTGTCAAAACAGCCCGTATGATCTTGTCCTTCAACGTCTATCTATGCACCCATCCTCAGCCAGAGAAGTGGATGAACAGCATGCCTCTCAATCAGGTGAGGAACAGTTGCCATACCACAACCTAGATGAAAAAGAGGGCAATTTATTTTCTACAATGCATTGTAGCATTCTCTGTCATGGCTTTCTGAGTTGTGTCAATAATCACAGCACAATCTCCTTCATCTAAAGCCCGTTGCCAGTGTTGATTAAACTCTGTGTTCAGTGAATTTAGACTTAACTTTTGACATTTATAGGATTTCAGATGTTAAACTGGCTATCAAATAGCCAAAGCAGAATTGGTAGGAGGCCACAGACAACACTGAACAGATCCTGATGCCAGTTTCCAAGTCTCGACAAATGCTAACCTATCGTGACAAATATTAACCTACCACCCAGATTATCAATCAATAAAGCTGCTGATACACCGACACCAGATATCAAAAAGCACCAAATGCTTTTATGCTCTTCTTTGAATTTATTACACTTCAGCACCTCTCTTCTCAAAAGTTTTAAAAAACCTCTGAATTTTTAACTCAGATTTTAAAATGCACTGAGCTTCCCAGATACAACATCTAAGAATGTTAATGATGGCTGGTTTCAGAACTCCCAGTAGAATTTGTATGCAATTAATATTCTCCTCCTCTGAACAGAAACCTAGAGGTTTGCAAAACACACCATATGTTTGTCAGTTTGCCAATGAATCAAGATGTTTTTGCAGCCTTCTGAGTTTCAATAATTAATGGTAATGTCTAAAACCTAAATCACAGATCACGGGCTCAGAACAGAACTTTTGCCATGGCCAGTGTTGTTCAGCATCATCAGAGTGAGACATTTCTGGTGAGAAAATAAAAATATTTGTTGTAAATCCCATTGTTCCATTCCCTGCCTGATATCCCACTCCATTACCATTACTCCTTCCAAGATATCTGTCTAGATTCTTGCAAAAAACTTACTTACTATGCAGAGTAATGTTATTACTTGCTGTCCAGGCTTTGGTCTCAAACACCAGAATGTTCAATACTCTGGTGAAAACTGCCTAGGTTGACTTGATCTTAGTGACTAAATGATGTCTAATGGTTTACAGGTCTGAAAATATACTTTATTCTCATCAAGTGCCTTCTATTCGCTTTAGCAGACTGTTAGCAACCAATTAATTAAAAAAAAACAACTAAGAAACAAAATAAATGTTAGGTTTTAAAATTGTGTTCACAAGCAGGAGGGCTACTTTTATAATCCATATTTTTTCTTCCTCTGCTTCCACACTTGTGCATGAGCACTCCTGCCTTACCTGAGACTTTATGAGTAGGTTTCTTTATTTTGAGATTATGATTTTGCTTTTTGCAGGGCTACTAAAAGTCTTTTTCTTTTCATTGATTCCCAGCTGATTTGAACTATTCCAGATGGATGATAAAGGAACAGGAAATTCCTTAACTATCTATAATATGCTGGACTGCTCCCCTCTTTTTTCCCCTCCAGAGCAGAAGTACTGCAAGAAGTGTTCTAATGATAATGTCACCAGCACTTCCGCTTAAGAATTTTAAACATCACTTGAAATGAGTTATTCTTTAATTTGGCTAGTATCATGCTTATTTTAATGTTATTCATAAAATGGCTAATTGGTACAATCCATGAATTTAATGTATATCTACCCTGCCATACAAGTTAGCAGTTCTAAGGATCAGCATTTTTTTAATAAAGCTGTTGATTTTTCTCAAGTGCATCAGGATAATGTCAGTGTTGTGTTGACATAAGAGAACATGTGCTTTAGGACTTAGTTTTAATAATACTTTCCAACACCGCCCATCTGCAGAACATGGAGTACATTAGAAACATTCAGAATAACTCTTTCAAGAATCCACCAATTGCTCCTTCCTGACAGAGGCAGGGGATACACCATCACCATTTGGGCCACTGTCATCCTTTTCATTTCTGGGGTAAAAACATTCCCTAACAGCATGCAACATGCTATGCAGAACAACATAGAATGGCACTGCCAGGAGATCTTCTGGACAACAGCAGGGTTCAAACCCTCTAAGAAGTGTGGCACAACACTAAATGATCTCAGGCCATTCATTATGCAAGCTCTCTTTACTTTTAAAGATGACACTGTCAACAGGTAATAAAAGTTTCTGGTTTAAGCCATCTCTGACTATTTCTGGGTTTTCTCGTAAATGACTACTTGTTTGCAGTGTTTTCTGTACTAAATTGATGTAGCAGCTGTAATGGAGTGGCCAGTATGAAAAAAAAAGAAAAGTGTTAATGCTAAGTATGGCTTGCACTACTATGGTTTATTTCAGTTTGAGGCTGGCGGCAGAAATCCCAGTACAGATAGCACCTAAATCCTATTAAGCTTCAATGTGAGAAAATATTATTGAGATACAACCTTGACTGTGGTAAACACAAAGGTTTTCTTTAAAAATCCACTATCTGTCTTGCTAGATCCGGTCCACCTCCACATGGTCATTTTAATCCAAAAAGTTTTGGGTTTTTTTTTTGACAAACCAGTTCTCAGCTCCATGAAAATAGTAATTAAAAATATCTCCCTTTCCTTGAGGAGATTTGGGAAAAATTCTTTAACTAGAAATGTTTTGCCATTTAAAAAGATGGAACATTTAAGCAACATCCCTGTCCAGCACCCAACATTATTTTAACTGGAAATACTGGTGCAGTAACTCCTGGGTGCTGCAGAGTCAGTAACCTGTAACCCCAGGCTCTCACTTCCCATTAGAAAGCTCTCAGCTGCTTGCTCCATTTTTAGCTGAAAGATCGCCTTCCTGGACTTCTGCAATGCAGTGGGTCCACCAGACAGGAGACCTCGCTGTCCATGGGACTCTCAGGCTGGGCAAGATGCCAAGCCCACAGGGAAGGGTAAGGGCACAGAAAACCCACACTAAAAGCCCACAGGGAAGAGCTGAGCAGAAAAACTGACAAAACCGATTTTCCGTTGAAAATGACCCATTCAGGAAAAGGGATGGTGATTTTCACTCACCTTGCAGGGGCTCCAGCAGAGCACCGTCTGCTTTCCTGCCAGCTCACCCTCTCCCCTCCTCTCTCTGCTAAACTTATCAATCATCAAAATCCTGTGGACTGAAAAAGCTTCAGGTTTCCCAGACAGGGACCATGAGCTCAAAGGCCCTTGTGGCCACAAGTCATCAACCAGGACTGTCAGGTCCAAGGGCAGAACTGGATCCCACAGTAAGAAGTGGGGAAAGAGGTGTCTTGTGGATATCAGAGCATGAACTCCCTCAGTGATGTTTCCTTCTGAAAGCCTTGAAGTGAGATGGTTTTGATAGTTTTATAATTGTTTCCTTTAAGAAAATCCCTGCTGAGGGGAATTTCATAAGTTGTTTGAGGGGTTTTTTTGGTCTGAATTTCCCAGAGAATGGACAGATTAGCTTTAGTCTGAATTCAAACAGGAAAATATTTTTCAAAGTATTTTTTTTTCTTTTTAGAGCAAGTCAAAGTTTATAATGTCAACTTCTATAATTATTCTCATTCAATCACAGCTGAAAATTTCAAAGGGGTCAGAGAGAGAACAAATACAGTTGAATATGAAGACAAAAAGTCTGAGGATTTCTCATGTATGGAGAAATCTTCTATTGCCATACAGCTGCCATCAGGACTTTTAGGCCATCCTTTTCTCAGCCCCTATGCATGAGAACCACCCATAGTATAAGGCAGTAAGAAGACAATACCTACACCAGGATATTTGCCTGCCACCACAATCCCTCAAGGCCCCATGCAGCCACAGCCATAAGTCTGCTTTAAATTTATACTTAGGTCTGATCCAGGTCTTCAGCTATTTAGTGAAAAGAAGTTAGAAAAGAAGTGGAAAGAAGTGAGAAAAGTTGGAAGTGAATTGCAGAAATAGCCTGAAGATACTTCGTTTTGCCTTGTTTAAAATCAAGCAGGGCATGGATTGGCTGGTCCACAAGATCCACCCACGCATCCCACATACTCTGACTTCTGCAAACAAGATCCCATCAAAACGTTTCCTGTATGTGCCTGTTGATGCTTGAGAGTTGTCAGGGATCCCAAATTCAGTAGCACAGCTTAGCAGTTCAAACAGGAGACAGGTCAGTCTTGAGGAAGAACTGGAAGAAATACGTGTCAACACTTGCTGACCCCACTGTCTGTTGAAGGCACAAAAATGGGCAAAGGCAGACAGATTTCAACATTTTCACAATGAGAGGAATAGAAAACTTGCTCTCTGAAGCTGGAAATGTCAAAGAAACACTGTCACGCTGCAAAGTGCTCTTATACATGCTAAGTTCAAGACCATGTTTAGCAGTGACAAACACAGGACTGGACCAAGACACTGGGAGGTAACTGCACCTGGTGCAGTAAGAGCAGGCCATTGTGCTGCTGCTGTGTGGTGCTGCCAACGGGCAACAAAACGGCCATGACCCTGCAGAGGCTCTTGGGCAAGGGGAGACCAATTGCTCCTCAGGGAACGCAGTGAAGGAACCTGCCACTGACTCCTCTATGGGAGCAGCCTGATGATCCTGGGGGAGTCAGAACAGCAAGCGAGGAGGAGGAGGAGGCCCTTCAGAGCATTCTCCAACAGCGATGGCTGCTACCATGGCAACCGCAGTTATGTGGGAGAGGAGGAGAGAGGCATCAGCTGTGGCTGGGTGATTGGTTTTTTCCTTTATCTTCAGCAGAACTGCTCAAACACAGCATCGTGTTGCTGGATTAAAAGGACAAAAGGGCAGATGCCTCTCTGCCAGTGGTGCCTCCCGGGCAGCTCTGTCCATGGGCTACAGGTACCAGTAAGTATACCCAGAGCACAGGACACTCCCTGTCCCCACTAGTCCCTGAGCTCCCTTGCACTATTTTCACTCATTTAATACAATTCCTCCTTGTTCTCTGTAGATGTGAGATAAAAAGAATCGCTAATATGCCCCCACAATTGTAATCTGCAGTCTGCATGCATGGTCTGCTCTCAGCTGCACCAGTACAGACTCTCTACGGGTAGCTTTATATGTTGCTTTTTATAACCAATCTGTTCTGCCCTGAAGCTTCTTGGGTCAAACTCAGTTCCTGGCATGACAACTCCGACCCTATCTATGATCACCTAGGAGTTCACTGTGCAAGTCCATCCATTCTCAAAGGCACCTGCAGAAGGTGAGTTATCCACAGATAAGGAGATGAATCCTGCTCTGGAAATGCAGGTCCATAGCATTGGATAGGATAAATTGCCCTCTGAGGGCAACAGAGAACCACTACTCAACCAAATTAAAGTGCAATATTCAAAGCCTAATGTCTGATGAAGTGACTTTCATCTGCAGAGTAATGTTGCCTACAGACCTACCGAGTTTCATTCATCTCACGCAATTTACTCCCATTTCTTGCTCCCTGAAGCTGAGTCAATGGCTCACATTTTCAGAGCTGTGCTACAGCCTCTCATCTACTTGGGGACTCCATGCCAGGCACAGCTAAAGATGGCCCTGCCTCCCTGTTGCAAGATGCCGGCTTCAAAATACAATGTGTTTCTCCCAGACAGAAATTATCTGAGCAATGCAATTAGCAATTGTACCTATAGGGCACATTCTGCACTCCAGTTATTGTGTGATTGCCCAGAGAGTCCACTGAAACTCAAATAACCAATTTCAGTACATTTACCAATTATCATGCAAGGATGGGTAAGAAACAATTTGCTGTTTAAAATCAGCAAATGAAATCAAGATAACTTTCTTCTTTATGAGTTTCATTTGATTTTCCTGTACTCCAGATGAACTCCCACCCCCCAAACCAGAAGTCACAAGTGATTAATATATATATATTCTACTGAAAGCCACCGAGGGCACTAAATTAAATCTGCAGCGCGCTCTCTCACTCACTCACACACATAAATGGCCTGGAAGCCTGCGCAAGGCTTCCTATTGGAGTGTGATTGCCAGCCAGCCTAAAAGCTATTAGTACTGGTTAGAGAGTCACAGAATGATTTAGCAGAATTTTAAATGACTGCTGCAGCAACGTGCTCCGTGCTGGAGCTGTTCTTAAAATGCATTTGGAAAGAAGCTTATGAATTTAAAGTTATTTGACAGATCACTTGGTGGTTTGATTTTTTTCAGGATCCAAACTCATGCACATGCACATCATCTTTTAATGATTTACCATCAAACTTCCTGTTCTAAAGACTGATCATGTGTAATGCAATTGTTGTTCATTTCAACTCTTCCCATTGGCTACCTATGCCAGCAGTTGCTGTGCAAATGAATATTTTCAGCAGGGTCACAGGTCTACTAGCATATCAAAGGGCAATTCCAGTAACGAGTGGTGGTTGTATATCATGTATATTGCAGTGACTTGCAGCCTGGGTCTACCAAAAGTGCATGCTACTAAAAATCTATTATATTGAGATGGAGAAACCCTGAAATCTCCTAGGTCCTTCAGCACCACCTTTTCTGATACATAAAAGGAAAGCATCTAACAGCACATAAATTCATCAGTTCACACAGATCATTTTTAAAGGATCTTCCTCATCAGCTCACCGGAAAGAAAAAATCCTGTCAGCATAGAAACGGGAGTCCCATTTGGATCTTGAAACTTGAAATTCCTATTTTTCTCCATGAAGCCCAAACAGTGTAAGAATATAGGGCTCACAGGTAAAGGATGAGAGAAATGGCACAGATGGTCACCTTTCACATGTCTGCACAGAATAAAAGCCATCTTTAAATTCAATCAGCCATTTGTAGTTTCCTGACCAAAGTGGTAGATTAAACTAAAGACTATGAAAGAGTATGATTTTGCCCAAACCTAAACACCTCAGTCATCATCTTGACAAGGACTTTACCTCACCAGGCCACTTAGGTTAAGAAGAAACCTTTTTTCTTTTGAATGACAACAAAATGGCCTGCATGGGGAAAGCTCTCTTATTTTCCTGCAGCCATACAATCCAACATGAAGGCCAGTCTCCTGTAGGATCCTCTCCTGAAGCTTGTGCCAGCCATTGCACTGCTAAAGGTTTTCACTCCCTAAGATTCACTTTGGGCAACTTTGAATCTGGGAATATACAGCAACAGGAAAATCTTAGAGTCACATGGAAACTTTTGCCTGCAGGAACCCAGGCAGAGGTGAAAGAGACCTTGTATACTATAGAAACGCATTTTTTCCCTTCTCATTTGCCCTTGTGAGAAGATTTATATAGAACACTTACCTATCTAGCTCTGTGTTTCCTTGCCTGGTTTTAGGTTTAAATAAATGGTCAGGATTTGAAATCATAATCACTATTGATCAAACACAGCAATGGCTTGGTCACAGAGAAAGGCTAATGCTGATTCATAGAATCATAGAATGTTGGGGTTTGGAAGGGACCTCTAGACATCACCAAGTCCAACCCCCCTGCCAAAGCAGGATCACCCAGGTCATGTCGCACAGGAATCCAGATGGGTTTTGAAAGTCTTTAGAGAAGGTGACTCCACAGCCTCTCTGGGCAGCCTGTTCCAGTGCTCCATCACCCTCACAGTAAAGAAGTTCCTCCTCATGTTGAAGTGGAACTATCTATGCTCAAGTTTATACCCATTGTTCCTTGTCCTATTGCTGGGCACTACAGAAAAGAGATTGGTCCCTTCCATTTGACACCCACCCTTCAGAAATTTATAGACATTAATAAAATCCCCATGATTCCTCAGACTCCATAAACCTTATGCACTTAGTAAGGGCAAACAGCTTTCTTGAGTGTCCTTCCATCTCAATTCCAGCCAGAAAGATCTTATGTCACAAATCCAAGCCTTTGTAATCATGAATACTTAGGTTGTTATTCAGATGGGAATGGGTATTTTTCAGATGTCTAGTCCAGTTATTCTGTAAAGTATTTGGTTTTGTACCATCCTAATTACTATCAGAGTATGTCACTATCCAACATAGAGGTCCATTTCATGGGCTGGTCTTCCTGGTGCTAGCCCATCCTCAGACTGCCTTCCACTCCTTCCTCTGTGTGAGGAGTGTCACTGTTGTGACACTCATCTCCATCTCCTTTCCCCACTTCGTTTTTCTATATCAAGGCTAGCCTTGCCTGCATGTGATCTACCAGGCAGGATCAAAGGCTGGCAGAGGAATGATCCTGTAGGTTTGTTGTGGGAGGAATAAGACAACCAGGTTTTCAAACGTGTTGTTTGTTTTTTTCCTAGCTTTATATTGAGCCCAAAAACCTGGATTTGCAGATAGTTTCTCCCTTTTTCAGCATGAAAAAAATGTGTGTGTCAAAATAAATGAGCTTGAAGTGCAGCTTCCTTGTGAAGGCCAGTCTCAAAAGGGATGCTATGAGGTGTCAATAGATCATTATGAAGTTCTTGGTAAAAGTGATACAAAAGGCACTGTGAGCTGGAGCCATCAACCATTGCAGTCAGCTGAAAGGCTTCTAAGGCTTTTGAACCAGACCCTTAAAAAACACTAAGTGTGGGAATACGTAATTCCTTAATAAATCCCCATCTCCCAGAGGGACAGGTTTTTTTGAGAGGGAGAAGCTGAGCAGTGCTACAGGGAGTAGTGACGCAGTTTAAGGCTTCCCTGGCTGGTAGCATTGCCTTTCACAGAGAGCAGATTGCATCAGAGCTTCCCCTCACTAGCTCACCCACCATGCATGGTCAGCCTCCTCCTCAGAGGCTTCGCTGCCCCTTGCCAAGACCAGAGAAATCCATCACACTCCAAAATAAAGTACTCACTTTTTCCTTCAAACACAGATAGCGCAGACATCCCAAAACTTGTCAGACTCATTCAAATTCAACCAAATACCCCCATAAATTCTCCTGCATGATTTTCTTTTCCCATTTTGACTTCCAGTTTGGCTTGGTGCTGATGCCCAGCATCCTTGCCCTGAGTGAGGGTGGATGGGGCTTTGAGGCACTGGAGGGAGGACACGGGCCTGACCAGCCCAGCACCGCCACACACCCACCAACGAATCGTGAGCAACAGGCCAGCTGCCCCAGGGCTTTTCACAGTTCAAACTGTGTCTCAGGGATGGCTTTGGCTTGGCTCCAGCTTCATGCATTCTGGCTTGGCCCACTCATTTCTTCATTCTCCTTGTTATTCTCTCCTCTTTTTCTTGATACCACGCTACAAGGGATTTTTGTCTCAGGGCCAAAGGCAACTACACAGACTCTTCTGATCCCATGACAGGGGGAATGTGATAGCCATCCCAGGGATCTGTCTGACATTAGGCTGAAGACTTCCTTGCTAAAGCACACAGATACAGTTTTGAAAGAGCGGATGTGAATAGGACTCCAGATTTTTTCATTTCATGCAATAGTGAGAGTTTTGGTTTACATTCCTGTGACTGTAGAGATGTGCCAGCTTTAGGTGGGCCTGACCTGAAAGACAAGAAGAGAGGAAAAAGCCCACCAAACATATTTTCAAGGATCAAAGCTCCATAATTAAATTCACTGGCAGCTGGGAACAGGTCATGATCAGGGTTACAGTGTCTTAAAGGAGAGAACATAATCTCTTGTGTGTCTTTACTACGGTCTATGAAAGAGCCTCTGTTTGTATTTCACATTTTCTGTGTTATCTTTCCTCACATTTGAGTGGAAACAGCAAATTCTGGTCCAGGTTCCAAGGTCCAGTGGGCAGATGGATGGATGAAGAAATATGGGGACAGGTCCATAATACAGAACATTTGGAAAAAAAAAACCAAAACAAAACAAAGCTGAAAGAATAAAACATGTCCACGCTCAAATGAAGTACTGATTTTGTAATCAGTTACAGAGAAGCCAATCTCTTCCTTCCTCTTGAAGTGTGCATACATATACACACACACACATGCAAGACTATAAAAAGCTGTAGGAAAGTGCTGACTATGTTTCAAGTGGTGTAGATTTGTGTATCCTTTGACTAGAAACTGGATTCCACATCCACTGAGAAAATCAGTTAACTCTGTGAAAGATGTAGGTGCCATTTTAGCACGTCTTTGTTAGGTGCCATACTCCCTCCCCCCAGCTTTTATAGCTGAACACAGCATCATATGGTGTGGGATATCCCTTTGATCAGCTGGGGTCAGCTGTCCTGGCTGTGTTCCCTCCCAGCCTCTTGTGCACCCTCAGCCTACTTGCTGGTGGGGCAGCATGAGAAGCAGAAAGGTCTTAATGCTGTGTAAGCCCTGCTCAGCAACAGCTAAAATGTCTCTGTGTTATCAACACTTTTTTCCATCACAAATCCATACAAGTTACTGTGAAAAAAATTAACTGTATCCCATCCAAAACCAGTAGACCATGGTTCCTGAGGTAAGAGTTTGTTTGCATGGGTTGGTTTTTTTGGAGGGGTGAGTGTAATTGGTTTTTTTGTAATACAAACTAGAGGTGTTACAGCACTTTCAGGACTGAAGTTTTGTGAGGAAAAGCAGAACAGTAGGAGTTTACCTACTCACTGCTCTTGAAAGTTTAAGTCAATCATTGAAACTTGTATCACATCTGTCACTGACTATTATCATCAGCTTGTTCATACTGCATGCAACCATTTGTCTTGCTGGTTCCCCTGTTGTGACAGACACAACCAGATACCAGACAACTCTGGTTCAAGCACATAAGGTAGGAGGGAGGAAAGGATCAACCACAAAAGCCTTATACCCCTAGCAATAATTTTACACCTGAATTCCAGTGGGAAGCACAGTCCCTGCTTCACTGCCCACCAAGGCAACACAGTGGGGAGCAAGGTGAAGTCAGGCACCAGCACTGCAGCCATCTGGGGCTAGGAGAGGTGAGTCCCACAATATTTTTCTACAGAGACGGATGTTAGAAGGAGCAATTAATGGATCTACCACCTTACACTTTCCTGCTGGATCATGTGTCACCCAGCAGAGCTGATGGGAAACCCTGAGTGGTTGCAGGGGGTTTCAGACTGGCATTCAATCCATCGCTCATCCATTTCAGCAGCACCCGGTGGCTGTTAGAAAGCAAATATGTTTTATGAAGCCGAAGTTTCAACAGGTATAAAATCCACGAACTAACCAACCTGCCAAAACCCTTGGGTTTTTTTTTAGACCCTGGTCTCTTCTCTCAGAAGCCTCCTTCTGAAAATCTCTTTCCTACTTTCTGCAGTCTTCTGAAAATGTTATTTATTTATTTGTACCAGAGCAGTATCAGCTACAAGAGTTTTAGCTATCAGATCATTTTTTATGGACAATGTAGCAGGGCTGTCAACAAGAACAGATGTGTGGGAGGTTTGAGGAAAAGGCCAAGCACCTAATGCAAGAAAAATTTAGGTCCTTTCCCATGAGTAAAGCCCGAAATCTCCTTGACACTTCACAGGCAGTGCTGTTCACAATAAACTACGTGCATACTGAATAGAGCAAAAGGCTTCAGAGAGCTCATCGGAGAATCACCCAATCACAGTAACTGCTATCTACTTTGGTCTCATGCATGCACACACTTGCTCAAAGTTGGGCTGGGAGGGATATCTGAAAAACTGGTGCTTCTGCTGCTGTCAGCTTCATTAACTAAAACGCATCTCCCTTGGAAAAAAAGGGAAGAACAGAAATGTCATTTGCCAACACTGTCAATCCCTGCTGCCCAGTAAATAAACATAACATCTATTTGTCACCATGGAAACATCTTCCATGGTCCAAAATATGCAAAGGAGAGATATTTGAGAAACTCAGAAGTCTGAGGAAATGAGCGAGTATCTAACCTATCATTTCATGTTATGCCCTTTAAGTATTCACACTTGGATTTTTTGTTTCTAAGGTACAGGCATAATTATTTTAGAAGGGTCAAGAGAATATCTTAGAGATAAAACTTAAATATTTGCCTACCATGCTGCCTCTACTGTGCCTAGAATTTTCTCCCTCTCCACTGCCAGGGAGGGATTTGTAAATAACTGCCTTATTTGTACATTTAAAAGGCACTCATTTCTCCAGGGACACTGCATTTGTTCTTCTCATCTTATGCATCAAAGGCTATGAGCAACATAAAGAATGTATTGATTTACATCAACAAAGCTCTTCTTCTGTCCATGTTGTTGTTGGCAGCCGCCTGGAGATGTGACAAACATGTCTTCTCCTTCCTGAGGGACTGTAGTGTCACTGATAAGGACCTGCCCACCCTGCCTGCCTGGGGACAGATGCCCTCTGAGGTGGCACCATGCTAGCACCCCTAATCCTCATAGAGACATGCCTTTCATTCACACAATATATAAGTTACTTAGGACGTAGACACCTTCTTTTGTACCTCCCCTATAGCAGCTGCAGCATGATCAAGTTGAAAACGGTTTATTCTCCTGAAATCTTTTATCCTAAGGGTTATGCTAACCTGTAGACATTGGAAGAATGCCAAGCTGCATGTGAAAAGACATTTTAGTTTCTAGGTAGAAGAGCTACAGACTTGGGAAGATGTATCCTCCTGATAATCCATACCATCTCCTGGGACGAAGGACACCAGAGAAGAAAACATTTGCATTTATGAGTACCTCTAGACAGAGCAACTAGTTACTTGTCAGCTACCCTCATCATGTGCCATGTACTGCCTTACAGGAAGACAAGGATCATGACCTGCACAAAATGTGTTTGTAAGCAGTGCCTTGCACATTTAATTTGGAAGCATGGAAAGGTATCCTGCAATTACATTCAAAATTATGTTTAGCGTCTGATTTGTTTACAGTCTTATGCCTGACTTAACCACAGCACATACGTGTATTTGAGACTAAATCCTAAAGAGGATACCTCCAAATTAAGCTCTTCTGCTAGCATGGATGGAAGACAGAAAACACTCATCATCTTCTGTCAGCTTCTTTTGTATTAATGAAATCTCTCAAATGCTTTTGCCCATTCTTCTTGTATTCCCTATGGAAAAAGTAGATGCATGTATACCCTGTGCATAGAAACCAAACTGGATGTGCCCCAAAACATTCTGATGCAAACAAGAACCATAAAGGAACTCACTTGAATTCCAGAATGCTGGAAATGATCACTGAAAAGCACTTAGAAGGTTTTGGGAGGTAATACTTCATCAGCTTAAGGATATAAAGTCAATTTTATGCCTTCATAAAATGCCATCTCTTGCAGCTATTTACAGCCTTCCACAGAAATAGTGTTGAGCAGCACACAACCTCAGATACAAACTGGAGATTTTCTGTTCAATTATTTGGTTTATTTCTGTGAGAACCCCTTTCCTTCAATGGAGCAGCTCCTGGTTTTCACCAGTGCCACAGAGAGGAGAACTGACTCCTGTACAGCTTACCTTTTCTAGTTTTGAATTCTCTTCAGTCAAAGAAGTTTCATTAACATTGCAAACTGACAGTGAATATGGAGCCTGTCTCACTTCCTCACCCTTCTGAGCAGCACAGGGCCATCTGTTTTGGTTTTTTTTCTTATTTTTTAGCAGTTTATCACTTCTCCTTGGGACTGCAAGAACTCCTCTTAAAGCTGACACACATACCTCTCCCCTAGCGAAACTATTTTTCGTTCATTATCTTTCCACAGGCTCCCAGTCCCTCACACCTGGTGGTCAGTCTCTGCCTGAGACACAGCCCAACCTGTGCTCCTGAAAACAAGACAGAGCAAAGCAAGCCCAGGTTTTTGGAGGAGTTAGTATGTGAAGTTTGGGTTCATGCTCAGCGTTTCTGACATCCTGCATTTCTTTGGGATTTTTAAAGATTCTTTCTTTCCCTCTCCTCTCCCTGAGATTGTACACTCTCCATTAATGCATCTCTTTGTCTTCTTTCCACAGAAGGATATCTCTAACCTGGTTTTATTTCTGTCATGTTGCTCTTCCTCCTCCTTTAGCTGTATAATTTCTCCTTCTCATGTCATGACTTTCACCTTTTCACTCACATTCTTCTTCCTAGACTTGAGACTCTCCTCATAACAACATACATCTGTATATCTATGATCTTTAGTTCTAAAGTAGTCTTGATTTATTCAATGTGAAAAAAATCACTTGTCTACTCCTGTACTAAGCATCATCTATTGCTTTTCTTCTCATGTCTGTTGACACAACTATAGTACATGCCCTAGTAACACTTTTCCAGTTGTTAACAATCACTTTTTTTTTCCCCAAATACCAAGGGTGGACAAAAATTCCCCTTCAGATGTATTTTTTAACATATATTTCCCCACATCCTTCCTTTATTTAGGAAAAAGTGCATAAATCGAAATAAATAATGTGATCCCAGGGCATCAGCAATGATAAAAATAGAAAAGGTACATAGGGTAGTATGCAGAAAGCATGGGGTGGGAAAAAAAACCCTTTCGACTTAAAAAAAAATCCCCTTCCCTCCTACAGGTTGCAAATAAACAAATGGCCATTTTTTTTCCATATAATTTATCATTGATCTGTGCAGACGTGGAAGGTCAGAGGTAGCACAGCTCAGAAGCGGCTATGCTGGCTAAGTTCTGTCGAGAAGCTGGTGCAGCTTTTCCTTTCACTGTACTCAATTTCCCAAAGTATTCTTGTGTTTATTCATTGAGTTTAACTATTTATTTATTTTTTTTAATTGAAAAAGGAAAAATGGCACACTTTTTAGCCTGTGATTAGGAAGCACTTGTTTATTTATAGATCCATTTGTTGCCTAAAAGCATTTCTTTTACATAATTGCTTCTTCAGACATATTGCTTATGTCGATCAGAAAATGTATTTTGGAAGATTAGGTCATTTGTAGTTATGCTAATTTGAGCAATAATTCAAATAAAGCAAGGTCAGTAAACATGAATACTATATCTAGCACAGGTATAAACCTATTAAATTAAAATCACTGAATGTATGACTCTGCTGATCATGTACTTACAGTGGAAAATGTCAAATGAAGATACTTTCTATTTACTAATTTATGTCAATGCCACAAAGATGAGATGAAGTTCCCTTTAAAGTCGAAAGGTGGTTAGTAGTTAGAAGAAGTATCAGAAGGTTAAATAGGAACTGATTTCCAGTTGTCAGTAAGTTAACGCTACTTCTATCAGTCATTGTAAATAGCTAATAGTTGAATGTTTAAAAAAAAAATCAAACAAAACCAAAACCAAAAACCTAAGAGTGGCAAACAACCCAGCCAGCCAACTGAAGGATCTGGGTTGATCTCACTGTTATAGTTTAAGAACCTGAAACAGAGCAATAACATAGCTGATATCTATTATTTGGGTTTTGAAACAATGTGATAATTCTGTCCATAATACTGGAGTTTCAGTCATTGGACAAAAGCATAATTTTGGACATTTCAGATGCACACCTCAGGCTTGCAAACTTTACACAGGTGCTTAACTTCACATGTTGAGAGTAGTTCCACTGAATGCAGAGCTGTAGTCCTCTTCTGCCTATGGAGGTCAAACTGTTCTTTTATTTCTAATAGTCAGGATGTGTTGATAGCCATTACACTGCATGAGTAATTTTCAGGTTGTTTACAAAATGTTTGTGTTAAAAATTTAGATACCTAAATTACACAGTATTGCCTTTCTTCCTCCTGTGGATGACTGAAATGGGAACTTACTGAATGAAATTACATCCATCCTCAATGTTTCAGGAAAATACAGAAGTATATACTTCAACTAAAGAATGTACTCAAAGCCTTTGCTGAATGAGGCCCCAATGAAAAATAGAGGAGAGCTGCATGATGGTCATTTTGATAAACATTCACCTCTGCTAAAACTGGAAAATTTCAGAATTTTTTGATATGCACAGAAATCTTCCTGAGTAGCTGAAGGCACTGACCAGCAGGAACAAAAATGAGCAGACCTGGGGATAAGCTGCATAAAGAGCCTTCCATCAGGGTTCTCACTTCTTGAAACCTTTGTAGGTGCAATGGGGGGAGGCAATTTGGCACATTTGCAGTCGGTATGCTCATCGGGTCATAAATCCTGAGGCAATCCCACGAGACTCAAGATCCTCAGTCCCTTCAGTAATGGGAAGAAACAAGCAAAGATGTGAGGCCCCATGTCAGGCTGCTGCTTCTGTTTATAAGCTGCTTGTAGGCATGTTTCATGTATGCATTTATGTGTATGTAGAAATACATACGCGCATAGAAAAAAACTGTAGTCGGTGCATGGGTGGAGGGCCCTGCTCAGTACCACAGCCACAGGACGTAAAATTCCTGTCATGATAGGAACCACATAGTCTAAAAGTTGAGTTGATCCAATTTTTCACCCTCTTTCCCATAATCTCAATGCTTGCAAAACACTTTCTGATGTTTTGTGCTGGAGGTTGTCCTTTACCCAAAGCCCCACGTCCAGCAGCCTGGTGAGCCCACTCCTGATGCAACCATTCAACTACTTTGGCGTATGCTGGATATCATGTGTGGCACAGCACCACCCCACCCATTCTGATGGGCTGCATATGTAACCAGCCTAACTCATCACGTGTGTCATTCACTCTGTGATGCTGTGGTTGTCTTTTACACAAAGAGTCCTTCTAGACCTCCGGAGATATGGCAGTTACTATTTTGCCCCAGTAAAACCTCATGTTAGTCAGGAGATGGCAGCAGTCCCAATGCTGAGAGATGTTTCATCCACAGAGAAGCTGCTTGGTTTTTCTATACTTGGTTCATCAAGAAAGGATAAGTCATAATTTGTAAAAAAAAATTGAGTTTAAATAAATTTTCATGATGCATTCTGCTTGAAGTATCCCCTAAAATGTATCACTTAAAGTTAGCATTAGAAGAAAATTATATTAAGAGGGCATGAGGTAAACTCATTTAGTTGCTCAAATTGTATAATGCAATGAATTAATATGGTAATGTATCTTCAGAGACCAGAAGTAGATAATAGAGGTGAGCAGAGGTTTTCTAGCTTGGCTTTGGAAAGGCAAAAGTAATTTATCATTCTGTTGTAGTTTTGGAGGTAAGCATTTCTCATTTCATCTGACTCTCTCTTTGAAATTCTCTTAGTTTCATTTTTAAACCATCCTGGGTTTGAGGTTTTGCTTTCCTTTTACTTCAGACAGAACTATTGAATTCAGCCATATAGAGCTTCCCTTGGAGAGGCAGCAAGTACCAGACACTTTTAGTTTCAGCCTTGTGCTTACAGGCTTTAAGGGGCTTCAGCTACCTAGACTTGCCTTTCTTGGACATTCAGCTCATTTCTCCAGCTAGCATAAACAAGATAGGGAAAGAATAAAATAATATATTATTGGTTTATGCTTCTGTTGTCAGGGTCAGGGCAAGACTCCAGCTATGATCAGTGGTCTATGAATAACCCTACTTCTTTTCTTTATGGCCACAATATACTTGATATGTCTTTATTACCTACATGCATTGTCCTACACAAGCCTATTTGTAATTAATGGAAAAGAAAGCCCTTTTGACCTTATCCACAGGAAATATTGCCTCATTGATGCTAGCCATAAATTAAGCTAATACAGCCTGAGCATCCAACATATTTCTCTCAGGTAGCATTCACTCAAATATTAAGAAGGGAGAGAAAAGAAGGGAAATCCTATTACTAAACCACTGGTATCAAGATGGACTCTGTAATTGCTAAAAGGCGTATCAGGGAGAGATATTTTATTGTGCAGAAATTAATGTATCTGATACAGTTGAAAGAGAAGGAAATTTTAGCAATGAAAAATTTAGTTGCTCAAAACAGAATGTTACTACAGCAAGCCAAATATTTGCAAAGGCATTCAGCAGAGAAAAAAAAACACCTTTGCAGTGCTGTACAAATATATATGAATTAACCTTACTAATTTGTCTGTATAATTAGATAGTCTCTTTGGTTTTACTTTTGTGGGTTTTTTTTAACTTCAAGCAGGGCACAGCAGTAACAATACAAAATATTTTACTTTGCCTTGTATTTGCCTAAAACTGGCAAACAGGAGATATCTCCTCACAAATAAGCTGTCACAAATGACTCCTTGTTTGGTGGCGACATCCTTGGTCTACATCATAGCTACAGGAAGCCTAATTAATTATGCTCCTAAAACGAAATAACAGCTCTATGGTGCCAGGAGCATAGCTCATAAAATTAATTACAAGGCAAGTTTACATATTGAAGTACCAGTTTATGGAGGGACTAATAACTTTTGATGAGACTTTGACAGGATATTACTCACAAAGATTATGAAAACACAAAAATCATTTGCAACTGGCTACTCAGACAGTGGCTTGCATCTCAGAGCTGTACGTCCCAGCTGTCACCCAGGGCCTGCCCCTTTCCTTTGTGAAGTGCAGACAAAGATACCCAACGATACCGCAATATCATTACCCATGCAGAGAGCACAGAGCAGTTCCCCTTAGCTGCCTGCATCTGCTCATGGAATGTCTTATCTCTTTGCCTCTCCCTCCTACAATTCTAGGTTACTTGCTGCAGATTACAGAAATGTGGGGGAAACAGAACAAAATATTTTTTTTAAGACTGGGCGACCCTTAGCATGAAAAAACCTGAATGTTATTAGTGGCTGCAGTGAGGACAAGGCTGCAGGGTGAGACCTGAGGTCCCAGGGAATCCAGCCAGGAGCGAGACTTCACAACTGCCCCGACCTCAGGGCACTTCCAAGGGCTGATAATGGGAAATAGGATTACTCAGGCATTGATGTTTGCTCAAGTGTGGAGCATAAAAATGTAAAAGGTGAATAGTGACAGATGGCAGATCTTTGGGGGAAACAAGTAATTTTAATGGTAGAAGCAAACAAAGCAAATTGTGGCATGGATTAATGTGGAGCCTTTCATGCAAAGATTGAAAACATGTTGCTAGTCAGCCCACCAAATGGGTGACAAAACAGGTAAATACCAGCATAACCATCGCTGGCTAAACTGAAGCACAGAAAGGACAAGCACCTTGCCAGTATACTGCAGGCCCAATGCAGCAATGCAGGAATGCCATGGCCAGTGGCAGATGCCAGCCTCCAGCTCCCACCAGCTTGCTGAGTAACCTCTCTGGCTAAAGCTGCTTAATGCCTTTATGAAGCTTCAAGACACTGAGACCCACATAGAACATCAAATCATGAATGGTCTGCCTCAAAGATGCCATTCATAATCAAATTATAAATGTAATTCAGCTGAATGGAGTCACTACTCTTCTGTGTACCATTTGCAAGCCTGGATGCTGGTGTCTGTGAATTTGCATGATACCTTCTCC
The DNA here is from genome assembly GCA_024336885.1 of Actenoides hombroni. Lineage (NCBI taxonomy): Eukaryota > Metazoa > Chordata > Aves > Coraciiformes > Alcedinidae > Actenoides > Actenoides hombroni. Next base: position 32,694,708 of record WUAM01000143.1, read on the forward strand.
TAGAAGACAAGTTGTAAGCTATCCTGCAGGAGCTCAAGAGTAAGCTACACAAAATCACAGAATTTAACTCATCACAGAAGGGAATACGAGATAAATGAGACATGAGAAACCAGGGTGTGTGTAGGTGTGTGCTTGTCTGTGTATAAGCATCTCAGCTTTTGAATGCATTGGCCAGTTTCAAGCAGGCACAATCTGCAGGTAGCAATCTGGACATGTTGTGGTATTCCAAGTATTGAGTATGGAGAAAACAGGTTGCTGAACTGGCAAGGGTGGGACCCTATCCATGACCCATTTGGGAGGAAACCTAAATGATGAACCAAGGACACTGGCCAGAAAAGTTGAAAAGAAAGTTTTACAGCACCTTAAAGCAAATCATTCAATTCCCAAGCACAAAGTACAAGAGTGTTCTTTAAATTATCATTACAGAGTTTCCTTGTTACTTAGACTGGGCAACAGATTTTCATTTAAATGGAGGTCTCCTCAGAAGTGCAAAGGGGCCTTTGGGGAGGTGCAGGGGAGGAAAAATGTAATTTTTCAGGCTCCAAGTGTTCTTTTGTGTTTTATAAACAGCTGAGTGACAGCCTGGTGATTAATAAGTTACATAAATAATTATAAGCGACATGTAGCTGAATCTAGTCCACATTCCAGACATGGTACATTAAATAAAGAGAATTCTGCTCTTCTCCCAAGAAGAAAATTTATCTGGCAACAGCAGATAAATCAGAAATGATACTGTTAAAGTACATCCAGTTCTTTGGAGAGACAGCTCATTGAAACCAGAAGTTTCTAATGAACCCACTTTCTCAAGCAAATTGTTTAACTTACTTCAGTCTTACCTTGTACTCATTCAGTACAAAAAAAAATTTTCCTCCTTTATTCATTCTCTTTGGTTCTATTTACCTAGAAGTGCCCCAGTGAAGAAGAGTTCTGTGCCAATGCAACCTCAGGCATAGGAACGTAAATGCTAGTTTGCAGTACCGACACTGAAGCTCATCAGAAGGCTCATCAAATGCGTTTAATTAGTCATATTTTACAGCATCATCAAGATATGAAGTTGAATCAGTCCCTCTCTCTTGGGTTAGGCAGTGAAAGAGACAAAATTAAAGACAGTGCCTGTCTACATCTTCTGTTGTATAGACACATTTGTAATACATAGGAATTGTGCTGAATACCTTTAAGTTGTTCCTGAGATTTTTAGAGCACCTTTCTGTCTTCCACAGCAAACAGGAGGATGTGATAGAACAGAGTGTGTGGCCTAGCACAGTGCCACACAAGGTGGGAGACAACCTCGTTTGAAACGCAGATGTGCCCCAAGGTCTCCTCCTTGTGTGGAGAGCAAGGGTGTGACCTCCACTGAAAAAGCTGAATGATGGGAGTGATTCTACTATTCAGAAAACATTGAGAAGTACTTTGAAATGTGTCTAAAGTGATTTCAAAGTACTCACTAATGATTAGCACCTCTCTTCCTCCACAAAATTCTTGTGTGTGTTATTCAGGTGTATATTACATGACCATGATCTGGCATACCACTCCCTTTATTGTGAGTGCTTCATGCCTTCCTTGCTCTTACAGGGGAAGGGGGTCACATAAGGAGCTACTTTGCTGTGTATTCATTTATGTCATGTTTATATTATAATACTAAACGATTTTCTGTATTCTGGAGTTTGTGGAAATAATAATAAAGAAGGATTCTGGTAACAAACACTGTTCTTTCTGTGAATTTCAATAAAACACTGATCGTCTTAGTAGAGTAGTCACATTTCCAAGAAATGTGATTACTTCAATTATGAAAGGGTGTTTCTAATGATTTAGATTGTGAAATGAGGCATCATTTCCTAAAGTCATAGATTTTAGGACCAGAAGGGACCTGAATGACCACCTGCTCCCAGTTCTCTTGTAAAACCACTTTTTTCACTACCTGTTCCTGAAGCAAATACATTGCTTCTGATGAAGCCAAGCACAGCTTTTTCCAAAGTGGATTTAATTGTAGTTTTGTCTAGTGACAGCACCTAAACTTCTATATTTGCATTAAATTGCATCTTCATTCCTTTTCTTGCACTTAGGATAATTTACAGTTTTAAAGGCACCTGATTGACAGCAAGAGGAACACTAAGAATTGAGTCCTAAAACCACACATAGACACTTCCTTGAATTGAATTTCAGCAGAGTATGCCCAGAACAGGAATACTCCACTGTTATTTTCCAGTTACCACCGCTCCTGGCAGGAGCAGCAGTGATGCTGGTGGCACCATTAGCAGGGGTAGCCACCAGCTTTTGGCTGGGCCATAGATCCCTTCAAAAGGGTTTGCATACTGGGATTAGCTCGACAGCTTTTCTGAGGATCAGATCACTTATTTAGGGTCTCTTTTTTTAAGGGTTTCTCATATAGGAAAATTTTGGCCTAAAAGTTCCCACCTGGAACCTGAGGAAGCAGAGAACTTGCCAGCATATCTTCGCCGTGTGTTGCCTGCACCCCTACCCAGGGTACCAGGATGAGTACTTTATTCAGTCCTTGCTTTCCAAGCTGTGGCTATGGACAGAGAAACCCTGCTGGCAGCCATGAGATCTTCTACATGAATTTTGTATTCCTGAATTTCTTTCTTTACTAACTAACCTTGATAGCTTTTTCCCCCAGTGTACATAAAGGCCTTCTGGCAGAAATGTCACCTTTAATCTGCTCTTTATGTTTTTGTAGTACACACTAGTGACCCCTATTTTATTTTGCAAACCTTGCCCTGACATGGCATCAGCTTAATTCTCTCATTTAGGTCCTAGCCAAGCAGAACTCACCTTGTTTTCTTCTCCTGTTGTAATTCATTCAAAGCTCTTCCAAGAATTTCCAAGATTTATTCTGGCATTTTAATCTGTTCTGGGGAAATAGATTATCCAAACAGATGTACATTTTATTTTTAGTTTCTGATTTGTAAGCTGCAGTAAAAGTGGAAAAAATGCACTCTTCAGTAATAACTGAAATTTTCAGGGAAATTCTGGTCCATCTCAGTGACTATATAAGAAATGCAATCAAACAAGGCAAGAACTCAAAATATACTGGGGAGATATGGGTGAGAGAGGAACATTTGCTTGTTTATTATAGCACAGAATTACTGTGCAGAACAACTCTCTCTCTTCTGAGGTTTCAAGCTCACTGCAAAAATTAAATCCTCTAGCAACTGATGGAGATGCCATGAAACCACATCATGTCCTCTGACTCCTTATAATGCTGGTTTTGTGGCTGATTGAAAAATGAACCCAAGTATGAATATCAAATGTTTCTTTTTGTCCTACCACACTGCACATAATAGTATTATTCTATTAAAAGTAGCTTTCAGGAGAAAAGCTTAGAAGACAACATGCTGCAGATCATGCGCAAATTGTTAGTCACATATTGCAATTTTTAAAGGTTTTAACTTTAGAGACAATGAATGGATCTTATGAAAATGAAAGCCATAGAAATAAATCATCCATCAGTAATGAAAAAAAGAGAATGATATAATTTCTATTTGTCAAGGTATAATGATGTCACCACCCATTTATCCTCTGCACTTAAAGGTTGAAGCTGTTCAACAAATCTCTCCTGAGCCACATACATCTGTTGCTTTAATGGCGGCTACAGCAAAGCTTTCTGATTAGTTCACACATCATTCATCAATTAGAACAGAAGGTAAAAGTTATTTCTCCCTACCCACAGTGCTTCATTAAAAAAATAACCTTTAATGTAATGAATGAGAGCAGAATTTAGAAATAAATAAGATGAGAGATGGTGCCTTAGGAGGTCACTCTTTACAGAAGGGGGGGACTTAACATCTGGCACAAATGCAGGCTTTTCTGTGGCTTCAACACGGTGGCTATTGTAACAACCAGATACATGTGCTATGGCACAAGATGATTTACAAAAGAAATAACTAAACAAGAATGCACTGTTACTGACAGGAAAGTTTGCACTGAGTATTGTTCGTACTAGCAATCTATCCTCAAAACTCTTGCAAAGCAGAGTGAAGTATTTTAACTAATTCCAACCAATTCCAACAAGGAAGCTGAGCGATTTGTCCAGATTTCCATACTACTCTTTAGATGAGCAACTTTGTACTTATTCAGCACCTGTGCTGAAAGATATGCCTCCATATGTATTAGCAAACAACTCTCTCAGTTGACAGGTAGGATATTCACCTGAAGGTGAAAAATATGGATCCTTTTTATCAACAATTTCTTCAAAGAGAGCAGCATCAACTAAAGAGACCCATCATGTGTGTCTCCAGACAGCATTCCACCTTATCTCCATGCCCTATAGCACTGCAGGTAGCAAAGGCTTTCCTTGAGAATTGGGGACTATCACTGCTTCATGGAGAAGAGCAGATCTGAATCCAGATTCCCCATTTTAGGTGAGAGTTCTAGCCACTATGGTACTGGGTAGTCAGCATAAATCTAGCCCAAGGGTTTCATTTCCTAGGGTACACAAAATGAACTACTTCTATTTTGTTTGGTTTTTCTTTCCACATCTCAGGTTGGAGAGTTTATGTTAAATGAATCCATTTTATTAGGGCAGATGTTGAAGGAGGATATTTGCTTTGTCATTTAAGTAATAATAGTAACCACCAATTCGATCCAAGCAGAGTTCTTTCAATTCGTTTCATTTGTCAATCAAACCAAAACATTAGGCTCAAGTCAAGTGTTCATTTGTGAAGCAGCTGCTGCAATTACAAATTTAGGTGCCCTACCTGTTGCATTCAATAGGACGAAGAGCTTCAGGCATGGTCAGATGATGAGATCCTTTGGGTGATCCAAATGAATGTATTTTTGTTTACCTAGAAATGGACCCGGAGCAGCTGCAGGGCCAGTTACAACACCCCACTTCAAGGACAGTAATGGACTGAAGCAGGATGGGAATATGGACAGCTTCCATTGCTTCCCAGGTGCAGACATGACTGAATCCTGGGATCTTCACATTGCTGCAGCCACAGCTCCGCATGTACTGCAGTGGGCACTGCTGGGAGACTTATGAAATGCATTTTCATACATGTCCCAAGTTCTGGTCTCAGCTAGACCAGCTTTGCAGAGTCCTGTCCTCTTGTCTTAGCAACCTCTCAGGACTGATGGCTATCCAGTCTGCAAGTCAAAGTATCTTTTTTCCCCTCTCACAGTGGCATCAGTAACATCAGTGTAAATGCTGAACTCATTTGTTTTCCACTAAAACTTCATCAGTAGTAATTATTTTAAATGACAGAAATCAAACTGGAGATTGACCCCACTACCCATTTAGTGGAAAAGATACAGGATTGGGCTCTAAGCGGCTGGCTGCCAGGGCACAATCAGCCCAGAGGCAATCTCCTTTTCAGTCGCAGCCATCACCAGCTTTGGTACATGGCACTCACCTGCATCCAGGAAACTTTCAGGCTTTTGTCAATATCCCTGTGACTGTCATCCTTATTATAATCCCTGCATTGGCTTCGCAGAGCTACAGCAGCCTGTGAGAAGTAGACAAAATCTGTGCAAGCTAGTAATGGATTTTCCATCATGCCATTGGTCTTGTGCTGGTGTAAACTGATGGGAAATTATGAGTTCGAGGCAGGACATCTATTACCAAATGTGATGCAGAAGGCAGCACTCTTTATTTTCAGTTTCCAAACAGATTTTTTTTTTGAGAAAGAGTCAGTAGAATCAAACCAGCCAAGAATTTGGCCATATCTTTTGTTTATAGTCTCTCTTAGAAAGCACAGTTTATGATCCAAGTACCAGTCATGATGCCTGTACAGTTGTCAGCACTGAAAACACTGTGGCTGACTCCAGGTTCAGTTTTGCCACCCCTAGGAGAGGCATCCAAGGAAACACATGCTACAGGCTGTCATATATTTTCCCCATGTGATCACACTGGTCTGGTAGAGATGAGGTGGAGCAGATGAGATGACCCCATTAAATCTCCATCTCAGTCTGTCACACAGGAAAGGTGTCTCTTCCCACAGCCTGCCAGGTCTGATGGGCCGCAGAAAGGGTGGGACCAACAGAGACAATGTTTCTGGCACTATATCCTGCAGGAGCAAGTAAGAGATAGACAGAGCTCTGCCCTCATGAATGGTTTGAGCAGAGATGAGCAAAGCCATCACCCAGCCAGATCCCTGAGATCTGTGGTTTCAAGCAGATGACAATGTTAGCCTGTGACTGGGGAGGTTTGATGAGTCAAGCAAGATGCTGTAAATCTTCATCTCTATTCCTCTGGAGTGAAAAATTTCTCAAGTGCGTTCATGACCACAGGAGATGGCCACAAACATTTCTCTCTTCTGAAACATGCAATGAAGTAAACCTTGCTCAGAATCATCTCACACTTACTGGCTTTATGCAATTCATTAATTAATCCCACATTAGCATGAGGATGGATTTCCTCCCATTGTGGGTGTCTTCTTCCATCTGTACTTTATATTCTTTTGAAAGCTACTTAGAAAAAGGATTGTTCCCTGTTGATCAGGTAGAATTTTCATTATGCCCATGGGTTATGTATGTAGAGTAGACCGCGCACAAATGTGGCATTCTAATACTGATTACTTTTGGTTTGCTCCCATTTGTTGCCTAATGATTTTTTGGGCTTTGGCATAACCAGAGTAAAAAGCCCCGTGTCCCAGTGAAATAACATCAGTTAAACTGTACAGTGTATTTGTGCCTGGATGTGCATTTGTGCTATCTGTGAATTTCAAGAGCTATAAGCACAAGCTTGTCTGTACAAAACACGTTTTAAGAGCTGACATTAAAGTTAATATGAAAGTTCAGAGGTGCAGAATAATTTAAATGCACAGAAGAGGCAGCAATAACGTTTCTAAACCGAGGCAGTGAATTATGTATATAAGAAATATTAAAAATGCAAAGCTGACTCTATTTGCATTCGGAATGCCCCCTAGCTGTTACCAAAGAGGAGGAAATTGCTTTATGCTGAATTCAAGGGCATACTACTTAGTGCTGTATTTAAGTCAAGGAGGAATATCACTCATTTTTATTCTACCACTTAACTTGGGCTTATGTAATCTGTCTGATAGCCGAGTCCGTTGTCTTACATTATTTTCTATCACACAGAGAGAATATATAATTCAATCATTAAACCTTTATTTTCGACTGGTTCTGAGATCCCTCAGAACTATATTGCTCCACGTAAATCACAGACTGTCATCAGTCCAAGACGATGGAAATATCAGTATTGGGCTCTGCTTTTCCAAATCACTTTTGGGTAATCACAGGACAAAATTAAACTTATTCACCAGTTGGGGAATATGTAGATGATGTGGAGCAATCGAAAGACTCCTGGTTTGCTTGTAGGGAGTGGGGGTAAGGTATCGCTTCAGGACACCAGGATCTAAAGACAGAGCCTGGTACATCTAAAATGATTTACACTTTGGGATGAAATTTGTGAGGGAAATTTTCTTTTCTCAGCCCTCAGTTCCAACAGCCATGACTCTGGGCTGGCCATGAGCAAGTGGCATGAATGAGTGCATGAGCAAATGCCACCAAAAGTGGAGAGGAGGAAAAGGTCTTAAGCCACAGGTAGCAAAAACACTGACTCCTGGGGTTGAAGACCCTGTATTGCAATCACCAACAGGGATTTTTCTGTAGTCTTAACAGCAGGGTGAATTAAAGTAGATATAATTTTATAAACTAGTAGTTCCTGTCTGTCTCTCACCATATTGTTTCTTTGCCACTTCCATGTTTTCCATGCTGACCAGTGAAAATCAACCAATTTTCACAAAGCTTTTATTTTAAGTCAGCTTCACTTCCAAGATCTGTTACATGTGTGGCTGGAAAATATCACAAAACAGTTGCTCCCCGCTATAACTTTAAAAAGAGAACAAGCAGAGGACCACAGTGGAGTTTACACATCTTTCACCCATAAACTTTTTCATGATGACCCAGAGACAGCTACATTTTTGTGCTCAGAAAACCAGCAACCCTAACCAGGCCCAGATTTAAATGCTTGATCAAATTAATCCTAGTTAACTGTGCTGAAGAAAACGAAATGGTGGCAAGGATGGACATATGCAAGGGCAAGGCCTGTTTAAGTAGACAAACCATTTGCTAAGGTAACTGTTTACTTCCATTTATATTATAGATGTACCATAATATTAACTTGTATTGTCACAGCCCTGATATTTAATGAAAAACTAGACCAAAGAAACATTTGAAGCGCTTCACATGTCCCAGGAGTCTCTCCATCCCAACAACTGCCCAATACAGTATGAATACAAATTTTCCAAACCGCCACTTACTTCCAATTAAAAGAAATGATCCTTTCCTCCCCAGGTCTCCCAGGACAGCCTCTCAGAAAACAGTACAGAGAGGGAGTATTCAAGCTCTGTGTCAGGTCACAGTGTTTCCTCTATCTTTAATGTTAAGTAAAGATTTAGGTTTGGAGGTGGTACTGAGAGAAAAATATTGTATACTACTCTCAGGATATTTTAGCTCACAATAGCAGTAAGTTGTCAACATCGACATCACTTGATATCAGAAGAGTCGTCTCAAGTCTAATTTTGGAGTTCTCATGGGATCGACTATTTTCCTGAAAAGACCAGGTCCTGATGTCTTAAAGAACAGCAGTTATTACATTATTTTGTTCACTTTTTAAACAAAGGGACAAAAAATGGTAGCAGATATACAGCTAAAGTCAGGAAGAAAAACACTGGAGAATAAATTCAGATATGGGAGTAAAAAACTTTCATTAAAAGAGACATTGATATGAGTCTTTGAGTGTAGCTCACTAAGGGGGTAAGCAGAACTGGAAAAGTGAACATCTCCTTAATGAATATCAGAAACATGGGGGCAGGAAACAGACAAATCAGAGGTCACGTGTTGTATCACCCGTGTCAAAAAGAAGCAAGAAAATAAATGAGACTTGCAAGAATAGACTTAGGGGGGTTGAGCACAGGGCTAGAAACTAGCGGCATGTCTGCAGACAAAAAATAAAGACTGGATTCACCAATCTTTGGGAATTACTCTAACAGAAGACCTCTGGCAGAAATGGCCTTTGACTGTGTTAGGGCCAAAAGAGTGGTGAAGGGGACTGCACTTTATGGGGTAGTGTGGGATAACAGGAACGGCTGCTCCAGTGGTGTTACAGGACAGAGATCTGAAACCTGCTCTCTGTGGGGCATTACTCCTTGGAAGGATTGGAGGAAATATCCATGGAGGAACCCAGAGGAAGAAAATCATTAATGCTTCAGCCTGACATATTTTGTTTAATATTAAAGGGCAAACTTATGCTGACTGTTAAATCGATATCAAATCAAGACTGGAATCTGTTTTATGATCATGGACAGTGAACTCCCTACTGCTGGAGTCATAAATGATGTCACATTTCAGCAGTCCTGTGGCTGCCAATATTCAGGCCAGAAATGCCCATTTTAATTAAAAACTTGTCTGAAAGACAAAGTGTCTCTTGCTGACAGTGAGAAGTACTCTTCTGTGCTCTTGACACACTTTTGAGGCTCTGTGGGGAGAAAAAGCCAGCCTACGTCCATCTCAGCACTGTCCCATCTCCCTGGCAAGGCCCTGACCAAAGAAAAACCTACCACAGTGAGTTCAGTGTGAGAGCTGAGAAGAACACAGGTGTTGAGCTGGCTTTTGGGGATGAAGGAATGCCACCTACTTGTGTACAGCACAACCCCGAAGTACCCTGTGCACTTCAAACACAACTTCACCAGGATTGGAAGTCCACTCCCTTATGTCCCTCCCCAGCAGCACTGAGCAACATAGCATGTGCTTTAAATCAGCAGTGCTTAGTCTGACTTTGCTATTGTTGCTTGGCAAGAGTTGGTCCCAGAATCCTCTAAAGACAAGTGTATTTCTCACCTGTGCCTTTAAATTAGATCCAAAAGGATCAATTTTATCAAAGATTTCATATCCTAGAATGATTGAAATCAACAGAGTTCTTTGCCACTTTCTTATGTTGCCACACTTGGTGAATACATGCCAATGACTGGGAAGGCTGCACTACAAGATGATTTTTTATACCTTTCAAAGTGAAGCATTATTTAGGCACATGTCTTAAAGATCTTAAGGATTAAACATGAGCCACAGGTGTTTTCTCAGGGATGAAAAGATTTTCTGTCATGGGGGATGTTGAAGTAACATCTCCCATAAATCCAAAGACTGTCTGGAGGCCTGTGAATAGGAATGTCAGGAACTAACTCCTCCATGCTGTACTCCAAATCTGTGCTGTTCGTCCATGAAGACATAGAAACATCAGGATCTCATCACCACAAGGTCCATTCCCAGGTCAGGATTCCCTGCGTGGCCCATGACTGATGGCTGACTGCAGTTGAAATCAACGCACCCTGTTCAGTAAACCTTTTCCAGCACAGCGACAATTACAAGCTCTTCTGATAGATCAAACACCTTAGAGAAACAGTAAACTTGGAGGAGACTTCATTAGGCAGAAACAATGTCAAGTCAGAAACTTTGCATTGCTCTAGTCTAGTAAGTCCCTCAAAGTAGATGAGTACGGTTATTTTGCTGCTGTGAAACAGGTGTGCGTGTATGCACCAAAGTAGCACAAATAAGGGGGATTTACTTAGCTCTCTGTCTTCTTCAGTCAGACAAAAATATCCTCTCTGCAAAACTAATGCCTGCTTATAAATTCAAATGCTATCTGTCTCCTTTGCTTTTAAATTTGCCCCAGATCTGTCAAAATTGCTTTCACAAGTGCAGGCTGACATGATGATAATCTGAAAAAGGCAGTTTCTAATTGGAGTGGGACATATGTTACAGTCATGCCATTTTACAAGGGGAAAGTGATTTTCTTCTACTTCATATGTTATGATAATTCCCCTTGAGAAATTATATTGTTTTTCCTAGATCAGATTTTTGCCTATATGGTGTAGATCTTGCAGTAAAGAAATGGAAAATATTCTGGGAGTTTCCACAACAAGCTTTTGTGGAAGAGATTATGGTTTAACATATTGCACATGCTCCATGGAGAGTATTCAACATCCACAGCAAAACATGTCTGGTGTACAATTAACATCTCATTTTACCTCTGCTTTTCAGTTCAGAAAAACTGATAAAAGTATATTTAGACAGACAATACTCTTTCCACATCTCACAAGTTAAGAAGTAGAGTTTATTACTTCAAATATAATAAAAAATCTATGTTTTACTTCAGAGAGGTTTGTTTTTTTTTTTCCTGTGGGCAAACTTCTTCCACCTTTGCATAAAATAATTTGTAGTAGATGCTCTTTGACTAAGAACATTGAACAAAATAAGCTGGCAATCCAATGCAGTGTGATCCTCCTTATCAGTAATAGAAGAATATTACTTTTAATTGCTTTATTTGAAAATGGCAGTAACAGCCTATTAACCTGGAAATTAACTTTGGACAACTGTTCTATGAGATAATAGATGGATTCGATTTCATTGAAATCTCTGTCTTTATGTGAATAGCTTTTAGCTAATTTTGTTGGCTGCAAATGGGTCCCCCTATTTCATTTAAATGGGGGCAGAAATAAAAGGAACAGAAAGTTTCACAATGCAATTGAGATCTTTGCCTTTTGTCTCTATGAAAAATCCTCTTCCTCACAGTGTAAAGGTTACTCTGTAAATTAAATATAACTTTTCTCTAGCAAAGTTCTCTGCCTTTGTAGCATTAGCTCCCTGCTTATGCCAGAAGCCAAGAGCCATGAATGACAGGCAACACGTGCACTGATTCAACCTAGTACTTGAAGATCTGCCCTTTTTTATAAGGTATTTGAGTACTTTCAGTGGCAGCAGCCACAAGCTGTGTATTGATCCAGCTGCAGCAACACTGCCAACTTAGCCCTGACCTGGTGTGCACTGCGCTCTGACTTGTGTGCAGAGATGGAAGTTGCTCCTTTCTGTGAAATGTGGCACAGAAACTTCAGTGTTGCTTCTAACCGTAGGGTCCTCCAGCTCTGAATTCCACCTTTTTTCCCTTGATTTCCATTTAGTCAAGCTTTTCTCATTCACGGTGTCCGGTCAATGTAGACAACTCATAAGAGTCATCATATATTTCTTCTAGATTCTCTCCTATAAGTGACTATCGGTGGCCCAAACAGGTCACAGAGGACGTACTGCAACATGGTGAATACAGGGAGAGTGCACAAGGAGGGCAGTGCGACCGCAGACCTGCTGTTCTGCTCTCCAACAAGAGAATGATAATCCCCGTGACAATGACATCTAACACTCCAGTGAAGGCAATAACGTTCTATCATCTCCATTCAACAAAATTCTTAAGTACCTGCTTAAGATGTATGCCTTGCTGCCTCTGGAGTCAAAAAGATTAGTCATGTACTTGCAGTTAAACACATGCATGAGTATTTAATATGTTTTAATGGTTTGGTATATTCATTTATCTGCTAAATGGCTGCAGTCCTACATGTTCCCACTAGAAACAGGATGAAACTCATACATCAGATGCCTTTAGCCCACCAGACTGTTCCATGGCTGCAGCAGGGTGCAGAAGCAGAGATTTTGTATCATGCAACAATAGGTAGACATATTGGGTTTTGTAGATTGATATGAAGTACTCATATCTGATGTTTCTCTGAAAGAATGCTTTGAGGATCTGTTAAGAAAGGGCCTATAGGAAGACACAGCTGTATTTGAAATGCTCTTTTTCTGCTCTCTCCATGTCCTGCAACAGACCACAGATGTTCTTGTGCCAACTCACACGAACTACGAACCATCAAGATGGACTTTCATCATGTATTTTCATATCTTCGCATTTAATCACTGAACAGAACAGCAAACAAAACATTTGCTTCTATTGAAATTATAGTCAGGAGCAGCTTCAAGAATTGTAATTCTTTAAGATTACACCAAGTAGAAGACAACATTATTTCACATCAAGTTTGTAATTTCAACAACATACTTCAAACAACCTACAATGTAGTGCAAGAGGTGGCTTCAACAGCACAGTCACTCAGGGTGGCTATAGACCTGACTTAACCAACCACTTAAGGTGAGTTTATGACTTTGCGTTCTTAAGGCAACATGGGTAGCTAGAGCATACCAACCAGTCTGAGCAAGGATATTCTACCATAAGGTGCCATATGGTCATTTACAGGCGTGGATGCAAATTCTATTGACATTTTAAACAACTATCTGTTAATGAGATGACACAGCAAGAGCTGTACAGAGTGTTATTCTTTATTTTAGAAGCAAAGTAGAGAAGAACACTGCATCACCTTGAACAGGTATGGAACAGATTATGGTTTCACTGCACTGCTAATGTTTCTTAAGTCTGAGCAGCAAGTATTTTCTTAGTAAGGAAGAGATTCACAGCCCAGGCCACTGGACTCTGATTCTGGTCAAACTGTTAACAAATGCATCACCTGAAACAATGATTTGTGCACCGTGTGCTCTAAGGTCCCACTCAGAGGATGTCCTGAAGCACATGTACTCATTTAAAAGACGTGGAACATTCTGCTTAGATTAACTTCAGTGGATTTATTCGCATACTTAAAGTTACACACATGCCAAAGTACTTTGTTTTAGCTGAAGGCTATACGTGATGGGAACGTCCTATTCATTCTTTGTTTCCATAATTAAACAACAATCACATAAGACCTCTGACCCCACCGAGTGAGCTTCAAGGCAAGAACTTAGTGTTGACTGACTCTACTTCCAGATATCTGTCTTCAGAGCCAGACAAACTTCCATTATTTATTTTCCTCATGATCTAATTTTATTTAACGTTTACAGTCTCTGCTCAAAGAATACTGGATTGTTGTCATTGTTTATTGCCATTGAATAGAAGGCAATGGTAAAGGTTTAATCAGCTTCTATTAAAGAAGGACTAGGACCCCAACTCAGTCACTGCATATGAAATATGTATCTCCTTAGTTTCCTCCTTGCCCTCTCAGTGCCCCAGTATGAAGTCAGGTGAAATATTTCCTTGTGTTTCTCATGTCTGAATGTTATATCACTTAAGCCTGTGTAATAACGTTCTGGAAGTGGCTGGTTAACAACTGGCATAGCACAAGCAAGTAGATTTGATCAATCTTAAATCCTCATGCCTTGACACTTTAATCAAAATAATTTAAAATTCTATTAAGCACAATATGCAGAGCATTAGCACTCTGAACCAGTGAGCGGTTAGAGTGCGGATGCTGAGTTGTATGTCTGAATAACAGCCTTGTTAGAAAGGCTATCGTGTTTTGCTCCTTGCTGAATCATCAGGGACGGTAGTGGCAATATCAGTCTCTCAGTGCTAATGTATGGCTCAAAGGATCTGACAAGGAGCTAAATGTCTGATTACCTGGGAGAAGCTGCTTTGCTGAAGTGTAAGTAAAATCTTCAATCTTTTAAGGCTTAAGTGGATTCTGGAGTTGCCCATCACCCAGCAGCTAGGGCAGCAACAAGCCACCTTCTTGACATCATTCCTGCTGCTGTGCAATTTCCCAGCCTCTCCAGTCTAGATGCTACCATCTCATTTAATTCACATCTGCTGCTCTGTCTTGAGGCTTCTTCTCTTTCTCTCTATTCACTTCTCCACTGTTTTTCTAAACACCACAAAGCTATATCCAGCATCACAAAGGAGAGCACCAAGAGGCTCCTCCACCACTCACTGGTGGCTGTAATTTCCCACTGCAGTTACCACTTAAGAATTGAAACCTCTCAATTTACTTTCAGATCTTTGTACTGACTAAACAAACCCACACTGACCTAATTTGTTTAGAAGTATATTGTTTTTTTCAGTGGCAATGCAGATGTCCACCTGAATAATGACAAAAGAGGGTAAATGTTTTGGGTTGATTTTGGCTGTGTCTCTCTGGCCAAGCCCATCATGAGAAGTGCACAGAGAAACCACAAATGTCCTCACAAGCCCCTTTCCTTTGGACTAGATCTCTGTCTTTATTTGTGCAATGCCTGAGGCATGCAAATCTAAGGTAAAATTCATATTTCAGGAAATATGTGCATATAACACCTCATTTTTGTATCCTTGTTTAAAACAGAATGGGGTAGATTTAGGTGATTTCTCCAGGCCCTTTCAGACCAATTATCTATAATTCTATGAAACCAGATAAACGTGATACCTCCCCAAAACCACAAACTTGTTTCTCGTACTATGTTATAAATGGGCCAATACTTGCATATAGATTGAATCATAAAGTGTGATAGAGAGGAATTTAGATTTAAGAAATTAATAAATTAAGGAAAATCACAACGTAAATCTATGTAATGCAAATAATCACTTGAAACAGCCAGAATACTATTATTTTTACCATCAAATGTCATACTTGGGCAATGTAGTTATTACAGTCCTGTGTATATTTAAAAAAAAAAATGTTAAGAACAGTTTTGAAACCTCTCCTCTAAAAAAAAGATCACAGGAAAGGCCAAATTCATTCCTAAACTAGCTCAACTACCACAGTGCAGCTTTGCCAGTGGAGTACATAACAACAATCTCCCATGAATTGTTTTAGTTGCAAAGAGTTAGATCAGCAATTGTGATTATTAGAATCCAAACCTGTGAATACAGGGAGCTTTTTAGCATAGCAAGTGAAATCATTTCTAATTTCCCCACTGCCAAAACACACACCTCAGCGTGCATGTGAGCACAGCCTCTCATGCAGTTTTTTCTTTCCAGTAAGATCTGGTAAAAATCTGCTTCACTAGGTTTTAAAGCCCACTGGAGGTGCTGTGCATTAACTGAGAAGACTGATCAACCCATAGAGTATTAAAAAGACATTTGTAGACTCATTTAATCAATAATGTACAGTATTAATGTGCAATTTAGATGGAGAGAAGACAGCTGTAACACTATGATACATCAGCTAATGAAAAAGCAAAGAGACTGTGATTCACATAAGTAGAGAGGCCAAGAGGCAGCTCCTCAGCTGGTGGGAACAGTGATGGTAGCACCCCATGGTCTCTGAGCCCATACCTCAGCGGTGAGCTCTCTCACACAGCATCATTTCCACGGGTATAAGAAGGAGGAAACTTTCTGAGCCACAAAGGCACTACTTTTCTAAAAAATGCAGACATGATGATCAAATGGCCCTATTTGACCTTGAACTATTTCAGAAGTTGACAGCCACCTAGGATATGTCTACTTACACATGTGCCAGCCTGATCTGAAATCAAGCAAGCAGCTTTTCTGTGGGAAAAGGAGCAAGAAGAAGAAATTCTGTACTGTTCACATAAATTACCCTAAAGATACACAGCAAACCCATATGGTACCTTTCAGTGACGTTCTACAGAATGGTTATCAGGTCCTAGGGCTGGACTGCCCTTTAAGATCTAGCTCTTTTTCACTGCTACAAAACTCACAGTTCTCTTTATGTATGAGTTTCCCCCAGTAGGCAGAGCTGGCCTCATGCCCTCATTCCTACATCAGTTTGGTGTAACGAGCCATCTGCTTGTTGCGGGAAAGTGTAGAGAAGCAGTGGTTACCTGGGTCACCATCCCTAATGCACTGAGCCTTGGGGTCAAAACCTGCTTTGAGATGCCCAGGCATTTCTGCTAGGATTGGGACCAGCAAAAGAAGCAGGATCAGATATCTACATCTGGCTCTTCTTCCTATCCTCTTTCCATCTTCTTTACATCACAGATACAAACCTCACAGCCCATTTACAACTTATTCACAGGCATATATAGATTTTTATAGACATTCTCTATCCAAGTGTTTGCTTCATTAAGAAGGCAGATACATTTCAGCCTGCAGAACATGCCAGGCTCTTGGCAGTGACAATTGCTTCATGGTTACCCCATCTGCTGCTCTCTCAGTGTGACTGGTTACCTAGTTTTCATGGCACATTTCTTTTTCCTGGCTGAATGACTCCCAAATCCATGAGGTGCTCTTTGACAAAGCTGTGTACAGTCTCCTGATGTCAATAGTTATGTAAATACGTATCGCTATAAGAATAGCCTTGCTCATTTTCATGTACTCCTATGGAATTGTGAAACGCTTCCTGTCCACCACTTCTGCTATCAGATGTCTCCTCCATTCACCCGTAGGAAAGCACAGGTAGAAGACTATCTTCTACCACCAATAGTGAAGAAAACAGATGTGATTACAATATATAAACTGACAGAGAAGGGTGTTTGGAAAAACAGGAAGACTTTCCAGATTTCCTTAGTCTTCTCCTGCGTAAATCACCATGTCTCTTTGTTGTGTCAAACATCACAAGGTACCTTAAAGGGTGGTGGCGGGGAGGGAAGGTCAGCTGCAGTAAATGTTACTTGCTTGAGATACCCAGGATTTGCTACAGACAATGAATTTTTTTCCTACTTGAAAAAAACAGGGCATTCAGTCTGCTATTAATACAAGTTTAAAATAATTGGGGGAAAAAACCCACATTCATAACATTTCAAGTTTTCTGACATTTTCTGTAATCACTAATTCTTGGTAATGTTCACTGTCTTACTTTACATAAAATCACTGCTGATACAAGTTCAGTTTTATGTAATATTCCATATGGTGGATTCATAAAAACCTTCTACTGGGAATACCACCATAAACTACTATTTTCTGCTATAAAAAATAACCATTAAAGTCCAGACATGCACAAACAAGGTAATCTGCCATAAATTTTGAAATGGTAAAATCCTACAAATGTAAATGTATTCAATTCCCATTGCAATACATGTAATTTCCATAGCTTTATTAGAAATCCTGCAGTTGCAGTGGATTGGCGATAGGTTGTGAATATAGTTGGAATGAGTCAGCATGCAAACCCCTTCTGTGGAAAACAATTTGAGAGATTTTATAGCCCAAAGTTGTTTATTATTTTGTAAGAATAGTAATGCAAGTTCATGTTCAAAACCTGCTGAGAGAAGAATTTGCAAAACATCCCATTATAGAATAAGCACCAAAAAAAAAAGCTTAAAACCTATGTAATAATGCTGGGCTAGAATATTTTCACATCCCCCATTTAGCTGATTTTTTTTCTCATGTACTTATTAGGGTCCTTGTGAGAGTATCACTATGTCACACTAATAAAATGAGAGCACAGCTAAGGCTTGTGATTTCATTTCTCAGTTAATGCAACAGTCCTTAAAACCTGAGACACAAATAACAACCAAAAAAAATGTTTCCAGAAGCTTGCTTTATATAAGAGTTGCAATGTGGGTTGACTGGTTCTTTTGCAAAGTAATTATCTGTTTCTGTGAATAATAATGATGAGATAATATATTTCTGATGACTGCAAACCCCTTTATACCTAGCTGACTCAAATATTTCTCTGTTTTACATAATAGATTGCAATGAACAGATTCTATAAACATAACCGAATTAGGTTGCCTAGGTAAACTACCAAGTGCAGAAAGCTATTTGCTTTCCAGGCTGCTTTCACTATGTGTTTCACACTGCAGAGAAACACTATTTCATGCCAGTGAGTAAATAATGAGGCAGATTCTGCAACAGGACTAGGGTTGGCAGCAGAGGCAGAAGGACATTTCCCAGTCCTTGGTGCCCTGTGCCAAGCAAGGCTTTTCTCTGATGTGGGATCTGGTCAGGTCTTATATATATTGCTGGCCCAAGAGCAGAGAGATACCATCCTGGCTGGCCCTGGCAAAACAGGCTGCGTAAGCTTGCACTGCCTTACACCACACGCAAACACAGAAACTCAGCTACCTGGGGCTTTCTGATCTCTCACAAATTTAGGCAGAGCATACGTGTTCACTAACTTCTGTGAACTGAATAGAGCTCTCAGTGTAGATAGAAGTACTATTTTTTTTTTTCAACCAGGACCATCAGATCAGGGCCATAAAGTTTCTCACATAAGAGAATGAGTTTTATCTGTTCACTTGGAATCTGGAAGAAGAAAGATATCAATTAGATCCAATTTTTTTTTATTTTTTTTTCTTAACATTTCAACAACATTTTGATAGGAAAATTCAAGCAAAGTGTGCAGTTTGGCAAGGACAGTTTGCATGGAATGTTGGAGGGTTGTTTTTTTCAAATCAAAAGAAAACATATTCTTTTGGATCAGGATAAGTTTTCTTTTCTTGAAATATAGTCTGATTTAGGCATTTTGGGGCTATTGTGAACATTTTCTTATTCTGAATTCTCAGATCAGTTTGAGAGAAATAGTCAAGTTTTTTGTAAACTGGATGCACAATGAACAATCTAAAATACAATTATTCACTTATTTGAACTGAAGACTACAACCTAAATCAGCTAGATAGTGACAAGATAGAAGAAATGTCTATTTATATGAAGACACTGATTTGGAACCCACGTATACAGCAGTCATAGTTACAAAAAGGCAATTTAGCCGACACTGGAAAAGTGTCATTCCTGTGGTATATCTAATTTCTACATTACTTACAAAAATTATTTTTTTACTTAAGAAGCAGTAAGAAGTTACTTTCTACAAACTTTCATCTCTGATTTTTTTTTAAAGAAATATCATAACCATAAATCAAATCTAAATAACAATATTTAAGACTAAAACCAGAAAGGGCCACATCTGTAAAATGTATCCAAAATGAAAGGGACAGGAAGCCTCCATTTTCTATACACAGATAACATTTCCCTGTCTAAATACCAATATCATTACTGTAATTTCCATCTCGAGTTTAAAAGAAAGGCATATTTCCATACGCATGACAGAGTAAGTAGGATTTTTTTCTATTAATAATAACAACAGGTCTCGGAATATTCCAGTCAAATGCTGGTCCCACATTTAATTATATTATTATTTTTCTAAAGAACATACTTTCACAACAGTAGACAGAATTGCATGAAACTCTATTCTCCCGTGTGGCAGTATGAATGTAGACTAACCCCATCACTACTAATGGGACAGAGAAAGTGCAGTAGCAGAAATCTACATTAAAAGCTGAAAGTCACTACAATCATTGCCACTCAGTTTCCCAGTTAAGCCTCAGCTCCCAGTCTTCCTCAATCTCAGATCCATTATGTATTTGCTTATCACAGCCCTGGTATAAATAACCAGAAAAAATTCTTGTTCTCAGGTAGTAAAAGACATGAGGGGACAGAGTGTTGCAGCTCACAGATGACATTCTCCTCCAGTTCCATCTTTTCTTCCAGACAGCCAAACTCATAACAGCTACATGTAACCAATATCTCTTGGGTCTTTAATTTCTAAATGTTGGTGCTTACACCCAAACCAGCAACTTCCTGAGCAAGGTTTGAGCACATTGTCACCAACATCAAAATCAGGTGAATAGAACAGAATAATTTCTGTTGTCCTTCTCATCAGATATAAAAGTACATAAAGTTATTTACCTTTATTTCTAGAGCCATTTGAGAGTGAAGTAGGCTGCCTGCACAGAACATCTTAAAAATATAAGCCAAAGCTTCAATTGCATGAAACTCTGTCTTAGAACAGATTAGGAGGAGAGAAAAGAATGCAGCCTTGAGCCAGTTTTCACCTTTTCTTTCCCCTACAATGTCCTGGACTGGTTTGTATTACACCCTTGGTAGAGCTCTTCGCAGGAACTGCCAACCTGGTGAAGCACCAGGAGATGTGTCACGTTCTAGTCCTGCCTCTACCCTTGAAAGCCACACTTCCTTGTGCACCTCTTGTAACCACCACTCTGCCTCCCAGAGAGAAGAAAGGAGGCAGAGAGCAGAGTAGTTCCTTTTCGGGTCTGCTATCAGCCCTGATATTTATTAACACTGCATCTTCTCACTGCAAGAGACTTTAGCAGAAAGCAAGCATAGAGATGAACACGGCTTTAAAAAATTTCATCTTGGTTCTCTGAGCTGGGCTCCATGAGCCACAACACTGTGGCTTAGCAAACCAGCCTCTAAAATTGGGAGGTTTCCAGCAGAGTTTTTTCAGGCCTGTTTAACAAAAGTTGTGATTTCTCATTTATTTCCTCTTCCACTGGATGATAATTTAAGATCTATCATTCAAGACTGCCTGATCTTGAGCCATATCCATATATCACACAGAACATTAAATTTTGACCTTTATACGATACGAAATACCTGTGAGTCACTTACAAGGTAGTAACTCGCTCTCACAGTTCAGCAGAGAGTTCGGGCTGAATCTCCACATGAAAACCTTCAGTTGTTGCCAAATATGAGTGGGCTTATAACAATACTTTTACATTGGGAAGCCAATAAAGAAGGCTAAATGTATTTCAAAAGCATGATGATACATCATGATACAACAAATAGAGAGGGATCCAAGCAGTTGCCAAAACAACTGGAAAATCTGGGCTGCTGTAACTCCACCTGCATAATGCAAGGAATTACTGGATTTTGCTAGAATCCAGGAGTATCTTCAGCCAGCTGGATTGGTCAGACTTCAACACAACAGGCAGCGTGTCAGCCAACAGAGTCATCTGCCAGCTTCTACACTTGTACCATCTGATTCAACAGCCTATGCCGTGACACTGCTGCTGTGAAATGGGGAGAAGGTTTGCAGGACTTCTTGTCTCTCAAGCTCTGCTTTTTGACACCTGAACCACTCCAGCTCTTCTGAGGGAGTGGATGATGCTTGGCTAGTAAGCAGCCAGAGGGAGTCACAGGCAGCCTCAGTATCTGCAGATGCAGCCCTTGCACTAAAAGGAAAGACAAAGCCTTGTGGTTTTTTAGGCTTCCATCAGGCAGCACTCTCCGTGTGGGGTGAGCACAGGCATAACCTTTAGAACACAGTGCAAGAAGAAATATTATCATGATTTAAAGGTTTGACATCCAATGGCCAGGTCTCTTGAAACTTTCCTCCACCTCTTGATAGCTACAGTTAATATTTACATAGAGAGCTCTTGAATCAAAGAAAAGCAAGGGAAAAAAAAGAAGCCTTGATGTAATTTCAGCAACAAAGAACATCCAGTACAGTATTTTGTTCATTCATCAGCACATAGGTTCTATGGGACATTAATATTCTTCCCTTTGCACATTAAAATAAAAGTGACCAAGAAGTAAGTGGGCACAGACAGCACTTTGCCCTCCAATGCGTTTCCCCACCTCAGAAGCAAGGCAGTGGCAACAATGGGTATATGGCTTTCATGCCACCTTAGTCATCATTTTTCTGTCTTTTTCATGCCATGTGAATAGGAGCTGAGATCACCAGCTATTCACCCATAATTTTGGCAGGAAAGTGGTAGAGGGGGAGTTACTGCTGCTTGCCTAGCAGTGAATTACAGGCTGTTGCCTCGTAATTTATGTTATCCTGAGAGGAGACTCAAGAAAAATTAATTTACACTGCCTAGAGAAAAGACCGCTAAGGAGCCCCTGTCATGGCTCATGTACTGATTTCATTTATGCTAGTGTAAATCCTACATACCATGACCAAAATCAGAAGCATTACGAAAGGTTTATAAGTAAAAGTAGACTTTGGTTCATAGCTCCAAAATACTAGCAGTGAACAAACTTGAAAGAACAGGAGATTGTTATTTTCAGTATGGGAGCAAGGCAAAGGAATAGCACAAAGTGAACAGAAGGAACCCTGAAATGAAATAAAGAGAAACGTGTTCAAGGAGAAGGAGCAATGTGATATTGGAATGACTGCCAAGAGAGGATACAAAACCACGTCTGTTTTGTTCCCTTCGTTACTGCCCAGGGAATCTAGGAGATATTTAGAGAATTCAGCATCGACTAAGCCCCGTGAGGCAGGCAACACCACCAGCCTTCCCCTTGACTTACAATAACAATACATTTGAGGTCCTTGTTCATAGATGCCACCTGGTTGCTAAGCCACAAGGCAGCATGTGGCAGAGACAGCATGCTGGCTCCTCTCACCTATGGTGCCAGGGGTGTCAGGACAGAGGCCACAGGAGGAATCCAGTATCAGACTGTTAATCTGCATTGCCTTTGTGCAGAACAAGATGGGCAGAGTCTCCACAGAGAGCTATTTTTTTCACCCCATGCAGTTTCTTTTCTACCAGCAAGGTACAAAATGTACCTTTTATTCCTGGAGGCTCGAGCTGATTATTTCCTTCTGTGAGTGCCTTGCCTTCATTTTGTCAACAGAGAGACAGCTTTTTGTCCAGGCAGGTATCATTTTGAAAAGACAGCCCCCTGGCATTAAAAGGTAGGGATGTTTTAAAAACTAATTGAGAATTTTGCTTCATGAAGTAGCCCATAAAATTAGGATAATTGAGCACCCAGGGGAAGATACCAGAATTACTCAACATTATAAATGCCTGGTTTCACAAAGGAGCACATAAAGTTTTTAATACAGCTCTACCTGCTGATCTGCTGGCAGATACTCTTGGATGTGAACTAGTTTCACTTGAGCAGGATCTTCATTCCTTTTGACACCACAGTAGCAAACATCATTGAATTAGAAAGGGATTATTCTGCAGCTCAGTGATAGTGCTGGACTTACTTACTGAACTTGTCATCTAAGAAAGCCTTGGCAGAGCTGCACTTGGACTCTGACAAGCTGGTGCCTCACAAGGTACAGAAACTTTTACAGGAAGCTGTGCTTAAATCTCCTGCCTTAAGAAATGCCATAAAATCCAAAAATGTATGAAGTATGATTTGTTTCCCTTAGATTGAAAAGAGAAACACTATAAAACAAAATCAAACCACACATAAGACTATTATGCACATGTTTTTCAGCCTGCAAAAATCAAGTCTTTCAGTGGTCCTATAGATAGCTCTGCAGGATGCTTTCAGAAACAATGCTGACGAAGGGACAAATATTTAATTAGGAATAATCTGGTTTTTTTCCTTTTGGTGTCAGAGAACTTTTAAGGACTTGGTTTTACGCTAGTAATTTCACAAAAAAAAAAAGTATGGGTCCTAGTCTGTGCTGCCATAACAAAGGTATAGGTACACAGTTCTGTCCAATGCACAATAAATTAGCTTTTTTTGAAATAACTGCAATATATATTATTCTTTTATGGCACATGATCAGTACTTAAATTAACCAAAAAATACATTACCATTCATAATTCATTCTCTATTTATTCAAACTCTCTAGTAGCCTTGCTGGGCCACCATCTCTTTAAAATGACTCTTGTAAGCTGTAATGCTCTATCTGCTGGCACCCCTGCTTTCTTTTAAGCATCTAATGCGAAATAATAATGATCTTCTGAACACAAATAACATTTACAGCATCAGAGAAATAGTTATAAAGCAGTTAAAAGAAAATGCAAGCCTTCCTTTTCTAAGCATGTTAGTCCTTTCCTATTCTTCTCTTCATTCTGTAAATTAACATTTTTTGTAGATAAAAAAGACAAATTCATAAATTGCTGCATTTGGCAGTGGAATATAGCAATGGTGGCAAGGCACAGCTGGAGATTTTGAAATGTGGCAGCTTTTCTTCAAGGCCATCATTTTTCTGCTCCTTTGGGAATCGCTGCTAAATGTGGCTACTGCTAATGTAACGAATATGAATCCATGTAAATCTCCGATGCAGAGCTGGGATCTGTCCCCTTGTGGGCAAAAAGGAAAATTTATTTTTTTCCTATGCAGATTTTTTGAGTGTGTATGTGCGTATAACTGACCTTACTTTGGCAGCTCACCTGCTCTTAAGTATCCAGGTATCGTCAAACTTCTCATTGTTCATTCTGCAGCAAACTAACAATACGCACTCCCTCCCTTTTGAAGAACCCTGGCAGAATAATACACCACCTGTTCAGCCCCCCTTCCCTCCCCCCTCCTTACTAATTAAGCTCCGAAACTGTTTCCAAACAAAATTGGATTTCTTTTCTTCTGCTCCCTCTGCCTTCATCCCCTGACTGCACCTTTATAAACATTTTTGATCGGGCGTGAAAGGCACAGAAACAGCCACAAATAAGAGGACCTGTCACTCCAGCCAAACCCATTAGTGCTGCATGGAGAAAGCTCACAGGACTCATACTGAGCGACTGTGTGACATATCCAGGGATGGAGAGCAACCGAGAGGGTCCCTGATCGGTGTCCAGAGGAGTATATCACAAACGATGGGGTGGGCAGGACAGAGCTTCTTGACTTTTCTTTTCCTTTGCGAAGGCTACTGGTTGACTGACTCGATTTCAAAATAGGACATCTGAATAGCTGACAGACACTTTCCAAAGAGAGGGCGGCTGTGCGAGGTGTGCGTATTCCGAGTTTGTCTCCACCACGGAACAGGCAGTTGGAATTTTAATCCCTGTAACTTTCGTCTCTTTGGTCGTACGGTGTCTCGCACAATGGGTCTTTGTCTGTTGCCAGGGTACTACTGCAATACCTACTATAAATAATAATTGTAATAACAGTTATAAAGCTAAGACTTTTTTTAATGGTCTCTAGAGCTCTAAGTCTTTTCTGGGCAATTGGCATTTCTGAAAATCAGGTCACCTGGTTAGGTTCCTAATTCTGAATGCAGAGTCTTATTTTACCATTCATTTTCTTTAAAATATAAGCCTCCAGCTTGGCTCATGTAGAGAAATATTAAGTGAGGGGGAAGCAATGGAAACACTTGTCAAAATAAACCAAGAATAATTATTGGATTCCATTCACAAGTTTTTGGAGAGGAAAGATCAGGCCAGCCATCAAATCAGAACAGCTTCAGCCAAGGTCTACAAGTAGGACATTGTTCTGCTTGACTGAAGTGATTAACAAGCCTGGCTGATGACCCTTTGGGCTCAGATGTTAGGGTATCACACATCAGCTGAGTTATAAAAACACTTCCTATGTGCGTGGCCTTGCAAATATAAAATCACATGACTTGGCTTCACGCTCTTCACTGGGACTAATCAAAGTCACGCTGTCTTATATTTGCTGCCACTAAAACCATTCATGTAGATACAACAGGCTCAGTTGTGGCACTGAAAGGCAACACTGGCAACTATTTAAAGCAACAGATATATTGATTGCAGTTGGGATTCACATAGCCAAAAGTAGAATTACTTCTGAGACAGCCTGGGTGCCATCCACCGTCTCCTAACGTGCAAGTCCTGAAGACAGAGGAACTGCACCTGAAAAGTGCCTATTTTTCTCTCCTGATTATGAAGGGAGCCAAGTCAATCACTTAGACCACTAGACTTGACACAAATAATGTTACCTGGTATGAGTCCCATCCTGTGTGCCTGAGCTCTCAGACAATTGCTTTGTCCTCTAGCCTGAAGGTTCCTGCTGGGACTCCTATATCCAGGTTTATGTGCAACAGTAGCAGAGCAGCATGTAAAAAAGTGTCTTGGAATTCCTTTGGTTTAGTCTAAAAAGAAAGTGTTTACTGGGTTCCAGATACTTCAGATAACCCCGCCTCACTCTTCTTTTCTGGACTAGGGCAGAACTAACTAGTGACCAAAGGAGAGGCCACGCAAAGGCAGTCTATTACAGTCACCTCCTCTAATGTATTTCGCAAGAAATTTTATTAGCCTAGCTAGGATTGTGCTCTGCTGCACTTCCAAGCACACTAAATCATGGTTCTGCCACATCTTGATTCAGAAACATCCAGCTCATGAGTTTGTAAAGCAGTTGTATGGAGCTCATGTCACCATGTGTAGCTGGACCATTGCTGGAAAGTAGAGTTTCAGCAAGGTTATTTTGTGTGTGAAGCCACAGTTTTAAATTTATGAAAAAGTGTGAAGATAGTTTCATAGCAGAATATGGATTTAGTATTTGTGGACCTATTTCTGCTTCCACTGAAAGTAACAGCAGCCCTGCCACTGACTTCAGCATAAGAACAGCCAAGGTCTTTATTCCATGAAAACTCCAGCAGTAGAATAGAAGAAATTCATTTTAGCTATTATATTTTGGAAGGCTGACAACAGCTGCATGAAGAACTGAACCTGCATCTCCCGGGTAGACACATAACACTTAAATCACTAAGACTTCCCTTTGATATCCATGCTGTATTATAAAATTAATCTCTTGTAGCAATTAATTAGAGTAGTTATGAGGAAAGTCATGCAGTCTGAGACTCACATTTATTGCTCAGTGCGGCCTTGTTTGTTTAGTCAGATTCCCTTAAGCCATTAATAGAGTTTTATGTTAATTTCCTTAATGCTTCCGATCAGCATGTGCAGAGTTACAACTCCACTAGGGCCTCAGAGATTATATAGAAATATACAACATATAGAAAACGATAGATGCTACTTCCCTCTGCATGTCAATCTCCCCAAACATCCTAATGAGATTACATCTATGCCAGTTAAAAATGTTGGAGATGAGTAAATGAAACTCCTTGGGCTGTGACTGAAGTTTCTGACATGTCCAGCCTTGAAGAGGTTAAAAATAAAAAGCTGCCTGGGTTTATTACTGAAACTGTGAATAAGTAAAGAAAGGTATTTCTCTGGAAATGCTTGAAAAGCTAGGTAAAGTACAGTCACAATTTTCTTGAAAGGAAGTGAGCTAAGAGTAAATGTTGAAAATGCCAGACCTAAATACTGAACTGGAATTTATTCAAATATCTTTCATGTCTAATGCATAAAGCCTGGTTATTCCATCAAAGTCACTTTGAATCAATCCTAGGTGCTTAAACATGTGAAAAACCCTAAGCTCATGTAGGAGATTTGGAGCTTATGTAGCTTATCCAACTGGGCCAAATCTCCCATTGGTCTCAGATTCCAGTAGTGATACGGAAGCAGCCCAGCACTTGTCTCAGGATTCCAGAGAATGGTAACTGCATTTGTTACACTTTCCTACAGAAGTCAGTCAATGGAAAAAATTAAACACTACTGTGCTAAAAATAAATTACTGCACCTCTTACAAACAAAAATCCCCACTCCAAAATGAGCGGCAATCGCTACACGGTGGCTGCTTAATGCATTTGGGTTTGTATATTTTTTTATTCAGACTCTAGAGAGCTACCCACAGCTGCAGAGATGGAGGAATGATCCTCAAGTCCATCATTTCTGCAACTGTGGCTGGTAAAAATGGCAGTCTGAGGCTGTTTCAAAAATCCAGGAAGCCCTTGGAACAGCATGTAAACGGCAGTTTGATGTTTGCAGATCTCACATACAGACTAGATGCTCAATCCCACAGGAGGCAGAAGCTCCTGGTAGGGACAAAGGATCAGACTAGGGTAGGCCAAGCCCTCTGAGCTGCTTCAGCCACAGGACTACAGATGCCAGTATGAGCTAACTGATGTTCTCACCCTCTCTCATTTAGCCACTGGATCTATGTATCTCTCTCTATCTCCTCAAAACTTGCAAGTCACCTGTAGATGGACAAACTCAATGTCTACTGATGTATTTGTCATGGATAGTTTAAACAGGGGCATGTCAGCATTACTCGTGGGAAGAGGTTTGATCCTCAAATATCTCTTTTTTGCTGAGCAGAGCAAAAGCAATCATAAGTCAATGTCTTGATTTACATGCTGCCTTCTCTTCTTATTCTTTATTACAGTGGTGTGTGGGGTTTTTTCCATCTTGAAAAATTATTTTCAAAGCATTATTGAATTTTTCTCACCTTTTTTTCCCCCAAACCTGAGATTCCTACTTATGGTCAAACCTTATACACTGCAGATATATATGTTCACTATAGTTCAAAGAGACTGCCTTTCAGTCAGCCTTTTGGAAGAGGCTGCACTGAAGAAAAGCTGTGGGATGCAGAACCTACTATTGAGTAGCTCATTGAACTCTTGAGATCTTTGCTCTAGAGATGAACCTATAGAAAAAAGATGACGTCTATTCTGAGAGAAATGGATATGTGCATGTCAGTGGTATATCAGTTTCTAATCAATATTAAACTTCTAACTGCCAAGATCAATAACAGCTGCAGGGTTATAGCTGTCACATAGTTTCTCAAACTTACTGGCTAATAATGATTTTTGCATTGTGATTTTTATGTCTGCTGGATGAGGAATCTCTATTTTCATCTTTAATATTTTCAATATTTACATTCATATATACTCTCATGATCAGATGTCAGGGCTGTAAGTAAGCTTACCCTCTAGCTTAACATACAATCAACACACCACAAAGATCCTATACTCTTTGTAAAATGGTAGTTCTGTAATGTTGAGTTAACGTGGAGCTAAGAGACTCTCTTCAGTAATGGAACTGGTCAATAGCTTTTGGTTTGGGGAACTTTCTGCTAGCGACCAAAGCAATACTGCAACAGCTCATGTTGATGCTTAAATGGGAAGCACTGTTCTCTATTGTGCTGTTTCCTGTACCTTAAAGAACAGCTGGCGAACAGTCGCTGCCTACAGATCCTCAGGAATATGACAACAGCATATTCTGATAGTAACTGATTCAATCACCTACATTTTCCCATCAGGAGATGTTGACTCTCACCATTTGTTGTAGTTGCAAAGGTATAGAAGTGGGCAGAGTCTAAGCAAAAGTGCAAAATATTTTCCGAGACTAATGACTTTTGTAGGAAAAAAAATTATACACTTTTAGGCACGTGGTTTTTTAAATTTTTAAAATATAAAGTTTAACTGGCTAATTGTAATTGGGCTGAGCAAAAAAATAATTTGTTTCATGGGAAAAGGGATGGATTACAAAGCTTCAAGTTTTTCAGCTGTAGAAACTTGGAATATTCACACATGAAATTGTAAGTGCTATATGGTTTTTGCTCTTTAGGTGTACTGTTCCTTGAAGTCTAGGTACAGGAACATGGAGTTGCAGTGTGCCCTGACAGAGAAATGACAAAGGGTTTCGTAGTGCCCCCAAAGCAGAAAAGGAAATTAATTTTATGTATTTTTTTTCTTGTCACTTCTCTCATTCATTCACCTCTGTTCACTCACTGTGTGTACAATCTACGTTATCACAGGAGATTGAGAAAAAGACGCATGGAGTAAGATCTTTTTGCCAAATTTTTACCCTTAATGCTAACTGCTACACAATGGAGAAGATAAGACTTCCTTTATTCTGCTGTGTCCAACCATGAAGGAAGGGCATAGACTTTGTTTGGATTAATCACACTAAAATTTAGGTTTAAATGGAGCAAATTTTTTAGAGAATAATACTTTAATATGCACAGTATGTAACTAATGTACATACAGTAGCAGCAAAGCCACTTGCTTCAATTGTTTCAGTTAATAAGTATAGCACAGGAAAACAGACATGATCAATGCCCAGAAGTGGACAAGATCTTAAAAAATTAAGAGCTCACATTTAAATACAATCACCCTTTCTCCACCTGTGAATTTCTGTGAAAACCAAACCTTACATGAATGTCCGTAAGAGATTGGTTTTGCTCAGTTTCAGAAGTGTTTTTCCTTGTTGCCATTCAATGGTTTTACAAGAGAAAATAATGAAAGCAAATAAAACCTGTAACCATCCCAGTGGGACAGAAGTCAAACGAGAGAAAGCTGATGTCTTTGAGCTGACTGAGCCACAATAGACAGGTCTTAACAGAGTAAGGCATTCCAGAGACTGCATTAGGGACTGTCAAACCTACCTCACTAACACCAATTAACTGGGAGATAGGGGAATCTTAGAGTTGGGATAAAAGCCTTTCTTGTCCAGATGAAAGATCACATCAGCTTTGAAGGAAAGCTCCAGATGTCTATGAAAAAAAATAATAAAAAAATCCCTCTTCCGTTGAGCTTGTTTTTCAGCAAATTTTTAATTACTTTGACAAGAAGAACAAAATAACATCCCAGCTGGAGAACGTGTCAGATGTTTCATTTAAAAACAATATGAAGTCAGGAAGGTGGTAGCCAACTTAGAGGGACTGTTTGATCCTTTCCCAAGTTTCCATTGCTTTTGAGGAAGAGCAGTATTAAATCATTTGCTCTAATCCCTTCTCCATTTAAGAACAAGTAATTTTTTTTTTTTTTTTAAAGCAAAACAACACAACTAACTGTGCTCTCGTCCTTCCTACAAGGATGTCATGGCATCAGCATGTAGTGGATGATACAGCAAACCACATCCAGCAGAGTGACCTCACTGTGCTGTAACTTACTAAAAAGGCTACAGTGGTTACCAACCAAATTGGCTTAATAATGTTCCATTAAAAAGTTATGTGAATAGTAAATTCAAATATATTTGATGCATTAGTGGATCAGAAAAGCTTACCGGAAAATAGTGTATGACACCATGTTCATTGCCTCATCCATTTCAGAAAGCATATAGATTAGCTGGTAGCTTTAGAGATTAATAGACACAAGTGCTTCATTGCTAGCGATGAACAGACATATTAGCGAACATAAAAGAAATGCTGTCAAACATACCAAAGATTTTGTTTTGCAGACAGAAAGTGCTCACAGTGTGAGCAGACATTTTGTTAAGGTAAGGCTGCAACATGGACTCATTCTCTGTTTACTTGTAATTCCTTGCATATGTTTGTGGTTTAATTCTGCATGAAAACACAGTCGAGGGACACACGAGTTTCTTTGTTACAGAAGCGTATCAACAGTCTCAAGTTGTTTTAGCATTTGTTGGGAAGGATTTTCAGGCAAGCTTTCCCAGAGCACTTAAAAATGCAAGGTGACAAGATTAAATTATTGAAGCAAACAAAATGGATCTAAGCCTAGGCAATGAAGTAAGAAGATTTTGTAACTTAGGAAGAAGTACCCAACAGCTGTAGTCTGCTAATTCAAGAATGAATTCCTGCAGTGTACCAACTACATTATATTCAGAAATGGTTTTGCCTCTCCCTGCTATGACTATGGGCATTATTTAGACTCCCTGTAGAAATACATTTACCACAAAGACAGGGTTATGTCAAAACACTCCAAGTTTTGGTGAAGTATGGATTGAATTCAAAGGTGCTTTTCTCAGCTTCTGCCATCTGAGAAGAACAGGAGGACAGTGTTCCTTCCTAAACTGAGAACTGACCTGTTTGCAGTCATCTTCTTTGGACAGAGATCAGTATGTCAAAAGCACATGCCGAAAACTGCAGAGTGGAAAGGACATACTCGAAACACAAAACCTGAATTTATGGTTCCTTTGAGCTGTGTGAGCATTAAATACTTGAATCAGAAATGTACAGTCCAAAATCCCGATTTTCACCTTATTTTGAAAAGAAACAAGCTTTCAGGTACTGTGAACACTTGCTTATATGGTGTTAAAGCTGCTCAGTTTTGCTTTGATTTAAAATTGCAGAGCAGAAATAAAAATATTCCACCCTCTTAAATACCAATAAAATGTGTGAATTATCTTATATATAAAAAGGTCCATAAAACACCAGACTTGGAAATATTAATATAAATATTCTGCTGTAAACAAACCAGTTGATTGAGCAAAATAAATTTATAAATTTAGGGGAGAACAACAGCAGAAAACAATGAGCATTCATTCCCTTTGGAAACCAAAGTGGATAAATAGGTTTAGTCATCTCTGTCCCAAGAGAGTGTCAAAGCATGCATTTTTTTTCAATGTAAGGTGCAAGGAATTGCATTGCATTTTGAATTCCATTCTAAAACTAATTAAAGGTTTGATTGTGCCACTTTCTCTGTGTTGGAATGCACTTCAATACGTACTCAGCTTAAGGCTGAGTTCTCAAGGAGAACTACTCAAGCACTTAACATCATTAGCTATGATTTTATGTGCTTTGCTGGATATGAGCCGAAATGTATAGAGCATATTACTCATTTTGCAAGTGAATTACAAAAATTAATGTCATCTAGGCAATTAATGAAATGGATATACTCCTGATCTAGGTTGCTATATCTCACAGCAGCCTCCTCATTTAATTTAAATGTTCAGAGTATTTAAGTCAGATGTGCAGGGTTATATGGAAGATTTCAGATTTTATTTAAAGAGGCATCAAAATAGCATCATAAAAATATATTTAGAGGCCAGGTTAACTAATGGGGATATTTAAAATCTGGTTTGATATTCTTCCCGGTCCATGCTGTATTTTTTTTTACTATATTGTAGGTTAATGTCATGTGCAATAATTGTTTGCTAAGTATATGTGATTGCAAGCAAAGTGCTAAAAGAGCAAGTGACAATTCTGATCCCAGTTTACCAGTAAGGATTCCTATCGTCATGTATTTCCCAATCATGTTCCTAAAACCCTCTCTTTAACAAATATCTCATGCCCCCATGTGGTTAAATTGAGAGACTGCTGAATAAATCCTTTGGAGTTGCTTTTCTGTTTCTTTTTATTTGCATCCAGTAATGCATGCCCAAAGGAAGAATGATAACCAGTGTAATAGTCTGATTTAGATATTTTACCAATAGTGAAGGTCTGCATGTAAGTAAAATCCAGAAAACGCTGAGCTGTTTTAGGCACTACCATGGCCTATGCTAGCATAGAGTGCACAAAAATCAGACAAAAAATGCTTTACGTGAAATTGCAGTATGTATTGCATTGACCAGCACTTAGAAGGGCACAGCTAAAACATACCTGTTAATGTCTAGGCATCTAAGGTTTTTAAGTATAGTTTAATTAAAAATACATCCTGAAAATACCAACTTGATCTCAATCAGTAGATTTAGTCTAAAGGAGGGGGTGTGTGGGCTTTTTTCCTAAAGGAATGTCCTATCTTAGGAGTCCTCGCAAAGCATATACCAAGTTAGATATTTTAGAATATTTTTTTGCAGCCTAGACTAAAGAATAAGACTGGATGATTCATCACATCCAGCACCCTGCTGTTTATAATATAAAGAAACAAAAAAAATTCCCTGCATATAACTGATCCTATAATGCTGCAGTGGTAATTTTCTGGATTATAATTGGACGTAACTCAGTGTTCATAATAAAACTTCTTTCCGATGATTTGTGTTCCTCTAAAATCGCACCCAGCAGACATATATGTCTATTATACACACATTAGTCTGCATTTGGAGACAGAGGTTCGGTTCCTCTTGGCCACAGACATACTTTTTGACCTGTAGTAAAATCCTTGAAAGTTGTACTGAAAGATTTTTTTGTAAATGCCAAGGTCAGTTACTTCCATCAAAATCAAAAGCTTCTGGGCATTCTCTACCTCTCTATTCAAGTGCTTTTTACTCTCCTAAGAATCTCCACAGCACTGCTACCAAGTCTGTTATGCCTCCACTCTCAGTGCTCGGGGTACAACGGGTAGATTGTCCAACTGAGCTGACTGTTAGACATTTATATTTATTTATTTGTACTAAGTAATTGGCAGAGTTACCTGTGGAGCGGAATATGGCTGTGATGCTACAGCACATGACACCTACCGTGCTCATCTCCTTTTGCTGTGATTACCTCATGGCCACACTCACAACTAATCAAATTAACAGCTATGTCCATCTGTTCTGAACCAAAACCCATGGCATGGCATTAGAGTGGGATCAAGCCAAAGACCTGCCTCAGGCCTGGAGTCTGCCTGTGGTGTACCACGCTGGCCTCCCCTCAGCCTTCCATTATGGTAACAACCTGTGCAAAAGGCTGGTGAGATGAACTTTAATTGAGAAATCAATATACAGCAGGGGGCAAGAAAGAGAAAAGAAAATATGTGGAAGTGGGAGTCATACAGCTGTTTGTCATACAGAGATGTAAAATTGGTAGTCATTATGCCCTCCTGCCTCTGGACAAATAGTTGCTAAATTAAACAGTCTTTAAAGAAACAAAGGGAGGCAGAAATGGAGCTTCCTCCCTCTCCCTCCAGCCTCTGGCAGCCTGCTCCGAAAGAACAGGGTTTTTTTTTTCTACAAAAACAAATGCAAGAGTATAGGGAATTATATGACAGAACTAGGCGACTGTTACCAATATCTCCAGTGATTTACTGTTGTAAATAGAAAAATAAACAGCTCACTACTGTAAAAAATTACAAGGCTGTAAATCCACCAGGGGACTGTGGTGATATCATAAACTATAAGAGCACAGCTCAAGTGGCCTTACATAGTCACCACAATCCAGAGACGGAATTATGGCCTTATAACTCAAAATTTACTTAGTTCTTAAACTGTAAAGAGCAAGGAACTGAGCTTTGGATCAACGTCCTGCACAGACTGTCCAGGTTTGCTCTTATCCTCCTGCTCTTTCTGCCTTTTACTCTCTTCCTTTGCAGGCACCACACACAGCTCTTACGACTCCTCTCCCTCCCGTTACAATGCAGCAACGGCCACCAGAGCTCCTTTGCTACTGGGCCTAAAAAGTCCTTGATTTTATCTCTAAGAAAATCTGTGCAAGGTTCAGCGAACTGAGTAGCAAACAAACTGACTTGGCATCTGATGAGAATTTTGAGGAGCAGTGACATATTAAAGCTTCCTCCAGTACTGTGTATCTGGTGCCCACCCCAGAAATGTTAGGCACTACTGGTAACTCCAAGCAGGATCAATAAATGTTCTTTACTTATAAATTAGGGACACACAGTGCAACAGTTTTGAAATGTTCTCTTTCAAAACAAAGTGAGGTTGTACAAAGCTGCTTCAGTATATATGGGCCCCAAATCAGCACAGCAATTAAACCTGAGTAATCTTGTTTTTTTTCCAGTGGATCCTTTCAGCTGAAAATGGCATGTCCCATCCTGTATTCAGCTGATAGATTTAGCCTTTCAGTGTTTGGGGGTTTATTTTTTTAATTTCTCCATGGGCTTTCCCTGTTCAACTGCCCTGAGATATCACAGAGGAACTGCAGAACAGACAGTGCATGGGATCCAGTGCTCACTTGCACCTATCTTCCCAGTTTTCCCATTAGAAACCTTCTGATCCCGTGGTCACACCACAGGGGTCAGATCGGGAAAGTAGCAAAGAGTGACTTTTTTTTTTCAGAGGACCATTAAAATTTCCGTGCTAAAGCAGCCAAGCTGTGCAGCTAAGCCAGGATGCTATCTCAAGCCATATCCACTACTGCATTGCAAAGAAAGCTGCACAACTTCTGCAATAATTGGACAACTGTCTGCACTGTTAATCTTGCCTTTTTTCAGTCAAGTTGGTACCTCTCTTCCCAAGCCCTGCTTCAACCAGCTGAAAAGCCCTTCACCCTCTCCCTGGGACAAGGCCCTGGCAGGAGGCTTGCTCAATGGCTTCCTGGCTCCTGTCAGGTCTCAATTTTTTTCTCAGGTGAGATGACAGCAGAGAAGTCTGTCAAGCCATTTTCTGGCTCCAGCTTGTTTGGACAACAGCAACAGGAGCTGACAGGAGCTGTCAAGCATCTGGAGCTGGCAAGGAGTGGCAGGCTGCATCTTGGTGGCCTGGTTGTCAGAGGTGAGTGGAGCCCTGACACTGATTCAGGGAGACAGATGTATGCCTGAAATGAGGCAGAAATCCACCCCATGTCTCCCCATGCTCATGTTGGTGGGATGGAGACCTGAGCTAGGATTGTAAATTAATACTTCCATGCAAGCATCAGAAATAACTCTCACTTGTGGACCATGGCCCCAGGGTGGTGGCTGTGCAGCTATACATTCCATGTCATGTTACCACAATGTAAAGAGATGTTGCAGGCCCCATGGCTAACACTCAGCTCAAGGTTAAGTGATGGCACAGTCATCTCCTTCACCACTACAGGCAAAGTTCCATGCTTCTCAGTGAAATACTACTTTCCATTCCAAGATACTGTGTAACATCACTGTCATAAAAAAGCAAGGATGAAAAGTCAGATTTTAACTCCCTTCTTGCCTTTAAAAAGCTACATTAAGAGAAGAGAGAAGCTTTGTTTCAAATAAGCTGGACCTACTGCTCCAGCTTAGTCAGTAAAACACTTGCAGCCTCTTCCTC
Organism: Actenoides hombroni; assembly: GCA_024336885.1. NCBI lineage: Eukaryota > Metazoa > Chordata > Aves > Coraciiformes > Alcedinidae > Actenoides > Actenoides hombroni. The sequence continues at coordinate 32,731,065 of WUAM01000143.1, forward strand.
CCTCCTGGAAACATAGGTGTTTTTCTTTAATTTTATTTTCCTCTCCTAAATTGCTTACATTTTTTCCTAAAGTGAAAATCAGATCCTGCAATGCACAATCCAGCTAATAAATAGTGCAATCTTCACGTTCCTCAGTGTTTATATGAAAGGCATATGGGAACTATTAAATGAGCACAATATTTCTAGAAAAAAATCCTTCTGTAAAAGGGGAGAACAAGGAATGAAAGTATCTGTATCTATAACTAATGCAGGTTCCAAACTGAAAAAGGGAAGGAGAAACATGGAATAATGAATCTATTAAGTGTCCCTTGGTTAATAGTTAACTTGAATAAAAGCTGCTTATGATTTTTTTTAAGTCCTGAAGGTGTTTTTAAGACATAATTTAAGGTTGGTTTTTTTCTCATGCACTTTCCATTGCTGCCTGTAGATCCTAGATTTAATCAGATTTCTCCTTCTTCTAAGAGTTTATGAAGTCTTTCTTGATTTGCAGCCAACCAAAGCACTGTTAATAATGTATGGTAAAAGGGTTTAATTTTTAATAGACAAGAATGGGCTAGAGCTGCTACACACTGTAGTAGATTGGTAAGTACAGTATTACACTTTACAGAGTAGTTAGTAAAAAAGAAGAATGTATTTATATCCCAAATGTTATTGAAAACATGTTTATTTTATTACTAACACAAATATATAATTGAAGAACCTGTCTAATTCAGAATTATTGTTCACACCTTATTTACAAAGAAGATAAAGCAGTTTTCAGCTTGTTACCATAATAACTCAAGCCTCTCACTGTTTTTCTCTCTCATGCTGTTTTGCTGCTCCAAAAGCACAAAGAGAAAAACAACACATCCTAGATTCAGCTAATCAAAGTGGAAAATTTCTTCTAACACCAGAAATCAACTCATAGAGGTTAACCTTGAAATGAGCTTATTTGTACCTTGATATTTGCATGCATTTATCCTTTGTTTACTACTACCCAGCTAGCAGGAAAGCTCAGAGCTACACGTAGATGAAAATCTGGTTTAAATTGGAAGGTCTGATTCTGCAAATCAGACAGGGCTGTTTCATAAAGGTTGTTTTTCCTTCTCAAGCTATAGTACACAAAGAAGAGGGCTTCCTTGTAAATTCACCTATTCTTCTGCAAAATCCCAAAAGCTGAGCTAATGCCTCATTAATAAAAATAGAAATTATCACTGTGCCCACAGAAATTGTACAGATGTTGAGGCTTTATACCTGTGGTATTTCAGCAGTCATTCCTGAGTTTGTATTGGTTTCCTAATGAAATGAGGCAAATCTGTTTCTCTGTGTGTGTTTGCTTGACAGTCACCCTTGATAACTTTCAAGTCTAGAGGCCAAGTTCAGTTGAAGTTGGCAGGGAAAAGTTTCACTAAAATTCCACTTTGTGGTAACAGACATGGCAAGAGAGTACAGACATGCTGCTCACACACAGATCCTACAGTAAGTTTAATCCTTACTAGACCTCAGAGAATACACACTGTCATTTACTGTTCAGTCACTAAGTCATGGGAAATCAAGCTTCCCTGTTTCCCCTGATCACCGAAATATTTATTGTCAGTATGAGAGGGACACCAGGCTTGCATCCACATACAATGTCAGGATACTGAGTGCAGTAGAGGCATGATTATCTGCTTAGAGCCATATATACTCTGAGCAAATACACCTTGGATTGTGCACCGGAACTGAAGCACAACACAACAAAGCCAGCACAACCCACTGCATGGCATAGAAACGGGTGAAAAATGAACAGAATTGCTTGCCAATGAAACAAATTATACATTTAAAAATCTTCTTACTTCAAAATGAGCCACAGAATAGGTCACATAACAAAATGGCAAAATGAATATATTATGAATGATTTATCATTATGGTAATGAGCACATGCTTATTGGTGGCATGAGTCATATAACATGCAATTTTCACACAATATGTTGTTAATAATGGATAAGGATTTATCATATATTCTTACATAAAGAAATATTAAAACTTGTTCTTTCACTGGAATCAAATAACTTACTGTGCACCGAATTGCTTATAAAATGGAGCTACCCTTGCCATTACTACTAATTACATTTTAATGTCAAATTTTTAAAGTAGGTATACATCAAGACACTGCAGTAAGTCATCACAGATAGGATCCACTTTACTGTTGCACCACTAAGCCAAAATAAATGCTTCTTCCTGTGCCTAGCTACACTAAATGAAAAGAAAAAAAGCACTGTCCTGTCCTAGATCATAGCACACACCTGCACTGGCTCTGCCTGTCAGGCTTGTTGGACATGTAGGTGGGAGGGGCTCGCTCCTCTGTAACTGGTGAATTTCCAAAACAGAAGTTCAGTTACGGTCAAGTCCTCTGAATTGCTTGGCTGATGAGTGATGTAAGATAGCAAGACAAAGTAAGTGTGGGACCAGAGGTTAGGGACCCAAACATTGTTTTCAGCAATACTCAGAGCCCGCTCCCCTCGATATTCCTGAATCAGAGCCTTTGTGGCTGAAGCCAACACAATTCAGTAATAGACAGCCCTCCTCCCCAGCACTGTTTGTTGTCACCAACAAATGTGTCTTACCTCTGCAAATAAATCACTGTAATAGATCATGACAGTTTGAAGTCAGCTGGGCCAGCTTATGGGGCTACTGAAGGTGGTCTAAAGAGCAGAATTTGCAGTCACATTGAGGAAGAGTGCTCACATTATCCATTCTTGTACTTAAGCATTGGGGTATGACAAGTCCTATCCTCAGGAAAGATAATGAACAATCATTGTAACCGCTTGACTTAAAATTTCCAAAGAGTTCGTGCAGTAGAGCCATCAAAGGAAAATTAATCCATATGAAAGCACAGAGATGTACAACTCCCTGACTCCTCAGCAAGCAAAATACCCAAAAACTTCATGTTGATTAGAATATCAATACATAGAAGACAAAATGAATGCCAAGAAAGCCTGATGTGGCTTAGACAACAGCAATACATTTTCCTAGCCTATCCAGAGAAAACGGAATTTGTATTTGTGCCAGAAAATGCAGGAGTTTTTGGATCTCACCAATTCCATTTAATTTAGAAAGCAAATATCCTAATACAGTTTACTGAAAGACCATTGATCAAGAGAAGTTTATAAACCAGCAGCTAGGTAAAAGGAAAGCCCAATGGTAAATGACCACGTTAGATAGATATTAGCACATGACTTACATTTATTATTGTCTTTATTGTTACCATAAAGAAAAGGAACTTGGAAAATCCACCTGTTCTCACAGATGGAAGTCCCCTGACATGAGGCTCCAGAGAGTCAAGAACCTGCACTCAGCCCTCAATGAAAAGGGACTACTGGTGCCCCTGCCCTGGCAGACCACTGAGAGGACACAGGCTCCTTTTAGACCTCTTCTCCATTGACAGCCTCCTTTTATTCCTCTGTTTTCCAAAGGATTTGACCCAGATTATGGGTATGATTATACCCAAAATTATGGTATCCCCAAAACTCCATTTCCCAGCCAAGAATATTTTAAAATAAATATTTAAAAGAAAGGTCCTTACTCTGAGAGAAGGGCTAATATGAAGGCATTCTGAGGACAGATGGTGCTTTCTTACTTCCTACCTACATTTATGTATGCACATACAACCACTCTTCATGAATCATTACTGGTCCAGTATCTTTTCCCTCTCCATCTACCATGTCCCACTCTAGAAGAACATCTTGTAGAACAGTCTCAGAGAATGCAAAGGGGAAGCACCGCCCTTTGAGACTATGCAGAACTGTGCTTATTCCCATCATATGTCACTTTTCCCAGCAGTTTTCTGAAGGAAGAACCAGATCTTTGAGCCCAACTTTTTCTGCTGTCAGCCAGGGCTAGAAGAATTGCACACAGCAAAGAAACAGAGAGGAAATGAATGCAAATAATATGTACAACAAGGGAAAGCAGTGACTGATTAAAACGCATTCTTTTCTCACAGGGGCACCTAATTCTCATCTATTTTAACAATTTAATGGTCTCCTGTCACATAAAAAAATGAGCAGAATCTTTCACATCCTCTCCAACTCCGGAAGTACACCTGAGAGAAACTGTTCCCTTAGCACTTCTAGCTCTGTCAATGGGATTTCCCTCTCTCCTGGGAAGGAAGGTGCTTCCCCACAGACACTGTGCCAGGCAGGCACACCTCAGGTACCAACAGCAAGCATCTGGATGTACACAGCCCCCTCATAGCTGTCCTCCCAGATATTAACTCTACATCTGGCTCCCAAGTCAGCACTCTCATCTGTTTGATCCCTCAGTCTAAGCCCCACTAGAGTGAAGGCTAGCATGGCAAACCAATCCTTTGGTGTCCAAAAATATAGTCGTCCTTATCTCAGGGATGGGATTCCTCCTGATCCCTGAACTCATTCCCCACAGTTCATAGAGCTCATGGAAGGGCACCTCCCTGCTGCAGGTACACCATTTACCTTGAACGAACATGGGGAAAAATGGCAGGTAGGCTGGCACTGAAGCCAGGCTAAAAGAGCAGCATTTCACAGGCATTATCAGACAAGACCATACATACCTCCTGTTAGCCCACTGTTTGCCACTCTCTCACAGCAACATGCCAGAGTGTTCAGTGTGAAGTATGAGAGTCTGTTAGTAGGCATTAAGCAACATCTCCCCAGCCCCATCACATCAGCATTTCAAGAAGGTTCAAATTCCCTCTAAAATTGCTTACCTTTGTCACCTTCAAGGAGACACCCACAACACTTTGTCCTCCTACCCTAGATGACCCATAGTAATTATGAGAGTTGGAGGAGACAGGAAACATGTCTATGGGGAATGGGGACAAGATGGTCCAAGACTGGAGAACAGCGTCTTGCTGCTCCTCCTGCTGTTGGATAAGGATTAAAGTGTGGGAGAGGGAAAGAAGGAAAAGCTGACATTTAAAACATTTGTAAATTTATATTTATCTAAGGAGATCACTCATCAGAATTTATTTTTCTTCCTTTTTTTTTTTTTCACTTGAAGTGGCTCTAGTAAACAATTTAGGTGATAGGTTTAGTCTGTCCTGTTATCTTGGTCAAGTTAGAGTAGCAATCGTGTCAGAGCAATTCCCAATACACAACCTGTGATTCTCAGGAGTCCAAAAGGAGGTTTGAGTATCTCTTTAGCTCTAATACAAAGCTGCTTAAGGCCTTCAGGATCTCAGTTTCAGACAATCTAAGGCAGAAATCACTCCATACATGCCATAGAGCTTTAAACCCATAAAACCAGCCAACTTAATTCTAAAATGACGTTACTTGCAAATCCTTCAGCTTCACAGTTCAGTAAACACAGTAAGATATCGTCAACAAACAGTCCATACTATCCATGCTGCTCACAGCATAAAACACGTTCTCTCGGGACAACTTTGCCAGGGCTGTGTTGGAATAGACATTTTACAACCCTACTGTTGAATTGAAAAATAACTTATTCAGAGTTCAGTTTTCCAATGTGAGCATTTACCATGAGCAATCAGATTTTCTACTTATGTGGCTGATTTTAAGTATTAACATAGGCAATTTAGGCAATCGTTTCAAGAACTTAAGAATAACAAACAGAAGAACAGCATAGTATGGTGGGGTTTTTTATGGCAGCCTGGCTCACCAGTCTATCTCAATGTGCACTTTAAGGGCACATTTAGTGTGCAGCCTGAATTCCTGTCTGGGACAGAACATGCACAGGCAAATTGGGCCTTAGGAATATAGACATAACCTTTGAAAATTCTAAAAACTTAACTGATGGGTAGGGTTTTAAAAGCATGTTCCTAATTCAGTCTGAATGCAAATGAACATGTTCAATTTAGAGCACAGGCACTATGTACGTCAACAGATCTCACTGATGCATAACATCTCTTATGATCTGATCAACAGCTTAAATAGACAGCACTTGATTTCAACAGCCCAAATGTCCCTAGTTGTAAATAAATAACTATAAACAAGCATTATATGATCAAAAAAGATCATTTAAGCAGAAGAATACTTACACAGAGAAAACTTCCTTTCATAGTCCTGAGGACACTGATACAAAAGAAAGAAACAAGGTGGTTTTGTCTACTGGTGATGGAACATTGTGGCTGTTCTAAGTCCCTACTGCTATGGCTCTCAAATTTAGCTAATTAAGACATATTTCACCAGAAGGAAATATTTGTAAAGTCACTGTGTCCCTAACAAGAAGCTATGTTGGTTAAAAAGGTTCACAAAGAAATTCCCGACATTCTTGAAATATATTCAAATTACTTCCCTAATTAATATTAAGAATTGAAGCTTTTGAGACTGATGTCACAGGGAACAAAATCTTTTTGTTTTCTGATCATATAAAATGATGGTAGTTTTCTTTTCTGTAGAGATTCTGAGCTTTCTAAGTAAGCTGAATTTGAGAAAAATGGAAGTCATTTCAACTAAGAAGGTTATTTTGTTTGCTTTAGGTACAGTGGTCTTTCTGACATCGAATAGTGTGTGCCTAGATGAACCAATTAAGTCCATCCTGCAGATTAGAGAAGACGATGATGGTAAATATTATGAGGTAAGATCTGTATTACTATGACATTATTTGGGGGAAGGGTGGGTCAAATCCTGAGCACTTTGAATTTTTTGCCAAAGGCTCTCATTGCACAGTATTCAGCATTACAGCACTAGCACTGTGGAAAAAGCTTGCTGAAAGAATTTTCAGAGAATTCATTTGCTCAGGTCCATGTACTGTGTACATCAATTCATGTTTCAATTTTCTTGCAATACCACCTTGAGATTAGGTTGAGACTTTCTCTGAAATGTTTCTTACTTACAGAGGGAGGGCTTCAATTAACATTCCTGTCAGGCATTTTATGCACATAATATAACAAATACATTATTAATACAAAATTAATAAAAGAATGCTTGTAATACTCAAAGAATGATGATAAACAGAGAACATTTTAAATCTAATATAGTTAATGGTCTTAAAATTCTATTCTGTAAATTTGCTATAAAAATATCTTTGCAGGGTTGCACGTTTATTATGTCTCAATAGATGCCAAATGAAATTTGCACAGTTCATATATATTATTATTCTTGTCTACCCTGAGAATATTCCCTGGGAAATAAGAGCCAACCTCTCTTTTTGACTCATCATCATTGGTGTAATAAAGATTCTTCAAACCAAAATACAACTTTAATTATGCAGTGAAATCCTCGTGTCTTCAGCTCACTGTATTTTATATATTTCAGAAGGAGTGTGCAGGCGCAATCAGAGATAGTTTATTTAATTTTTGAATCATGGAGTATGAACTAGAATGGTTTATTCCCTTTGTCTCGCAGTAGGTGCAGAAGCTCCCAGGGAACTCATCAAATAGGGATAAAGAATTGAAATTAGCTTTTGTAGCATCTGTGTCTTTAACTGAAATTAAAAACCGTATTTGTATATACTTGCTCTTAAGGCTTGGAAACTTATTTTTGTCACATCTGGATTCTCAGCCAACCCTATTTTTGGTCACAAAAATAAGTGATTTTTAGTATGCCCAGGGAAGAAACAGTGCTATATAAGACAAGGTCATGTCGATATAGCTATTTTTCAGGCAGCAGCTGTCCTTTACATCCTAAGACAGGTAATATACTAGGGTCAGTTCTTCACTGTATGCCAGCATAGACAGAAAGATTTTTCTGCTGGGTGCAAAAAAAAAATTAGGAGCTGAGGAGCTCCTAATGCATCTTGTGTACTAGATGAGGACTAAAGCAACTTAAAGCTCAGGGAAATCTCTATACTTCAAGGGCAGAACAGGCATGATGTAGACTTGACCCAAATACTTTCCATTCATTTGCCTGGCTGTTAGTCCAGCAGAACATGGGGTCAAAAACATTCACTCAGTGCTTAGGAAGAAATGAGCTACACATTCATCCAGACCAGATGAGTAAGATGCTGAGTGTGTGTAAAGTCACTAAATATAGTCAGCATCTTCCCTTTCAGACAACTTCAGCTAGTGGTATAAGCAAATGTGGACCTGACAATGACTCCTGTCCACACTTAACTGATGATACAGGTACCAACACCTATGCCCAGAAATATTTCCAACTGACACCATTTGAATGGTTGTGGATACTGATATGTAGATGTGCTCTTGTGGTCAGTGTACTGAAAAGGTAATCAGGACAATGTCTGCATATGAACTAATCCATATGAAGTAGCTCACATTACAATGGAGTTTAGCAAATACAGCTAAAAAGCATCCAATACGATATCTAAAAAAGTGTTACCCAGCAGCTTTCTAAGGAGATATAAAAATTAATACTTTCTGTGATTGGTAGCTGGAGTTATACCCTATAAAATGACATTATACTTTTTAAACTTACTTTTTTTTGTTTAGATTAAAGATAATAACGTGGAAGAAATGCAAAGGAGTCTCAATTTTGAAGAAATGAAGGACTGGGGATCAAAAAATATCATTAAAATGAACCCTCCTACAGTAAACAAAGTGCCAAATTCAGTTGCTAATTTACCTCTTAGGTTTGGAAGAAATTATCCAGAAGAAAGAAGCATTAAGCCAATTGCTAATTTGCCTTTGAGATTTGGAAGAGCTTTTGGAGAAAACGTACCTAGGCAAGCTCCAAAGGTGTCACACAGGCTTGGGAGATCTCCACTTCTTAAAAGTTCCAGTCAATCACTTCTAAATTTGCCACAGAGATTTGGGAAGTCACTGTCTGTCAATCTGTCTCAAGATGTTCACGAATCTAAACCAGGTAATACTACACAAGTGTTCAACCCATATATTAAAATGCATATTAAATCATAGGTTAGCAATGATCAGATACAACTGGACTTCCTCAAGGGATATTCCCTCAGCATTTCAATGTGAGTCCAATTTGCCAAAAGAAAGATTTGCAGTTCATCAAATCCAAGTGTCTTATCACAAGAGCTAGTAGTGAATCTCTTTATGAAATCTTTTCTGATGGCTAAGTAGCCAAAGCCAAAAATGTTCCTCTGACAAGATTAGGTTTGACAACACTTTTTTTAGATCAGGTTTCATTTTGAAAAGTTTAAAGCTTTGGTGAAAAAGGTTCCAAATCATTAAAATATCCCATTTCAGCACTATAAAATGACCAAACAAAATTACCTAAAAATTACTCTTCCATTTTCTAAATTTATGCAAATTAGGGTCATAAAAGACATTCCAAGCTAAATTGCTGTATTTTGAAAATGCTGTTTTTTTCTCATCCAAACCCATTTTTATTCAGATTGTCTAACTGAGACAGTGTTTGAGATTTTGATTTTTCGTTCCAAGTTAAGCTGAAAATTTTTTTTGACATCTCAGAATTATTTTTCAGGATAGGAAAAATACTTCCTGCCTATTACTAAAAATAATTTAAGCCAGCTCTTCAATAACAGTCCTTCTTATCATATCTGTTGCTTTATCTGAACTGTCCATTTGTCTTGGAACCAGGTTTCACTTGGCTACTCCTGACTGGTATCTGTCAATAAAGGCCAGGAAAGATAAATGATATACCAGAAGCCAAGACTCTTTCTTCTTTAATTTTATCCCTCTGATTCCCTTCTCACTGTATCACCTGATTATAACAGATTTTATTTTATTTGTTTGATATCTTAGGGATATGAATTTTAACAGTTACATTCATACTGGAACGAAATAATGAAGACAGAATCTGAAAGACTTGGAAAAGCTGCAAGGTGTTTTCAAAACTAAAGGTCATGAAAAGGAAACGTATGAGAACTGAAATGCAAACCTGTCTTCATGTTATGAATAATGTATTTATTCTGTACAAATCCTTGATGTATAAGGCAATGATAATTGTAGTGACTGTTGTAGTAGTTTATTTCAGTGGCAGCATAGTATAAATTCTATTTACTTCTGTCTGACTTAGGTCCTGTTGGTTGTAAAACCTAATTTCAGAACAATGGTTGTGTAATTGAAAGCATTTTAAGCAAAATTAAAAGCAGCATAGTATGAATAAAGAAGCATGGTACAAATAAAAATGAGTCTGCTATGTGAATAACAAACAGAAGCAGGATCAAAACCACCAGTACCCTTTGTATCATATGCAGCTAAAGAAAATCAAGTAAAATGTAGAGAAAGCACGTTTCCTGTTATGAGTCATACTAGATACAAATCTGAAAGGCGACTTGTCAAGAATTAGGCCCAGCTTCTTGGACACTGACAGAGGAAAAACATCTAACCAAAGTCATATTGTAATGCAATTATCTCGGGTTTTATAGCTGAGATAATGCCCTCCCTCCCTACTGTCCTACAAGATCTGCACTGCAGGTGTCCCAATTCCTCTGTTAGTGTGGCTGACATTACAGTTACCAGATACACACATGGAAGGGTCTACCCCGTTACAAGGCTGTATATTGCCATTTCATATTCCTTATGAAAACCATTCCCTTCAGAACGGAATATTGTGTGTTCAGGCTTTCTCCAGATGTATTGGCACCTGTTACAGGAAAGCCAAATCTGACAGACTATGGCAACTAAGGGACTCTTTCTTCTGTCCCTTAGATGCTACATTACTTTGACATCATGTTTGGCCAATGGTGGGGCTAGGCATGCCCCCAAAAACACACCACACATGCATACACACACTGTAGAGCAACAGCCGACTACCAACAGAGAAGAAAGCAGCACCTTTACAGTCTCCACATACACACGAACCAAGACTGACATAAACATGTAATTGGGCTGATCCTCTTCTCACTCACAGGCTAATCAAACTGAAAGCTTGCTAGCAGATCTCCCACCCAAACACATGCAAACAGGTCCTTCCAATAGCTGTTTCAGATCTGTGGTCTCTTCAGCAGCTGGCTCTCAGACCCTTGATCTCTCTACTGGCCCAATCTATGGCCTCTCTGGTAGCTGGCTCCCACACCTCTCTCCTCTCCTGCTCACCAGCTAGTCCAGCTTTAAATTCATATTTGAATCACACACAAAAATGAGTTCCTTCATTATCAGCCATTAGATGCTCAGTCCGTTCAATAGCTGGTATGCAGCCAACCTGTTTCTCCAGTTGCTAGCTCTCAGACCTGCAGGTCCCTTCAACTCTCCCCTTGGTCTCTATCTCTAGTTGCTGGTACTTAAACCACTCATTCTACTCACCGTCTAGCCTGGCTTTAAATTTAAATCACACATACACATGCACAGAGAACAGAGAGCACACTCACACAGGAAAACATTCAATAATTGAGTTTAGCAAGAAGATACATCGTCATGATCAGGCACAGGGCATAGCCTGATGAAAAATGCTAACCGTAGCTCGACTGCATGCAGCCAGCCTCTTTCATTCCCCCTCTTCTCCATTTTCCCATGCTTGTTCTTCCACCATCTATCTTGATCCCTCCCTTTGACTGTCTTTGGCTCTCCTCTAAATGTGCCAAAGTAAGTTTAGCATTTTCCCACATTCCTTAAAATATGCCATAGTAAGTTTTATGTGATCCTACAAGCTCTCTCAAATATCCCATTGTAAGTTTGCACTTTCTCATGAGATCCATGATAACCAGTTAAAGAGCTCTGGCTGAACCTCCTCAGAGCATTGAGTGATTCCTTTAAGGTCCCATCAATCTGTTATCTAAGAGTTCTGCTCTCTGTTACTGTCTTGTTATCTCCTCTTCCTTGGGGTTTGGGTATCTGAAAGTTTAATTTATTACTTCTCCTGTCTTGTCCTAGGCTTTTATGCTGAATAACCAGTAAAAAGATATCCTTACATTCCACATATCTTTAAGGGAACCTGGAAAAAAACCCTAATCAAACTGATCCTTTTTATCAGATAAATTCATAGTCAGGACAGAGCCTGAGTTGCCATTCCTCTACAAAGGTAACAAGGATACTTGAAACACAAGTCTGTTCAACCTGTGGTTGGTGAATCTAATTAAATCCAAAGCAGTGAGACCACAGTCCTGAGAATATCTAGGCACTCTACTCAGACTTGAAATGTCAAAGAGATAAGGACATCTAAATAGATTATAAACAATGAGATTGTACCTTTTGAAAGTAAGACTCCAAAACCAATCTTAGGGCCTGTCTCTGAGTCTCAGAAAACACTTTACCTCACAACTGCCAGCTTTGCAGCGTAACACCTGGGTACTGCAGCCAAGTCCACTCTGAAGGACACTGGTCAAGAAACTGGGGGGGGGGAAGTGCAAGACCCAGCCCATGAAGTAGAAGTCTCGTCATTGCCTGCCACCAGAACAGGATGCCATTCTTTAGTCAGGAAAACTGAGGGATCTTTACGTGATTTACAGTCAAATGACAGCAGAAGGAAATGCCCTGAACTTTGAATTGTGTTCTGGTCCTGCAAATCTCACTACACATGATGCGAACCAAGACCAAATAAGATTTCTGAGAATCCCTGAGCAGCAATAGAAGCTGCTTTTTAGAGGCGCACATCACCTAGCAACAGAGAAAGGGTATACATCAATTGGCATTAATGATGGCTGCTATGGGAGGAAAACAGAAGCCCAAATATTGGCCCAGCCGCAAGTATAATTAGGTTGCCCTCTTATTGCAAGCTTCACAGCTCGGATACAGGGGATGGCTGTTGATTTATTTTCCCCCAGCAGAGGAAGAGCTAGGTGAAAAGTACATAAAGGAGGAATTATGCTATGCTGTGCAAAATTTCTGTTTGGCTTGAGAGCATGTGAGCCAAAAAACCAATCACTGTATAGTGCAATGGGAGGAGAAGAGGCACAACAGGCAACATATACTGCTATGGCTATTACTCACCAGATTATTTATTATCCATATACAGATATTATTCATGAATTGGGAAAAAGCAAGGAAAGGACTCAAGTAAATCAAGTGACAGACTATTGAGGCTTACCAGCATGAATTCTAGTAGGGTTCAGGAGCTCCCAGCCTACCTTGACATACATGTAATATTTCTGTCTGTTATTAGAGTCTCCATGGAAAATCAACAGCAGGCTTATTTTAGATCCTGACTTAAGCTTACAGAGAGGACAGCTGACAATCTACTGATTAATTTACAAGTCCAAGGGCTCATCATGTTGTTGATTTCAAGATATCATTTGGACAGATTTAGCGGAATGTAAAGAGACACTGTTGTTTTACCCTCAGAAGGAGCCAAAGACTTGGTAATCTGGCATTTGGAATCTGTCAGTATTAGACTCACTCCAACTGCTTTTGCAGATGCCTTTTGGGATTTCTTCAAAAGATGACAACTGCGCTAGTCTTGGTCATCAGAGACCACTAGAAATTTCCAAACCCTAAACAACACATTTCAAAAATTGTCCCCTCCTTGAGGAGTACCCATTAGCAGGGAATAGAAATGTTTTCATTAGTGACACCCACACAGGTACATCGAGCACGGATGCATGAACACCCATAGATATCCAACTTGCACTTGTGCTGCTCTCCTGATGACATAAGGTGTAGAAGGGCCTCAAATAGTGCCACACAGATCTTTTGTAGCACAGAATATGGATGAGAAAAATCTGTGCTCTTAGGAAGGGAAAAGGAGGCTTAAGGTATTCTTATGTGTATTTTATCTCAAGAACGATGGATAATACAAAATACATTATTTTTAGTTTTCATGCCTATGCACATGGATCCTATGAAAAGATTAGCCAGAAGTTTGGCCCCATGGCCTCATCCAGAACCATATCCAGTTAAAATTTTGGTGAAAACCAGCAAAAAATGGGTTTCTCTTACAGATGTCATCCCAAATATCTACTTAGGGGGCCTAGAGTTAACTGGTGAACGAAATATTCTAGATAGGCTTTCAGAAAACTCAGATATATTTGTAGTCTATCATTGTACTCATAAGTATAGGGTTATAATAGTTTTCTAAAAACAGAAGGTATTAAATGCTATTCAAGTTCATGCCACCCCTGTATGGCTATCCTCCAACCTGCTGATAGGACATAAAGTAAAAGGAAAATCAGAAGATTGTTTCTATTGCTTGCACATCTCAAAAAAGGAGTTGGGTAATTAAGACAGACACAGGTCAGACAAATCTTGGCACAGGATAAATCATTTTGCTACATGCCAGATTTTCAGAGGCACCCAAGTACTGCTGTGTGTCACGCAGCAGCACCTCAGCAGATAATTATTTCTTTTAAGGCCCTGCTTTCAGCAGGAGATTGGACCAGATGATCTCCGGAAGACCCTGCCAACCCAAAAGCCTGCCTCTCCATGGTCTTCACCACAGGCTGCAGGGGAATCTCTGCTCTGGCACATGGAGCACCTCCTCCCCCTCCTTCCTTACTGACTGCAGAGTGTCTGCAGAGTTGTCCCTCTCACATGTTCTCACTCTTCTCTCCACCTGCAAATGCTCTTGCCCAGGTTCAGTTTTTCCCCCCCTTCTTAAATGTTATCACAGAAGCACTGCCATTGTAGCATTGAGGCTCAACCTCATTCAGCAGCAGGCCCATCTTGCAGCCAGCTGGCATTGGTTCCACCAGACACAGGGGAAGCTTCTAGCAGAATCTCACAGAAGCCACCCCTGTAGCCCACTCACTACGAAAACCTTGCCATGCAAATCTAATACTATGCTGAACAGAGCCAGTAAGGTCTATTGAGCTCTGTGTGCTATTCATTCCGAGTGGGGCTTAGCTGGACCATTTGCATGAATTAGTGAAGAACAGAGAAGAACTTTTTTGAATCAGCTGTTCAACTCTGTGAGTACAAAAAATGCATCTGCAGCTTGGGGTAATAAAAGTGTTTAGAATGAACTATATTATATGAACAATATGGAGAATTTTATTTGTAAAAGAATGGAAACAAACTTTTTTTGAACACTGCTGTTGAAGAGAGAGGCTCAAGAAAAAAATAAAAGCATATGTTGGGTGCTGAGCTTGTCTTTGAGTACGGTTACCTGTTTGACTAAGTACCTACTTGCCCTTAGAGCCTATCATCAGTTCTGAGAGCTACAAGTTTGCCTTTCCCTCAAGAGGCATTTCAAATGAAATAGTATAGCCTAATTCAGCAGCTGATTTCTTTTGGCAGCTATGAAAGAAAAGTCAGAAGTTTAATTTAGATGCCTGTGAAGAAATTAAATACCAGCGAAGGTACACCAGGGTATATCTATAGTGTAGTTATACTGCGATCACATATGGCTTACAGAATCTTGAAAGAAGTGTGAATGTGAGTGATTCTGAATTCCTCTTGAACTAGAAGAGGCAGTCTTGTGTGGAAAGAGCAGGGGAGGGGAAAAAGCAGACTGCCTTCAGAAGGTACTTCCTGTGCCAGCTCAGCCACCACCATATGCTTCTCCAAGTTCCATATTTCAGGACATTTCCTGAAAAAATACATTCTTGCACGTGTTTATACTGTATAGGAATTAATGAATCCCCAGGGGTGTCCTGGAGGATTGCAGAGCCCACCCCCATCTCAAATGTATAACTAATGATAAATTCCTTATGGGTCTTATTTTCCTCTTGTGCGAAGTGCAGATGCTGCACAGTTTGGCAATGGCACAACAGCAGCACAGGCTGTGCCTGTGCAGTGCTGATTTTCCTGGTCACCCCAGAAATCACAGGGGTGAGGATATGGTAACCTGGGCTAACTGTGAAAAGGGCACATAGGAGAAAGTTTGCAGGTCATGTATAAAGCAATGGTTTGTATTTTCCCTGTTTTCCAACATATAACAGCAAAATATTCTCATTCATTAATATTATCCTGACAGTAAATAATCTATTCTTGTTTTGTATGATACTGTTCTCTTAAATCACTATTGTATTGCATGTTCACACACTTCTGCTACAAAATTTCTGTTCAGATCTTCACCAGCTAACAAGCACTGGAGACATCACTGTGCATGCGTGTGTACCTGTTCTGTCTCTGGACACCTAATTGTCACAAACTGTGATAAGCAGCAGCCTTAACTGAAACAATACAACTCTCTATAAGCCTCTATTTGATGGCATTACTCATACCAGGGACACATGGTGACCCGTAAACTGTACAGGACCTTTGTAAAATATAAACTGTCATCGTGGCCTGATCCTGCCCTCAGTCTGGGATAAATATAAAATAAGTGGAATCAATGTATTTATTGAGAGATGGACATGACAGGGAAACTGAATGCAATTCAACTTATTTATAAGTTAAAAATCATTGAAGGTGTGAAGAAGCTGCTACATGTAATTATGCAACATTTTTTCATGCGAACAGGCCAAAACTGAGGCAAAGGCCCTTGAACTAAAATTACCTTAGTGGCCAGAAAAGAAATGATCCTTACCTGTTTCTTCTAACATTCAAGTCACAGCTTTCATGTTCTGGGTTTTGAGGTAAAACTAAGAAAATTTTATGTAGTTAATTTGACAATCTAAATAGCCAACTGTAGTACTCAAATGAAACGTACACATAAATACACTGTATACAGAAAAATTGGTTCATAGATAGAAAATGTTACATCCATTCTCTAAAGTAAAAGCAAGACATTTGGGATTATCGAACTACAATGCAAGTCTAACATTCCCGTCGTTGCAAACCTGCAAAAGTGGCCTGTGGCCACGAGAGGGCAGAAGGAGGACTCTTAGTGAAGTTTTCTGGGGGGAGAACCGTTTATTCCCC
This sequence comes from Actenoides hombroni, assembly GCA_024336885.1. Classification (NCBI taxonomy): domain Eukaryota; kingdom Metazoa; phylum Chordata; class Aves; order Coraciiformes; family Alcedinidae; genus Actenoides; species Actenoides hombroni. The sequence continues at coordinate 32,747,584 of WUAM01000143.1, forward strand.
TACAGAACCCGAGCTGTAAGGCTGTAAGAGACTGCTGGAGGAGGTAGGAAAATGAAAACTACAGTGTTAGCTTTACAAAGTTATCTCATGAACTTTCAAAACTAACAAAGTCTGGTCGTGTTCAACTTTCCATCTTTAAATAACTACTCCTAGAACAAGTAAATTAAAAAAAAAAATAAAAAAAAATTCACAATGGCATTTGTCATAAAGCCTGAAGTTTGTATTAAGCTGTCTATCTATGCTTTCTAAGTTTTGCCTTTTAGCATCAGCTGAAGGACAGGAATATGGATCATTTCTCACCTCAATAAACAGCCTGCTTTGGCTCTTTCTGCATCCAAATGCATGGGTAGTTCTCACAGCACCATGGCTACCAAAATCAGGGAGAAGTCTAGAGAATGGCATCTCAGTTCTCTTCACTGAAATGCTCACATTCCTCTATTCTCTCCACCACAATTAGGGGGAAAATATGAATTAGAGAAATTACTGTTCTCCCTATCTAGCTGGGGTGGCCTCACCTTCTCTCAGCCCACCACCACATAAGTAACAGAAACACACCTTTAATCAGTTAGAAATATTCTATTTTCTGTTTCCACTTGCTACACCACATGGTGCCAGTTGAAGCATATTCAATGTCAGCATGGAGGGGGTACTGGTTTAGTAACTGCCTCTGTAAATCTTCATCTTTTCTGCATTAGTCAACAGGAAGGTTAAAAGATCTCTGACCTGAGATCCTACATCTACCAGAGCCAAACACAAGTCACTATTTTACCTGTCCGTTAGAGCCATCAAGTGACTTTTTTTCCTGGGAACTGAATATTTTGCTTAAGAAGGCAAATTACACTTCCAATTCAAGAGGTGCCCCAGCAAAAGGGATAGTATTCTTTATCCCACTTTCCACCTAGCTTTCATGGCATGGGAACACCTTTAACAGCCCTTGATTGTGGGATTGCAGGAGCAAGCAGTCAATAGGGCACTGAGGTAAGAGGGGAAAACTGTGGGCGAGCTTTCAAGAAAGGCCATAGAGAGGTAAAATGGAAGGACTACGTGGGGAACTCACTGCAGAACATCTTTACTGTGCTTCAGTGGATAGCTTAGTAAAGTTGCCAGGCTTGTAATTGTCATTTTTAGGATTGGGTTGAGGTTGACTTTTTCTTAGGTCTCCTGAGTTCTTAGATGATTATGCTTCTTAATGTCACCTCATTTCTGCCTTTGCCTTCTGCATTTTGGAAGTAGAAGAGGTTGTGACAAGCTTATTCTCTATATTCTTTATGACATAAGATGGGACCAAAAGCACAAGAGTGTTTTATTTAGCAATGTTTGAAAAGCCTATAAAACATACATATACAAGTCTATGGGTCCTGATGGGATAAGTGCTGAAGGAGCTGGCTGATAACATCTTGAGGCCACTCTAAACTCTGAACACTCATGGCAACTGGTAGAGGTGTTTGAGGACTGGAAGAAAGCAAATGCCATTTGTGTCTTCAAAAGGGCTGGAGGGAGGACCCAGGCAACTCCAGGCTGCTCAGTCTCACCTCCATGCCTGGGAACTCATTCTGGAAACCACTCCTAGGCACATGCAGGACAAGAAGGCAACTGGGAATAGTCAGCATGGGTACACCAAGGGGAAGTCATGCTTAACCAACCCGATGACATTCTATGATGAAATGACTGACTCAGCAGACGAGCGCAGAGCAATGGCTATTGTCTGTCTTGATTTCAGTAATGCTTTTGATGCTGTTCCCCAAAAAAATTCTCATAGAGAAGTTAAAGAATTAAGTTCTGGATGAGGAGACTGAAAAATATCTGAATGGCTGAGCCCAGAGGGTGATGATCAGCATTAAAAAGACTAGTTGGAGGCCAGTAACGAACAATTTACACCAAGGGTCAGTACTGGGGCCAGCCCTGTTCAGTGTCTACATTAATGATCTGTCTGATGGGGTAGAGTGCATCCTCAGCAAGTTTGCTGATACAAAATGGGGAGGAGTGGCTGACACACCAGAGATTCATGATGCCATCCAAATAGGATGGAGAAATGGATTGACAGGAACCTCATGCAGTTCAACAAAGGTAAATGCAAAGTCTTGCATGTGGGGAGGAATGACCCCAGGCACCAGTACATACTGTGTAGAAAAGGAGCTGAAGGTCTTGGTAGACACCAAGTTGGACATGACCCAACAACATGCCCTCACCATAAAGAAAGTAAATGGTGTCCTGGACTGCATGAGGAGGAGTGTGTCAGCAGTCTGAGGGTAGTGATCCTTTCCCTCTACTCAGAACTGGTGAGGTCACACCTGGAGTACTACGTACAGTTGTGGGCTCCCTAGTACAAGGGAGAGATGGCGCTACTGGAGAGAGTCCAGTGAAAGGCCACTGGAACATCTCTCATATGATGAAAGGCTGAGAGAGTTGGGACTGTTCAGGCTAGAGAAGAAAAGGCTCAGAGAGGATCTCAGCAATGTGTACAAATATCTGAAGGGAGGGTACAAAGATGATGGAGCTGGGCTCTTTTCAGCGGTGTGCAGTGACAGGACCAGAGACAACGGGCACCAACTGAAGCACAGGAGGGCTTACCTGAACATTAGGAAGCACTTTTGGTTGTGAGGGTGACTGAGCACTGGCACAGGTTGCCCAGAGAGGCTGTGAAGTCTCCCTCCTTGGAAACATGGTCCTAGGCAGTCTGCTGTAGGTGGCCCTGCCTGTGCAGAGGTTGGACTAGGTGACCTACAGCAGTCCCTTCCAGCCTCAACCATTCTGTGATTCTGTGATTCTGTGATTCTGTGATATCCATCTTTCCCTGACCCCTTTGTCACATCAGCACAGAAGACTGACTGTAGTTTGGGAGTTACACAACAAGGTTTCAGGGACCTCAGTCCTCCCAATTAACTGTTTCCCAAAGAAACTCACTAACCTGGAGATACAAGTGGCAGAGATACATCCCACTTAGGTACTGATGGATTTACATGTGGTGTGACCTCTTCTGTGTAAAGATTTAGAGTGTAGAAATGATGTCCTAAGCCTTTTTCCTCCAGTTAGCACACCCTCTATTATAACAACTAAAGTAGATCATTCTCATAGTATCTTAAAACCACAACTCCGAAGCTTTCATAGTGTTTTTCTGTAAGGGTTTTTCAACAGCTGAGTAATTAATGAAACAAAGGAAAAGATTCTGCTGAGCCTTTCCATACATTCCGCATTAGACTACAATGAAGTATGAAAGAGAAATGCTGAAAAGAGTATTTTTTTTTCAGAATATATTAAACTTGTGAACTCTGGGAATTACTGATACAGTTATATCACTTGTACATGGCACAGACATTAAAGTGCGGTTCACTTTAATGTGATAGCCAAGCCATCCATGTCAAAAACAAATCTGTGGTCCAGAATCATAATAAACCAATTACCAGCTCTACTGGATAATAATAACACAACAGTACATTTAATAGGTATTCAGAAAAGCTATTTAGGTATTATCACTTGCCAAAAGACTTGCTTCCAGCTTTTTTCACACTGCTTTTCCAAGAAAAGTAGGACCTCCAGCTAATTTTGCCCTATCTGGTGAAAGAAACAACAGAACAAAAACACTTTCTTCAAACACATCAATTTATTTTGACGCCAATTCAACTCAAACAAAAAACACATTCAAAGAAAAGAAAAGAAAAGGTCAGCAGAACAAAGTGAAACAGATCAAAATCTATCACCATGTCTGTCAAACACAGGAAGGCAGAAACATTCATCAAGCCAACTAACTAGAAGCCAAACTCCACCAGTGGCCAGGTCCAACTGTTTCCAAATGGTGTTAAAATCCCCCACAAGACCTAAACAAGGAATATTGGTATCTCTGAGAAAGAATAAGAAGAAAGAATAGGAATAAGAATAAGAATAAGAATAAGAATAAGAACAAGAATAAGAACAAGAACAAGAATAAGAACAAGAATAAGAAGTGGCGATTCAGAGAAATCCTGCTGCTGTGCTGCTTGCCTTATTTGAAATGCTCTAGGCTCAGACAATTTGTCAAGAAGTGAACTGACAGCCACATGACTTCACTCAATTCGTCCCAAATACATTTACTGTAACAAAGTGACTTTTGGCTTGGCTTCTCACTATATTTCCTACTTTATTCATGAGAGGAAAAACAGCACAGCACCTACTGGTGTCTTGGATCCCGGCTCCCCAGTGTGCTCCAACATCCTCCCCCCTCATGTACTAGCTAACCATCTGCTGACATCACCGGCTGCCTCATTCTGTGTATCACCTCAAAAGATCCCTGTCACCTCTTGCTGTGATGTCAAATATTACCAGAACACAGACCAAAGCATACTCACACTGAACAAGAAGGCTTAGTTCATAGTTCTGCTCTATACAATTTGGTATTAACCTTTTCTGGTGAAGACAGACAATAAAGCTCAGGATGAGAGGAGCTACTCCCCAGATACTGTCTCCTGTTTTGGGATAACATCTCTTTGGGGTTCGGTAAAGACAATATTTGAAAGGTTGTTACATTTAGAAATTAATTTTTACTTATGCATCATTCCTTAGAATATTAATGTATCATTTTCTTACACCTTCCTGCCTTTTCCCACTGGGAGCTTTTTCTTATTGAAAGGCCCACAGTGAGATAATTCATTCTCTTAATTGTGGATTTCTGAAAGCTCTGAGGTTGAAATGTGAACAATCAAGTTTCCTGCTTTGGAGAGACAACATCCAGGAAACTAGTGATTTCCTTCGTGGGTGATTTCCCCTGGATCAATAAGGACTTGGGACTCTGGTCCTGCCAGCACCTGGCTCCACCTGACTTCATCATCTTTCTCCTACTCTTATCTTCCCCTACCTATTGCCAGCCCTCTAGCCTGAGCGGCCTCACTGAGCTATAACCTCCTTGGCTTCTTCTACCAAGTAACTGGGCCAATTTGCCAGGGAACAGAACTAGACAGACTTCTGCATGCACTGGACTGTGTCCAGGGAGCATTGTTCATAGGAATGCCTTGACCCTTGGTCTGGATCCTGCTGCTAAAGGTAGATGTCAAGAGCTGGGAACTTTAGACAGACACCTGGAAATACTGTGCAATGAAATACGTTTCTAGAGCTGAAGGAAGCTTTTAGGATTTGTGTGGTGGCTTTGGAGTAGTTCTGCTTCAGGAACACGGGATGTCTATGTTCAGATCCCTTTTGATGAGGGGGTATAGACTGCTACCTATCAGTGGGTCTAGTGTTGGTAGGAAGGGTAAGGCTGCAGATGGGTGTAAGTCTGTATGTACATTGTGGATTTGGAGCTGAACACAGTCAGATCACTACCTGGTGCTATGGATAATGGCTGAAATGCCAGGAGACTGATGAAGTACAATTGGTGGTGTAGATCCCTGCATCAGTGGGCAGCTGCTTTCATGGAGCTCCAAAGAAAAGCTATGAACTGTGGCACCTCCCCGTATCTGCAACAGGCAAGGGCAAATAAGCTACTAGTTATTGGCCTCAGCAGTAATTCTGGCAGCCAGAAATCCACTTCCAAGAAAGATTAATAAAGCTGGATAGAGAGGAATTTCTGCCAAGCTCTGGATAATGTGGACACGGAACTGCACTACGTTACAGAACCAAAGCAGTTCTGGAAGGAAGTCTGGCTTCTATTTCTTGCCCACTTGCAGACTGTGAATCAACAGCTCTGAAAGTTTTTGTCTTTGCAAGCCAGAAGTACTTGAATCTGAGTCATCAGTATGAGATTCCCATAGTGCTCATGTAGATACCATAGCAGACCACCCAACACTCTAGAAACTGCCAGCATGACAGAATTAATTTGAATTTTTTCACTTGAACATGCAACATCAGCTTCTTTTCTCATAATACATATGGCCCAAATCCCCAGACGTCCTAAAGAATAACATATTTTAAATATTTTCAAATAAGTTTCCTGTTTTAATAAGGCAAAACAAAGTCTTTTGCATTTCACTGACATATGCCCGAGAAGAAAAAGGCTTGATTAAAATATCCTTTTTGTGAAAGCTTTGCCAAAGTCAGGATAGCAAACATGTACCAGTGAGATGAACATATATTGCTCCTTTCTCCATGAGAATCTCCTCAGACTCCTCTGGCCATTGTGAGATCCATATTCAAAAGCTAGCAGAACATTAAGTGCAGAGCAATGCAGAAATGGCTTAAAGGAACAACTCAAAATCTAAGAAGGCAAAACAAAGACCTCTCAGCCTTCTCCATGTGATGAGCCATTGGTTTTTACTCAAAAGGAGCCTTGTCACCACTCGTCAAGAGCAGAATGAATTAATTTCTTCCCTTTGTACCTGGCAACTTCTACTAAACATTATTACACATTCCTGCTGGGCTTGTCATAGAGCAAACAGACTCCTGAGGGCTTCCTCAGAAAAACCGAGGATTCTCCCAGAAGCAGCAGGGCACAGATAGAATGGAAAGCTCTGCTGGCTCCTGATGGACAGGGGAGGAAGCAGTAGCGCTGCTTTGTAAACTTCATCGAAGAAGTTGCTGATGTTTTTTGAGAGAAGACTCTCAATGCTGTGAACCAGAGCTTCACTAAGTAGAAAATACAAGTCCTGGTGCTTTTCTCTTGCACAACAGAGCAGCTCAGAACAGCGGCAACTTCCTTGGGTATAAATGTCTGCATGGCACTCCAGAGACCTGATAAAGCACCACTCCTCACACAAACAGACAATCAACCAGCGTTGAAATACAACTTCACTCGAGCGCAAGGAGGACTAAAGCACTTCCCCTCAGCACAGAAGTAGGATAACAAAAATCATGGCAATTAAGGAAAAAAATCTTTATTATAAAAAGTATCATGGGTTTAATAGCATCCTTTTCAGAGTGGGACTGGAACTTCACAGGGAGTCCAAATTCACTGGGTGAGAATTTCACAAGTGAGACTTTCTGAGTGCAAGTCCAAACTTTCTTCTCCCATTACCTGAAAGTTTATTTCTAGCTTCTGTTCATCAGCAACACAAAGCAACAGTGTCACACCTCTGTAGTCTGACTCTTTTTTTTTTTTCATTTTATTTTGTAACCTGGTACAAATAATCAGTAGCAGTAGTAAAAGCAACCATTGTTTCCTGACACTTGCTGGAATTAGGCAGAACTAATCTATGTTTCCTCTTTAACATCCAGATGCACCTACAAAACCTCTGATATTTGGTATTTCATCCCTGTATCTTCCCCTAGAAGCTCAAATATGAGACATGATTCTGCTGCATGACCTGCCCCACTACCACAGAGAAACTGAGGAAACTGAAATCCTAACAAGAAATTTTGAGTCCAAAGATGTACTAACTTAATTTTGGTTCTTACAGAATCATAGAATATCTCAAGTTGGAAGGCACCCATAAGAATCACTGAGTCGAACTCCCTGCTCCTTGCAGGACTTACCTCCTTAAGAAGACAGCTGGCTGTGCATGTGTTTTCCTGACTGGAAAATATTCAAGGTGACCACACATCTAAACACATCAAACTGCTTGATTTCAAATGACACAGTTGTATGGAAATGCACTGAATAACCCCAGCCGCTAGCACACCCATGTGAAGTGCCTGACACAGCTTGCATTCAGTGTGAATTACTGCTACTAAACAGTAACATTTTTCATCCGTCGATGGAGAGGGGAGGTTTGCAAAGGCATAAATAACAAATTCTGAAATCAGTGAGAATTAGATGCTAAAGATTCCATCTGTGCCATTGCATATATTTGCTGTCCATATGCCACTCACACAGTACTGAAGGGACAGTGCAGGTATCTATATGCTGGCAGCTGAGACTCAATTACACTGTAAGCTGTACATGCTGCATGTATCTATCACCTTTCTTCTTCCCACTGATCAAAACATAATAGTCTTGATTCAACCTTCATTAAACTATTGCCAATCACCATTGTACTTACTTCTCCTAGTGACAGTTCACCATAATAGCATTACCCAAAATAAGGCTGAGTAACTCAGAGCCAAGAAAATAAAGCCAAGGTGTCATTGTTTAAAAGATTTCAAGTAATCATCACTGTTGTTGCCATTAAAGGACATTTTAGTTTGCTTTATTTTCTTTCAGATATAGAGTTCAGGGAATTCCTTCACTGCTACAAGCTTCCCTGGGGAGCAGAAAAGGAGCGTGGAGGAATTGCACTACCTGTAATGCCAGAAGACAACAAGGGCAAAGAATAAGTCTCCAGGTACATTTGTTAAAGACATCAACTTTATGGTAGTGATGTAGACCCTTGGCCAAGGTAGGCTAGACATAACGCTTCTCACACTCAAAATGTTTAAGTGAAGTGTTTTAGCAAGAAAAGACAGCTAACAGGTTAGACAGCAATGTAGACTGAGATGTGTAAATATCTGCATTCCAAAAACGGGCAATTTAAGTTTCTAGTCTTTTCACAATGCCCTAGATATTAATGTGGAAATATGTACCCACAAATCTCTACACAATGTTTTGCTGAAACACAGTTCCAAATTTCCATATTTATTTTTTGCCCATCATCTGATTATTTACTGTTGGCTGTTGTCCCAAACACCCTTCCTGACCTTAAAAATGTCACCACTGACTTAATTTACAGCATCCACAAATCCCATAGCCATAAATGTGAAATGTCAGTGCTCAGCTAACAGTTGTAAAAGAAGAGATCTGTCTAGACAACAGCTGAGGGGAAAAGCTCTAGGGTATGCTTTCTGAGTCAGGGCTCATTCTTCCAGCCTCGTACCATAACCACTTTCCTCTTCAGAATATATCGGGGTTAGTGCCACTTTCACTGAAACTAGTTCCAAAACTTCTTTTCATCACGGTAGCATTAGTCGAAAAAAGAAAAAGATAAAAAAAAAGACCAAAAAAAAGGCCAAAAAAAAGGACAAAAAACCCCAAACCTGACCAGCTGATAGATAGGCAAATAACAATACCAAATCTGTTGTTTAGACACTCAAGTAGGTTTCAAATCACTGTTACTGACTTACAGGAAAGCTTTGGAGGTAGAACATGATGATGTTTAGGGCTTACTTGGAGAAATTCAAGGATAGCCTTCAGCCCTAAAGGCTTCCCTGGAGAACAGGAATGGAAGATGCAAACTAGGCATCTGCATGGCTGTCCAAGGGTTAAAACATGACTCAAAGACTGGAAACACGCCTTTCTGTCCTTGCTCTGCTCTGCATTACCATGAACTAGCCTCTCTGTAAAATGATCATAGAATATCTCTAGCTGGAAGGGACTCATAAGGACCATCAAATCCAAATCCCTGCTTCTTCCAGGATTAACTAAAACTAAACTATATGACTAAGGGTGTCATCCAGATGCTCCTTGAACTCTGACACGCTTGGTACCACAGTCGCTTCCCTGGGGATGCTGTTCTAGTGACCAACCACCCTCTCACTGAAGAACCTTTTCCTAAGATCCAATCTGACCTTTCCCTGATGCAGCTCCATACCATTTCCATGTGTCCTATCACTAGTCACCAGAGAAAGATCAGCACGTACCCCTCCACTGTCCACGTTGAGGAAGTTGTAGACTGCAGTAAGGTCACTCAGCCTTCTCTTCTGCAAGCTGAACAAACCAAGTGACCTCAGCCATGCCTCCGAAGTCTTGCCCTCGAGGCTTTTCACCATCTTCGTCACTCTCCTCTGGACACACTCCAATAGCTCAATGTCCAACTTATACTGAGGTGTCCAAAACTGCACACAGTACTCAAGATGGTGCCACCCCCATGCACTGCAGAGTGGGACAGTCACCTCCCTTGATAGGCTAGCTGTGCTGTGCTAGGTGCAATGCAGGACACAGCTGGCCCTTTTGGCTGGGACACACTGTGATTCATACTCAACTTGCCATCAACCCAAACCCCAAATCTCTATCGTAGGGCTGCTCTCCAGCCTCTCATCTCCCAGTTTGTACATATAACCAGGATCACCCCATCCCACGTGCAGAATCCAGCACTGCTCACTGCTCTTGTTAAATGATACTGATAGGACTTCCACCCCAGAAGCATGGCAAGGTGCTGTGATCCCCCAGTGACAGGATCACTGTAAGAATGTATAATGAACTTGAAACAAGAATTTTCACTGCTCTTGTCTTTTTCCTTTCTGAACATGCAATCCCTTGGATTACTTGTTGTTCCGGCACACTAAAAAGAGGTCCAGAAACAAGTCTTCCCTTTTCCACAAGACGGAAAATGCCTTGCTAGCATACAGTCTGTGTAGCTGTCTTTACATGCCTACCTTCACGTCGCGAGCAAGAAGAGGTTTTGGCCAACACAGGCATAGTACCTAATAAAAAGGCAGATGAGAAACAACACAGCACATCTCAGAAAACTAATTTAGCAGTCAGGAAGTCAGAAGAGGTTTACAAGCTACTCTATAAACCCATATTCATGGCATCCACTTGTTGTCTTGGGCAACTCTCACAGAAAAGTGACACTGCAGAAGAGTTGTTCAGAGCATACCCAGCTACCCACAATCCTGACAGTCCTATTGTAGGGGCAAAATAGAGTAGTCTTTTCTCCACACTTAGTTTCTGTCTTACACAGATTAGCTTCCTGGCAAGTAGCAAAGCTACAGTATCCCCAAGGCTATCACCTTCACTGATCTCAATGAACCCACCAGAGATACAGGCCAGAAACTAATCAGAAAATTACTCCAGTGCAAGCAATAACGGAGGAGAAAGCTGAGATGGGCAAGGTGCAAATGAAGCACTTTTGCGCTTGTGCCTCTGATAGCACTGGCACAAATTTCAGCAGGGGAAGCATGAGAAGCCTAAATAAGTATATTTATAATACAGCTTGTAAATAAAACTTCAGGAAATACCCACTGTGAGAATGATTTGATTTTTATGGAGCAAATACTGCTTTTTCATAAGAACCACACAAAAATACTTAAATAAAATCCCACAGTTAGGGTTGATTTAAATATAACTTTCTGGTAAATAAGACATTATGCTGATATTGGTATTTTCTAGATATATGCAGGGCTTTTGGCCTGTGAAAGTACTGTACACAGGGCAAGCACCGAAGTCACAGACTCTGTGGTTCTAAAACTAGTGGTAAGAGAAGTGTGTGCTTCATATTTTAAAATCATTTTGTAACATGTGCATGAAATTTTATGAGGAAAAACCCAAAGAATATATTTTCTGGTGCACCCCTAGATAACTAATCTGTGGCTTTTATACATGCTGGCAAATTTGCTATGTGTAAAGCTACAGAACCCAAAGGTATTTTTGTTACATGAGAACCAAGAGGCCGGCAAATCTGGCTGGATGATGAAATTAAGTGATCCTCAGTGTTACCCAGCAGATGCCAAGGTACAGGAAGAGCACAGGGAGAACAACTCATGAGAGCTTGTTTTCTGAGTTGTGGACTCACAGCTGAGTTCAGGTTGGAAGGGATCTCTGAAGATCACATGATCCTAACCCCCATGCACAGCCGGGCCCCTCTCCAAGTTACAGCCAAACTACTACAACTACACAAGTGCTTCTGAGTGGGAGAGGAGGCTTCCCATGCAAAAGTCATCCACCTCTTGATTCAAAATAAGTACAAGGAACACAAAGACGGCCTTCTACAGACACAACTACTGCCACTTTGCAGAGGCACTGTTCCAAAAGACTTCAAATGCAATGTATTACTTACTGAGCCACGCCACCCACATGTATCAAACACAGAAGTGGTGAAAAGTGCAGCATCACAAGCACAGCAGTTGAACTAGGTAAAAAACAAGTATTTACAGGTTAGTAGGTTGTAATGTTAATGCTGCAAAGAGCATTTTTGTCATGGCAATGCTACACATGTATTGAACGTCCCGAATCAGCATCCAGACTTCTCAAATCCCTGAATTTGGCTGTAAAGTGAGCACTGCTGCTCCACAGCATCCCCCTCCTGTGGCACGGTCTGTCATAAGAGAGCACCCTCAGCACCAGCTGTCCTGTTGGAAGGGTGCACAGTCTCCGGCATAGAGATCAGGTACTCCTATGGTGTGATGGGGCTGGAAGAGGACGAGGGGAGTCTCAAAGACTTCAGTTTAAGATGGAGGTGTTCAGCATTTCTGAGCACACAGCCTTGCACGAGAGCCAGATGGCTAAGTCTGACCACAATGGCCACGTTACTCAACTGACAGCAACCACGGCATAGAAGCACACATTACACTGGACAGTGCTAATGTGGGAAAGACAACAATGTTCTGAACTTGTGGTTAGACCCAGAGTGTTATAAGTATATTGCTGTTGGGCTGTGCTACAACCCTGAAGCCCGGGGAGCCCACTAAGTCATCCACAAAAGTCAAACAAATCCCTTCTGATTCAGCATAATTGCTCTCCCTTTCTTGCAGCCAACATCCCCTCTTCAGCCATGTGTTTAGGGCCACCCATTCCTTCTAGCAACAGACACTTGATTAGATGCTTTGGGTGAAGCTCAGCTTTAGCAAGGCCAAGCCAGAACTATAAGGCTTTTTCTAATAAAAAAAATATCTTACTGGTTATGGCTGATTTTTCCAACTGCATTTCCTTAGTTTTGGCATTCCTCTTTGCTTTCTCTTTTGTTGTATGTTTTGTTTGTTTAACCTGATGTCCCATACTAAGAACTGCTTTGTTTTCCATTGTTTAAACTCAAGTACAGGTATGGTTCTGTTTTCTCTTCAGATTCTTTTCAGTGAAAAGCACCATGAGGTTTAGCTGAATTCTGGCAGTCACTTGGCATCAGAAGGAGCTGAAAGTGATCCCTGTAACTCAGACTTAACTCCTTAGACAGCCAGAAGTTGGAACCTGCACCCATTCAAGGCATTCCCACAGCTCCTACTGAGTGTTAGGTGTGCATGGTGAAGGGCTGTAAGAGCCAGGTTTTCACAGGTGGAAATACGTTCTCAGGAACTTTGGATTCAGGTATGGGTGTCATCAAGTCTCCAAATCCAGCCCTGCATAACTTAGATTTTGAAACCCTGGATAGGTTTCCACACTGGTGGCATCTCTGTGTTTTGATATTAAGGATTATCTGGGAAACCAAGACAAAAGCATATATAATCTATTTGGATTTTTATAAGCAAACAGAGCATAAGCTTTATATATTTATGCTTACTCTTTGCAGAGGCCTTCCCACGGAGCAATACTACGATTTCACTCAGCTGAAAAAAAAGTGATGTGTGTATGAATGATGAACTGTTAGTCTAAACTGGGCCTTAACTACATGGTGAATTTAGTGAATATAACATCAGACTGAAGATTCATTCCACTCTGGTGATATTCTGCATATATGATAGGAAGTGCAGATGTATGAAATCTAAAGGGCCATGTTCTGTAAAAAGGGATTAGCCAGTAACGAAGGAGAGCAAACACAGTTGTGAAGGAAATTCGGAATACGGCATTGTAGCCCTTCAGTTTAGTGTCTCTTCAACAAGGGGCTCTGAGTTTGCTTTACAGGTTGTCCATTTTTATCAACTTATAATACTCAAAAATATTAGCCTTTCTACTAGTTAGAATCCAGATTAAACTGAAGCAACTGAAGTAACCATGACACCATGTGTATTTCAGTCCATTTTTTATGGAATATCACAGAACCATAGAATGATTTGGCTTGGAGGCAACCTTAAAGATCATGTCGTTCCAACCCCCTGCTGTAGGCAGGGACACCTCCCACTAGACCAGGTTGCTCAGAGCCCCATCCAACCTGTCCTTTAGCACTTGCAGAGATGGGGCATCCACAGTTTCTTTGGGCGACCTGTTTAAGTGCCTCACCACCCTCATCATAAGGAATTTATTCCTTACATCTAATTTGAATCAACCCTCTCAGTCTAAAAGCCATGTTGTCCCTCCAACAGATACCAGGGTGGTTGAAGTCCCCCACAAGGACCAGGGCTTGTGAACATGAGGCTGCTCCTATCTGACTACAGAGGGCCTCATCCAGTTGGTCTTTCTGGTTGGGTGGCCTGTAGCAGACCCCCCACTATAATGTCACCTGCCCATGCCCTCCATTTAATCCTGACCCATAAACTCTTGGTCAGCTCCCCACCCATCCCCAGGTGGAGCTCCATGCACCTCAGCTGGCCACTGACATGGAGAGTAACACTTTGTCCTTGTCTCTCCTGCCTGTCTGATAGCTAGATAGGTAGGTAGCTAGGTAAGTAGGTAGGTGTATATTTGAAGGAGGTTTAGCAAGGATTGTTTTCCTCACTGCTTCTGTGCACAAGATACCAGATAGAGCAATTCTGGGTGCTGCTGGAGTTCTGCAATCCAACATTTCGCCACGTGATGGCACCAGCAAAACGCTTAAATTTAATCAAACTACCGAGATTTTATACTAAGGTACTTTAAAGTGTAAATGTAAATTCTTTGAAAGCCAAAAAAAGACCAAGTTACACCTCTCATGTTATCATCGATAACCAGAGCATACTAGAAACCTGACAATAATTCTGCAACAATTTCCCGGTTGTCTTTATAGGGCTCTGAAGTGCACTGTTTGACCCCAACACTTTCCCTTTAGCCACCCTGCATGTGAGGTATCTGCTCCCCATTTGGTGTAAACCCAGACACTCTAGAAAAGCAGGAGAGCTAATTGTAAACAGGGCCACAGAAGCTGCAGAAGGAAACCTGCAACCCTTGTCTTTGTAATCCACTGCTTTTGGCAGGCTTCTCTTTTTATTACCTCATTACAGCATGGTGAGTGTGGTTACCTACAAAAGTGTAGAAGCCAGGACTCCTTTTTACTGGGATAGCTTATGACCTTTAACCAGCAATGCACATTAGAGGCACTGGCTGTGCTGCTTCTGCAGAATTTGGTTACAAGCTACGAGGAAGTAGCAAGTTTCCCTGCAAGTTTCCTAAGCAGTAAGTGACAAGAACTAGCCCATGCACTTCTGTAAGTTAACAGAGCACTTTTAAAGTTGTTTTCAAAGCAACAGCCATGCAAAGTGGGCACTCTCACGCTGGGTAGTCCTGTTTTACTACCTAATCTACCCCCAAGAAAACTCCATTGACTGCAGTGGAACAATGGGGAACAATTTGGTCCACTGTCACTTGCAAGTCAAGTAAGTGTCCTGTTATGTGACATTTCCATTGGTATCCCTGAAATAGCAGAAACACAGACAGGTAGTGGAATAACATTAAAATCTGCCCTTTGAATAGGGTAGGAAGCCTGCTGTGTTTTCAGTAATTCCTGGACTGGTCAACCTCAAATGCTTCTCCGTTAAGGATGTTCTGGGACCTCACTTCACAACAAGAGGATTGCTTTGTGCCAGCTCCTCACCAGAACGGATCACCCACATACACAGGCGGAGGCAGAGACTGCAGCACCTCTCTGGGGATTTGCTTCCTTCAGAGGAAGCAGCCAGGGACTGCTGGGACTTTATGGCCTTGTGCTATCTGTATAAGGAGGAAGGCAGCTTCACACAAGAGTAGACCAAACTCTGCCCATCTATGTACTGAAAAGTACAAAACCTTGGACTCTGAATATTTGATCAACAGCACATTGATGTACTTCCTCCATTATTTTGCACTCACGTCTTAACCTGAAACATGCTGGGTCTCTGTGCTTTGTCCTAGTTTGAGCATTTTCTTTTCCTGTAAGGTACTATTTTATCGGTCTTTGAAAGACTTTTAAATTGAAGGAAAGAATACATCCTTTAAAACAAAAAGTGAAACCACACGCACACACAAAAAAAATCTTCCACATTCATAGTCCAAGGTCTTTCAGAGCAAATATTCTTCCTGCTGTCAGAGACTATTAACCGGTGACAGCCACATGGAACCTGTCCTGAAAAATACCCTCCGAGTGGTGCTCTTTAGGCCTGCCTGGGAGCTATTAACACGCAGTTTATTTACCTTATAGCCTGTGAGGGCTCCTCTGAGCCATTACTGTCTTTTGTGGGAAATGAATTACCAGGCATGTGCAATAACTCTGTACACTTTCATGGGACAACTGTGCCTTTGCTTTAAGAATGCACACTATATATCCTTGTGCAGTTTTGCACTACAATGAATCACCAAGTTTGTGCACATGTGCTTTTCCCAGTGCGTTTGCAGCAGGCCATACACATGTCCTCCCAGTTAAATGTACTGGAGAACAGTAATTGCTTCCTCCCATCTAAAGGTGTAATGAGTTCACATTGAGTAAGGCTGCAAAATCCTGAAAGGATTGAAAAACACCCTTCAGCCATGGCCAAGAACCCTTGTTACACACACACACACACACACACACTATCAGACTAGAGCATTTGCAGCTGTCCTTCCAAGGAGAAGTCACACCAATAAGATTTTGAGTGGTTTCAGTGACAGCACAGAATGAATGAAAATGTTTTTTTTCCCATGTGGATTTTAATCTGCTTTCACTGTCTATCATGCCACACCACATTTGCATCCCTCTAGCTACCCCTCAGCTCTCCAACACTTGGTGGTTCCCTGACCTGCAGCTCCCTGACCACACATTTCAAGGTTAGGCAAGATAAGTGATTGCCTCCCTTTGAAAGAATAAAGGGCTGCAGAGAAAGCCAATTTACGCATATGAAATGTTTTATTCTCTAGACATAATTTCCTTCCTGTTAAAACTGACAAGAATGATACATCTCATTCTCTTAGTAACTTACTAAGTACATGGGAAATGAACAGGAAAGAGCAGCAAAAAGTTCTCTGGTCTGATCTAGAAAAGAAGCTGAAGGTCACGAGACTCCCCACACTGCATTACTCTCTGGCCAACACCATGCCTGAGAGACGAAACAGCTCTTCAGAGGCTCCTACCATGTGTCAAAGAGTGGAAAAATAGTGGAAAGTAGAAGCCCCTATTGAAGATCACACAGGTTCCAAGGTTCCAATGTGTCTTTTATTACCATTACTGAGCAAGTGAGTCCCTGCATCCAGTGCTCTTCACTACACCAGGAGAGAAGCTGCAGAACTACAGCAAAGCCTGTGTTTCCATAAGGATACTCTCTCTCTCATGTGAAACTTGGTATAAAATTGGCATAAAGCCTGTTTTACAAAACAGTGCTTGATGAGTGCCCACAGTGTGCACCTTGCTAAGAAAATGGGACAGTGTCCATCTGGACCACTCCCTAGATTTGTTCTGGGACTTTCCAAACTGGGAGTAAAAGGCCCTGCAGCTTGAGTCAGACTTCTTTAAAAGAAACTGAGATAGACTCCCTATTCTCTGTGGACTGAACATAAAGGGGCAGATAACATATTACTGAGCAACTGCTTCTTGTGTGATGCTGGCAGACTCCAGCAAAAGTCTACTAGAGCTCCAGTGAAAGCATCTCATTGCCAAATTTGGAAAAGCTGCTGTTCCTTTCTTCCTTTCTAGCCAGAGCTCAACCTTTCCATACTGCCATCCATTCTGGGTGATTTCAGGCTTAATTACCCAGTCTGAATTTTAAAAATATAAGGCACACTAAATAACAGTACACCTTTGAAAATACAAAGCTTTGCTGGCTGTTACAACCTGAGCTCACAGAGCTTCTCTAAAATATGGTAGAGTCATGAAAATGCATATTCATCCTTATTTTATCGCTGCCTTAAGTTTAGATGTTATAATGAAAACTGCTCTACAAAGGTACTTAAGTAGCTCTGCTGTGCCAGAGCACAAAGCAGACTGACTCCTTATTTTTGCATCTTTGTATCAGGAATATGTCCATTAATGCAAGGAAGAATGTAACAATTCACACTGTAACACAATGTGAATGGAAAGGGAAACTGAAAATACTTCTTAGTGTTTCAATTCGTATCGTGTTACAATTGTACATTGTATATTACTGTAACACAATGTGAATTGGCAATAAACATTAAGAAGTATTCTTCATGTCTACAGCACCAGTAGACATACAGCATCAGTTCCCACTGTAGATATGAAAAGTCAATTTGAAGTATCTGTGGAATAAACTTTTAAATATTGCTGCTCTGTATGTATGGCTATTTCTCTAAAAATTTTCCATCTTCAAGACAGACACAAAGTTGGAATCAGAGTCCCAGGTCACTATAAATGTAACAATATACAAATGGTTTACAGAATCCAACACTGTTTAAGTCCTGTTATCTTTGTAGCGTCACGCATTGAAAGTAGATCACCTCAGTTGAGGCAGGAGTTATGCTGGCATGGTAATTTGTGAGATATCACACATCATGTTGATTGCACTGAGTCCCACAGCATCTCAGCACAGATTTTACAAGGAAATGCATGACTTCTGCGTGTTGTACCAGAACAATGTGTGAACAAAATCGATCTGGCACTTGAAGTGTATCTTCAAACACTCATATCAGTATGGAAAGAAATAAGTACAGGACAACATCTAAATTCTTTGAGCAAGGGGGCATGTTTCTTCTTTGTAACTGTGCAACATCTATTTTTATGGACACTAATTCAATGCCAAGTTTCAGCCCTTGAGTCACAGGTGACTTGAACAGAGATTGGGTGCAGCTTCCATGCCACAGCAATGTCATTAACCAGGTGACTGGGTAATCCTCATCTGTGGGAGCAAAAGAGTTCCCAGAGGAACTGCTAAGGCTGAAATGAGTCCCAATGGGGCTCATTAAGAGCCCACACAGCTCTGTCCTAAACTGGGTAAGGGAAGGAGTCCTGAGAAGTTATCACCATATCCTGCTTGGGAATCAATCTGGGACATCCCTCTCCTCACTAAGGAAAACAAGAGGGCAAGAGGAAGACTTTGGTATGTGGCTTGTAGCATCAAGAAACTTTGTGGGATGACTGTACAAATAATAAAGCTTTTTAAAAAAAAAAAAAAAAAAAAAAAAGACTACCAATAAAGCTTAAAAAAGGACTACCAGTCTCTCCTACCCATATGCAGTAAAGACCCTTTCAAGTAAGACCTGATAATTAAACCTTCCTCATGAAATACATGAGATTTTTGATCTCCAGGTGCACCACTTAGATTAGCCCAGTAACATTGTCTTTCTGTTTTGTTTTTTTTTTCATTATACCACAAAGAACTATTAAGCAAATTAATTATTTTTTTAATCTTCGACATTTTTCTGACTTGATGCAATTGCCAAGAGACCCTTAGCTAGCCTTAGTGATTAAATGATTGCCCTTTAAAGCTAGTGTTTTCTTCTGATCACTATTTTAGAATTTATTTGAAGTATACAATAAGTCCTCATGGTAAAATATAAATAATTTATCAGCATGGAATGAATAAGTATTTTCTCTGCAAACATAAACAGGACATGTTTTCTGTTTTGCATTACTGATAAAAGGATTTATTTTTACTAATACCACATACCATTGTTAATTAATATAGACCTTATTACACAAAATTGTAAGAGGCTAGATTTTTTCCTCGCTCCTTTTAAAAAGACATTCTGCACGTCACTTGTTCCTGGTGTCTTCTGAGTCTCCAGCTCCTGGCAACACAAAACATTCTTCATGTAATAAGTGGTATCAGTAAGAATATCATCTGCACTGTTTACACACTGATTTGTCCCTAATGTGTATTGATTACAGTGATTCAGATAAAATGTGGGAGGTGCAAATGAACATGGGTCACTTCAGGTAGCTCATTTATTCTTTTTCTCCCCTCAGATAGGCTTTGTAAACCACCAGACAGTTTGGCTAAGTACGCACATTTCACCTACATTCGATCTTACCTTCCCTTAGCGAAATAAAAAGGCAAGTTGTTCCTCTTACAGCCATAACTGCACAGTGCAGGTTCCTTGGCAAAAAGCTGCAGCAGCAACGCTACCAAGCACAAAACCTCTCTCTGGAAGCAAGCGTGTAGCGATAGGTTTAGCAGGTCAGCAGTGTTTGCCCAGCACACCCACTCTCCCAACAACTACTGATCTTGCTGACTTGCCTATCAGCTAATTGGCTTTTCTTGGATGTATTGTTCAAGGCCTCTTTTCCTCATGTGAATTAAAGTGTTTGGGAGCATCCACCAAGAGCAGATAAGGGATCTAGAGTAAGTATAAAGCACATTTATGAAATGGACGCTTCAGAAAAGCCCAGCTTGGTAAGACATCTTGTTACATCATGATGCACAGCCTCAGGAACAGAATGAGTTTGTCTCCTATGTAAGGTTATGATTTTGCTTTATACATACATCAATTGGGGAAAGGTGGTCGCTCTCAGTAAGCTGCTGTATGCAGCTGTAGTAAAGTTTAGAAGAATCTAAACATGCTGCTAGTCTCTCTTACTGGAATAAACTGCTGCTTTCATTTTCCTCAGAAGATTTTGGGATTCCTCTGATTTTATTATTTTTTTTAATTATTCTACCATGAAAACCTGAAAGCTCAAAAGAACTGCCATGGGAACATGAGCACTCCATGAAACCTCGGTTCTCAGTATCCCATAAAACTCTCTGGTTTAGCTTGATCCTCTTTCTCTCAGAAATAAATACCTTCTTAGAGGCAAATTTTCATTTCACAAGCACAAACTCAGTTACTGTTAATTGGAATTGTGCAAGAATAAGAAGTCCACAATTTCTCTCCCTTAAGTCACACAAAAGTAAATGTGAATTGGTATGACTAATTATGTACAAAAGCTGCAAAGGAAACATCATTGTGAATTCTTTGCAGGGTGCACGCAAGAAGGGATTAAAGAACTAAGATATCACCTCTCTGATTCTCACACCTCTTCCAGTTCTTGTAAAATGTTACATTTAATGCTAAAACTCTGTGAAATGTGAAATAGGGAAAATTTCTTTCTTACTGTTCTTCCTGACAACGGAAACCAACACAAGACCACTGTGCCTGTGATTTCCCACCTCTCATCCCTCCTAGACACACATTTCTAGGCATACCATGTTGCCCAACTTCAGATCACCTGCGAATCGAGACACTGGGATTGATGCAAGCAGCCACCAGCCCTTCCATTCCAATATCCTTACCATGGCTTTTGATGTGGTTGTTCTGAGGAAGACAAGAGGTGAGACAGCACTCTGTCACTTTACCATTTATTCTTGGAACTTAGAAACACTACTGAAATCATGACTCTTTTCTGATGAAGCTTAACAGAATCTGAATGTATCAGTGGTCAAGCTAAGCATCTTGTCTTAAATTAGAGCTCTGTGTGCTTATAGTTGCAATCTCCATGAAGGATACCTCAGCACTGAGAATGATGAACAAACTTGACTTGTGTGAACACCTTGTAGCCTCAGAAGCCAAAAGAGCTATTACCGTAGCTGCTAATGCCCACAAAAGCAAGATGGATTATTTAGTGTCTCTGATATCTTCTGTCAGACAAATAATTATTCACAGTTCAAAATACTGGAAAAGAAAGGACAAAAAAATGCATCAGTTGGACCAAAATCTAGCAGTTTGGTGGCCAAAGTCATGCATGCCATATCTTTACTGAGGACAACAGAGGTACTCCTGAAATAAAAGCTGAATGATTTAAAATATGTTATCACTACACAGATGGTAGAACAAGGTCCAGGGAGAAAAAGCAATTCTTTTTATCCCTCACAAAGACCGAGGTGAAGGCCTAGACATTCTTGATTTACAGAACCCCATGTAAGTCTCATGAGGTGTTTGCTTTTAACTCCAGCAGCATTTTGCCCCGAGAGTGTTTTACATAATATATTGAAGGAAAAGGGCATGCAGTTTTTGTTCTTATTCTGCTTTTCCCTGGAGGCATTCTACTACATTGGGATTTTGACAGGTATTTCATTTTGGAAGACTTTAAAGATCACCTCCATGAACTAAGGAGTTGTCCTTGGCAGCTGCTGACCACACAGGGTTATGGGGAACTTGGGACAGGAGAAAGCCAGCACCTCTGTGCGCTATGGCACTGCTTGCCAGGAAGGGTTTGGCAATAAGTGTGTGAAACAGAAAAAGAGTATGCTGGCGTGGATAAGAAGCTTCTCAGCAGCCTAAAAGTTGTTAATGTGAAGTAGGAGGTCAATTTGCATTAATTAGCTGCCGTTCCCAGTCATCAGCACAATGCTGTACAGTTAGATGTATAATTTGGAACACGAGCCATTTTTAGTGGAGTATTTGTACATCCAAAATCTTTCCATGAAATGTGTAATGCTAGTAGTCATTTTTAGTCAACTTTCACTGATCGATGGTCAATTTAAGAAACACTAATCATGTGTGGAGGTGGCCTTATAAAGCCTATTTTTGCAGTACAGGAGGATCATCAGAGGCCAAGGCCTATTTCCAGCAAAGCTGAGCAGGTTCAGAATTACTAGCTAAGTGTGCAGCTACCACTGGCACTGAGAAAATATCTTATTTGCTGTTCCCTCCATATGGTTTGGCTGCTGTGATCAGGACACTCTGGCTCTCAGCGACTGAAGGAGAAATCTCAGCTAAGTACAGATAACCCAGACCACACCTAGGTGACTTTTACCACTGGAAGGCTGTATTTGAAAGCTTTGTGCCTTTTCTACATCTCACCTTTACAAAACACAGCATCACTATTATGTAGTTAATACTGACAGCATCATTGTGAGGTGAAAAGAGAAACTAAGACAGAAAAAATGCAGAGAAAAAGCAGTGATAGAACCAGAGTTGGAAATTAAGCTCTTCCAGGCATGCACTATGGTGTTTCATTTTTATAACACATCTAGCAGCACTCAGTTATTCCTCTGATGGTGACATTATGAATTGTGAGCTGGCTCTGTACTTATCAAACTTTATTGTTTGTTGTTGCTGTTTGTAAAAATCACGTGCAGAAAATGCAACAAGAACCTTCCCTGCTGGTGTGTGAATCAACCCAGAGCTGCTTCAATTGGCCGTGAGCAGATGGCCTTATGCAGAGGCAGCTTTATCTGGAATGAGATCCAGCCCTCAGCTGTTTGTCACCACCTCACCGCCTGAGCGAACTTGCCTTGCAGATTGGGTGTGATCATTTGATCAGATAATCACATTGAGTGCTTCCAAAAAGACAGCTGAGTTAACCTATGCTTATGAAATGAGTGATCTGATCTAACCCTGATGATTTTGTACCAAAAGAGTGAAGAGGACTTCTGTCTGCAGATCCATCAGGTCAGTCTCCCTAGTTAGAAGAAACATTAGCAGTAGCTCACAGAATCTCTTCCACTAGCACAGCTGTCAGTACAGTGAACATATGTCTGCAGTTTAAAATGCAGATCCATCTGTCATTTTGATGTCTACGGTAATCAATATAGGCCTGAAGTTGTAAGTATTCCCGCTAACTCCCCAGGGAAGACTGTGCACTGGCCAGGACAGTGCACATACTTCTAAGTACACAGTTCATACAGAAAAGAGCAAAATGCCTTTTATTTTTGAAGAAAAACCAAACTTCTCTGCATATCTTTCATGAGAGAGTTTTCTACACCAAGAGCTTCTGCACTGTTCCAAACACTTGCAGATGATGAATTAGGCATCATCCATATAAAGAGTGAAAAGCTTTAGAGATAGTTTTCAACCAGCAGCAATATATAAACAAGATCAGAAGCTAGCAGGCTGTCCTCTGATTGAAGTCCTTTAAGTACTACCTAGCCCTTGCAGGACCTAGCCAAGTAGCTCTGGAGATAACGGTAAGAACAAGAAGCAGCAACAATAGCTGCTGACCATACACTGGGGGTGGGGCTCGATTCAGAAGCCCAGATTACACTCAGGTGAGGACACGAAACGAGTAAGTACTGCATTTACTAAGAATCTCTCACTTCCACTGCAAATCATACTGGCAAGAGTATGACCAGATTCTGCTAGCAGAATTAAGCCTTCCCTTTGATAATACTTAAGCTCAGGACAAGGTTCATTCTAAAACAGGCACAGAAGTTCAGTATATACTAGACCAGTCCTGACACAGCTGGTTGACCGAACTTCTGCAATGGGTTAATAGCTTGTTCACAGTTTGCAGGGGGGAAAGTCATGATGATTATCTGCTTACTTATTTATCTTATCATTTAAAGTTGCCACCAACACAACAGCAGTTCAAAGGACCTTTAGCCTTGAGAAGTATGAGTAATAGTCTCCATAAAACAAGTGGGCAGCTCTCCTGTGAATGGTGCAGCACTGTAGAGACTGAAACATACTGGCTCGATGTTCAGCTAGTATTACATCAGGACAACCCCACTGAACTCATCAACTTACTGTCTTTATTGCACATTGTGTATTTGATAAGTGACCTATTACCATTGCAAACTATTGCCTCCTTACTAACTATACTAGTTTAAGTTCTGTATAGTTTCTATGATTTATCCTCCTCCATTTATGTGACTGATTTGCCTTGCATCCTTAAGGGTGCATGAGTAACATGATCAGAATATATTTTAATGCAAAGATTTACTCTAAAGAATGTATAAAACTAACTCTATTTGAAAACTCCATGCTTATTGTCTGCAACAATTTTTACAATCTGTGTGGCCTGTAGAAAAGTGAAAAGATACTATTTGTATTGAACACTACTCGTGCAAATGAAGCATAACATGGTACGTAAGTATAGCAAATCAAGTTGAGCTGTGTTTTGCCAATGTATCATAGCTGCTTAAGCCATCCAGTGACAGCTGCATACACAGGTCTAATTGATTGTAACTTAGTAAGCAATCTGCAGGTAAAACAGGAGGAATGGATTCCTGCTCTGCTGGCTTTACGGCAATTCCAGGATCAAACTGCACCAAAATGCAAGAAGCAGGGCAGGTAAGTAAGATACTGTCATTTTCTTATAGTCCAAAAAACATGGCCCCAGATAAAAAGACCCCAAATTGTCCTGTTTTGTTTTTTTTTTAATTGGATTTAATAAATAAATAAATAATATTCCAAGTAAGGAAATCCCTTTTGAAAAGGCATTTACAAGTTTCTGATAATTGAATCCCTCTATTTGAAATAGAAAAGCTGTCCAGCTTTTTCTCCAGTGTGATGAAGAAATGCATGTTTCACTTCATGATGATGAACACTTTAAAGAACACTTTTAACAGCTTGTCTCTGGAAATGAAAATCCAAACCAGGAGCTTACAGTAATTCAATACAGAGCAGTTTTATTGCCCTCTGGCTTTCAAAGTGTGATTGGCAGAGGCCTACCCTGGGCCACGCTGACTTATTTGAATAACGTTATTCCACTTAAAGAATACCTACATTAAACATCAAACACTCAGATTGTTTGGCACAGTAACTGCTGAAGTCCATCCTTTGGCTATAGGACTCAAATGTACTTGATGTTTGAACAGTTCCTATGCATGTGGCTTTGACTGCACCAGTATTTGAAGCCTCAACAGTACAAAAGATTAATAGAGGGTAACAGAATTCAAGCAGTGGGTCAAACTGTGGTGGAGAAAGCTAAAAAGTCACATGCCAGTGAGCATCCTCAGTCCCACTTGCAACAGTTCCTACACTAATGCAAGCCCCTGTTTATACCATCATTGCTTATGAGACCACAAATGGGAGGAGTGATGCTTACAGAAGAAGGAGAACAGAGCACAAGATGTCTATAGCCATTTATATCTTATGCATTGGGTTGGAGCAGAATATTTTCTTTTCAAAAGCTGACTGAAGACTGACTATAAGTCCATTATGTGTCAGGGCAATAATGAATGCCTGGGCTGCTTCCCTTTGCCTGGGAGACCCCTGGAAGACAGAGCCGTTTCACTGGTCTCAGGCAATAGTCTGGTAAAATAAGCAGTCCCTGCTAAAACAAGACTTAGATGACAGCATAAATCCTTTTTCTTCCTCCATATAGAAAGAAACATTTTTGCCTAGTCTCTCACAAGTGAGACTTCTTGAGGGGTGTACGGCATGTTTACTTCAATGGCAACCCCCATGAATCAATTCTGCAAGAAGCACTCCTCCAGTGCTCAGATGCCTCTGCTGTTATTCAGGGTTCCTTCTGTCATAGACAGCTATTCAGGCACAATGGTGAGTAAAGTAAAAACAGTGGCTAGTCCATCAGCAGCGAGCAACAGAAAGCACAGACCAGAAATGGGATGTGAGCCAATGCTTGTGTCTCGGACATGCTACCTGAAAGTTCATCATCTGGATACAAGGCTATCAGTAAACAAACTTCAGAAAGTCACTGACACATTGCAAACAGAAGCATTATACAGAGGGCAGCTTTCAGTAAGGCCTGAACTGGAATCCCTTCCATAGTCTGTATGTTCCCTTTCCTACAAAGACTTCAAGCGCGGTCATTTGGATCAACATACAATATGGGAAAACCCACTAAGTCTAAGTAATCCAGGCTCACCACTGAATGTAAAGAGGGAGGAAAGTAGAATTTTGTGCACAGCCTTTGTCATCAAGAAGCATGTCAGCCTGCACAGAGACCAGAGGACGGGCCAGGAGAGACAGCACTGCCTGAAGGGATCCCTGGTTGTGAGGTTCCTCAGCACCAGAAAGCCCTGCCGCAGCATTCCTTCTCTAAGACAGCAGCCCAAAAACACTTACATGATTCTGTAACAGGAGAGACAAAATACCCCAGAAATAACATTACTGAGGGAAAGAGACACAAATTCTATGGTTTCTACGCTTTTTATTTCTCTAACTGACACATTCGTTGGTCCTTTAAAAACAGAGTCATAAATAAAAAGTACCGCAGTACAAAACTCTGTCCTTTCCTGGAGAATCACAATAAAATCAGACAGTAAGAGAAGAGCAGCTAGGGTAGCTCAGGACATGTGCAGCATATTTGAGAAGAGTAGAAGAGCTTGTCTTGAAGAGGCTGTGAAGACATGACATGTTTCTTAAGAAACACATTACTGGGATAAAGACTGGTTACGGAAAGAAATAGTTTGTTAAAGGCCTAACGTATACACAAATGAGTGTAACAGTCTGATTGGGGATAAACTTGGGCTGGGAATCACAAGATGATATTTCATGGTCACGGCAGGGAGGTTCAGGAACAGCTCTTCAATAGATGAGGAGAGGACTGGAAAACAGACTGCTTCAGAAGTTACCTGACCAGATTATGGAAGGAAGGAGCTATGACACAGTCGTCAGCAACAGTTACTGACCCAACAAGGCCCTTTGCAGAACCTCACAAGCACCAAGCTCCCAGGTCAAAAGGATCCTCTGCTACTCAGACACCAGTGATGTCAGCACTACAGTGCACACAGGGACAAACAGGATCCTCATGAGCTGGGGAGTCTCTTTGTGCACAGCACATTCCCAAAGCCTCCACTCTCTAAGGTTGACTGTGGCCTCTCCAAGCTTACATTCCTATGTCAAACTTATTGTGGCTTGTATTGCAGACTCTTCTCTTTCCTTTTTTGACTCACTGTCTAAGACAGGAATGTTTAAGAGAACTGGAAAGGCCATACAGATTGTATTTAAACTGCAGTGAAGAGTGATAGAGGGACAATGGCATTCAGCAATCCCTGCAGGTCTTTGAAGGAGCTTTAGAATGAAGCAGGTAAACTACAGAAAACACGTAATCTATTATTAGGAGTTTGCCTTAGACGGCTGCAAGTGGTTAATACAGTAGCTAAGGATTAATAGCAGGCATTGACTTGATGGTTATAAAAATAGTTAAGGGCATGGGATAGGGATAGAACAGCTCTGCTGCCATGTGGTGCTTACTGAGCTGTTTAGGATTCCTGAAAAGTGTGAACAAAGCCCAACTAAACAAAAAAGTCCCAAAAGGCAATATACTTAAACACTTTAAATAACTTTTATAAAGCCTTCTGAAAATAAGAAAGCAGCAAAGGAAACTTCAGTGGAAAGCTATCTCATGGATTAGCAACTGGCTTTGCAAAAAGAATGCAAAGAATAAGCTTAAATTGATATTTTTGTGTGCTGACAGATTAATATTGCTGCTACCCAGAATTCAGTAACATACCTAATATTGGTTCAGTTAATATCTTAAGGAGCTGCAGCCAAGTGGGGATTGGAGAAGTAGAAACAGCACATGGACATTCACTGTTCTTTTTTAACTGCTTAATTAAATGAGTGGTTACTCAGCTGTTTCCCAGAGAGGACCTGAAGAGAAAGCAAAATGCCATTGTATTTTTCCATTGAGAGTTTTTTCATTGCACTCTTCTAAGCTGTCCCATTAAGAGGTCAGGTATATTTCTCTCTCCCTTCAAAGAAATCAGCAGAGTTCAGGAGACTGCCAGCATCATACACTGAATATCAAACAGAACCATGCTTCCATCTTGTCATTATCCACTGGACTTTCCCTTACAGGAAGAGATACTAGCCAAGAATCGTGGCAGAAATACAAATCCTTGAGTACTTCATTCTTGTGTGAGATATTCAGGAAACCAATCAGGACAGAGTGCCCCAGCACTGCGCTGTTTTCTGTGCAAGTATTCAGAGTACAAGGGCTTAGCAGCTACCAAGAGGATATAAGGAAAATGATGTGACAGGAGTCAGAGAGCTTACTGAGACTTAATGATAAGATAGGATGCCCACTTTCTATCCCACCTTTACACATCTCAGAAACAATCAGACTTGGTTCTTAAAACAGAGCTGATAAATGCATTTATTAAAGACACCAGAAGAGTACAGGAGAGTACCTAGAGGATTTAGTAAAAAGTAACTGAGTGGCATAATAACAGACGAAACTCAAACATGAAGCATGAAGAAACATCCTGCAATGAACTTTTGGAAGACAACAACTCAGCCACAAATGGATTTTAAAATGCTTGTTACCTCCTGAAGGAATGATTTCAAAATAATTGCAGATTCCTGCATTTTGCTCTGCCTCTAGCAGCATTCAGGAGAAATTAAATGTTAAATTGCAGAGGAGACAGAACATTATGTTCTTTCATATGCCTTGTGTATCTTGCATTTAGTTTTGTTCAGCACATTTCATAAGTAACAAAAAGCAAAATAGTCTGGATAAGAGCAATAATTATTAAAAAGGGGGCATTAGTTACACTCAAAGAAAGATATGTGAAAACTGAACTTGTTTCTGGGAAAAAAAACCCCAAAACAACAAAACAAAAACACAAGAAAACCAAAGCAAGACAAAACAAAACCCCACACAACCAACCAATTCCAACAACAACAAAATAAACAAACCAAAGAAATGTGTTATGAGTACATACTGCATTTACTACAGAAAACTTTCAGCAGTAATTTGTATCATGTTGCTGTAAGCCCCTGAATGAAGAAGCTCCAGGATTTTTTTGTTTGGTCAAATTCACCAGACAAAAGAAGAAACTTAGAAAGTACATTGTAATTTACTTGTTTAGTTTTCTACTCGGAATATGACAAAAGCAAAGAGCTTAATATAAATTTAAAAAAAAACCAACAACAAAGGCTTAGAGACACTTTTAGGTATATCCTAGGAACATAAGAAAAATATCTACAATGCTAGTAGTTTTGATTAAGTGTTCCCAGTGCTCTGAGACTTCATGCCTTAGGATAATAAACTCATCCTGGGCAGTTTTTAGTGTCTGCAAGGCATCCAGCATTGAGCATTGTCAGAAACAGTACTGAACCACTAATCTGTTCTGATAAAACAGTTGACACATTCCTAAAGTCATATACAAAAACAGACAATGAAGCTGGGATATTAAAACCTGATTCTAAAACTACCAGCCACCTGATTACTGGGTTATAAGTCTTGAAAACTTGACACAACAGGCAGCAAAACTATCCTAAGATATCTGCAGGGAGGAATCCCACCTGTCCCCTGACAAACATCCCATGGGTGCTACCATCTGCCACAGTGACATCCTATCAGTGAAGATGGCCTGCAGATCTAGGAATCATGCTCTCTCATGACTTTGTCAGGCTTCACATTCCACAGCTCCTCCTGCTGCTATACTCAGAGCCTTCACAGCTCTGCAGAGGACTGGGTAGACACTCAAAAGCATTAAACCTACCACAGTACACTAGTTTTACTTCTATGGGAGAACAGAGCTAAATCTGCCAGTTTATGGCCTTGTATCTACTCATATTATAAATGGTTTCTCTTTTGAAAATCCTAAGGTAAGCAAAGCTTTTATTTTTTAAGACTCTCATCTGAATTGTGGGGGGCCATGCTCATGCTCTTATTCCATGACAGGTCCTCCTGTCTGGCCTGTAGCTTAAACACAAGAACTGTGTAGGTTTTAGTAGATTACATATAGCATATCATCATTACATAAGGAGACCGAACCATACAAATCTCCTTACAAAAGGAGTCTTAATTTGGAGCTTTTCTCAGGGCTAAGTTGATGCTTTGGAAACCAGTTTGATAGCATCTTCATTTAAGCTGCTGCAGAAGTACTTCTTACTCTATAGTTTGGGATTATTCAGAAGATAATGTCCCAGCTGATCATGAAAATGAGAGGACAGTGATCTTTAGCTCCCACTGATAGACAAAGCAAATGTATTATCAATGTAGGCAATTGCCACCCCCTTCAAACAGGATATGGCTGAAATTTTTCCATTTGATTCATTAGAAAGAAAAATAATTTTTTAACAAGTTGAAAATGTGGTATCTTTGACCAATAGGTTCCACCTCATGGCCTCAATTTCTACTTTTAGGCGGCAAGTAATTGGTCAAAGCTACCACATTTTGGCAATCTTCCAGCTGCCTGCTCTGCTTCACACTCTGGCTGGATAAGCAGGTGTCTCTTAACTTGGGTTACCATGTCATTCTTTGGGTCGCTTACTGCAATAGTGAGCAACATTGCCTCACCCTGTGCCTAACTGCAGTCCACAATAACATACTGGTCGGGCAATTCTCAGCCTCCCTGTTCACCTGAAACCTCTCATAATAGAATATCATTTGTTTCTCCTAGTGCCAAGTAGTTGCATCCACCGCCCTACAAAACTCACTCTCCAAAACCGCAGGAGGAGCAGATATGGAAAGAAGTCTGAAGTTCCGCCTTCATCTGCTAAAATCAAGTCCGTCAACTCACTCTGCACCCTGGGGTGCAGAAAATATTTCTATGTCCCATTCCCAAATATTTTATCTTTATAACATAGACCTGTGACAATGCAGTAGGAGTTCTTTTTAATTTGAGAATGGCTTTTACCTTTTCAATAATGGAAAATATGCATTGGATGCGATCCAGATACTCAAATCAGTATAACACTAGTCATTTAAAACCAAGAAATTTCACAAGGCTGTCTGAGACAACTGCACTAAGCATAAATATGCTGCCATAAGAAATTACTATAAACAGAGCTTAAAATAAAACCAAGATTTGTTTGACAAAAACATTACACAAAAGTAGATCCTATGCACAAATTTAGCTTTGTCTTAAGAAACCTAATATGTAGTGAGCCTTAGCAACTGCACCATCTCAGAGACTCTGCCTTTCCAGCTGTTCCCTGTCTTAGAGTGTATAAAACACAGCAAGCAGCAAAAATCAGAGGCACACTATTCATCAGGGGTTTGTACTCACTCTTCAGTCTATAACGTCTTCCATCTTTGTTCCTCACCCGCTCGGGTGAACAGATTCCCATCTTCCATCCAAATGCCCTGTAAAAGACATAATAAACATAAAGCCATCAATATGTTCTAAGAGGCAAGATTTGCACTATAACAGTGTTGAAAAGCAACCCTCAAAGCATATGTTTGCCACTGCAGAATGTTTTTGAAGGATCCTAGCATTAAGAATTTTTCATGCCCAGCTCAGAATTGCTCTTTCATGTTGATAAACCAGACTTTGAAACAAACTATGGAGAGATACACCTTTCTCCTGAACAATTTCAAAGGCAAAGATTAAACAAAAAAAACCCCAGGTCTTCTGAACAGCTTTCAGTACAATTCAGAAACCATAATGGTGCAAACTAGTCAGTACCGTTTTGTGATGAGGCAAGATTAATGACTCAGGTAATAACTCAAGTTCTTTCTTAAAACTGACTCAGTCCACTGTGACAGTGGCACAAATCATGGACTCACCAACACTGTCACAGAGAGCTGATAACTAGCAGCAGCTCAGGCGTGGTCCACGTCCACGTGGTAGAAGGATGAAAAGAGGCCAAGGTACTCAAGCACTTAATCCCTAATGATTTCAACACAAGAAATGGGTTCTAAGGTATTTGTCAAAGACCAAACAAGAAAGTTATCACACAACTGAGAAAAAAAAAAAAAAAAGTATTCTCCCAAGTTCCAGTCTAGTACCATAAGGCAGTGCCTCTCAGAAAGATCTGTTTGACTCTTTTGCCACATTTCCTTTAGCATCGCACTTCACACATTTGAGCTATTTTTCCTTCCTTCAGGACAGAACAACACAGCAGTAATTGTGATTGCAAAATAACTATTATTCCAGTGTGTAATGGTCTCAGTTAGTAAAAAGACAAAGGTGTAACCACAGTGAATAATTGTAAGACTAAAATACAAACCTTCTAGGCGAACCACAACAAGGCAAGCAGGCTAATGTATCTATGTAGGAAAGTAATAGTGCATTGAAAACATGCCCTGAGTTTACTGCAGCAATTCAAACCCACAAAGCCAGAAAAGCCCTGACTTCGTCTTCAGCATTGCCCCTGGAAGTCCCACAACATATTCTGTCCTACTGAGGAAGTCATACGAGAGATGCGGGATTCACACTAACATACACTACAGATGCCACGTTTAGCAGAGAACGGTCACATTTCACTGTTCGATTGTCCTGACGCAGAATGTTTCAAAAAGTAAAACTGGGCACCTTGAACAACCCCCTTCCTGCACCTTCTGCTTTACTCACAGGCCAGCTCTTACCACTGTGTTACTCCATATTTACACTTCATAGTGCCTCAGTGAGTTTAAAAAGTAAGTCAAGTCCTCTCCCTTTGAGACACCTCTTCTTACTGGTGGAAACGTATCTTCTAAACTCGTATATATTTCTATCAGGCAGAATCTCTGCTTCCACTAACACTAGAGTATGCAAACCCACTAATATTCTCTTTATGTCATTTACACCTTCATGAAAGGGTATTCCCTCATGACTGCTGGTAGACATCTGCACAGACAGAGAAGACAACAGTTCATTTTACAGACTGACTTTTAGTATATAAATCTTTAGAATTGAAATCCTCACAGGTTGGGTAAATTCCCTAAGAGCATTATTTCCTTACTTTGAACATTTAACAAAAAATTATTCAACTTTCTTGAATTAAGGCGCAGTTTTCAAAAACAGCTTTCTGAAGAAAAACAAAATGACATTGCTCACCCCTCCACATGCCTCAGAAGAGCTAACCGTGAAGCTCAACATGCAGTGCTCAGTATGGAGCATATGTATTTATCAGGTAAAACCCAACAGAAATGAAGAAAGTTAAGAGATGCTTGAAGTGTGTGTTCTGTGAAGAAAGTCTGAATGGATGCCTGTGAGCATTAATTCACATCAAGTGCATGAAGAAGCTCAAGAACTTACTTTATTGTAATTTCTTAAAGAAACTTACAAATTTTGGCTTCTTCCTCTTTTAACAGTAAAAGAGACCAGCAGTCTTATAACAAGTCTTGTGATACTAAGTTACATACATCTGGCTCTGGGAATCATATAAGATGCAGAAGCGTTCGTAAAAGAATCTACAGTCCTTACATTCACAATAAAAAGTCTAAAGCCATCAGTGCATCATGAAGGTTCAAAACTAAATGCCAACAGAGAATGCCTTTCGTTTTTTAACTAGTATCTTTCCAGTCAACCTCACAATTCTGGGATTCTGACAGGATTTGAGGTTTGACGTGGGCAACAACTGAAGTAAAGATGCCAATTTGAAGTGGTTCCATTGCACACGTTACCCCACTCTCTATGAGGTACATTAATTTAGCTGTGTATTGGAAGCAAATTAGTTTTATTGTGGTAACTGTACTGTCAAGATTCTAGTGTTAATTGTTTAAAGTTTAGGAGCATATTATGTATATACCTTGCCATGAAATGTTACAAACTGCATGTATCTTATGCTCTTGGACTTCACAAGCACTGGAAAACTGCACTCTCTCCAATTTAGGAAGTCTTCATTTGCCAAATATTCTTAAGAACTGTGGGCAAAACTCTGACACCAGAGTAACCTTTGATGCATTTTTACCCTGTCCTCATTCCCTCTTCATCAGCAGTTCAGATGAGTGCTGCTCCAAAGGGCAACTCCAGGAGCACGCTTGTAACAGCTCCAGAGTAGTATAAAAGCACACACACACACACACACAAAAGTTTTTCAAATGGCAAGCACTGGGAAATTCTCACAATTTTTGTCCACAGCTAAGGCAAACAGTCCACCTCTTCTAATCACGGACTTTTCATCACTGGGCATTATGACAACAGGCTTTTTTGACAGCTCTTCCTCCTCCTCGCCAAGGAGAGAGAGACAGTGGCCACGTCTGAAATTCGCTGTTTCAATTCCAAGTCCGTAACGTTGGAATATCGACACATCCTCCTCAAGCACCACAAGGCTGCCCAGCCCGCTGGGAAGACCGCTGGGGCCTCAGTTTCTTTCCTTGCGGCGGTCCCTCTCGCATAGCCCTCATCGCCCTCAGCCCGAGGTGGCTGCAGCATCCCACACGGGCTGCAGCATCACAGCTGCCCGCCCATGCGGCGGCGGCCCCCGGCCAGCCCTTCTCCCGCCCGGAGCGGCTTCCGCCACCTCTCCGGGCACCCGTGACAGAGGTTTGCTCAGCCGGGAGCTGGGCAGGGGGGGTGGGGGGTGTGTGGCGTGGCGTGGCACGGCACGGCACGGCACGGCCCCGGGCCAGCCCCCCGCGCGCCGCCACGCGGCCGCCCGAGCCGCTCGCGGAGGTCTCAGCCCGCTCGGGGCGCCGCGCGACCTTTGCTCCACCGTTCGCTGTGCGCATGTGCCCGGAAACTGCTCCCTCTCCCGCGCGCCCCGACGTTCCTTACGTACCAGAGTGACGCCGAACGCCATTTCGCAGGGAGGGGGAGGAAGTCGGGGACCCGCCGACTCAGCCTACCCCGCTAGCCGCCGGCGCCTTGACGTTGCCTGTGGTGGGCGAGTGCCGTAACCAATCAGAGGTCCACGGGCCGGTAGTTGATTGGTTATCGTGTCCGGAAGGGCGGGCTGAGTGCCGGCACTGCTTGGTTGCGGCAACACCGGCTTACATAGGGCGGAGTACGGCGTGTCCTTGGGCTCAGACACCGGACGGTGCGGGAGTTACCCGAGTTGTGGTTATCGCTGTGGGCGCAGCGTCAGCGGGGCGGCCGGACAGGCAGGTGCGGGCAGCAGCTGGGAGCGCGGCTTGGCACTGGGCCTTATCCGGCCGGCGTCAGGGCCTGGCACTGGGGGTCGGTGGGACTGTTAGTCCCGAGGGAGTGATGAGGCAGCCGGGCGGGAGCGGGTGAGGGACGGCGAGGTGAGGCCGGGCGGGAGGTGCTCTCGTCTGTTCTGAGACTGCGATTCCCGCTTTCTCGGGCGAGACGTGGGAGCACGGGGTCGCGACCTAAGGAGGTGGCCGAGGTGCGGCAGAAGGTCACCGCGGGTCCTAGCGGCCCTGCCTCGGGTGGCTGCAATCCGGGAGACCAGAGGGGCGGTGCGGGAGCGGGGGGACCCGGCCTGCCCGGACCCTGCCGGCGGCCTATCGAAGTCGGGGGTGCCGCGGCCAGGCCTGCATGCCCTTGCGGAGTGAGCGCGCCAGCCGCCGCACTGGGGTTGTGCCGGGGTCGTGCCAGGCTCGGGCTGCTTGCCTGGAGGGCCGCCTGGCTCCGGGAGCCTGCTCCTCGCCTCAAGGTCAGCCCTCGCAGTTAGAGCCGGCGCTGGAGCTGCGGTTGCCCTTGGGTGCTCTCGCCACGCCGCCTGTAAATAGCGTTGGTTCTCGGGAGGCATCCCGGCCCGTGGCAAGCGGGTAGCGGGCCGGCTCCGTGTCTGCCGCCCTCGGCTCCTTCCAGGGTAGTGTGCTGGTGCGCTTTTCCAGCTGAGATGTGAAAACATGCAAACGTTCTCGTCCCTTTAGACAAGGTTATTAATGAATAGGAAACTTTCCTGTTATAAATATGCAAGCTGTATATGGAAGTCCTGTTCAATTTACTCTTCAGGAATTATCTCTGTACTGTTTAAATACTGTGGGGCAATTACTTAGGCTCAGGGAAGGTTTTCTGGCTCTTCAAGTGTGTTTATAACCTTGCTGCCTTTTATGTAGTGTGATGACTTTATGCTAATCTTCAAACCCAGGAGCTATAGCTTGTGGATAAAAGGTGTGATGGAGAATTACTAGACTGATAGGCCTTATGTGTGGTTTTGTAAACCAACGGGATGCTTTTAAAGTTTCTGTTGAATAGATGACCTTGAAATCGCAATACTGACCTCTGTATGTGCTCTTGGTCTAGTACTGAAAATGGGAGATATTGAGAAGGGAAAGAAGATTTTTGTCCAGAAATGTTCCCAGTGCCATACAGTTGAAAAGGGAGGCAAGCACAAGACTGGACCCAACCTGAATGGCCTATTTGGCCGCAAGACCGGACAGGCTGAGGGCTTCTCTTACACGGATGCTAATAAGAATAAAGGTAAAC
Organism: Actenoides hombroni; assembly: GCA_024336885.1. Classification (NCBI taxonomy): domain Eukaryota; kingdom Metazoa; phylum Chordata; class Aves; order Coraciiformes; family Alcedinidae; genus Actenoides; species Actenoides hombroni. The sequence goes on from WUAM01000143.1 coordinate 32,783,752, forward strand.
CTAAAGCTGCTCTTCTGAGTTACTAGGGACAAAAATAATTTGGTTTTCGATGGTTGTTCTAGAAGTACTGAAATCTGCCCAAAAGTAAAGTAATACGGAAGACAAGAATATAAATGTGCTTGTTATTTTAAGTCACTGTTTTGTTTTTTCTTCTCTCTAGGTATCACCTGGGGTGAGGATACTCTGATGGAGTATTTGGAAAACCCAAAGAAGTATATCCCAGGAACAAAGATGATTTTTGCGGGTATTAAGAAAAAGTCTGAGAGAGCAGACTTAATAGCATACCTCAAAGTTGCCACTGCGAAGTAAAAGTTATCTGCTGCCTTATTTATTTCACAAAGGAGATGGCAATGGAAATGTCTGTGCTGAGATTGGTTTTTAAACTTTCTATTTTTACATTTATTGCATCTAACCTTAAAATCCGTCTTGCCCATCAGATAATCTTGCTCGTGGTGGGTCACTGGAGTACACACTTGTTTGGCAGCCTTTAACTTAATGGAAACTATGTAATTGGGTTGATTTAAATGACTATAATGTTCAGTCATTCTTGATCACAAAATTAAAAAGAAAATAAAATAAACATTTCCTGCCTCTTCATTGTTTATAAAATATCTCTGTATAATCAAATCAATTGAGTAATTGTCAACAGCGTAATAGCTTTGACAGCCCAACTCTTCCAGATTAAAAAAGCAGGGTGGGTTTTGACATCTTCCACCATACATTTTCTGTTACATTACTTTTAAAGGTTAAAAAAACCTCCCAACTGAAACAACAAAAAACTAAAACACACAATAAAAAGACAAAGGCTTAAAAAAACCCTAAAATATTTTTCTAAATTTAATCAGTGCTAGGTGTTGTGATATATATTATTAATTTGTCTAAAGCTTGCAGTAAGAATGTGTTTCATCTGACTTCAGTACTAATGGCAGTTGTGCCCAGACACATCTAGGGGAAGCATATTACCTCATTTGTCCAAACTTTGGCAGCTGCATGCACCAGTACAGTATAACTCCCTTTCTGAAACATCTTCATTTAAAAAAAAATGTTATTGAAGCCCTTTGTCCAGTGAATCTTCCAAAACCAGCCATTCGTGGTGTAATGAACAGAAAAACATCCTGTTCTGGAAATAAAAGTGCTAAAGACCAAGCTGAGAGTTATTAAATCTTAATTCAGCAGAAGTATTCACCTAAAATCTACTGTTACAGGTGATTTCAGATGGAGATGTACAGGAATAAATGTGCTGGTAGATTGAAGGGAAACAGTTTTCCTCTGTGCCTGGCTGGAGCCGATGTCGTTACTCCTGAAGGTTCTGTTTCGCACAGTGTAAAGTATTTTTAATGTTTTAACTGCATTTTTTTTTTTCATACCAAGAGAATTGTTCAGATGAATGTATTTACTGTGTACTAACAGTAAGGCATAACTCAGAGCAATCAATACTGTAAATTAAAAAAAATAAATTAAAAGTCTCGTTTGCTGTATGTGTCTGAAATTAAGCGAAAAACAGTGGGTGTGTGGAAAGTGGAAAGTTGGGAGTCCAGCTTTACATCGCTAGGAAACAAGACAAGTAAATGTTAAGGGAGTTGGTCTGAGAAGTACTTACACGTGTGGTGAAGTTAGAAAGTATTTTGGACTAGAACTAGCAAAGCTAAGTTCTTCCACCAGTGTTCTCTTCATCAGCACTTCTGTTGTCTTTCCTGTCTGGGACAGGGGAAGAAAAAGTAGCTTGAGAGCTGTAGCTGTGCTGTGAGAGCAGCTGAATTTGAGTTGTGTCAAGTGGAACAGTGTGCTTAAAGACTGAGTTGCAAAGGGCTGTTATTCAGAATTAATGAGTGAAAATAATGAAGATTATTAGTAAGTTGTCTTAATGATCGCCCATATGTGTTGTGGTTGGCTTGTGGTTTGTTTTTTTTTCCGAACTAAAAGTGCAAACAGCATTTCTTGCAAACAGGAAGGCAGTCTCAGTATTAACCAACAGCAGCTGCTTTATTAAATGCTTGTTAAGGGATACCTTCAAATTGTAGTCAGTTATTTACTGTTTGAATGTTCAGAAGTGCTGTTCCTCATAGCACCTGTGCAGAACTTGGTTCACACTGTGCCAAAATCCTGAGAGAGTAGTTGTAGATACAGTAGGTAACCTTACCCGGTTCTGTGGTCCTCTGGAATTACGGTGGATTGCACAGAGAGTTTGTTGTAGGGGATTAAAAAAGATTTTGTAATCTCCAGGGTGCTGCTCTGCCCTAGTTGAGCTGGAGAATGACTGCAGAGAAGAGGATTTTATGGTAAGATGCCATTTAATTACGCATAGGCAACGATTTACAAAAAAAAGTTAAGTTTTTAATTGTCAGAAAAACTCCTTCAGGAGAAAGCAGAGTTGATCCTTCGTCCAAAGTAAGTAGAGGATGCAATTTAGCTTGGCTTGTTCTATCCGTGCATCTCAGAGACCTTGGTACAAAAACAAGTGCAGCTTATATGTACCGCTGAAGAGGGAGAGAGTTGTACTTTTTAGTTCTAGATTGGGGATGGATTCTTGTTTACATTTGTAAGGAAAAGACCCTTCCGACCTTTAAAATTCTATCTTTCTTTCTATGTATACAGCCCTAGACAGCAGTGGCTTTTAAAATTAGTTGTAGCAGATAATCAGCAGCCATTTACCACTGGCCAAGCACAATACTGCAGTATTTCTGCTAGTGTATCTAGAAATAGAAGGTGGTTTGATTATCATTTGTTGGGGTAAGTGTTAGTGCAAGTGTCTGAGTAGGATTTTTGGAGGGTGGGAGGGAGACGTCTGGATTGGTTGTGGAATCAAGGTTTGGTTCTTTGATTTCTAGTTTTATAGAGTAGGAGGAATGGGGCTTGCCTTTGTCCCATGAAGTAGAAAGTTTAGTGTTTTTGTTTCTGATCTCAGTATCACCCTAGATGTTTGGTATTTTGGTACTTCCTGTACAGTTCCAAATTAGGGAATCAAGGCACCATTGCCAAACATTGCACCATCCCATAAAAATGGTTCTTGGTTATGAGTTTACAGATTTGATGAAACATGCCTTTAAAACTGATCTTGTACTATTTTCACATGTAGTTATGCAAATGTATAAGGACTGTCAATGTCAGGAATGACTGGAAAAAGGTGAAATTCAAAAGTACACTTTTTCACAGTATGATTTTTCAAAACCAAAATTAAATGGGTAGGATACTTTTAAAATAGAAGTTATTTGTGCATCCCAGTGAAATTCAGTGATACAGAAGCTCTTTTTTATTTAGTCTTAACAATTCAAGTGTAATCACTCTACAAACAGCTAAGTTTGGGAACGTTCCATTCGTAGCCATCCTTGTAATTATAAAAAATCAGTTAAAGATCTGTTCATTTTAATAGATCTAATGTTGGGAGGGATTATATAATACTTTGCTTTTTTGGGTATAAAGTACAGTATCAGTGATCCAAAACAAATGTGATACATTGTACTTTTCTAACAGGGCAGAAGAGAAGTTAAACAGCTAGTAGTCAAGAACTATTAGATATTCTAGTCTCTTATGTATATCAAAGGCCGTTAAAGCGCACACATTTACCTCTGCAGTAAGCCTCATAATTTGCCTTAAAATACGTCTTAAAAACTCTTCCATGGCCAAAGCCAACAGAAGTCTCTGTGTTGCTGCGTATAGGATGAGTCGAACTGTTTCAAACCGATACCCTGCAAACCAGGTTATTCTGGGAGTTGAGCAGCCCAGAGCTAACAGTAGGAAATGTTAAGCCTGGGGAAGAGCATGAAATCCTGTGCCTTTCTGGTGCTGTAGTGGCGGAGTCAGGACTCCAGGTAGTTACCGCCATCAGCTCATGGCTCTTCGTGACTTGCATGTAAGTACTTGCATGTTTTTTCCAGAATTGTTCTTTGGATCTGAGATACAGAAAATATGATAGTCACCTTTTGAATAATTAGTTTCTGGTTAGAGGTCTTACAGGAGTTAGGAGATGTGGATGACGTGTTTGATTCTGTGACAGGATACAGAGTCACTTCCCCAAATTTCCAAGAAGGCTCCATTAACCACCAAACTGAACCTGTGCACTGGGAGGAAGATGCTCTGTAGCGCAGTGTTCAAAACACGTATCTTGGAGCAGGGGAGAAGGTGTGCTCTTTCCAGGTTGTTTATGCATTTAATTTTAAACAGTCTTGAATAAAAGTAAACCTGGCAGTGGAGATCAGAAGTTGGTTTCTCATTATTGCTTTTCACTGCTACTTGCTCAGGCAGTGTTAGTCCCTGCTGTGTTCCTTTCAGAATCACCCACTTTCCAGGTGCATCTTCTCCTCCTCACTCTCCATGTGTTAAAACATAGTTTGTATGTAAGACTGTGCTGTCCCCGTCTTACCACACTTCTGGTCTTTTGGTCATAACCACTAAAAAGCTGCTGACAGAAACATCGAGTAATGTTCTCATCCTTACAGTGGTGTGCAGAAATTCACTGCTGATGTCCCCATTCAGTGATGAGTGTCTGGTGACAATTTCTTTTTAAGATGTCTGGTGGTTCTTTATGCGGCACTGTCTTTTTCTCAATTTTTAGTACAGCTAATTAAAGCAGGTAAAGAGTTTTATATGGATTTTGCCTGCAGTATATCTCGGGATTTTTTTACCGTGAACTGCAGCATGATGACATGGGCATTCCTGATGTGTAGTGCTTCCAGACAAGTAGGAAAAATTCACCACATACGCTGAATTCTTGAAACATCATTGGTGTCACCTACATGTTGCCTCAAGAACCTGGTGCTCTCACCCAGGTTTCATTACAGGAATGTGCCTGCACTGATTGAAAGCAGCCTCTCCCTGAAAGCATTTGTAGTGTTTCTCCTACTGCCAATTCATTGTTAGGGAACAGAGATGACTGGAAATCAGGTTTCTATGTATCTTACCACGTTTCTTACGGGACCTTGCCTTTTTATTTCCAGTTACTCTGTCAGTTTGCTTGCTCTCCGTATTAGATCTGGAGTTCTTCCCAGTGCTATATTTAAAGGAAAGATACTACATTTTCAACTCACAGATTTTTGCTGCAGTGACTGATTTATTTCTGATTCTCATATAGAAATTGGTTAGCTTATCCATCTGGTCTTTCTCTTCTCCATTTTACCTGTTACTGTTACAATTTCCACCTCTTTTTTTTTTTTGTAGTGGTTAAACTGCAGGCAGTTTCTTACACTTAACTATTCAAGTGCGCTCCTTACTTTACACGTCTCTACTCTGTAGTGAACTGTCAAAGTTTCTAGGTGAAGATATTACTTGGAAGTCCTTTTTTTCACTGTCTTATTCATTGTTTAATTGTTTTGTTTTAATTCACTGCAAAGGATTTACTTAACTATCCCTCACACAATGGTGTTGTATTATTTTGTACAGACCACTGTTTTGGACCCAGATGGCCTTATGTACAAGGATTTTGTCCTTCACAGGGTTACCTGAGAAATAGTCTTTTCTTGTGAGCCTCAAACACGTGCTTCCAAAAAGCAGTCATGGTAAGGGCTGAGAAACTTCTCTAATTGGCACCACTTGATCAGTTCCTTGCTTGCACCAAATGAACAGGAGGGGGAGCCAATGTACTAAAAAGCCGTAAAAGAAATCATAACATGCACTCGAACGCAATTTTGAGCAAACCTCGGACAGTTTGAAAGACGAAGTTCACTTGTACAAAAAGCAGTTTTATTGCAAGTGCTCAGCAAAAAGCGCTGGAGGTGGTTAGTACAGCTGAATGCATTGATATGTCTGCAATAAGTTTAGGGCCTTCTGAATTCTTAAACTTCGTGTTTAATATTTCATCAGGCTAGCTCAAGTTTGAAATAGCCTGTGTTAAATTTCAACCTATTCAGATGGTAAAAGAGTCAGTTAGAAAGCAAAATGTTTCTTTCTAGTGACTCAAAGAATCTTAATCAAAAGTGGCAATTTTTACTGCATACTTTGGCTTTGTTCTACTGTGGAGCTCACATTGATATCATCGGTTGAAGCTATGCTTGAAACAGATAGTATGTAGTTCTCCCCTAGCAGTTAGGTAGACACATGGTGACCTTTGTTAGTAAAAATGCACTGTAATTCTGTTTTTAATACAGGTTTATGGATGATGTTCAATGGTAGACTCAGATTACTCTGAAAGCCATGATAAGTTTTACCATACAAGTACAACTAAATGCTAGTCCTGCCTAGGAAAACTAACCCTTCTGACACTGAGTCAGAATTTTACTCAGCTGGGATATTCGTCATGGGGATATCAATGTTAATTTAACTATCAGTATGGATTTTCTGGCACATGGCTGAATGTAAAGCCTTTGCAAATCTTCAAAAGACCATGTTGCCTTTCTTTGTACTAATCCATCGTCTGTGTGTCTGTTGGAAATTAAGCTTGTTTTCAGTGCCTAACTGTTATCAGGAGCCGTGCGATCAGACATTAAAAATTTATCTTGCATGTGTGTTTGCTGTCATTCTGAATTCTCAGAAAGATGACATCTCTCTCTACACCACCATGCAATGACACATCAGAAACAACTCCCCACAGAAAGAAGCAATCCAAAAGGAGAGCTTTGCAGTTGAAAGATGCTTCCACATCAGAAAACCTGTCAAGAACACAGAGGAGTCTTCTACAAATGAACAGGGTCACAGGATAGAAATCAAGATGACGCAAATGAAGCAAAAAGGAGGAAACAAAGTGAGAATGAAACAAGGTTAGGACAGGGTGAAATATTACATATTGTCATTACATGCTCAGCAATTGCAAAGATTGTGCCTGTGCTTTAACCTCTTAGCCAGGTATTGCAGCATGAAAGAAAAAGCAATGAAAACCCAGAAGCAATAAAAAATAAACTTGCCTACCTTCAGCTGAAGGTTTGGCAACTCTGTGGTGTTCAGTGAATACTCATTTGGTTGGATGCCTTTAATTTTGCTTCAGCTCTGTGAAGTCGTCCAATAGAGGCTACCTGGCTCCAGCAGTCTGTACTCCACTTCCACTGGTTTTAGTGATATATATTCCACATTAGCAATTCAGCCAGCTGAGAAATGGTGTGATGCTTGCTCAGTGCACATATCAAACAGTGTTTTGCAGGGCTGTAAGCTCTGATCCTTCTGTAACACTAGAACCTGATGTCCCCAGTTATGCAACATGCTCGAGTTACACTGCGGTTGTTGGCATAGCTTTACTTTGCTCCAGCTTCAGATCTTACCTGGAAACTACAGGTCAGTAATCTTCAGTAGTTACAGTGAACATTAATTTAGATAAAAAGACAACAAAAAAGGGCTCTAGCACAGGGGAGAGTAGTCATACAGACTAGAGTCAACATGAAAGCCAGCTTTTGTTTCTTAACCAGAACTTATAAAAAGCATTGATGAGAGTATGGACTAAATAATATTTACATTGAAGATTTTATTTTGTTTTTTAATTTAAGGATACTATTTCTCTGAGTTGCTCTGTGCCAATCCAGAACTCAGCTGAAAGTGAAGTCATCAAGAAAGTCACTGTAAGTGAATATAAAAAGGCCTAAAGACAGTGAATCCACATCTGCTACAGTGCCATCTGTCTGGCTCTAACACAAATTTTCAGTTTCTAGACAGTGCAGCCTGATGCTCTGACTGACCTTGTTAGCCAAATTTCTGGTTTTCCCTGAGGAAATGGGTCCCAATAACTTTCTTTTATTATTTCAAGATTTTGAGAAAACTATTCCCTTGGTAAAGCAAGTGGTTTCGTTTTTCTCATACCAATCAAATCAGCACTGTGCATAGCACTGATGCTATAACCAGAAAAACAGGAGAAGGAAAAGTCACAACAAAGGCTTCGCCCACTGCCTGCAGTGAACTGGGATAGTTCAAGGGTTATCAGCCATGGCCCAGAGACAGCACCATCACGAGTTGTGCACCCAGGACAGCTTGGTACCTGGCAGGTGTGGTGTTTCTATTATGGCCGTGAAAGATTGCTACCAGGCTGGGGCTCCTGGAAGCCTTTTGCAGTCCCATTTCCTTGATCTAATCACATGAACTCTAAGCTGGGGGGGGTAAAAAGGAGGATAGAGGAAAAGATGGCTGTTACCAGTTTGTGCACTGTGATGTAGGTTTTCAGTCTGGAAGTTTCCAGTTTGGGCTGGTGTGCTGAGAGATTTTTTGCCACCCAGAGTGATCTTTAATGTTGATGTTCCTACTGCCTGTTACTGTTAACACCTCTGCTACTCCTCCCCTCTCTGCAGCTCCCTTTCCTGCATGGCTGCAGCAGTAACACCCACCATGTCTTGGGCACATTTGATTTCTTCAAAAATGAGGATTGTCTCCACATACCACTCAGGTGGGTATGATTTTCTGTCTACTGTGTTACAAATTCCAAATATTCTTTCCTTCTAACCTTAGGATTAGAGATTTTGGTTCTTACTTTAAAGAGAATGCTCTCCAAACCAGTGATTCCTTAGCTAGTCTTTTGATTTCTCCAGTCCTTTCTAGGGCAATCCAATCACCCTTGTTTGTTTTACTGAAAGAGTTGAGCTCCTTATTTTCTGTAAGATCTTTTAGATTTGGGGGGGTGGAAGGGGTTTCTGGGTTTGTTTGTGTTGTGGTTTAGGCCCACCCTGCTGGCAACAAAGCACAATGCAGCCACTGGCTCACTTCTAACCCTCTGCAGTGGGGTGGGCTGGAGAAAATATAACAAAAGGCTCAAGGGTTGAGACAAAGTACAGGGAGAGCTCACTCACCAGTTATAGTCACGGGCAACAGACAGAGTTAACCCAAGGAAACAAAATCAGTTTAATTTAAATACTACCACCATAACCAATTTACCAATTGAATCAGAGTAGTATAGTAAGAAATACAACCAAATCTTAAAGCCACCTTCCCCCTACTCCTTCCTTCTTCCCAGACTCTGCTCTGCTCCCAATCCCTGTCAGCAGCACAGGGCGCAGGGAACGGGGGTTGCGGTCAGTTTGCTGCATGTTGTATCTGCCCTTCGTTCCTCCTCAGGGGGAAAACTGCTCACAGCCCTCTCCTACTGCAACATGGCATCCCTCCCATGGGAGACAGTCCTCTGTGAACTTCTCCAACAAGTGTGGGTCTCTTCTGCAGGCTGTAGTCCTCCCAGTGACAAACTGCTCCAGTGAGGGCTTCTCTCAGAGTCATGGCCTTCTTTGGGAACAGCCACCACCTGAGTGGCATGAGTCCCTCAACGGGCTGCAGACAGGATTCTACCCCACCATTCACCTCCATGGGTTGCAGGGACTCAGCCTGCTGCCTCACCACAGGCTACAGGGGAATCTCTGCTCCTGCTCTGACACTTTCCCACCTCCTTTCTCACTGACCTTGCTGTCTCCATAGCTGCCTCTCTCGGGTCCCTCTTCTCTCCAAAAGAACTAGCCCAACAGCTTTTTCTCCTCTTAAATATGTCATTGCAGAGCTGTTTCCATTGTCAATGATTGGCTCAGCAGAGGCAGGTCAACTTGGACCTGGCAAAGCTTCTCAAAGCTTCTTACAGGAGCCACACCAATAGCCCCTTCTCCCATTACCAAACCACTTCCAGACACAAACTCATTAGAATTTGTTGTTTGTTAGTTGCTTTGTTTGTTTGTTTTGCGAGAACTAATAGGTTTTAATAGAGAGTGTCTGAATGGCCTAGCCAGTCCCTTCCTCATGAGAGAATATAATAATATAAACACAAAGGCTTTGCTTTTTTTCTACTTTTCTGACTGCTAAAGGTGACTCTGAGAGACTTCAAATATTGGGTAATTATTGGGTAAGAATTTCTTATTACTTCATCTGCAGAAGTTCACTTTATTGGTGCTCATCATATACTCACTTTCTCTTAATTTATGGACTTCATGTAATGTGAGAGCTTGTAACTTCACTGAAAATGGTAGTAAATATCAAGTGTACATTTTGTAACAGTACTCAACATCAAAAGGTTTCAAAGGCAGTTTTTCTTAATTTTCAGAAGCACAGGTGCATAAGTCTAAATAAAATTTTTATCCTAGCATGACAAGAATCTTTAACTTGGGAGTTTCATATTAGAACAAGAAAATATTAATGAAATTCTGAAATGTGTGATCCTCAGGTGACCCATCCTGGTTTCTTTGCTGTCTTTAGTTATTACAGTTACACGTCTCCAGAGAATCAAATAGATGGCTGTAGTGATTACTAAAACATGCAGGTAGCAGATGCTTGGTTTAAGCTATTTTTAAGGGAGTTCCTGCAAGAACACAGTAGCTTGTTCATTTTCTTTTTATTTTTATTTAACTGAGGCCCTTGTCTCTCACACACACCTGGAGGGTGGAAGAGGAAAGAGAAAGGCTAGTGAACTCTGACTGCTGTATAGAGCTCTTTTCCATAGCTATGGATGTACCTCATATAGGTGGGACTTTCTCTTTTTCCTGTGACTTGTTCATGGGTACCATTTCATTCCAGCTACAGAGGAGAAGACCTTCTCCCATTTGTAGAGACACCTTTTGAAGGAAGACCCGTTATTTTGCTGCCTAAGCCCATCTTTTCCAGTGCGTGTATTTCAGTAAGTGGAACCAGTTTGAGTTTGTACACTTTTGTGCCTATCTATGAAACTGTTTCTTAGCAAGTTTTAAGTGAGGCAGGGGGTTTACTTCATAAACAGGAGGAGTTTTCACTACTGTCAGGTGTAGTATCCACTTCAGGCTGTAAAAATTAAATGCTTCCAACTTTCTTACTGTGGGCAAATATGCATTTCTTTAAAATTTGCAAGTAGGTGGAATTTTTCTGTCTTGCCAAGCTTTGTAGCGTTTACATAGTGCTGCAAGTAATTTGTAAGTACTGAACAGACTTCAATTAGTTCAAAAATGCTAGGGGTTTTCTCTTACGCTTTAATGAATAGATGAGACTGTGAACCTGCCAGTATGTGTTTAATCACAGAAAATGCAAGTGCCAGTAAGTCCACACAATGTGTACAAAGTGTGTCAGAGGTGTGAACATAACTGTTTATTTCTTGTCAGTCTCAGGAAACTCAGGGTCTTGAAAAATTACATGTGTCAACTAGAAAGTAATGTGGCCATATGTTTCACACTTGTCTGCCTATAGTTTGCCTTCTACACCCAAACTTCATTTACTCTCCATATTGTTTCTTGCTGATATGTCCTTTCCTGGATTATTTCGCTTTCCTTTAAAGCTTGCATCACAAAAGCTCAATATTTGTTTGGGTTACTTTTAATTCCATTTTACAGAAGGTGTAGGAGAGGCAGTCTACTACTTAAAAAGAAGTGAATGTTTTGCTGCTTGTTGCCTTGAATCCCTTATAGCAAGAAAAGCTAATTCAATGACTGAAGCATAACTTTTGTTAAAAAGACATCCTACATCTGGAATCCCAGATTTACATCCTAGAAGGATCAATTCTTCATCCTTCATTTATCCAGCATTAAATAGTCTATTCAGAAAGAGCTTGTCTACAGGGAATGGATGATGAACCTGTCCCCATACCTTCTTCTGGAAAGAGTTGTGGTTTCTCTATTCTCTCTGAAAGAAGTCTTGTCTTGCTCATTAATTACTATCTCAAATATATGTATGTTCTACATGATCTCACTACTTCACAGTGTATGTGCAGATAACTAGAGATGAAATGTCTGCACCATGAAAGTTACTGCAATAATAATTACAGACTCAGTGCACCGAGTGATTTAATTTTTTTAAGTAGCAGTTCAGAATTGATAAATGGAATGTTGGATAAAGATAACTAGCTCAGAACAATGTTTTCAGCAATCCTGTTTTGTAGCTCCTTTCCTACTATTCATATGCATTTTCCCGATCTGTGTCTGAAGCTCAGTGGGAAAATAATCAGCTTTTGTGGGATTTAGACATTACAGTGCTTCTCTGTTTCCCAGCACTCAAGTAATAAATGCTTTGGTAATCATCTCCAGCATATAGTATTACTGTCTTTCGAAAGCTGTCATTGCTGTTAGTTTAATGGCTACTCTACAAATTAGAAACAGCTATGAGAATCAAAAGGGATGGCACAACAACTGTAATCTGAAATCCAGAAAGCTGTGGTTCTTGCTCCAACAAAAATATTGAATGCATTAGCAGAACATGACTTCATTAACAGCATTAAAAGTTAACATTTACAGGAAGGCAGGCTCTATCTACTTTGGCATGTATTTCAGTGAATGACAACTTTTTAAATATTTCAACTAACATGCATTGGCAGTTAGTTTAGGGCAGCAGGTCTAAAAGCATTTAGGATTACAGCAGTATTCTTTAGAATAATATGAATAATTGTCAGTGCACTAGTTTAGGGCTTGTTTTCATTTTAAAAAGACATTTTGCAGAATGTTTAGTGTATAGTAATGTTCATATATAATTAAAGCATGTCTCCTAGCTAGCTAATTATGTTGTCCAGTATCTTTCTAAAAATACTGTTTTTTATACTTATCTTTTTTTTTTCATAGTAGAAAAAGTAACATATTCTAAATTTTGCTCCCTCAGAACTTTTTTAGTTTTGCTTAGGGTTGACTCAGTTTTGGGACAGGAGGTTGGATTGCTTCCTTCTGCGTGTCCTCCATCCTCACCTCTATATATGAAACCTACATAATTTTCATCAGGCCTTTCTGTAACCCTGGCTGGATTAATTGATGGTCTCTTATTTCTGTCTAGCCAACAGTGAATCCTCTCCTAGGCTGATGTCACTGCTACTCCCACTCTAAGATTTAGCTTTTGTGACATTGTCCTGCTGTTCCTAGAATGGATAGTTTCCTTGGGTTTCTGCAAGCCACCTATCTGAGTAAGAATATACCACTCTGCAGCACCAAGTCTGCTATAGCTTCCTGAACCAACAAAACATTATTGATAATATTTTTTAGCTGTTTTGAATTTATTTTTTCCCTTCAGTCTCGTGATTGTTACATGAATAACTACTATAATTTTGATTTAAGGTGGCATCATTCAATGTTTCAGAAAATCAGGATCAATTTCAATTAGACTTTTTCAATTATCTTTTACTTACAGGAAAAACAAAGCAGGTAGGAATGCTGTTGTGTTTCTGGGGATTTCTTGTTTACAATTGCAAGGCTTGATTCTCTTCTGTTTTACAGTGATACAAAAGAGGCATAAAGTAAATATAAGATTTACGTTTACAAAAATAAGGCACAATGTAAATGTAGATTGGTGTAAAAGCAGGGGGGAGAGAGGAAAGAGTTTAGGCCTAAGATGGGCAAAATGGAGAGCAGATGGGAGTAGAGTGCATGATCTTAAAGCAGAGGAGGCAAAGACAGAAAGTCCATGAATCTGAAACAGACCAGGAATCTGAACTCAAATCCTACAGTAAAACATGTGAGGCATCTAGCTTGATGTCCCTGCCCAGTCTTGCTACAATTATAGATTTTCAGGTGTGCCTCTTCTGACGGGAAGACATACAGGTCAGACACTTGACAGACAAAAAAGGGACCATAACTATGTAATACAAGCCTTCCCTGCACCTCTAGGGACTGGGAAAGGAGAGGAAAAGCAGACAGGCTGTTCCCATGTCCTAACTGGTTCTGGGTGGCTGCAGAGACCAAGCAGACCTCACCACAGCTAAAAGTACCCAGGGTGTTCTGGAAACCAGGAAAGCCTCTCAGCAGCTGCAATGCCTGAGGTGCTGCAGATCTGCCAGGACCTGTGTTCTCTGTGCCCAGGCCTGGGAGCAGCTGGCATACAGCAGACTTCTCTCCCAGGCAGTTAGAGAAGTTGTGCAAGCCTCATTTGCTGTCACCACATCCTAACAGAGCCAGTAGTCTCTTCTGTAATGGAGCTGGGCACTGTTGTCATACTAAAAAGGATGAAAAAAATTAGGTTTAAAGAAATGTGAGAAGAAAGCAGGAAAGTACACTAAGGCAAACTAAAACCAAGCCTGCTCTTCAGCTCATTACAATGAAGAGTAGGGACAAGAAATCAGCAAGTGCACTTGAAGAAAGGAGGAGGGTACTACTTCAGTTAACAGTAGAAACTGAAAATGCATGATGCTTGTGTATCAAATATTCACCCTGTTGCTCACATCTAATTTCCTACCAAAGTTTTCAACCATAAGGACAATCAAACACCACCACATATATACACAAAAGTTTGTATTCTGGAAACGTTATTCTCTTCCTCAGTCAATACAGACTACCCTGTGGCACTAAAGAACTGTCCATGCAATGCAAGGAGCTGTTTCCTCTTACTGCCTACTGGCAGTGGATGTATGAATCTGTCTCTGCTGCCAGCTACTGGACATGGGCTTTGGCACCCCTGACTGAGCTGCAGTGTCACCAAATAGCAAATTTTCCTCAAGTCACTGAAAAATTAGATACATAATTCACATTTGGCAAAACTGTAGGGAGGAAAGAAAGTACAAATTATGAGGGTACCTGGTGCGCTCCATGTCCACCACCTAGATGGAGAAATGCACAGGTACTGAAGGAAATAAAAGGGTGAAAATTCAATTGTTGGAAGGAGTAAGGGAAACGTGGAAGGATCTGAGGAAAAGGTGAAGAGACTTCATGGCAGAAAGAAGGTCAATATTCCTTCCTTATGAAAGAGAGAATAAAAGGACTGGAGGTAGTCAAAGGGAAGGAAAGCTGGTGAAGCGATCAGATAGAAATTAGGGAGGCAGACCTGGTGATGCTTACTGGGGAGATGTCACTGAAAGGAGACAAAGTCATAAGAAAGCATAAGACTTTGGGAAGGAGCAAAGCAAATGCAATTTGAAAGGACTGAAGAATTCCCATTACAAGTGTCAGAAATTAAAAAGACTACAGATAATTCACCTGAACATAAAAGGACAATGCTAGAGAAACAGGAAGTAAGGATCAGAGCAGGACTAGGATGTTATTGGCTCTGTTTAATTGAGCATTTGGCCCATCCAGCATTCTGCCCTGTGAGCGACTAATGGCTTGTTTCCTTCCCTAGATTCTGCTCTTTAGAACAGTCTATACAAGTCCTTTTTTATTTCATTTGGAAAAGCTGACTGATCTTGCGCTCATACAGCTGAAAGTTCATAAAAATTCAAAAAAGTAATCTTGCAGCAAAAAGCAGTATCACAACAGCAAAGCGCTGTGCCTCCATAGGCAGCAGCTGCAGGAATGGGTCGGATTTTTCACTCTGATCAGCTCTTCAGCTGAGCATATTTCATATGCCTTTGGTCTCATCCTGTGCAATAACCAAGAGGTAACAACTGAAAATTACAGAGAAGCTTCACATTAGTTATGTAGTTACTGCTTTAGTGATTAGAACATACATAACAGGAGAACATAAACACACACTGAAACAATTATAAATTATTCAGTTCAAACCACACTTGCCAAAATACCCTAGCAAATTATGTTCGCTTTCATATGGTTTTGAGCTTTGTATCTTATTTGTCAATATAGATGTGAATCCTTTGATTCCTTAACTTGGTCTCATGTAGGAGAAAGAGAACACCCATGATCCCATTTTCTTTGGAGGAGTTTTAGCACTAAATAACTCATTGAACTCATACAACGGTATCAGTTCTTGGGAGCATCTTTCATTTCTGAAATTGCTAGTCCTATAGTCCTGATTAAAATTGCTTTGAAAATATGGAGTGGGGAAAATTATTACCCAAGCTTTATTTGTGTTCCCTTTAAAAATATTGACCTACAGTTCAGTAATAACCAAAATGTTACTTATGCGTAAATATAAATAGAAAGTTTCTATCCTCTGATAGTAAGTAAATGTCTAGGAACATCTGAAGCACAGGTTTAATTTCAACTGGAAATGAAGTTTTAAACAAGTTCTCATGCCTCACAGGGCAAGCACATTCCTGGGTTTTTGATGATAGTGTTTTCATTTCTGATCAGATTCCTCTATTCCTTGAACTTGTGCTTCAGGGAAGGCCTGATTAAAATGATGTTTCAGCAACCAAGTAAAAAATCCTTTAGGAAGCAATGATTCCATACTCCAAGCTGGAAGCAGAAATAGGAGCTTCTACTGTTCTCTTCTGCTTTAGGCTTGCTCTGGCTTTTCCCTTTAAGGATTAAGTATACCTGTGCTGCACAATGCAGCATGATGTAAAGATTTCCAGGCTAATTCTTATTGAGTTAGCATTGCTATCAAAGAGATAAGAGCTGCATTAGCAGAACACTGCATGAGAGCCAAGTTCCCCTGCCAAGAAACTAGCTTGCATGCCTTTACTTACTTAGTACTAGGTCAGGTGTCACAGCCAGGTACCACATTCTGGCATGGAGATGGGGGTGGTACTTCTAGGGGGAAGAGCACTGACCTCTTCCCCATGTGATTCACCAGGCAAGGCTGCCTTATAGCAACACCTGCCCAGGGGCCTTGTGGCCTTTCCAAAGGACGTGGTTGTTCATGAGTGACACCGTGAGGCCAAGAGACCTTTGTATCTTTTGCTCCTGACCAAAATCTTCCATGAGAGGAGAGGCAGGTGGGTGACAGTGGCTGACTGGGAACATCAATCTGAGTAGTGATTTGTTTCTTTCTCCAGTCTGATCAGAGCAGGATCCTGCCCCTCCTTCTGAAGGGAATTGGCTGTGCAGGGGCCCAAAGCAGAGCAGTGTGTATTAAGTGCCAGTGGAAATGCCTGGGGAGGCTCTGCAGTCATTACAGCCAATACTTTGCCCAGCACCAGGAGCAGTGACATCGATTTTGCTCCATCCTCTTGTCATCAAGCTGAGTCAAGACTCAGTTCTTCTAAAAGCTGCATTAGAAAAATGTCAGCAGAAGATCGGCTGCACCTCTACATATTGTTCAGAAAGCTTGTGGGATTAGCTAGGCCTAATGCAGTAGGACAGTATATAATATTTCTCTTCAATTGCTGGAAATCTGTTGTTATGCCAGGCTCTGCCTGTCCTGAGAGAGAAGGGAGTATTGTGCCAAGTATCCTTCTCTGAGTGAGTGCAGTTCTATAAATCAGCATTAGTGCATAGCTTATTAGAACTACAAGCAAATAAGAGAAGGCTAAATGAGCAATACTGTGTATTTAACTATGTATGAGGTACAGTACAAACAGCACAAGGCCTCGGTGTTGGGTGTACTGTCAGTGAACTCAGTAATGAAGCTGTTTGCTGGGGAACACTTACTTTCCTTCAGCCAAATGACAAGAAATCCTTTTTGGCATTGTATGGCTGTGATGCTGCAAGTTTTGCAGCGCAGAAATGAACTTGAAAAATCTAATTTAACACTGAGCAATAGCTTGCTAATCACAGACCATAACATTTATCTTAAGGTAAATCACTTTCCTCTAGACAACAGCAATTAATGTTTAAACATAGAAGTATAACGGGCAGTTCAAAAAGAGAGTAATGTCTTCATCCCTGCATCTCATAAACTCGTTGTCCGGAATGTATATGGCTCTGCTTAACCTCCACCAATGTCCTCTGCAGAACTCACTGCAAATGCTCCAGACATTTGCTTCTTAAAGGATGATCAAAAATATAATGAGATGAAAATCGTTGTGATTTATTCTTGAAGCTGTTTGTTGCAAGATTCTGACCCGGATTCAGCTCTCCTTAGGGCATTTTTGCACTGCACTCTGGGCAGAATGCCCTTGAAAAGGGCAGAGCTGGTGTTTTATTTGTGGACTACACTCCAAGGTGTCTTAAGCAGCAGAAGTTAAACTCTGCTTGCTCTCAGGCTCTTTTTTTAAAAGTTAAAAAAAAGCTAAAGGTGAAAAAAAAAAGTATTCAGTCTGTAAAGGACATACTAAAATCTGTGTTGAGATCATGTTTAGTAAACAGTGCATTAACAAGAACTCAAAGTGATTCCTCCAGTAAATTTGAAATCGGACCTTATTGTTGAAAAAAAAAAAAAAAAGAGTGATTAGCCATTCTAGCTAGTACCCTTTGGGTTTGCACTTTGGTACTGATGCTGTCAAGTTGGCACTCTGAGTTCAGTTTTACAAACATGACCCTACTCTTACCTTCTGCTGAAATGCTCTGTAACATAACAAGGCTCTTGCTTCCTTTTTCCTAACATGGGCTTTTGTCATCTTAATTCAGCTGAGAAAAAGAAAGACTTGGGAAACATCATCATCTCCACTGGCTTTAGCTTATACCTGAAACTTACTGTTCTTCCTCCAGCCTGTCCTTTTTGTATACTCCTTCCTCACACCCCATTTTAACTTCTCTTGTTAACTCTTTTCCCTCTCCCTCTCCTTGAGTAGGTAAGACTGCACATCTCTTTGACACCTGGATTAAAAAGCTGTTCCTTAAAGAGGCTGAATGCTAATGACAGCTCACCAGATTCCACAGGCTGTGGATTTAACCTAGCTGCAAGAGTGCAAGCCTAATTTGTACCTCTGCTGTGTCCACTATGTTTTGTCTTTGCAAAAACAAAGCTCATCTCAACAACTCCCCGGGGAAAAAAACATGCTGTCTGTTATTCTTTTCTAGAGACTCTTTTCAGATGTGCTTCAGCTGCTGGGATGATCACATAAGTGCATCAATAAGGATTCCTGTCTCACTGCTGCCAGACCAGACAAATTTATCTTGATACAGAGAAAATCAAGTTTGCTTTCCCTCTGTGTGTCTTACACATAGACACGTATACACATATAGCTTCCTACCTGTTGTTCCTTATCCCTCTTGTCCTGATTCTCACACTAGCAGGCTATAGCATGGTGGAAGGAAGTTTCCATTCCTGTATGATTAGGTTTGTCCAGTGACATCCCACATCACGAAAGAGAGCCAAGATCCAAAGCAACCCCCACAATCTGCTATTTGTGGATGATAAGGAACTCTGTGCATTGGGAATCTCAGCAGTGGTTGTATTCCCCTACCAGTAATGAACCTGTTCTTCAGTGTTTGGCCTGAGGTGTCTCACTGTTTGTCCTAGGACTGAGAAGGCAGTGGTAGCTAGACTCAGCACTGCAAACTATGTTTAACTGTTTATTGTCATTGGGACAGATGACTGTGCTAGCCCTGTGCAAGCACCTGGCCTGTTTGACCATCAAAATTAGCCCAGCGCTTGCCACACAAATAACCTTTCACTTAGAGGCTACTATATAGGTATATAAGAGCACTGTTAGGACTCTTCTGCACATATCTGTTAGAGGAGGCCAGCACAGCTGATTTGCAGAGCATGGGGCCTAATTCTTAAACGTGAGTGAAGCTGAGATGGGAGTGTCTCCCCACAATTCAGCTCATGCAGAAGTCAGAATGGAGAAAACATTTACTGTAACTGATAGCATAAGCAGAATATAGACAATCTTAAACTGCAGGTAAGTGCATGTTACAAGATTAGGTAAGCACGTCGAAAGATTCAAAGATTGATGCAGTCTCTATGGTTTCTATCAGTGTCAAAGTTTTGGCTTTCCTCAATAGGAAATAAATGGTTTTGTATCTTCCTCAATGGGAGATTTTAAAACAAGAGTGAAGCAAGTGTGCAAGTGTCAGGAATAATCACCACACTATCCCTGCTGCCAGTGTCTTTGGAAGCTGAGATGGGATTGACATTTTCCTCCGTTAATTATGTCAATTTTAATTTGCTGGCTGTTCGTAAGGAAGTCACTAGCCTGGAACAGCTTCTGGGGCTGTGCAAAATTAACCTGAGCCATGTCCAGGCTCTAGCAGACGGGCACTGCTCTGTATTAGCTGACGCATTCAGTGCTGACATCCCATCTTGAAGCTGAGTGCAGAAGGCTGAAAGCTGGATATGCCCTGGAGATCAGTATGTCCTGACTTCCTCTGGGTTTATCTTCTTAGGCTTCGCAGAGATAGATTTGCGGGGGGAAATCAGGAGGAGTGTAATTCTCCTCATCTGTAAGTACCACAGCACATTTTGTATCATGAGATGGGGAAGTCACCGTGGCAGGCACCACTTCCTCCCCCAAAGCACCATCGCGGCTGCTTTATAACTAACCCTGAGTTATGGACACGTAGATGAGATACCTTTGAAAAACCCTAACTACCTCCTACTCCCCACTTCGCCCTAAAGAACATGATGCAATTTCTTGAACTAAGGCAAATCTGCCCCAGATGGCAGTTTTTGCCCCAGCTAAACCACAGGGTGATTCCTGTGTTACCAAAGACGGCTCACCCTTGGAGCAGCAGCTTGTGTGCTGATGGTCTAGGGCAGCTGCCTCTGGGCTTTTGCTGGGAAATTTTTATCAGTGGCTTGTTTGGTTAGTGCTTTTGGTCTGTTTTTACCTGTTCTCTGAATTATACTATTCAGTCTCCAGTGCTTCCAGTACAGTGCTTGGCTGCAGTTTGCCTGAGACTCATTTCACCCTGTCACTCTGAATGCTCTTATTTCAAATTAGGGCTGTGTTTCATGGGGAAAATCAGCAACATTATGGTGAGTCAAGAAGTACAAAGTCCATTGGCATAACTTAAAAAGGTAGAAACCTGCATGTTGAAGATTTCATCCTACAAAATGCCTTTGAATCAATTCAGAGCACTCTTTCACCAAGGACTTAATCCTCAGGGATTAAGGACCATTTAGTCACATTAGGACCACTTTAATCCTAAATGAGGACACTGTTTTGGGGCTCTAAAGCATGTTGATTTCCCATGCTGTGATGAATTGGCTTAATTTACTGAGTGTTCCCTTGCAGGCAAACCCTAAATCTTCTTTGTTTTGCACTCTTGCAGTGTCCTACAGCAGAGGACTGCTGCATCATGCCTGCTACCCCACATGGACCCAATCCTCTTTTCTCCTCTAAGTCACTGACTCATCTCTTTCGTCAACTCTTGACTCTCTTTGCAAAGTTTTATATGCTGCAAGCTATATAAAGAAACAAATTGCATTCAACTGTATTAGTAAGCAGCCTGGAGGGGGTTTGTTGGTTTGGGTTTTTTTCTATACAGTGCCAGAAACAAATTTTCCCAAATCTTCAAACTTTCTGAAAAACTTGACTCACATTCCTGAGTTATCAAGTCTACTTCATGGTTGTGTTCTATGCCTTCATTCACTGTTCTTTATTCTGACTTTTTTTTCCAAAATTATTTAGATGATGCTACAATTAGCATATTTCACATAGAAATAGCAAGTCCATCTACTCTCTCACTGTAATCATAGAGAAATGTAACACATTTGAAAATAAATAGGACAGGCATGAGGTGGTTTTGTGGAACAATACAGAACAAGTGGGTGGACAGGAATGTGGAAATAGAGGCAGGATTCTAAGTAGTAAAAATTGGCTCATCTCCACAAGCTTGCTAGAACTACAATAGCTTGAACTCTTGCATTTGGCAATAAGCTATAAAGTGATAAAAATACATGGTACAAGGAGAGGCGTGTCCTTCTAAGCTGTTCTTTCAGTGGAGTTCTGCAGGCAGCAGCTCATCTTCAGAAACAATCTAAAGTTACGTTTCTGTAGTTGCATTCTTGGCTGTAACTCGTAGAGTTACAGCAGGGGAACTGCAGAATAGGGGGGGTTGTCTCTGTATAGCTAGAATGACTGGAGATGTACAGGGGGCAAATGAAGAGATTTCTCCATATTGTTGTGGTCTGAATGACGAGGAAATACGGTGGCTGAGAACAGCACTTTATGATTTATATTTCTATGCTGTTGAGCAATGGAAACATAGGTATATTAAAACATTCCTTTGATTTTTTTTCCCTTCCTGCTAGCATGGCTGCTTCTTTTCCTGGGTTGAATTCTGGAGTATTGTTTTAAAAAATGCCAACATATCTTTAGAAAAATCAGGACAGAGGTTCCAAATTCAAGGTGCTGTTGGAAATTATAATTCCGTCTTGCTAGTCATCCCTAAATTCATATCATGAGTCTCCTACAGCATAGTTTCTGTTTATAGTTTCTCACAGGCAGATTTCTGGTTTGTGTGAATTGGTTGAGCTCCCTTGGCATCTTCCAGGAGATCATGGGCAGTGCTCAGTGAAGAACGAGGCACCTAAAATCTGCTTCAGCCATCATTTTGTTAGCACTAAGAGTAGAAAAACAGATCTTTGTGGCCTAGCTTCCTGGTGTAGTATCTATAGACAGAAATGTGTCTTGAAACAAGATCTTACCTACTTGTTTGTAGTTGTTTAAGGAAGTCATGTCATTAAATCCAGTTATTCGTATCAGTCTTTACTTGAGAATGTTCATCTTCTCTATTTTTCTATAACTTAAAGGATTTTATGACAGCTTAGAAAGATCCCATCATAGCTGTTCTATATTTATTAGTCAGGAGGCTGATAGGATGTGGCCTTTTCTCCTTATGACTCTCCAAATATATTCTTCCACTCATTTTCTGCTTCTGGCTGACAGCAGCTCTTCAGATGGCTTAATATAGCATGTAAATATAATGAATTTGCAAAATATAGAGCATCAAAGAAGAGAATTATGTTGTACTGTGTCCTCCCTCATTTCTCAGGCTAATATAAAATGTCATATGCTTCTGTTATTGAATTGGAAACAAGTTGTTGCTTTTCTTTAAATTTAGGTTATGGTAAAAGGATAAGAGTACTCCCACATACTCACATGGGAAATATTATAAGTATGAATCATCTCCATTGCATTTTCTTTCTCCCTGATGCTAGCAGTAGGGCTAGTGATCTCTCCCAGCAATGAGGTTGTGAGAGCTATTCCATTCCTTGAAGTACAACTGATGGCTGGGATTGGGACCAGTACTTGATTTTCACAGTTGCTAGCTGACTTGCACACTTATATTACTCCTATCCTGAAATCAGCAGGGTAAAAGTATTTGTGAAGAGCTGTACTGAGCAGTTAGCATAAGGGCTATTATTAGCACAGTGTTGGGAAGCAAGACTCATTTTTCATTTATTATTGAATGAAGTATCCTGACAAGATTATTTTGTGCATCTAACTCAGGATCCTTAAAATAAATGATCCAATGGTCACCTGTGTTTGCACTGATCACACAGAGATAGACCACAGGAATACCAGAGGCCCAGAATTTGCTCAGAATCATTCATGTTGATACAGTTGAGATGTCTGTGGCCTTTCTGATGACATCTGCAGCTCAGGGAAGGCTGGGTAGGGAAGAGTCAGAACTAAGAGCCTGAGAACTTGCACAGTGCCTCCCCCCTCAGATGCAATGGGCCTTCTGGGCTCAGTGCCCAGTGAGAGATGCCAGTGACTGCCATCGTCACTTATCTGCAAACAGAAGGACATGAGTAATGCTTTGGATGTCACCCCACACCTCTCCTGCTATGGAGTGGTGGTGCTGCTGCAGAAAAGCCACAATTACAGAATCATAGAATAACAGAATCACAGAATGGTAGGGGTTGGAAGGGACCTCTGGAGATCATTGAGTCCAATCCCCCCTGCCAACGGAGGAACACCCAGGGCAGGCCACACAGGAACAGATCCAGGCGGGTCTTGAAAATCTCTAGAGAAGGAGACTCCACAACCTCTCTGGGCAGCCGGTTCCAGGCTCTGTCACTCTCACGGTGAAGAAGTTTTCCCTTATGTTGAGGTGAAACTTCATATGTTCCAGTTTGTGCCCATTGCCCTTTTTCCTATCACTGGGCACCACTGAAAAGAGACTGATCCCATCCTCTTGAAACCCACCCTTTAGATATTTATAAGCATTGGTAAGATCCCCTGTTAGTCTTCCCTTCTCCAGGCTAAACAAACCCAGGGCTCTCAGCCTTTCCTCATAAGAGAGATTCTTCAATCCCCTAATTATCTTTGTAGCCCTCAGTTGGACTCTCCCCAGTAGTTCCCTGTCTCTCTTGAACTGCGGAGCCCAGAACTGGACACAATACTCCAGATGTGGACTCACTAGGGCAGAGTAGTAGACGGGGAGGAGAACCTCCCTTGACCTGCTGGTCACAATCATCTTAATGCATCCCAGAATACCATTGACCTTCTTTGCCACAAGGACAAGGGCACACTGCTGTCCCATGGATAACTGACTGTCCACCAGAACTCCCAGGTCCTTCTTTGTGGAGCGGTTTCCCAGCAGGCCAATCCCTAACAATCCCCACCTGGAATCCAGGGTGGCAGCGGCAATGCTGTCCCATTCACATTTTCCATCTCAGACAAACCTCTGAGCACAGGTGACACTTTGGCATTGGCTAAGAAGAAATACAGAATTAAACTTGAGGGTTTTTTCCCTAGGTTTTGTGGTTTTTTCTGTTATTTGAAGTGCATGGAACTCTAATTCTTCTCCAGGTACTCACTTCAGTAGGTTCTCACTATCCAGTGTATAGGGATGCTAAGTGTGCACACTCTTCTTAGTGGGTTATTTTTCTTAGATAGAGAGAAAGAGAGAAAGGGATAAAGAAAGAGAGAAAGAGAAAGAAAAAGAAAGAGAGAAAGAGAGAGAGAAAGAAAGAGAGAAAGAGAGAAAGAGAGAAAGAAAGAGAGAAAGAAAGAGAGAAAGGAAGGAAGGAAGGAAGGAAGGAAGGAAGGAAGGAAGGAAGGAAGGAAGGAAGGAAGGAAGGAAGGAAGGAAGGAAGATTGTTTGGTTTTTCACTTTTGTGTCTTAAGGAAATAAAGTCTTTGTCAAAGAGTTTTGAACATGTTGGCCAATTCAGCAAAAGGGATGGCTGGACAGAGATCTGAGAGGCATGAAGTTCTGACAGGTGACTGGATGCGGGCAAGAAAGATGGAACAGTAGGTTTCAGAGAGAATCTGAGATTTCTTTCTCTGACAGCAGCTGGTTAAAAGTGAGTGTGCCTGTAGCTCTTCTTACCCTGTGCTCACTTGTGCTCAGCAGAAAGCCTGAAGGCTGTAAACAAGGGACATAAGTAGATCTTTGGATGTTGTATGAACAGATCAAGAGACTATAAGAAGAGCTTGAAGGGGAGGAGGACTTAGGAGAGACAAAGACAGGGGACATGATGATGGCAGTGCTGCAAGAAACATAAATGAGAGTTGGATTACGTGAATGGATTACTGCTCAGGACACAGAAAATACATTTGTAAGACATCAGGCTTAATTTGCTTTACTGCTGACGGAATAAGTTATTTCCCTCTTTAGTCCTAATTGCCATAGCTTTGGTTTTGTATCAACTCTGCCATCACCAATGACTAGAGAGGCAGATGCAAACTTCCACAGCTGCTTGAAATTTTAGGATGGTAAAAAATAGTGTTTCCTAGCCAGGGAACAGCTCCTGATAACCACAGTAAGTGAGAGGAAGAGTCATGGCTCTAAAGCCTGTGTGAGTGCATGTACCAGGAGTGGTTCTGTCAGTGGAGTGATCTGTGCTAATTAGAGGCAGAAGTCACTACAGGGCCAGATCCTGTACGTAGAGCTTAACCAAAGTGTAGTGTTTAACACCGTCTCCTACTCTTGGCTTTCTGATGTGCTCAGTGTGGGTGTACTGCAAACATGAATAGGCCTTATCAAGCTGTGACCTTGAAGGAGCTGCTGTTATGCATAAAACAAGATTCTGCGTGTACAGTACTTGTGTAAAAGTCACTAGCAGCCCACCGTAGAGTTATTTACCACTTCCTCAGTGAATGGACATTATTTCACTTGTTGGCATGCCTAGTTCGGAGTTATTACCAACCAGACTCTAAGTCTGGCTCTGTTGCCTACTTCCAAAAATAACATTTGCAATAAATCCGATCACTGTTTCCTTTGTCAAGGTAACTGTGTCACCCTTTCAAGTTCAGTGTTAAGCTCTTATATGATTGGAGCTTTACTGAAGTTCTAAGGCAACTAGCAACAGCTATATTTCTGTGGACCTCCAAGAAAGTGGCAGGATAAAACAAGGTGAAAAGACATGGAATAATTACCCCCAGACTTCCAGAATCCATGCTACTCATCATGTTGTGATCTGATGCAAAGTACTGTGGAAATTTAAGAGGACCTGAAAAAGGAAGTGCTGTGCTTCCTTAGGGAACAAATGCCATCTGGAAGTCCTGGTTTCAGAGAGCAAACCAGAGGCTTGGTACAACAGCCGTTTCACCAGGCTGAGGGATGCTGCAACAATATTCTTTGTAGGCAGACAATGAACAGTCTGCAAGAATGGTCCAAAACAACAACAAAATAAGCAGAAGATAACTCTGCAGAAAATAAGAAGGCCATATTTTATTATTGTCCTAATATAAGATTGTGAAGATCTAGTGGTAAAAACTGAAATGGAAATGACCTGCCAAACTTGTAACACTCTTCTTTCCAAGAGTTACACCACAGCCAGAAGCCTTGCTACTTTGTCTTGCTCCCCTCACCAGTAAGTTTGAGAAACTCCCTGAGAAGATGTTTGCAGCTTTTATGGTTACATTGTTGGAATGTTGTCTGGAGAAAATGCTTCCCCTGAGCTGCCGCAGGGTATTGTGCTGCCAAAGAAAGTGGGTCTTAGTAACCGAGGAAACAGATCTCTGATTTTCCTCAGCTCTGCTTACAAGATTTTGTTGCAAACAGTGACAAAGGCTGTTTCCACATGTACAACTTAACACGCTCATGAAGCACATACCTGACCATCAGAGAGAGTTGTCAAGACTCTATTGTGAAGACAGAGGAGAAAGGAGAAGCAGATTGCTAATACAGGACTAGTGCTTATTGCCTAGATGAGCTTAATGCACAGTAAGATATAAGATGTCACTGCAAATCTCCAGTGCTTCACTTCACACCATGAAAAGGACTTGGGCTTAGTCACTCAACGCTCTATCACTGTTAGATGTGGGCAATTTGTTTGAAAAGTAAGTATTACTGTTATTACACATTAATCAATTTTACTGCTTTGTAAATCAATTGTATTCCTGATAAATTGTTTTTAATTGCACATATTTTAACAGTTTGCAGACTTCGAAATATTATGAGATTCTGTATTAGCTCTTTTTATGACATTTAGAAGTCCTTCCCATGCACAAATACTTAGAATACCAGCAGTTTTTTGAACCAGACCAGTGTTCCCCTTTTATACCACATTACTACAGGTCAGGTGCCTACTTTCAAGGTTAAGAGTGCCGGTGTTCCTCTCCCACTGAAAGGGGTGCTTTGGAGTGCTTTTGCATCAGCTGAGAAATCTTTGGGGCAAAACAGTACTTACATGACAATGTTCTTTTTAATCTTTTGTATCACAGCAGCAAAGAAATGTACAAAAGTCACATGAGCTGACACCATCTGTAGCTCAGGAAATTCAGGCTACTTCAAAAATGGCAGTGTCATGGGCAAGACAGAGTAAATGACAATCCACAGTGGATATGGGAACTGGGGTTTGCTTATCAACCAACAAGATTAGAACTTTTACTCTTCTTAATTATTTCAGAGACTAACTCACTCCCCTCACCACTCCAGTGTTATGTTCAGTAGGTCTCAGCTTCCCTTCCCAGCAGAAACATCCTTGTGCATCTAGAAAGTTGTGTCAGTTCATGCTGTGCTGACGCTTGCAGATACCAGTCCCAGACATTAGTGGCCAAGGTCCCTGGCCATCCCCCCAGCATTCACCTCTGGTCTCCAGGATTCTCTCCCACTTCCAGGATCTTTCCTCTAGCCAAGATCTTCACCTATCCAGGTCACTTTCTTTTTCTTGAGAACATTTCTTTTTGAGAACCCTTAATTTCACCACAAGCTCTCCTTTCTAGAATGCCAGGGCCCCATTTTTCCCAGTCTGAACAGCCAGTGTTCAGAAACACAATGTGTACAATCAGCCTCATAACTGGTGGTACTGTCTCATGTCTCTTCATTAACTGCAGGATTCAGGATATGCCACTTCTGTGTAGTCCAGGTGTTACCAAAATTTACTACCAACTAGTACCCGTTGCAGTTAGTAAGTAGCAGGCTTCTCCCTGACAGTTCAGAAATTGATCTTCACACATTCATCTCCACACACATACACCCAACTATCTATCTGCCCGCTTAGATTTCACAGTTTAAGACTTTTTTTTTTCACCTAGGACAGAAGATTTTCACATTTCTCACCCACTGCATTAGCTGGGCCTGGGATTAAAGGGCTTGTGGTGAATACTTAAGGACAACTAGATCTTAAAGTATGTCTAGCTGGAGAAACACTGCTGAATCTTAACCTCAACCCTACTGGGAAAAAAAAGAATCTAGCTGGGAATAACTTGGTTATTTCTATCTTCCCCAGCAGAGTCCACGAAGGCCACGCTTGAGTTGCTAAACCAGATTCAGGAGTACGGTCCTGTCCAGATGGTTGTGAAAGAGTTGTTTGGATAAGCTAGAGAAGACAATAACAACAATAATAAAAAACACCAGTAAAACTTGGCATCGGCACATACAAAGAGTGTTAGCAGTAGGCCATTCAGCAGTACAAGGCTCTCTGGTACTTGAGCTCAACCCAGTAAGTCCTAGAGCGCGTCTCCATGAGGACATGGGTATGGTGCTTCCAGATTCAAGCTGGCTCATGTGGAGCCCATGTGGCTGTCTCTGCATTGAGAGTGGTCACGATGCCACTTAGCTCATTCTCCCCCAGCTGACCAGGAGGAGACTGTCATTGTTGGACTTTGGATGGGTTAATATCAACTAAAACCCACTTGCCTGTATTTCATACTAGCTGAAAAAAGACAAGAATGACTGGATCTGGTGGATAGGATGGCAATATTTTGCTACAGGTCTGCTCTATATTTGCAGTGCTTCAAGATAGCTTTTATTAGAGACTCTTTTGCCTTTTTCTTCCTTTGTATTTCTAGAAGTTAATTTCCATTTACAAATTTATTTCAACTGGATCAGATAACTAGGCTTCGCTTCTTTTAAGATGGCTGAAAATTACTATTCACTGTGAAAAGAGCCCCCAGAGTATTGGGCATTCACGATAGAAAACTACTTTTAGTGTCTTTTCTTAAGGAAACAATGCCTACTCATCCAATGTTTATTGGCCCACCAATCAGTTTAGTTCTAATAACTAAGAACCTGCAGACTGATTTCAATCAGATTTGGCAAATTCACAAAGTTCCTACAAATCATGTAAAAAATCTGTGGTTAGATGGAAAAAGCCTATGATTTCCTTCATGATGCAGGGAGAGAAGGCAGAATTCAGCCATTGTTCTTTTGGGTGAGAACAAGCTGGCCCATTAGTCTAGGCTACTAATTGACCAGGTGCAGAGCTCTATTTCAGCTACAGCACATATGGCCTCTTCTGTGTCTGGTAATTAGAGGACCTGGAGTGAGACTATCGTAGGAGAGCTTAGGGCATGTAGATAACCTGGAAAAGATGAAGGGACAGCTGGAGTTAGCGAGTGGAGCTTTGTAGGAAACATGTAGAGAAATCAGACTGTAGGAGAACACACTTCATTAGTTCTGCTACCCACGAAATACTATCTTCTCTTTCCCTCTGCAGTTTCTTACCCTGTTTTTTGTTT
The DNA here is from genome assembly GCA_024336885.1 of Actenoides hombroni. Classification (NCBI taxonomy): domain Eukaryota; kingdom Metazoa; phylum Chordata; class Aves; order Coraciiformes; family Alcedinidae; genus Actenoides; species Actenoides hombroni. The sequence goes on from WUAM01000143.1 coordinate 32,812,874, forward strand.
TTTTTTTTTAAAGTTTTTTTTTTTGTTTTTTTTTTTGCATTTATATTCAAAAATCTCTCCTGAATTATTCATATTTTTTTAACCGGCAGTTTGAAGATGTCATTACCATTCAGCCTACATTTGCTGGATAAAAGTGACAGCTACCTTTCTGGGCATCACATCCCTGAGCTACTTTGAGAGCACAGAAGCCCAAGCAGCAAGCAAACTCCTTTTTTCCACGCATACATCATCTGTGTCACTTTTCTTCTTTTGGGAGGGAATGCTGAATACACACCTCACATTGACACTGGGGAACTTTTATGATGACAGCCATGATCTGTAAAAGTGTCAGCTAGTTATGTCTGGATCATTTTAAGCATGAGATTTCAAGAAGTGAAAGCAGAGAGGTTTTTAGTATGTACCTGCTAAACAAGGTGCTTTTCAAATTCAAGTTATTCTCAATCTCAAATACATACAGAAGTGACAGGATGGCCACCTGAGGAGGTGAGAGGGCGATAAAGGGAAAAATAAGAGGAAAACAGTAGAGGGAATGTTTGGGTCTGCACTTATGGTAGACATGAGTCTGGTGAAGGAATGAATGAGAAAAGAGGCAGATGAAATGAGGGAGTGGGAATGCAAAAAGCTGCACAAGAAATCAACGTGAGATGTCTTTGACAAATGCCTTTAAGTTTCAAACCTTATCTGTAGCAGCCTTTTGTTAACATACAAAGTGAAGACCAGAAGAACACTGCATGGTATCATATTGTTTTGTTTATTACCTTTCATTTTCTTCTTACAGATGTTAATACTTGGCTCACTTTTTGACATCTGCTGAGCACTTGGCAGATGTCTTAGATGAGCTGTCAACATGCACTTGCATCTTGAGCACCACAAATTGATTTGACAGCTAAACTGGACAATTTAAATGAAAATTGGTTACAATCAAGACTGAAGTCTGTCTTCTCCTTGGCAAAATAAAACCGTGAAAAACACTGGTTCATTTGACACAGTATTCCATTCAGCCTCAGAGAAAGGCTTTTCATAGAAGTAGAGGAAAATATAACCTAAGCCTCCAACATTACTGTTCCTGCTTCTTCAGTGAGTACTTCTACATGATGTGGGAGCCCTAAACACCTGCCTAAGGCATTTTCTGGGATAACTTATAGGAATTGAATTTAGTTTGGCATACAACTAATTAAACACAGTAGATCAGGTAGAGGCATTAAAGCACTGTGTCTTCTTGGGAATAGTTTAATCACTGCTGAAGTCAGGAATTCATTCTCTTATTTTTTAGTCAGAGTAAATGAAACCCCTCAACCCACACCCTTTGGCACAGCTTGTGCTGTGGTAGCTCCAGCATTCATCCATAAGATACGCACCTCAGTCACAGTGGAGAAAGGGGAACGGGTTCTCTTGCATCTTTACCAAGTGCTCCAGTCACAGCTTTTTTGAATCTAGCCCTCAAATATCTATGGGTCCTTTCTTGCTGAAGCTATTTGGCAAAGTCAGTTCAGATTCACAAACAGTCTCGAGATGACAGTAATCACGCTGGTAGTATTGCTGGTGCTTTTGAATGGTCTTCTTGACAGTTCTACTTTGAGCCATCCTTGGAGGTTACATTGCATTCAGAGCCCATTGCACACAAGTGTGATGCAGCCTGTGTTCCTTCCAACAAGCCTCATCTTGAACTTTCTCTGTTGCAATTTCATTTACAATTATATTGGTTCTGAATGTTTACAGTAGCTTTATTAAATCCATCTGGTGTTCATAATCCTCCCAAACTGTGCCAAACACAAATAATCTGTATCACAGGCAAATTTTACTACCAGACTATTCATCCTTCCAGACTGTAGAATATACAGAGCACTGGCTCCAACCAGGGTCCTTGGGGCATCCTCCTATTAACCTTTTTCCATTTTAAGAAGTAGTAATTTATTCTATCTCTTCGTAGTCTCTCTCTCAGCTAGTTTTTAATTCATGACAGAACTTTACCTTTCACCTCTGATTCTCAAGTTCCTTTACAGTCTCTTTGAAAAAGACTTTATTGACAGTCTTTCAAAGCTCTGAATTAATCACATGCCTTCATCCTTCATTAGCCATTATTTTAATATTGAAATAGTGTTTATGTCTTAGGAAATAGCATTATTAGCAAGTGACTTTATTTTGGTTTATCGAAGCCGGTGCATGGGAGGCCTACTTGCTTGCTTTTCTTCCTTATCATTATGACTGTTGCCTTCCAGACTATAATAGTCCCCTAGCTGCCTCAGAAATGCACCTTTAATTCTTTACCTCAACACTGAGCTAAAACTCTATAACCTATATGATTCCAAAAATCAACAAGAATTCCACTTGAAAGAGTGGAATACTATATTAATACTATATTCTTCATTTTCTCCTTGCAAAGCAAATGTTTGCCATAACACACTGCTCTTTGAGGTCAGATAAACAGACCATTTAATTCAAAGTGCATTTTTCATTTTGTGGGATGGGTTTTCCTCACTTCAGCTGCTTCTTATTTTAGTTCTCACTAGACATTCTTAGATCAACTGCTCCCAGTTATGTAATGTGATTTAATTTTGTATTTTCAAAGATGTGTCCAAGAGTCTTTTGCCTTCATTACTTCTAAAACCAAGATAAAACCCTGAATTCCCCACAGGTAGTTATTTCCTGCCATTCCATTATAGTAAGTAGTGTGATAATGAATGTATAGAAACAACTCTGTCTCTCTGCCAAAATTTTTTGTTCTTCAGTTCTGGATGGAGGACTTTCCCTTTTTAAAGACTTTAAAATACACTTGTTCACTCTTGGTTCCTACAGATGTGCACAGACCAATAAACTCAACATTTTTGCTATAGTATTTGCTATAACAGTTTTGTGTTGATTTTCTTATTTTCATTTAAAAAAATAGCATCTTATTAAAATAAAAATCTTAACAGTTGATAAATCCGTGTCTATTTGTATTCAAAAGGAGATTTTAAAAGTGGCTGGCTTTAGAACCTTGTACTGGTATCCCTTTTCCACATCTCTTCTGGAGGCAGGAAAGTGGAAAGGCAGCTGCACATCTCTGTCATGGTTGAGGGCACCAGTAATTGGATTTGTGCCAATGACTATTAGCCTGATCAGCAACTGACTGGGTTGAGTTGACCATGATGAACTGGCTATACGTGAGCTGCAGGTTAGTAAACTTCCTTTTATGCATTTTGCTAGTGACCTCTATATTTGTGTTTGCCCAAGGCAGGTTGTATGGGAAGCTTGCTTTTCCTCTATTTTACTTTGTCAGTCACTTGTGTCAGACTGTAGCGCTAATACCATAAATACTTTTGTTCTTCTTTTTCTCAACAATCACTTTTGAGTTCAACTGAAGGTTTCCCTTGCTTCATCATTGTCAAATCTTACTTAATGACAGAGACTCATTCCTCATCAGCAAACCCTTAGAAAAACAGCGTGGATGAAAGGATGCATTGAGCAAGTGACTGGGTAGCTTGTCTTGTCTCAATTATCACAGAGTAATAGTGAGGGGAGTTTGTTGTCCTCCCAATAGCTGCCTGGATTCTCATCAATGTCTTGAGATGCAAAAGAAAATCCCAGCCACTCAACATTTTGATCCATTAGGTAAGGCATCTGACCCAAAGATCGTTGAACTTGAGGGATGATTTTTTCATTGACTTCAACAGCTCTAGATCTTGTCTGATGAAGCTGCCTGGAACTGTAATACTGCTTCAAATAAAGGTGAAGATTTCATTTCTTGGACATCCCTTCTGCCTGAAACCATTGCTAGCCTCTGTGTGGGGGGGGGGGAAGAGAGAAAAAAAAAATCTGTGTGGACTTACTGACTTGTTTTGTGTGGAGTCAGGATTATGATGTCTAGGAAGAAATATTTTTCTGTCAAATAAGGTCTGCTGGCAGCATTGAAAATGGGAAGTAAGCCACACTAGTATGCTTCTGAATTGTTTTAAAACTCAGGCCAGGACACTACTGGCTGTGGTACAGAAAGAGGAGAGGCTACTACTGTACATCAGCAGAACTCAACTCACCCACTAAGACTTGGCAGCCAGACTGAACAGTTTTCCTACTGGAAATCTCTTGATGCGATACAGTTAACTCACACTAGCAAGAGGCAGGCTTTCTGCTCTCTTCTAGTGAAATTCTTACCTAAGTACATATATTGAAGATCTGCAGCAGTGGATAGGTCTGGTACCTTAACTTTTTACTGAGGTATGGGGTCCACGGATGCAAAGTATCAACAGGCACAAACTGTAATTATGCCCAGTCTGAGAACTGGGAGACTGTCTGATCACTGGAGCAGGAAGGCTCTGGAACAGCTCTTTGGTTGGAGGCCAGCAGTCTAACCTTCAGTTGAGTGTGAGGAGAGTTGATTCTCTGCTCTTTCATTCTGATGCCAGTCAGGAATAATTGTTTGCTAACAAGTTTAATGTCTGTAGCTGGACTTGCATACATTGTCGGCGTCATGCTTGTTACTGCCATCATTGACCCTTGCTGAGTATCATATGCACTCAAATGAAGCACTAGCAACCTGAAGGATTTTACACAATGGAAAACTTGGCCCGTGCTGGGAGGAAAGGTACCTTGTAGGTACAGTTTACAAGGTTTGAAATATACAATTTATTTTTACTTTGAAATGAAATACAAAGGCATCTATCCCACGGCCTTCCAGAAAATGCCTTCCAGATATAAATTCAGTGCCTTATCTTACCTTTTGCTTTCATGGTCCTGAAAGAATGAAATAACTTGATGTCAGCCATTTTTCTACCATTAATGTTTCCACATTTTTTCCTACTGTGTGTATTCAAAGGAAAAGAATAGCAAAGCTAGCCCTAATAAGAGAAATCCGGATCTTATTCTCATTGCTGAAGGCATGACTGTTTTCAAAGATTAAAGAACCTGTGTGCAGTTCCTCTGAGAAAAGGAGAGCAGGGACCTAACCTCTGGACTCAAAATGCTCCATTATTGCTGTGTGCAATGGTTATGGAGAAAGAATAACAATAGGAGGTATGGCTGGGCCTCACACAGAGCCCAGTGAAGTAAGTAGGGACTTTGGTTGCAATGGACAATGTATTAAGTCTTCCATCTGCAACTAGGTAATACCTTAGATAAAAGCAAAAGACCCATGGGTGTGGAGTGTCTCTGCTAAGCCTTTCTGTCCCACAGGAGGCTTCTGCCTCTCCTACTCCAGAGAAAAACCCTCACTAGCAATGATCAGGCTTGCATCAGTAGAGAGGGATAATCTGTCCCACAGTGCATGGAATTACAGGGTTTCCTAATAGCTGTATTGCCCTCTGCCAGTTGAATGGCATCTGGATGCCAGATCCTGCAGAGAACTGTATCACGTCCCTGTAAACATGTTTTCTGAACACAGTAAACTTCCATGTACTCTCATACTTTATGCCTTAAGTATCACAGGAAAAAATAGAACCTTTTTTTTTTCCATTTGACTGCATTTTAGATAAATACTAAAATCCCAGGATACTTTGAAGAATGAGTAATAGTCACCAATGAGGGGGAGGAGGATAAATGTTATAAAACAGCATCTGGTGTGTATAAAACCAGCACAAGACTGACAAATCCAGAATCTTCAATTGCCAGTTTGTTTATCTTTTCTTCTTAAAGGAAAATGCTACTATTTAAAAAAAAAAAAACAAACAAAAAAACGGAATCATTTTCTCTTCAAAACCTGGTCCAATTCAGGATTAAAGTTATTGCTTGAAGCATGTTCTCATCTGTGTGAAGCAGAAACTTAACTCCCTGTTTCTTCAACAGCCTGGACATTAGATTTGCTCATTCACCACACAGTGACCATTTGACATTCACAAGCTGTCCCTCAAAAGCAGTAAATCTGGGAGCTAGACTCAATACAACTGGGTGCTCCCAGTTTCCCTGGAGCTAAAGGGAACAGATGAATGCAAGTTAAATCAACAGCAAGAAAAGAACTCTTAGTACCAGTGATCAGTGCTACCATTTGGAATTCAGCTACTTCCAAATCCACAGATCCTCTTCTGGCAAGTGCTGCACAAACACACACAAAAAAGACAGGGCTCACCAGAGTCTGCATTTTTGGTTTGTTTTTGGTTTTTTTTTTTTAATTTATGTTGCATGCCTTCTTTATTTCTTTGGCGTGCACTGGTGCCTTCTGGGATGGATCAGCAGTGCTGCGGAAAGAGGCTGTAAAGCTCTCATGTGTCATGATACCCAGGAGGTATAGACTATGCACGGTCATGTCAGCCACAGTAAATCTGTGCATCTTAGTAACATTTGCGGCCTGGTTCATCCTATTCCATCTTTGTACATCTTGGGCCAGAAGAAACTTATTTTCACTGTTTGGCACAGGGACTCTCTTGAAGAGCAATCTGGGTATGGAGAAAGGAACATGAGCTTACTTTCTCCACTGGGGTGCAGTCCACAGGGGTAATTCTTTGCTGAGAGCCAAGCTGGTGGATATTTTTTCCCTTTTCAGTGTTGCACCTTCCCATTTTGACTAACATCGGACCACACAACTGCTTTCCTCACACGGAAAGACTGGAAGACTTCCTGCTCTCTCTGCCCTCATCTGAAAAAGTAAACTACAACCCATTAAGTAGTTTGTAAAGAGAAGAGCAGAAGTTACTGTGACAGCAGGTCTGCTGTCCCCCACAGCTGTAGAGCTCTGATCACCATACAAATGAAGGACAGAATCAAGACTGCTAAAAGTATTTGCAACAATTAATGATTATTGCAACACATACAAGATGCTTTCACGTGGGCATAACAGCATTGGGCACTTCAGAGGTAAACTTGGTACCTCAGAGGTATTTAGAAGAGCTCCAAAGGGAATTTAACAAAGCTAATTCTAGCTGGGAAGCTGGATAAGCCATCAAGAAGACCCAATGACTACAGTCATGTGAGAAGAGGCCTACGTAGATTAGGGAGATAGGCAAGCACTTAGAAGTACCAGCAAGAAAGAGACAGGAAAGGTAGTGCCTGTATCTTATCATCCTGTAACTGCAACAGGACAACAGCAACATTTGCCAAAGCATTGCCAATGGAATAGAAGCTTCCCAGCGGTGACTGAGAATAAAATAAAAGGTACTGGCATCAGGACAGAAATGACATAATGGGGAGGGCAGGTGGAAAGATGAAAATTACCAAGGACATATTTATTTTGGTGCACAAGGAAAGATGTTGCTAAATTTCAATACAGATAACTCCTGCCCAGGACTGAAGATCTATGTCCACAGTCATCAGAAGAGAAAGACAGATTAATCCAATAACTTTGCAATATATACAGCTCTGCTGCTGCTCACACCTTCTTGGCTGCAAGGCTACTGATAAATATACTCCTCTATTGTAAATGTAGAAGCTCTTATTTGTCTTAGTTGTTCAGCTCAGACCACAGGACATAACTTGTATCTCACAATGAGCCTTTCTCTATCTGGTCCATATACATGTTCACTTGTATGAGACCAAGATTGCTTACACATGAAACATCATTGCATGCCCTTGAGTTCAATAGAGATGCAGTAATTATTTTCACCTAATAATTAAGAAAAAAAACCCAACAAAACCAACCAAACTACAAAACCAAACTGGAAATCAAAAGACAATCCCTTTCATTGCACCACTGGAAACATTGCTGTGAACTGTCTTCACAAAACCACAGCAAAGAGCAAGCTAAAAGCACACACATAGTGGTAGAGTTTTAACTCAGGCCATGTAATTTAATTCTGAATTATATTAGATCAAAGGGAAACTCAATTCAAAAAATACCTGCTGGATTATGCAGAATAGAGTTCCTCTTCTAATAGCCCTGGAAAGATTACAGGGTCACGAGGTTCCATCAATCAGAACAGAAAAAACATAGAGCAAGGATAAATTGAAGGTTAAGTGCATGGTGCTGAGGAACACCCTAACCACCTTCCTTTTACTATTATAAGTTGAATGGTTTTGTGTTGATGGATCTATTAAGAAGCAAAACCAGCAATCTATATTCAGACAGAGGCTTTCTGCCCATACATTTCCCCTGATGTGTACAACCATCTTGTATTTTGCCATCTCATTGAACAGACTCTTGCTATTTCTCTGTGTGTTGATTTTGTAACAGAAAGAATGACCTTATTCTCAAAGGGCTGCCTATTAAATTATTTCTAAACTTTTCTTTAGCCTGGAAAAAGAGAGCACTCCAATATTTTTTCATTGTTTCTGTTCAACAGAAGAGCAGAACAAAAGGAAAGGAAACAAAGCCCTAAAGCCATAGAAATATCAAACTCTTTCCTGATAAAATTCCAGTGAACTAATTTAATACTGCCCAGAGATGTGCTCAGTCCATGTTTTTTTACTGTGATGGAACACAGGAACAGGACATGTCCTAAATAGTTCAGGAAGCTAAAATAGTGCAATGTCTATAGTGTAGGACTCAAGATGGAGATTTTGGACTGGAAAATAATTTTATTTTTCCTTTGTTCATTTCCTTCTCATTGCAGGGCCTGGAGACTGTGCATCCTCAGAGAGCCACCCAGTTCCTTTCTCAATCAAGAGGTAGTCCGAGTTTGGTTCCAGTGGGAGCTGGAACAGGCCACACATGCATAGGAAATGTGTCGCTACCTTACAGTATGTTATTACATCATGTGATCACTAGAAAGGTGAACCATCAACATATTCCAGTTGCCTAATTTTTCCTTAACTGATTTGCTGCTGCAGGCTATTTGGTGCCTTTAGTTCAACAGTTGTACTTTTTAAAAGAACGGTACTAATTTTGTCCTAAAACTTGTATTTATAAAACCAAAGTTGTATTTATAAAACCTGACACCTAAGGAATTTCTCTATGCTATTGTTAAGTTCAAGTTATTTGCAAGCTGATAAATACCCTGTGGCAATATCTGATTTCCAATACATCAGGAACTTAAAGCTATGTTAAATGATGCAATCAAAACAAAAAATGCTTCTGTTGCTTTTCATTGACTTTGTTGCTTGATGCTGACGAAAAAGGCATTGCTTGAGTTTGCATTGTGTAGGCAGCATCTCCTTAAGTTATCATCAGACTGTACCGCTACAGTCAGCAGCGGAGGCAAGAGGAAGCCCTCACTGCTGTAGTAGCACATAGGCCAGCTCTGAAAGCAGCACTTGGGGTGTTTGGGTGTCTATGCTTTGGGCAGCCTCTGCTTGTCAGTGTTCTTAATAAATGTGATACTCTATGGTACCTCTCACGCCCTTATAAGACTTCATTCAAAGTGCAATGTACTAATCTACTCCCGGGTTATGCTACAATTTCCCTTGCATGAATACCCTCCCTACCTTTTGGCACATGACTTGAGCTTACTTTTTCAAGTGCTTATGCTCTTTTTTTAATGGTATAGATGACAAAAAGGGCTTCTGTTTCCCATAATCACTGCAGCTGAGAAAAGCACCAAGTTCTAAATAGAATCAAAAAGCATCAGTTTTGGGCACGTGAGGCTGAGTAGGAGTATCAGGGTGGCTCATCCCACACCCCTCCCTTTCTCCTAAGCATGGATTAAATTGCGTTTTGTAAATAAAAACCGTGTGAATTGTCTGCCAGGTCACATCCCGTCTACATCCTCGCAAGCAGTAATAATTTTGGAAAGATTTAGCGCACACATTAAAGGGCTCGTGGAAGCGGTCCAGAGCGCTTCCAGCGGCTTGAATCTAATTAGTCATTCGCGTTGTTTCTTTTTAAATCAGGCTCGGGGGAACACGCTAATTTTAGGAGGCCGGTGCAGGGTGGCGGGAAGCGGAGGGAGGCGGGGAGGGGTGTTTCTCTCGCACCGGAGAGAGCTTCCCGAGGCGGCGGGCAAGGCCGGGCGCGGGGCGCTCCCCCTCAGGCCGTTGTGGGTGCCCGAGAACCCCGACGAGCACTCCCTGCCGGTGCCCTGAGGACGGGGCGGCTGAGGCGGCAGCGGCGGCAGCCATCGCTCCCCCGGATCCGAGCAGCGCAAGGCCGGTGCGGGCTCAGCTCTGCGCCTCTTCCCTTCCCCGGAGGTGCCCCGCGCCTTGCCCGCCTCCTGCCCTGTCCTAGAGGCTTAAGGCCGGCTGGAGGGCTCAGCGCCGGCTTAGCCCGGGCGGGGCTCCTGTCCCCGCGGCTCCGTCCCCGCGTCCCCTCTGGGACCGCTCCCCACCTGTCCTCCGAGGCACCGCCCGTGACGTCATGGAAACACCCCCTTCCCCCACCCCAACGGCCGGGGAAGGAGGGCGGGCAGATCACCTCCTTAGCGCGGCGCGGAGGGGAGGGGAGGGAGGGAACGGGCGCTTCCCGTTGGTCAGGGCGGCTGCCACTCGAGCGCGACGGTCCCACCCCCCCCAGCCCCTCTCGTGGACGTTCCCCAGAAGCCGGCGCGAGGGGTTGCTTCGCGCGTCCACTCCCTCCCCGGCGCAGGTAGAGCTGCC
>WUAM01000143.1:32828184-32907875 GCA_024336885.1 Actenoides hombroni
CAGAGAGGTTGTGGAGTCTCCTTCTCTAGAGACTTTCAAGACCCCCCTGGATCTGTTCCTGTGTGGCCTGCCCTGGGTGTTCCTCCATTGGCGGGGGGGTTGGACTCAATCTCCAGAGGTCCCTTCCAATCCCTGCCATTCTGTGATTCTGTGATTTCTCACTTTCAAGTCCAGTTGTTAAATTACAAGTATTTGAACTAAAACTTCCCTCTTTAGTCTTTAGGTTGTGGAGTTTTGATGGCTGAATCCTATTTAGGTTGGTAAATACAGTTGCTGCCATTGATTATTTCCTTCTGGATGCTTTCTTTAGTGCTTCTGTTAACATGGGTGTGCAAACAAATCTTCCTTTCTCCTGCCTTCCAATGTAATGTATGACTTGGGAATTAAGGATATTCTTCATTTGATTCATCTCTCCATGATAGCAACTTTTTGACTGATAGCTTCAGATTCTGCATGTTGGTTGAGCCAAAACCTACAAAGTCACAGCAAAAACACAGTAGTATGTGGTGCTACAGTTGACATGCAGCACTTGTATTTAACTGCTGTTCTTGGAATGAAAACAGTAACAATACAAGATAGTAAAGGTGAGAAGCAAATCCTTGTTTTACCAGGTTTAGAACTATTCTGTGTTTACTGTAACGATACCTGTTGGATTTCAGTAATGGCTTTTTCTTGCCATTAGACAAACCTGAAGCCTTGGGCTTTCTGGCCATTTGGTGTATCCTCGAATGTTTTTAGGGTAGAAGTCTGAAATGTTTCCCTGACTGAATGTAGTTGTACTCTTCCCTCATCTTCATTTCTGCCAAGACTGTTATTAAGGCTCATGGTGATACTGCAGTGTCTGTTATCACAAGTGTCATCTCTCATCTGTTGTGGTGATCACTCAGGCCACTTTTGGGTCACCTCTCTCTGATCTGCTTCCACCTCTTCTTTGATTCTGGAGGCTTTTCCTAGTGACAGCATATGCTGCATTGTTACTGTTCTGACTTTAGTCTGTTCCATTTTCATATAGTTGCTGGTGAAAATGAATGAAGGTCCTGGTCTTAATGGTTCTCATAAAGAACAGTTGTGTGGGTATACTCCATTTGCCTTACATATTCATTACTTTCTGCCCACAGAGTAGCTGAAACCACAGCTTGTCAATCACCAACCAAACCGCATGTGCCAGGAGGCTTTATCCTTCTCAGTGTACAAGCCCATCTGTGTCTCTGTTAATTCTGCTCGTTACAGAAGTTTAAGTCCTGGCCTTCAAGCCTTACATGAGCAGAGCAGGTCTCTGGCACTGCTTTCTTCCATCTTGCCAACCATTCATGTTTAAAACAAATAAAATAAATAATTGTCTCCCTCTTCTTCAAGATAATTGCTTAGTCAGTATGACTAGAAAAATAGCCTTGAGGAGGGATAGAGTGAGTTTCTTCATACTCTTAGCTCCCCAAATGAAACGTACAGTTCTTATTTTAACAGAATTTTTGCTGTCCTGTCTTCAGTGGCAACAGATGGCTTTGCAACCAGCCTTCATGAGTTTTATTGTCAAAAGGGTTCTGCTGCTGCCTCAGGCTGCGAGGCGTAACAGCAGGGTCTCCCCTGAACACAATGCAGAACATACCTGCACCTGGGGCTACGCTGGCTGTAACTGTGTTACCAGAAAATAAGTTTAATAGTTTTATAACATACTGTATTATGAAGGAGAGTGAGTGGTTCTGTCATTTCTTTCTATATCCCTTGCTTGTGAAAATATGAGTGCTGAGATCTTACAGACAAAGCTCTGACATCTTAAACAGTGAATTTAAGTGCAACTTTTATAATGCAGGGGGGGAGGAGGGAGGAAGTTTCGTTATGAATGTGATTTAGTCACTGACCATCTCCTGTCCTGTACCCTAAAATAAGAAATAGTGAGTGTCTGTTAATCTTCTGTGGTACTGCTCGTGAGCTTTAAAACAACAATATGTAAATCATCAGTAGCAATGGAGATCCCAAAGACATGCTAGTGATTGCTGTCTGCATATTGGGGAGCTGATGAAGCTTGCTCCAGAGGACACGAGCTACTGAGTCATTGCTGGTTTAAGATGATTCTAGTAGGAGTTTGTGGTGGCTTTCTCAGGTTCACTCCCTAATACCTTGCTGCTTGCCAAAGGCAGGGAGACTGATGCTTTCCGAGATAGCTTTCTACAATTTGGTAACTGTGTGGGGCTCCTTCACCCGCTCCAGGTGGATATATCTGTGCATGTGCAGCTCAGTGGCACATGACCTCGCAGTTTTTGGGAACTACGCAGCCATTTAGGTAACAGATGTTGTAAGAACTTGCTGGCCCATTTTTTTAGCAGTGATTTCACCACCTCCAAAGAAGCAGGCCACCTAGCACGCATCAGGCTCTTTGAGCTGCCAGTATTGCTGGAAGATTGAAGCTCTTTGCTTTGTAAATGAGGGATAATGGAACAAAGGAACAAACAAGCAAGAGGCATTAAGACTATGCCTGAAGATAAGATTTCTCCCTAACTTTTTTTTATTACTAGTACATAAGAGTGATTAATAAGGCTCTGGTATCTACCCTGGTGCTGTCATGTCCTGGAAACTTCTAAGAGCTTCATCTTAGTTGCTGTTACTGTTAAATAGATCTAGGTGAATCACTCTGAACAGCCATGTTTAGTTTCCTTATCAGAATCTTTTAATGGTTTTGTCATTTGTTAAGGTATGTGACAGGACCAGAGGCAGTGGGCACAGAAACAGAGGAGGTTCCCTCTCAACATCAGGAAGTATATTTTCCACTGTAAGTGTGTTTGAGCACTGGCATGGGTTGCCTGGTAATGTTGTGGAGTCTCCCTCTTGGAGATACTCAAAAGCTATCTGGATGCGGTCCTGGGCAGCCGGCTCCAGGTGGCTCTGCTTGAGCAGGGGGTGTGGATCAGATGACCTCCAGAGGTCTCTTCCAACCTCAATCATTCTGTCATAATTTTAATAATATATTTTGCTTAGTCTAGGGCAAATCTGCTCTTCAAACTGTTAGATCATGGAATCATAAAATTATTTGGGTTGGAAGGCACCTTAAAAATCATCTAATTCCAATCCCCCTGCTATAGGCAGGGATACCTGCCACTATATTGGGTTGCTTGAAGCCCCATCCAACCTGCCCTTGAACACTTGAGGGATGTGGCATCCACAGCTTCTCTGGACAACCTGTTCCAGTGCTTCACTATCCTCACAGTGAAGAATTTCTTCCTAATATCTAATCTAAATTGACGCACTTTTGGTTTAAAACCATTACCCCTTGTCCCTCCCCATCTTTCTTGTAGAGCCCCTTTAAGTACTGAAAGGCTGCTATAAGGTCTTCCTGAAGCCTTCTCTTCTTCGGGCTGAACAACCTGAACTTAGCTTGTCCTCATAGGGGAGGTATTCCAGCCCCTAGATCATCTTTTTAACCTTCCTCTGGACCCACTCGAGCAGTCCATGTCTTTCTTATGCTGGGGACCCCAGAGCTGAACACAGTACTGCAGGTGAAGTTTCATGAGAGCAGAGAGCTAGAATTGATTTTGGAAAAGCCAGTCAGAGTCCTGGTGTTCTTTTGCAGTCTTGCCTGGGCCTTAACTGAGTCAATAAACAACGCTGTGGTTGGGATACAGGTCATCTTTTATACAGCAGGATGCAACTATTGTTGGAATAGGCTTCTTGTGGAGGATTGGAGGTATTTGTCTGACAGAAGTTGACTTCTAGAAATAGAACTAAAACTAACAGGGTTTACTGATTTTTCTGATACTGAGGTTAGATAACAAAGGATTTGTATATGAAGAGAGGAGAATGTAGGCTAAATCTAGTCCTGTTATTCAACTGTACTAACAACCATGTTGGGAAAGAAGAGTTGATATTTCTTGTTTGTTTTCTGATTAAAGTCAAACAATGGAAGGAGAAGAATTTAGCTTTGGTCTGCAGGACTTTGTCATGTCTTGTCAAGAAAGCTACTGTTTAAGAAGTGAATTCAGTAGATGCACCCTTACTAGCATCAACAGATACTATTTACTGAATAAAATGATGGACAGCTGAGATGTATCATGGATCCTCATTTGCCTGCCACTGATGCCTGTACCACTGCTAGGCTGAGTGGGCACCCAGCTGGCTTTAAATTCCTGGACTGGCTATGAGGGGCTGTTTTGACATGTTATTCTTAACCTTCCATCCAAAAAGCAAATCTAAAGGGAAATGAAATCTAAAGTTTGGATGTTGAGTAAAATATTAGGCCAAAGTATTATGATTGATTCATATCTTCCTTAACTAAATGGTACTGATAATTTTTTTACTGAGGGACCTATCTAGGAAGTAACAATTCAAAAGTTTTAAACTACTGCCACAGCTGCTGAAATTCAGGAAGTAGAAAACCCATTCATTCTTTCCTGTTTGGTTTTTTTCTTTTTTTTTAAGTTATATCACTGAATTCATTCTCAGACTAGTTACTGCTCTTCAAATCCACCTACCTCATCTGCAAGGCATTAAAACCAGAAGTATTCAATATTATGGTAACTTTATAAACCTTATAAAAATAAGGCTCACTTACTTAATATCGCCCGGTGCTTAGAGAATCTCAAATTATTGAGGAAGGAGAACTTACTGAGGTAGGGAGCTGCTGTCGTGAATACTAAGTAAAGTTCTTGTCTTTTCCAGAAAAGAAACTGGACATCAGCTAAAAGTTTAACATCCTATTTCTTAAGGTAAGATTAAAAATGGACTTCTAAAATCATGTTGTTTCATTCAATCCATTGAATAGATACGGAACTTCAATCCTGATTTGGAGATAAGCTGTTAGAATTTTCCATAGGATAGCTGAATCATAGGCTTCTTTTCCCCATGTGTGCACACACGCTTCATTTTGCAGTTTATTTTCCTATGTTTTATATTATATTGTACTGTTCTCTTTGAAGTTCAGCAGGATCAATGCTTCCACTTGAAGAGCAACAGGAGAGCAATTGCCAGGTTTTCACTTTGGCAAATGAGACTGTTTGTTTGCTTGTTCTTTGTGGGTTTTGTTTGTTTTTTAAGAAAAAGGAAAAAAGCATTGTCAGGCTTTTATAGAATGGAGTATTTGATAAGGGTAACTTGTAAAATTATTTTTTTCCTTTATTGCAGGAACGCTTAGGTATACAAGGTCACTTTCTTCTGCATGTCATATACATGCAGTTGCTGGTGTACTGAAGATCCCTTACTGTTGATAATCTTACATTATAAAAAGATCAATTTTCAAGTAATGGGACACCACTGAGTATTTTTAAATGCATACAAGGTCATTGTTTTCATCAGGCAGACTTTAATAATCTGCTTTTAGTCCTAGGTGATTAGTTTTATAAAGTGAGCAGGGAAGTTGCAACTTCCCATTTATTTCTAGCTGTATTGTCAGTCATCTCTTTAAACTTCCTTAATTTCATAGTAATTTGATGGTGGAACAGTGGCTGTATCTCAGTGTCATCAAGTGACTGAGTGTTCTCGTTTTGGGGAACATTTGTGGGGCTTGTCTCTCGTGACTGCTTCCTACTTGAAGAGACTTAGGAAATCTTGGTTTGTGAAGCATGTCTCAGTGTTTGAAAACATCCACACTTTCCTAACTGGGGATGCCATGTCAGTCTTGATAGTCCAGATAGAATGACAGTTCACATTGAACTACCAAAGGTAGTGGCGGTTCCTTGCCAAATAGGCTTGCGTGATTTACTTTAATATGGCTAGAGTGCATGGTTAGCATAAACACACCCTTGGTGTGTTTAGTGCAGGATGAGAGTTGCTTCTGGTTTTTTCAAATTAAACTTTTGAATAGTAGTTCAGACTGCAAAGCCCTTCTCCAAAAAAAAAAAAAGTCTTTGCTTGCTCTTAATTTTATATTCTAATGCAACAAAAAGTTTGTATTTTGACTATCAGGAAGATGTAATGCCTTACTTTCTATGGCCTGTCTTCCAGCACTCACATCTTGCAAACTTCAGTTCTTCAGGGATTTTCACTCTTAATATCATTGCTTAACAGTTTGCAAGGGCATTGCCACCATCCAGTAGTTAAGAAGAGAGGAGGTGTAGGTTGTACATTTGTTGTACATTACTTTATCAATAAAATAGTATTTTCTATATTAGCCTAGCCTAATGCACTTAGAGCTGAGAGGAAGGGTGGTATTTGGTGGGGGAACTAGGGATGAAGGGTGATAAAACAGATATTTTTTTTTAAAACTTTTTTGTATATATAAATGTACATAACTTTGATTCTAACTTATTAATCTGGTTGGACAAACTTGTTTTTTCTTCCTTGTGCTTCTTTTTGGCTCTTGAAAATGACAGGGGTATTCTGAGTAAATACAGGTGAGTCATCATGCAAAACTTTTTTTCTCAGTCTGTGAATGCCACTGAAACATTTGCACATGAGAATATTTTGTGGAATGTAGAAGTGCAAACAAAAATCACTAGGCATGAATTGGCTGGGCTTGTGCTTGGATTTGCCACTTTGAAGAAGGGAATTGAAGAAAACTGTTCTGATCTCCTCATTCTTTCCTGCACTGGGGTTCTGAAATAGTGGTTTATGTGTATCTAAGTTCCAGAACTTTGGAAGCTGCAGTCATTGTCTTCAGAAAGGCATAAGCATGCAAAGTATTGACATGAAATCAAGAAGAAAATATCAACACATTTCATTGTCAGAATTGACGTAGTAGAAGGTACATATGTCTGACTTCTTTTTAGAATCTGTTTAGGTTCGGTTTCCTTGATCTGCTGCTTTTTGAAATTAATATTCCTTAAAAAAACACCAAAAAACAACGAAACAAACACAACAACAACAAAAACAACCAAAAAACCAAACCAAAACAAAAGACCACCAAACCTTTGTTCATGAAAGACAGACAGGTAAATGAGTAAAGCTGAAGTAATTTCATTTAATTAATGGAAATTTTAGAGTATTAAGGCAAGGTCAGTTTGCAGCCCATGTTAAATCAGCAGTAGTAACTTTGGTAAGTGGTATATAAAAACTTTCTTGCTGAAAGTGGCTGTACTACCACGTGACAGGACTGGAAGAGAGTTCCTGGATTCTCTTGTTCCAATATCAATAAATTTGTATCTTCCCTTTTGTGAAGTGATCAAGTATCATCTTAAAATACTCGGAGCTCTGTCCCTAGGTGTCCCTTAAATTATTTCAACGCTTCCCTGCTTTGACTAAAATTTTATTCCAGGATTCTGGCTAAATGTTTCCATGACCAGTTTGTACATCTGACTAAAACTGGTATTTTCTCTTAGTATTTTAAGAGCATCTGCATTCCCTTTGAGCCTTTGTAAACTGGTTAACTTTTTACTTCATTCATACAGGGAAGACTTTCCCTTTCCCCCAGTCAGAATCTTGCGATGTGGCTGACTAGGTATGCTCATGGTATTCACTTCAGGACAATACTCTGCTGTCAGTCTTCCTTGCATAAACTGACATTGATCTGGTGTATTTCAGGTGCTATTTTTTGTTTCCTGACCAGGTTAGATGCTGGCAGTGCCTTGTACAATGACTACTTTTAATGATTTCCTATGTGTGTCTGTTTCTGTTTTTTGTCTGCTTGCTTGTGGTTTTTTTGTTTGTTGTTTGTTTTTTTCTTTTTGTTTAAGACCTTCATCAAATTGGTGATGGAGTGAAAGTGTAATCAACTCACATATGCGAGTACCTTTCCCACCATGATCACTTCCTGCTGTCTTAGCGAAACAAGCAGAAGTTCTCGCTACTTGGGTCCTGCCCTTGCCTTCAGGACTGATGAACTGCATTTGCTGTCACTACTTCCATTCATGTGGTTCCTCTCGCGTGGTGTTAGTCATTGAGCGCCTCTAAACTTTTTGTCAGCAGCAGTTTTTATTAGATACCTCAATTCCCTTCCCACTAGCAGGACTGGTAAATAAAACTAGCCCCAGGATAATTAATTCTTGGCAACCTTTTCTGGTGATCCATGTCCAGCCTGATATTTTTTTTATCTTCTGTAGCCAGTTACTTAGTCACTTCGCAGTTCTTCTACTATATTAGATCACTACCAGCTTTATTGGTTTGATTTTTTTTTTTTTAATGCAGCTGTTGTCAGGTCCAGATGAGATCTACACATTTTCCTCTTTTAATTTTGCTTTTTTAAAAAATATAAAATGTTAAGAAAAAAGTCTGTCACTATTGACTTTGGTATTTCCTTCTGACTGACTTAATCTGAAATCTTGCATGTTACTGATTGTAGTAGGCCTGATGTCTTTTCCTTTTTCTCCCTTTACCTTCAACTCTAAAGGCAGGTATTCCTTCCATCTCTACTTCCACCATGGAGTATCTGCCGCTGGGTTTTTTTCTGGATGGTTTTTTTTTTTGGTCTGCTTTAAAAGATTAGGATTTGTAAATGTTTATATTGGCTAGAGGTGAAGTAGGCACAGTGCCTTGAGAATGCATGAAAGTTTTATTTTCAACTATATATACTATTTAATCTGTGTTGTCTTGCAGAAATCTGTAGTGGTATCTTCTCATTTCCTTAACTCATGCTCAAGAAGCTGTAGCTTTTGATTCCATGCTGGTTGTGATAGTTTCCAGTCCTGTTTCATAGCTTGCATTCTGCCTTTGTTTCTTTACTAAGAAATTTTCACTGCCAGGTTTCTTCTTCATTTAGTTTTGATGTGTTGTTGAAGAACTGTGTTTTTAATATCTTTCAAATCAAATGTTTTCAAAGTTTTAACTTTATTCCTGAACTTCAATATGAGGTGCAACTTAATCAGCAATTTCCCTGCTTTTTTGGGAGGGGTGGGGAAGCTCTTTATCTAGTTAGGCTTATTTTGTCTTGTAAGCTGTCTACTGCACACTGCATCCCATGAGGCATTTCCAGATTTGTTTCTGCACATTTAATGAAGCAGCAGCTCAGCATTATCAATTTAGAGTCTGAATTTCTCAGTCTACCTGACCACTTAAACTAATTCCTTTTGCTTATCACTCACTTGAGTCAGAGATGTTAATCTCCTGTAATGCCCAATTCACTGGGTTATTTTTAATTCTAATAATATAAAATCTGTATCAAGGCTAGTTTCTTGAATCTACCACAGACTCTGAACAGGGCTGTCCTTGGGTGTGGGGTTTTTTGGTGGTTTTGTTTGTTGTTTTGTTTTTTGGTGGTGTTTTGTGGTGTTTGGTTTGGTTTGGTTCCCCCCCCCCCCCCTTCTAACTGCTTTTTGTAGACCAAATCACTTTGCAGTGGTGTGTTTGGTTTTTAAAAAATCTCTCTGTGTCGTGTAGATATGTACTGGCCCTACCTCTACTGTCTTTTCTGAATAGCATGTACATTTCAATAGGTGTTCTAGCCACTAAGGCTTTGTTGTCCCTGTGTAGTCTTGTACTCATCAGTTTTGTAGTGTAAGCCCGGGGTGGTGGTGTTTGGTTTGGGTTTTTTTGGGGGGTGAGGGTGTTTTTGTTTGGTTTTATTTAAGTACACAAATACTTCAAAATGTTTTATCTCGTCATGCCTGTTTACCAGGGCAGACTGCTTTTCTTCCTGACCCCTGTTTGCATCTGTGTTGGGACTTTCAGTCGTTTATCAAATGATCAGAGATAAAAGTTCTCCTTGGCCACATCCTCATTTTTCTCTGCTAGTGCAGTGAGTTTAGATGTGGAGATTGTTTGTGTGACCACCAACTTTCACTTCTCACTTTCATCTGTAAATCCCTTCTTGGGTGTGTCACCTTGTCCTAGGGGGTTGGTGTCCTTGTCTCATGAGTCCATCAGCCTGCCAAGTGACTGAATACTCCGATGTTCCACCCCCCTTTCTCTCTTTGTTATTTTAATGCCTCTTGATCAAATCCCTTGATATATAGCTGGATCAGTTGTCAGAAGTGCTGCCATATAAATAATCTTTATATTTCCTGCTGCCCTGCCCCATTCTGTTCTTTAATTGCAACTTAAGTAATAACACCCAGAAAAAATACAGCTTCACGTCAGCAGGGAAGTTCATAAAGCACAAGGAGAAGGGGGAAGGGTTGACAGGCATGAATCATTTGATGAGACTGTGAAAGAATTCATTTAAATGTGACTTTACTTATATTTAAACATGAAAAAAAAATTAGGCTGCATTTTGGTGTACCATAACTGAAATATAGATATATAATTTTCCTTCCCCGTGAAGTCACAAATGTAGTAAGTAGTAGCTGTTGAGAGTTTTGCAGTAGCTATTGCTACAGCTGAGGCAATTTTGCAGGTCACCAAATGTGGAGAAAAGCAGCTGGAATTTATAGACATCATAACTGGCCACATCTGTATCCTTTTTTTTCCCCCACAGGTAAAATTCTCTGTATGAACTTACTGTGAATAGCTTGCAGCCTCTGCAGGATGGTATACATTCACTCTGGATCTTGTTTTGTCATAATTGTTTTTCAGTTAATGCCTTTGTGAAAGTCTCGTAGACATTTACGCCTTAAATGTCCTGACTTGAGGCTGGTGACGCTTTTTTTTTCTCCTTTCTGTTTCTGTGTATACACTCAAAGAAGCACAGGTTATACTTGCACAGGTGTTCTAATTGTGGAGAGCACAGTAAAATCTCTCCAGTATTACTAGTGACAAGAAAACAAATCACCTTTTTCTGGTATCTCTTCTCTCCTGCTAATCCCCAGATGCAGATTTAATGGCCAGTCATGTAATGCTACTGTAGCTGCATGCCCACTTTCCCACACTAATGCCGTGGGTTCTTTGGATGATCTCCACAGTTCTTCCATCCTTCTGCTTTTATGGATCTTTCTACTAATTTCTTAAAAGGCAGCATGTGGTACGCCCCTGCTCGCTGCACTTTATACAATGGTTTTAAATGCAGGGAGAGGCCGAGAGGTTGTTTGGCACTTGAGGCTTGTGCAGCCGGGCCTGGCAGGCTGCCCTGCCCGACCTGGGTCTGGTTGCAGCTGCTTGAGAGCAGAACAGCTCAGCTAGGGAGAGCCCCACACAGCTCTAGGTCCCTCATGATTCTGACATCATCAATCCATCATTGATTCATGACAGTTAACACGTAGCATTAAGAGTATATTCATCTGTAGTAGATAAATGATACTGTGTATTTTTGTTGGTTTTTTTTTAAATACTCATCTGTACTAAATAGGCTGTTGTGACTGGCATAGTTTTTAAGGTTAAAAAAAAGCCTCCTGTAAGTGACAGATCTAGTATATAAAGTGTCTCCAGTATTCATCTCTATTTTTGAAGCTGTTTATTGACACCTTGGTCTGTTACTCCAGAAGGAGAAATCTTAATGGAAAGGAGAGTTGTGGTTTTGTGCTTTATCAGAAGTGGATAAACGAAGTCTGTCTACACCTGCACTGACAGCAGGGAGCCTTTCTGTTCTGTGGCAGCTCAGCTAGCATCAAGGCATGAATGTTCCAACACAGAACAGTGCACATCAGGGGGCTTGCTTTAAAATCTCTCTTAAGCAACATTTAGATGTAATTCCTTTAACCTGTTTTATCCAGCCTGGTCTGCACCTGGGAAATGGTAGGTCAGAGGACAGGAAAAAGCTGTGGCAGTGCTACCTTTTGTCTTGTTCTGTGTACTAAGTACTTCCTGGCAGACCTCCAGCTAGTGTTCTTGCAGTGCTTGCACAACTCTAACACAGGCAAACCTGGAGTCTTAGATGGCCCATCTTTTCAACTGTAATGTGACATTCAGTAATTCACATGGTCTGATAAATACTTCCTTTTCCATAGGTAGTTTGTTACTCTTTTCCTCACTTGTGAAAGATAGAATGAGGAAGACTTAGAATTCTTAAAGAGTTCAGCTGAGTAAAGAAGAGAGAAGAGGATGGATGAAACTAGAGAGAAAGCAGGTAGAGTGCACAAGCCAGGTGATAGTTTGGGGGGCGTGCAGAGGGAAGGCAGTTTGTGGTTATGGCCTGAGGGAAAGTGGCAGGACTTGTCATTATATATATAAAAAAGCCACTGCTGTAATTTATCTCCCTGAATTGTAGAAAAACTATGGGCACTTCAATTACATAATGACCTCTAAAAAGAAGCTGAACAGAAATGCTGCATCTGTAGAACACAGCTGTCAGCCAAGTTTTCTGCCTGAAACCCATTGTTAGCTCAGAGGAAAACTGAAGCCTGCTTTGTAGAACTCTTCCTTAATTTTTTTAAATCCTTATTGGGTATAAGAAAGCAGAAGAGAGAACTTCTTTCATGCCTTTATTGGGGTGCTGCAGTATCTACTGCCATAGCAGATTTGGGACCCCCTTGTTTTTTGTCATGCCAATGCAATGGCTGCAGGGAAGGGTCAGGCTGTGTGCAGGAGACTCGCTCCTTCTTCACCTATGGTACTTAGCTAGGTGGCACAGGAAGAGGCATGTGGGTAGCAGGGCAGCTTGCTGGGAAAGTCAGCATCTTAACTGGGAACATGGGGTGAGCAAGGTTCAGTACAGTCTGCTAATAAAGCACCAAAATGGCTTAGTTTGGAAAGGCACAGGTATGTGTGCTTCCCTCGCCTGCTGTAACCGGAACCAGAGTGGGGGAATAGGAAAACAATTGGTCTCTAGAAAATAGGAGTTCTGACTGAGTGTTGGAGACTCTAATGTAATCATCTTAATGGTTTGCTTCCTGCTTCTCTGTGGTAACGTGCAACTGTGTATGCCTCTGTGCTTTTTCTAACGGGGAGATTTTTTTCCCTTTTTAAAAGACAGAAAAGCTTATGGGGAGCTATTAAACTGTGCAAGCTGTATTTAGCTCAGAGCAATGGAAGTTAGCAGTGTATAATGACACTTATAACTAGCTTATCTATTGTGCAAACTAGAAGATTTTAATGTTTGGTTTCTGTCAGACTTGGAATTACTGTTAGCTTTTGCTCATGTTCATTAAACCCTGAATTTTAGGAGGCATGTCTGTTGCAGGCCTGTTCCCTGTTGCTTTGTTCCTAGTTTTGTTTTCAGTGTAAACCAGCATAATCTTGGGTTGCTTCTGAAAGTGGTAGTTCTGCTCTGTCCTCTCTGCAGCTGCCTGATTGACTCCTTTCAACTCCTATATTCTGGCAGCACGTCCATGCAGTGAACTGGTTCAGCAAACGGTGTGGCTAAAAATCTGTCTTTTTTTGTGGTTAGTTATTAGCTGGATCCATTTCCCACTCTCGTTCTACTCTGTAGTCATGTTGCTACTGGTTTTAGTAGGAATTGCAGGAGAAATAAACAGCAAACTTTGAGAAGGGAGAGAATTGGCTGTTTCTTCCCCAAGGGTCCAGTTCTGCTTGCTGCAGATTTTCACCAAATTGCACGCTGTTGCCAGATTAGGTCTTTGTTATGCTCCTGGTAGGCTCTTCCAGAAATCTTGGAAATGTGTAGCTTTGGGGGGACTAATACAGTACAAAATAGCTTAATGAATTGTTGCTAAACTGTTAAAAGGTAAATTGTTGCATGTTCATTCTTTTTCTTGGGTACCAAATAATTAATTTTCTCTGCTCTGCATTAAAGGAGCATTCCTCTATAATGCTCACAGGAGCTGTAGTTGCCCACTCTGAGGTATGTTTATTGTTCAATTTGTCCTTCTATTCAAGTGTATCAGGCTCTAGAAATTTTTCTAATGTCTGTTTGTGAGTATGTCTCTACAAGTGTGGATTACTTTGTCACAGGCACAAAAAAAAAAGTTTTAAATCAATCAACCATCCAGTTAAGTTGGGCTGGATTTCTGAGGGTTGAAAGTGTGCACCTGTATTGCAAGATACTCAGAAACAGTGTCATACGGGTGCATCCCTGTGCTTTCTGATCAGACTAGATCACTGCAGCACTGTGGCTATGGGAGCAATGGGGAACATAGGCTTTTTTTAGACCAGCTGTGCTGAAAACTCAATTATTTTTCTTGCTTTTTTGGGTATAATGATTTTTTTTTTTTTTTTTTTTTTTTTAGGGCATCATGTGTTTTGGAAGTTAGCACAGAACTGCTGATGGCCTAATGTACCCAGCGAGGGGAAAATGCTTAGGTTGGGTTTCCTTGTATCTGTCGCTTTCCTTTGGGGTCCTTCTAGGTCCCTGCTGTTTCAATGTGTTACATAATATACTGGTAACTACTGTAATTGTCTCTAACCTATTTCAGATTATTTTTCTCCTATTTCTCTTGCACTGTTTGTGCATTTTTATTTATTTTTTTTTTTAGAGCATTAAAGGCATTTTTCAGTGCTAGGTGTTTTCATTTAACTTTTTCAAAGGATTATCAGAAGGTGATTTTGTTGTATTAACCATGAGAAGTTTTTAGTATATCATTAGCTGGAAGCTTTAAATGCAGAAGGGCTCAATATTTGAGTTACTGGGAAAAATGCCAGCCATGGATTTGGGAAAGTCTGAGTAATAAAATCACAAAGCTGGTTCGTCACTCAGATATGTTATTATTTCATCTGTGTCTACCCACTGCATGCTCCTACAGGCTAAAAATGTCAATAGGCTCTTATATTAATAGCTATTTTAGGTCTCTACTTGTAAAAGGCAGCGCATATGCAAGAACCTTAGATTAATCTGAAATATCAAAGTTAACATATTAAGTGTTCTTTCTTCCTTTAGTTTTAAAATTTTCCAGCCTTAGTATTTGGATTATTAAAAATACACAAGTTCATATGTTGAAAAAAACTAATCCTAAAATGAAATCACAGATGTTTAGACTCCAGACAGGCTGGGGGTAGTGGCGTTTTCAGGAATGTAACTGATACAAGCAGCAAGGAATTGAATGTAATCATGAAATTAGGAGTTATTAAATGTAGACAACTGATAAGAGAAGTCAAAACTATTGCTCAAAACTCAGTGGGCTGAAAACAGGGAAAAGGATTTCCTTTTTCCTTGTAAAATACACTAACACTTTAAGAATAATACTAAATAAGGGCAGTAATGTCAATAATTCAAGAAATGCAGGAGATTTTATTTCCTTTACTGAAATGAAGCTATGTCGTCTGTTGACAGCATATAGAAGTAATAACAAAAAAAAAATAAGTCTGCAACAGTGGGTAACAGTTTAGAGCACAAATACTTTGAAGAATTCTGTTTCTTTTATTGATCTTGAAGGAAGATCAGAAAAGCCTCAGAACACCGGAGGAATCTTAATGCAGTGCTAGTTTCTAGAAACACTAAACACTACGTGATACCTGGACACTGGTTCAACTGGTGTTGATTACAGACTTTTGGAAAACTGATCATCAAGCTGATAGGGGAAGTGACTTAGTACAGCAGAAATTCAAATTAACAATTGGATTGAAGCAGCATACAGTCTATGAATATAGAGGTTAAAATATTGATCATTTTTTAGCTCAAATTGAGAGCACTAAACTTTGTCATAAGTGATTTCTGTTTGGTAGTGTTCATATTTAGTAGTCCAGCAGACTGCTAAAACTGTAAAATTGAATTGTCTTCAGGAAGAGTGCATTTGACTAAATGTCAAAACTGCACATTGGTTGCTTCATAGCAACAGTTGAATAGTGATAGGAGTTTGTCAAAGATTAGAACCTCTAGTATCTCTTTCTATGCAGGATTCTTTTTCTGTTTTTTTTTTTTTCTGACAAGATGGTTCAAGTGAGTTTCCTGCACCCTTGGTAGAGATATGCATTTGTGCAGAATTCCAGATCCGTGGGACAAGAAAGACTTCTCTTATAAAATGCATTGCTCAGTGTGTTAGTAGACTAAAACTTAGTTGTTTAGTTTTATAGGAGAACATTGCTAACTTGAACTTCTAATACATATCTTTCAGGAGAGGACAATGTAGCCATAGGTGCTGTATTTTAGGGAAATAAATTTTTTGTGGGGTGGGAACACATGAAAAACAAGGTAGAAAATTTTCCAGACACTTACATATGGTACTCCTTACCTCCCTCATGCTTCCTCTGTGTAAAAGGACAATGCATCAGCAAGTTTTTTTTCTCAGCTGGTTGTTGTTGTTGTTTTTCAGATCCAACACCAGACCCATGTGAGTTTGAACATCTTGCCTAATGGGATTGCTTAGACTTTTGCTGCTGTAAAAGAAGAGGAGATTTGAATTCCTCATAGTTGACACTGAGAGATCACCCACTCACTGTAAGTCAGTCTTCCTTGATCACAGATGTGGTGCCCTCCCTGTAGAAAAAGCAGAAGTTAAATTGATGTGGAGCCTGTTTCAGCAGGGAGAGGACACGATGAAAGAGGATGCGTAAAACTGCTTGCTATGAAGAATCACTCCATCAATGGAGAGTGGGAGATGACTGTAGTGTAGAGGCTTTTTGGGATGATATGCTGTGCTTAATTGTATGTATGTCCAGAAGAAATGAAGGATGTTCCAAGGAAGGTGGAATAGGTAAACCTGAAGATGGGGTAATATAACCTTATATTCTGCTGAGACAAGGGTTCAGAAATACCTCAAAGCTGTGTTGCTTTTAAGGGAACTAAAAAACCCCAACAACAATAACCCAACAAAACAAACATTTGTTGGGTTGTACTGTGTTTGGGTTCCCTTTAATCTTTGGCTTTGGAGTTTCCACTGGTCATCTACCAGCTGAGGAAGGGGCGCTCTCACCCGTTGTGCCATTGGACTCTGTGGTCTGTGTCTCATTCTGAAATGCTCTCTCTATAGGCAGCAACTAAAGATAGGACTTTGGCAAGGCTGAGATTGTTACTGGCAATATTGAAAAACTTCTGTTGCTGATGGGTGTGTTTTGTTTTTTGGGTTTTTTTCCCCTGGAGACCTCACTAATAGTGAGATTTATCACTAGGATAAAATTCTGTCCCAAGTCATGTTGTCAGTCATGGCACTTGAGGCATTTTCTCTGGTAGCGTGTAAATGCACGTACAGTGCATCCTGAATACTTAACAATTTCTCTTTTGGGGCAGGGATGTTGATAATGCATGTGAGCTTTCTGGATAGCTGTTTGTGCTTCATTTTAACTTTCATTTATATGTATATATTTTTCCCCCTTTTTAACCTGTATGTACTACATTACTATTATAGGGTGTATAGGACAGATAGGCTGTTGTAGGTCTTGCATGCATGCAACTTACATGTTTGCTTGCAGTTGTGGTAAGATGGATGTTCTGAACTGTGCTGTTTTTAGTCTTGTGATTGTATATAAATATTTTGAAATTAGTGTTAATGGGCTCACATGGCTCTTTTACCTGTAAAGCAGCACTGCTGCTCTATGCTGATTTCCCATTATACTTACATCTGTGTTTGTGTAGGTTTAGTCACGGCTTGGTGAATTCTTTCAGGCTAAATCTCACAGCTTCATTGTGAGCATGTAAAAGGTATCCCTGGCTGTTTATTGCCTAGTAGGACTGAGGTTCCTCTGGAAAGCTGGAGATGAGTCCTGAAAACTGAAGTATGTAGCAGGCACAAGGGTTGGGTCTTTGCTAGATGTGGCTGCTGTAAAGCATATTCACATCCATGTGTGTTTTCAGCTTCTACAAATTAGAAGCTGAAAAGGAATTGGAGGAAGAGAGCAAGGAGTGGAAAATAATTTTACTTGATTTATTTGTGTTCGTATGTACTGTAATGCTGCTACAATGTCCTTTCTCTGGGAGGTGCCCGGTTGCTATAGGACAATTTTACCTATGCAGATAGCAGAGTTTATCAAATACTATTATGAAATAGTTAACTGATAGTATTGGGAAGTTTTATGTTTTAAGTAGCAAAGCAATGTTTCATGATTGTCTAATAACTTTCAGAAAGTTTTGGTGCACTTGGCAGAAATTAATATAGACCTTCCCCACCTCAGGGTGCAATGTGTGCCTATTTTATTTACAGAGGGGGTTCCTGTAGAACAGGCAAGCTCACAGCTTTTCATGGGGTCAAGCAGGAAATCTGTGAAGTGAGAGCAAGACCTCACTTTCTTGCACTGGAAAGATTAGGATAAGTAAAGTTCTCCATTGAAAGACAATGTTGATAGTTGCTAAAAGGAAGGGTGGTAGTTCTACAGGGATACAAAACCAACAGAGTTTGAACAGTTACAGAAAGGGAGTTTTTCATGACTCCTCTAATAGCTGTAGCAGACAGCTGCAATAAGAACTAGTGTTTATTTTAGGAATAATATTTTTGTTTTCATACTGACGCAGTACCATCCTCTTGGCATATGTTCTTAGAATGCAATAGTAATTTGTAACAACCTTTTCTGAGATATGTTAAATCTCACATTAGTACATGGTATAATTTCACTGAATAGCTCTGTCTCTGAAAAAGAAAAGAAACAGTACTTGGTGCTCAAAGTGAACTCACCTTAAAGTGAGATTATCTTAAAAGCATTTTTACAAAGTTGCAAACTGAATCTGTGGCTGTTATAGAAACAGTTTCCATATCTTACTGAGCCTTTAGAGGAATTTCTATTGCTCTCTTGAATGTAGGAAAGTATAGTGAAGGAAGTGATCCTCATTCCTCAGTCCTCATAAATTTTATGAAGGACTTTTCATGGAACCCCTGTATATTCCTTTGGTATTTTCTCTCAGTTTTGCCAACATAAAATTCCAAGCTTAGTTCTTCAGTACAAATATTAAGTACATAGGTTTTTGATTTTTCTCTCTATTGGACTGCTGATATAGTGAATCTTGTGAAAGGCATTTAATTTTAATTTGTAAGCTGAATATTGACAGAAACATTAAGAATATTGGCATCTCAACATTGTCTGCTGGCTCTTTACTGTCTTACAAAAGAAACTCTACAGAACTAAATTCTGTGTGAAGATATGTCATTTAGTACTTCTTTTGAAGGAAAGAAGAGAGGTAAAAACTTACTGTGCATATACTTTTAATGCAAAAATAACCAATGTGCACAATCAACCCTAGCTGCTCTTTGCACTCAAGCTCATGTCTATGAATTTAAGCAACTTCTCTCAGATGAATTTCCAAGTGTTTATTGTGGATTTAGTTACGAACACTTACACTAACGTCTTCAATAGATAGCAGCATACATAGATCTTTCTGCAAAGAAAGAGTGGAGAAGGAGAGAAAAAGGATGTTTAACTTACTGTCTTACTAGTTGCTATTGAAACAAATTAATTTTGTGTTATTGTTTAAGGCTAAAATAAACTACATGTCTAAGTGTCATGGATGGCATCTATGAAAGGGAGGGATAAAGCAGCAGGATAACTTTACCTCTTAAGAGCATAATTTGTAATTTTTTGATTTAGTCATAGGTACTTTGGTCTTAAACAGATAATACCTGATTAGACAGAGGGGCTGTTTGAACGAACTGGGCTGCTGACTTAGTAAGATTACAGAACAAAGGCAGTTTTAGAATTTGTGTCAGTAGAAATTAAATGTGCGCAATTATGAATGGGTGGATCACATGTACAGGGGCGGTTTCATTAAAACAGCATTGTAAATTGGTCATAGCTTAAATGCCTTTTTTAGGGTAAGTTGTCACTTGTAAATGCCAAACATGTCAAGCTTATGTTGGGCTTGGTGTGAAAAGGTTGTGAATTTCTTGATTTTGTGGTGTCAAGGGCACAGTATGTCTCACACATTAAAATTGGATCTTTTTAATAGTTACTGCTTCCTACCTTGGGAGAGACTAGTGCTTGAAATAGGTAATTAAGATAGACAAAAGTAACTTAGAAGATCAGATTGTACGTCTTGTCTCCTGTTTTTAAAACTTTGATTCCTTATGCTTATATGCAGAGAAAAGTAGCAACTGCTGTGTGTCTTGTCGTTCCAGAGAGTATCAGATTGATCACTCTGCATTTTAGCAACATGCCTAGTTACTGACATTACAAAGAGGATTTTACAAAGTGAGATTCTGCATTTTGCTTCCAGAATGTGATATGGATAGTCCAGATTCTTACAACTGACAAAAGTTTTCATTGCACTCTCACTGAGCGGAAGCATGCACGTTTTATCTGGAGGTCATGAACTCGGTCCTTTGATGTAAATCAGTTTTGATCTTGAAGAAGCCATGAAAACTTGCCCCTCGTTTTCAGAGTAGCTCTAAGATACCATTTCTATCTCTCAGTATGTGTTTGAATGTATGTTTCCATCAGCCTTATCTTTTTTAGAAGAACTGGGTAACTTTTTCCTGTTTTTGCTTAAGTAAACTGATAAGTTGTGTATTTGTCCAGCAGGTGAAGAATAGAAGTAATGCTTGAAATACATGAGAAGGCAGAAGATTTGTCACATTTCAAGGATAGCTTTAGAAATTTATTTATGAAAAGCAACTGTTGTATAGCTTCAGGGACCCTTGCTTTCCAGCTGTGCAACAGCAAAGGTTTTGCACGCAGGCTAATTGCACAAGAGGAGAAGAGAAGTTTGTGATTGTTCATGGACTCCTTTAGTAGATGAGGATGTGAAACTGAATCTCTGATCTTGGCGTGTGCAGTAGTGAATGAGGTGTGTTTCTGGCCTCTGAGGATTCCTTTGCTCGTTCACTGACTCTTAAACTGCCTTATACTCCCATTTACTTTTGGGAAAAGGTCATATCCTCATTTTTTCTTGTAGCATTAAGTATTTGGAGAAGGAATTAAAATTGTGGTGTTCTGTTAGGTTTGAAGAAGCTTCCCACACTGAGTAGAAAAATAATATGGTTATTAAAGTGGGCAATTTTCAAGGAGAAATAAAGATTACTTGAAAGACTGAGTAAAATATTAACAGTAGGTTGTTTTGGTTTTTTTATAGCCACCTGTGTAAAGTTCACAATCAGCATGCTTTCGTAGTAGTGTGGTTTTTAATCTCGTTTTACCCTCTCATGTTGGTCCAAGGATGTAATCTGCTGTAGATTTTTCTGTTGTTGCACATCTTATGAAAGCATATATAAGGCATGAAAAAAGGTCAAACCTGACCAGGGATCATTATCAGTAGTAATTAATGAACAGAAATGTATTTATGAAAAAATAACATTTGCAATATTTGTTTACTGAGTTTTTTTTAAACTTACTGACTCTATACATGTGCCACACTTATGAAAGAAAATGTCTGCTGTGTAGTTATAAAATCATAGCAAGAACTTCTGAGAAGGTAAATAGATTCCACTGTTGGCTGAAGATCTGTTGAAAAAACATTAAGATTCTCGTAGAAAACCTGGTAAGGCCTTACCTGGTAGGGAGTAGAACATGCTGGCTGGCAACTTGAAGGAGCATCAGGGCAATGCAGTATGAAGTGATTCTGGAAAGCTTCAAGAAGCTTTCAAAGCAGCAGCATGTTTTACTGTAACTTTCACTGGTTCTCTCCTATCCAGGGGAATTCTGTGCTTTCATATTTCCTGGAGGACACCTGAGCTATGCTGCTGTATTTTTGGAGGATGGCAAGTTACGAAAGAAAAGCTCTTCATCTAAGACCATATTTCATATGATCTCTTACTTTCAAAAGTACCCAAAATTTTCCATATCTCTTCCCCCCCCTTCCTGCCAAGATTTGCCTATGTATATGTTTGTCCCCAGGAGCTTTTTTTCATCAAATATTTAGATATCTGAACAATTTGACAACTGTCCATAGGTGTGTTTGAATGTACCTCAAGTAGTAGCATATTTAAAACAGTGGGAATTGATTTTTTTTCTGAATGCACAAGGAAATGTAAATTGATATTCTGCTTTAGAAGTCTAGTACAAACCAATTAATGAAAGTGTTGATACTAGAAAAATTGTCCTTTTGTACTGCAGCAAGTGTTTGGAACTGCTAACAAGTGCTACAAAATGAAATATTTTAATTCTTGGGGGCCTCTTATGTTAATTAAAAGGTAGATGCTGTCAGCTGCTGTAATAGTCCTGGGACAGCAGTGCTCACTGTATTGCAGTGAAAAAGCTGAGTGTTTCTGGTTCATAGACATCAATAAAATTTAGTGTTGCTGCTCAGAAGGACAAGAACTGCAAAAGTACCCTGTCCCCTTGGGTGATTTTTTTTTAATTATTATTTTGTTATACCAACTTTTATTGGGCAGCAGCAGCTCTTTGCTTCTAAAGGTTAATACTGTTTATTAATGAAGTTTTTAATGCTTGTGATGGCCCCTCTCCCCACCTGCTGAGTTTATGATATTGATAAGCAGTTGGCAGGGTAAAAAGGCAACCTAAAATAAGCTAGTTTATAGTTATACCTGTAATACCTTCCAGCATCTGGCCAGCAGCATTCTAGAGAAAACATTTTGTTCCGAAGTGGAAAAAGCATTCACAGTTTAGTTCAAGCTTTGGGATACTGAAGGAAAGTGGATTCTCCATTCTTTGGAGGGAGTTGGGCTGCAAAGTTGAGATATGAAAAGTTCAGTGGATTTCAGTTTGTCATGAGGGTAGCATATATTTGCAATATTCTAGGTCTGTAGAGGGCTTTCATAACTAGGAAACTTCTGACTGAATTTAGTGTATTGTATTGAAACGGGGATGCAAAAATATAAACAGAGCAGACTGTGTTCTCTACCCATAAAGAGGAAACATGCCATGTAGCTCTGTGGTTCTGTAAATTAAGGTGATACCAGAAAACTACAAAAATGTCCTTAAATACAGAACAAAAATCTTACTTTATTTTTAGTTGGCTTTAATCTTGGTGTATGTTTGCTTTTTATAAAGATATGGAAAGACTGATTCTTATTAAAACCTAATGAACTATATGTGGATATTTGCTAGTAAATTTAGCCAAGCAAAACAAAGTACTCTTGCGGACAGCTGTACATATTTAAGTAATAATTTATATAGCATTGCATGTCTACTTCAAATTCTTAACTGTAAACTTTTTATTACTGTGGTGGGTCGACCCACCTTGGAATGTTATTCTGTGTATGATTGATGGTAAACTGCATTTACACAGAAATTGGTTAAAATACAGAAAAAGATTTTTAAAATTAAATTTTAAAATATGCAGCTTACATAGAAATAATTTACTGAACCAGAATTATACAATTGTACCGCTTCACTGATTTGCTTCTGGTTGTACTTCAGAAGTGTAAAAGCTGTGCCATTGCACGACTTTTTTTGTTATTTTGTTAATTTATTAGGTGAAGAATTCGCAGGTTTTCTAATTCCCATTTACTTTTCCCTTTTCGTGAGTGATATACAACCCTTAAGACTAGGCAGCAGCCTTGATTCCAAGCGGGTGATTATCAGTTCTTCCTAATCCCTAGGTTAGTCCCCTTAAGCCCTTTCATTTAAGCATATGCTGCTTTAATTTGCATTTTTGGTTTACATCATGTTCAGTAGACTGTTGTCAGGCAGTGTAGTCATAACTTCAGAAATAAAATTTCAAAGCGAAACATTTTGACAAGGCTATTTTTTGCTGTCCTTTCAGGCTGTCCCATAGACCAGAATTTCAGATTTTCTAATGTTCTGTCATCTGGGGTGACAGAATCCACCTCTTTCCTTCCTTTCTGTTCTTTTAATAGGAAAGACAACAGGTCATAAAATATGCATAAGTGACAACTGCCACACTCTAAATAACAACCGGACAGTAATTTGCTTCCAATAATACATTTTACAAGGAGTAATTACCAAAGAGTTTTAAATCAACTCTGGATAAACTCGGGGTTTATGATCTGTAGCGTTACAGTTTGGAAAAGATATTGGTGAATACAATGGTTCACTCATTTTATTTAAGTAAACATAAAAATGGAAATTTAAATAAGTGTGTTTCTACAGGAGAACACTGAGCCTGGAGAATTTCTTGTGTGTGTTGTGTCTTTGCTGTATGACCAATGATAGAAGTGTGCACATCTGTCTAAAATACTGATAAAACTTTTTGGTTTGATTTTCTTAAATCGGTCTTGACCACATGCATTTTTATTTTTATTTCAGCCGTTGCTGTTGGAGGATGTGTTGGAGGGAAGAAAAGGGAGGCCAGCAGTGGGTGAGGGAGGGCTGCAGCTGTCTGGCTGTAAGGAAAGTGGGGGCTGTACTGCTCCAGTTAAATCATCTTCCTGGCTTTGTGCAGCATGGGCTCTTCTACCAGCATAGGCTGTATTGGTCATTTTTCCAGAGAAGTACTTGGATGTATCAAATTTAGAGACAAGGTTTCTTTCCTTAGTAGCCCAAGTCCTGCTGGAGTGTGGCTGAATAGTGAGGGGGTTCACTTGCTTGTTTTCAAAGTCATCCCATGACCAGAAATTACAAATTCTTTGAAAGTCTTCTAAATGTAAAATGATTCTTCTCTCTGGCCATGATTCATACTTTCCTTTAGATACTGAATCTAGAAGGCTCTTTGTTCTATTTGGCCAAACTGTAGTTTATACTTCACCTTTAAAACTTCTTGCATGTGGTTTTTGTTTTTCTTTTGGGTTTTCTCCCACCCCCAGTGCCATACAGTTACTGAAATCTAAAATGAACCATTAACTAAGAGGTGGTGATAGCTAAATAACAGCTGGAAAGGGCATGATTCAGCATCTCCTCCTGCAAGTTGTGAGATTTTGATCTACCCTGTGTTTGCAGACTCCTTGGTGAAGGAATGGTGGTGATGAGGATGCAGGGGCTGCTGTGATAGATGTGCTCTGTGCTTCTCTATACCGACAGATGCTCTAAAGGAAACTGTCAGTCCTTATCCTGAATAATTATAAAACATTGGCCCTTTTGTCAGACCCTTCTATAAACTTCATCAGAGTGACTTATCTGGTGTGAAAAAGGCTGTCTTAATATTTTCCAAGCTTATAGAAATTGCACATCCTATTCTAAGAAGCGTATACCCTGATGGTATACACAAAGCCAAATAAAATACTATATGGATTGACTTTGGACATATTTGGCAAAAATAAGCCAGTTTTCAAGAGTGGTGGGTATCGCTTCTACAGGCAACAATTGCCATGACTTAATGCATCAACTTGAAAAATAAAGCTCTTTTCATTTAAATAAAAGTGAAACTACAAAAAAGAAAATCCCCAGACACCAAGCTAAAGAAAGCAATGACTGTAAGGAACTGTAACAGCTGCAACAACAAGCAAACAAAGTTGGCCCTTGAGATGAAAGGGGTGGGAGTCGGGGATAAATGCCTCCCTCTCAGCTAGGGAGCTTTACACTGCATTATTAAATCTCACTTGACAAAATTGAGATGTTTTGCTCAAGCCACTTGAATGAGTAACTTCAT
The DNA here is from genome assembly GCA_024336885.1 of Actenoides hombroni. Classification (NCBI taxonomy): domain Eukaryota; kingdom Metazoa; phylum Chordata; class Aves; order Coraciiformes; family Alcedinidae; genus Actenoides; species Actenoides hombroni. The sequence goes on from WUAM01000143.1 coordinate 32,853,113, forward strand.
TTTTATTTGAGGCTGTTCTCTTCCCACCCCCAGGAATGCTTGCAAGCTCTCACTGCTTTTGGCTGTGTTGCTCTTAAGTTTGTTTACTCTCTGCAGTTACATTTCAGATGAAAGGTTTTTGAACAACATCACAGAAGTATTTGTCAAAAGAAAGGTGTAACCTCCCTAAATAGTGAGTATCATTGAGGTTGTCAGTATGTCAAAACAGTACCTCTGAAATGAGCTGTGCTTTTGTAAAAGTGGATGTAGTGGTAGGAGAGTGGCACCACGCATCAATAGTCACCATCTCTGTATGGCAGTGGGAGGTACGTAGGACAGTATGGCTGAAAGATGCAGAGGACAGTGACTGTAGGCTTTAGAGAAATATAAGGAATGAAAGTAAGAAATGACTGGCAAGAATTTCTTACACCTTTGTATTTCTGCACTTAAAATCTGATATTTGGCCTCGTATAATGCATGTATCTTTTAAAGCAGAGGTATAAAGACATTTTCAAATCATGAATAGATTTCAGAGTTCTGTAAAACATAACCAGGCTAAAATCTTATTTCTAAATGTTTTTAATTTTATTCCTGTGCCCCTTTTGCCATTTGCTTGAAAAGGCAAATGTAAAGGTTTTGAAAACTCACATTAAGACTGAAATACAACTTTTCTTCTTTTCTTTGAAGTCCTAATGGAGTAGGATATAAATACCTCTGCAAGATATGATGGTCAACCCACAGGTTTAGTGTGCATCTGTTTAGGCAGATCTGAATATTTGGAGATTTATCTTGTTAGCATGTTCAGACTTGCTTAATTCATGACTAGCAGCACAAAATTTGAGGAATGCTTCTGAAGTGGGATCTTTGGCTATAAGCTGGAGGCCCTTTTAATAGTGGCTTGCAAGGGATAAGGAGCCACTAACACTGTCTGTTGCCTGGATGTCTTGCTGTGTGTGGGATGCTCCAGCTGTGCTGTTAGAATTGTCACCTGTGGGAAGATAAATTCATATTTTTCATTTACATAACTATGCATCACATAGTTATGTAAGTTCTACTTACAGCCCAAAAATCTGACCACAACATGCCAGATAATGATGTGTGCATTTGAAACACATAGGGAAAAAAAGAGCATGTTAAGACAATTAAAAAGAATCATTAGCACTTGAACCATGTGATAGCATCACTGCAGATATATGTATAGAAAGCATATATGTATATATGCATATACTTTGCGTGAGTACTGGAAATAAAGCAGCTTTATGACCAGCAAGAGTTGTGGAGTTGGTCGTGGAAGGTGCTGCAGAAGTTCTTAGCCTGATAAATGCAATGCAGCTGCTGAAGGTGTCCTCGGTAGAGAGGAAGGCTGTGGTCCACCTGAGTCTCCCAGGCAGGTGGCACTGACTGATATGAGTACAGTGGCCAGCTCAGAAAACTCAAGTGATGCAGGTGTTGAGTAAAATGTCCATACCTGTTGAGACTCCGCAGTGACTCAGAGCTAGGGGCTCAGCATCCAAATATGCCTGTCATGGGGCTGGTATAATCTAATAGACAGTGACCCCTAATTGTCCTTCAGCCTTGCAGCGTCAGGCTGCAACTGCCACGATTGAGTATTAGTCAGTAAAATTCCTGTCATTAAGCTGGAGTCTGACAATAACAGGCCTTCAATTTTATTTTATTTTTTTTTAAGGGTAGCTTTCTTTAATGTCTAACAAAGTGTCCTTAGCAAGGTTTTGCTTACTTAGCTGGTATGAAGCAGAGCAATGTGTTAAAAAGTTCAGGTAAGGAAGGTGTACCTTCCTTTATAAAGAACATTTTATTGCTGTTACAAAAGTAGTACTTGTATTTCTGCACCTGTTTGTATTTTGGAATACTCTGAAATAATTGTGAAAATCAGCACTGGTGATTTTTATTTATTTCTGTTACCAGTGGTGAACAAATCCAGATTCAGTACATTACATGGACTGTCAAGTGGAAGGCTGTTTAGTGGTTTTGAATAAACATTGGCAACCTAATTTGAACTGTTTGCTTTCATATGATTTGTTTAACTTGTTACCTGTGAAATATCCTGGTTTTGTGCATGTGGACGTGAAGGCTGATTGCTCTAAGTGGATGATGTTGAAATAGTATCCTGCTGCTTGCTCATCTGAAGAAAAGTCAGTCCTGCAGTATCCCTGGAATAGGTTCTAAATACTAAAAAAGCCAGTGGGTGATTATGTACAGAATGTTAATTGTTGCTCTGCTCTGTTCAGACATAACTAATGTGTGACTTAATTTAGATACACTAGCTGAAAATCATTACATTCACATGGGAAGAAATGCATTTGTCACATGTATTTACTTTAACATGCTTAATGCATAATGTCCAACTTGCACTTGTTGGTGAGTTTAAGCCTCTTAAATTTGCTGTATAAGGTGGTTAAGCCGCTGGTTTTAACTTCCAAATGCCTCATGCGTTTTCCACATCCTTGCCTAGCTTTAGAAAAGTATTTCAGGCACAGGGACTGGGGCAGGGAGGAATATGGAGGAAGAGATGGAGCTATTAATATACAAACCAGCAACAGGAGAAGTGAACTCTGTTCGAGCAGTTTGTGGAGTCACTGTGAAGAATTAATACAGCCTCAGATCACTCTCCATAAGGCAGCAAAACCAGTACATCACAGCATTTACTGGAAGCTGTAATTATTTTAAAGCAGTGTTTGATGGAGTTGTATGGACAAACCCCCAAGAGCAAATTACAGACTTTTCAAAATTATTGACTGAATGCCGTAAGGAGTGAAGGCAAATTTAAATCCTCTTGTTGGGAATGATGATGAATTTTTGAGTAGCTTAGCAATTGGTAATAGATCAGAGTTTGTATGGGTGAGAATGCTATCATTTATGCAAAAGCAAAATGTGTAAATGCTTTTAATACAGTTTTGGGCCAGCTTAAATGAGCTGTTCTTTGGGGTGGGTGTTTTGGGAAGCACAAAGATGCAGTCAGCTTTCTCTGGATGCTATTCAGAGCCTGGCATGTCACTCCCATTTGTCCCACTTTCAAAACCTTCTTTCAAAAACCTGGTGCTGCTAATAGGAAAGAAACAGCAGAAAGATCAGAACCTTTTTCTCATAGTAATCCAATAACTTTTTTGTACTTGACACAAATATGTATTTGGATTTTGATGTATGGGCTTCCTAAATGAACTGCAATGCAGCTCTTAATGGCTTTTTAATTCAACTGACCAGTATGAAGAGATGAAATACACCATCAGGTGCTCAGAAATGTGTTATGTTGTACTGCACTCTGTATTTCTTGGCTTTCCCCTCTTAAAAGTCTGATATCTGTGATAAGCATGATAAGCAATCTATTCCTAAAATCATCTCTCTTAGTTGTGCAAATGATACTGGAGTCTGGTAGGAGATCTTGCTTGTTTTGTCACTGTATTTTGTGTTATAGTTTGGCTACTGACTTGAAGCAATGATTACCTTCACCGTTTGTCTGCCTAACTAGTAGTCTAAAATCAAACTAGAGACCTTTCAACATCTCACTTTGGGTACAATGTGGGAATAGCTTCAAAAACTATTTTATGATTCTCCCAATTAGTATGAATTCTAGTCTGGAAGATCATTATAATGAGGGACAGCAGAGGGCTGGTCCTTCAGTTGCAGTAGGAGCTGGTTGTCATTTTGAGTCTCTGCCTGTATGTGCAGGGTTTGAGTTTTGTTAGGCAAGCAGATACATGTGGTATTTCTCTCAACATATCTATGTTGCTAATCACAAAATGCTGCTCATAAATTTCATCCATAAAGAATATGTTATGTAGAAGCTCACCTCCTGTACTCCAGGAAAGCTTGGAAGTCTTTCCAAAAGCATATTTTTGCGGCAGTCTTTCTATTGCACATAAAGTGAAAATATACTCAAACTACCTTGTTCTTTTCCCCAGATGCTGATGAGCAGTCAGAGTTATCATGCTTGAGAAGAACAGTCTGAAATAGGACTGGGGGACTGCTGTCTCCCATGGCCACCTTGTTTGCTGCTAGGACAGACAGCTGACTTATTTTTTTGATTTTTGAGTACAGAAGACTGGAAAACAGCAAATACTGATGCTGTAACTTTTCCAAATGTAATCCTTCCAACTGCCATCTGTCATTCCAAGATTTATCTTTAATGTGACACTCCATGTAAATCCTTGTAATTTTGGAGTAATAAAAGTAAAAAATCTGAATATATTTGACTTATTTTATTATGTGCTCTCAAAGAGTATAACATAATGCTTTGGAGAAAAGATTGATTTTATAAAGAAATTTAAAATTTTCTTGACTTAAATTAACATTCACAGTAATTTTTTAATTATTCCTCCTCCAGTTTGCCACTTTCTACATGTATTTAACTTTTCTATCTTTTCACAATTAAATACATAGAACAAAACAATGAAATTCAATTCAGTGTTTATGTTTTAACTGTATAGCACAGGTATATCTTTTCTAGAAGAGAGTTATGAAAGTGCTTTAATGTCTGCAAACTTGAAGTTTTGTGGTGAAGACTTGATGAAAACTTTGTACATAGGGTTTAGATACTGAGCAGTCTTTGAAAAGACAATTTTATGTCAGAAGTGCAATGTTATGGCATAAGCTTTAGAAAGGTGTGTGCTATATAAAGGTGTGTTCCTGTATGTGTTCTATATTTTACCATGTAAAAAAATGTACTTGAATGAGTTTATCAGACCTTTTTACCCTGAAAGTATCACCTGATGGCAAATTTGTGGAAAACACAGTCATTGAAAGATGAATATTAGTAGAAGTTAAGGAGACAATATGTAGGTCAGCATGGGTGAAGTGTGTGTGACTGCCATCTGTTAAGAAATTAGCTTGCAATATTATGTTTCCTCCAACTTCATATGTTACTATCTTAGACACATTTTTATTAAAAATACAAAACAACCTTTCGTCTCCTTCCTCTATGGAATTGCTATTTTAATTCTCCTTTTCAGAAATACATCAAGTCCATTACATAGAAAATTGTGGAAAATGTCATGCTAAGTATGTCAGGATGCAGTTTATGCTGCACTGCTCATAATTAACCACAGGTTTACTTTATTTTTTGTAAATCCTGATAGTCTAGAAAAGTCAGTACCATATGCCAGCATTTTAGAAACAAACATGAAAATGATGAGAGGTTTGGAAGAGGAGAGTGGAGAGATAGAAGACAAAGACCAAGAATGGTGGCACTCTTCTAATATTAAGCAGTTTAAGGGGAATCTGCATCACTTGTAAACACTTCTGTTTATTGCTGCTTTTATTAGCTTATAATTAAAATCCTGGTTGTTAGTTGCAGTTCAAGTATAACCAACCTCAGAAATGCTATGAAGCAAGATGCTAGACTGCACAGACTGCACACATCATAAACCTCATGTTGTCGTCTGCTGTCTCTATAGCCTGTTTACAGTGACTACAACTGAAGTAAAAAATAAGTGCACTAATTAGAAATAGCAAATATTGAATTAAGTTGTAGTACCCTTTCACTTGAGCTCCAATTGAGTTCTTTGTAAATAATTGATTCTTTCATATTGCTGAGGCATCCTAATTAAAACCTTCCATCTTTTAAACCTCTAAAAATGCTTGGGAATGGGAGTGTAGCTGAAGCTTTTTTAAATCATGCAGAATTATTTTTTTTTTAATTAAATTCTAAAAGGTAGTTGGTGGCTTGCACTAATCTGAATCTAAATGTAAGATTAGGGACAGAGTATCTTTTTCAGATCTATCTGGACCAGTTGAGAAAGTGGAAGCAATATTATTTTCAAGTTGGTGATGCCCATCCCTACATTTTGTCCAAAACAAAGTATGTGAACTACATACCCTCTGTGACAAATGGCTGTCCATTGAAGTGGATGGGAAGGGCTCTTGTGATATTGTAAATTATCTTTTTTTAAATTTATTTTTCTGATCTCCAGGAAAGAGACAGTAAGAAATTGTTTGGGAGCAAGAATTTTTTCTAACTGCTTTGGCAGTTTTAGAAGTGAATACAAATTTGAGCTCTAACCTGTCAGTGGAGGCACTGAGCTGTTACTGAGTGCCACAGAAGTTCACAGGAGCTGTGTGTTAACCCTGAGCCCTCTTGCTGGAGGCAGGCAATGTTTTTACACTGGGATGCCATACTGTCATAGGCTTGTATAAACAAACTTAGTGCATTAAAACTCTATACATCTTCCTTGTGCTGGGCTGGCTGTAGCACAGTCTTAATTGAAGCTTTCCTTTTTCGCCTAATCTCATAACTTTCTTTTGGATTTTGTTCCATTGAAGCAAAGCAGCAGCAGGATAAGATCTAACATGAAAGCACTTAGTCTGAAATGGACTTTCTACTCCTCCTGAGCACAGTTGCTGCTTCTGCAGCTTTGTGCTCACTTTATTCCTTTTTCAGGGTCTAAAATTCTCTTACTAGCTCTGTCCAAGTAGAACCTTGGACTAGGTAATCCTAGTTGCATTTCAGTTTTTCTTTACCATTTCAGAACTTGAGGAAATGGTGGTGGGGTTCTATCATTTGAGGTGAAGAGAGAATCCCTTTTTATGGTCTCTTTCCTGCTCAAGAACTACTCTGTTAACAATCTAGTCAGAGGCTCTCATTTCTAGCCTTCATATTGTGATTGATACTTTACTATTTCATATTACTTAAGCAAATCATTGCATATAATCATTCAGATTTATAATCTGGTTTCCCACATCTTGCATCTCTCTGCTTCTAGGGCTCTTTCTGTTCATCTTGATCCAATGCCATGAGGATAATGTTGCAGAAAACCTGATCTGTGGAATCTCTTTCCTGGTTCCCGTTGTCAAGGTGTTCATTACAATCATAAATATGAATGGATTTAAGACCCACTGTGACATAGAATCTTCCAAGAGCATGGTTCATTCCATTCCCCTCTACTTCTCATTCTTGTCACCTGCATACATGTATGTGATATGTGTTTCCAAGCAAAAGGACACTTGTAGGCATCATCCTGTCTGTTCCTGAAGAGCTTCAGACCAAGCCTAAAAATTTTATTTTTTTATTTAAAAGAAGCACATTTCTGTGTATACATTTTTTTATATTTGCATTTTTTTATTGAAAGCTTATAGTTAAACTCTTTTGGCATTAATAACAGAAATACTTAGTGCTTGTAGTACTAAGTGTCTTCGCTATACTTTACACGTGTTAATTATTTCCTACAATATGTCTGTAAAGTGTCAAGGTTTATTCACACATAATGTTTTCAGAAACACAGTGTTGGAAAGTTAGTGGCTCCTCGCCTAAGATGATGCTAGAAAGGGTTAACACTGATGTGCTAACAACTACCTGCCCTTGTACAGGATGCTACGTGCCACTTTTGATGTTTCAAGCATCTTAGTATGAAAGATCTTTTCTAAGTCTGCATAATATTCACAATTAATGTTGTAAAGTACACTGGAAAAGGTGTACTGAAATGGACACCAGACAGAAGCCTCTAAAGATACACTAAGTTGATCAAGAAGAAATGTTACGTCTTCATAACTCATAGTACTTACACTTTACAAAGTGTGCGAATTAATTTCTGTGTAACCTAGGAAGAACAGAATCTTGTTACTACAGTCGTTAAAGTTAATGAGAGTTAAATATTGAGCTAATAGGCCTGCTTATAAAGGAGAAGCACTGGACATTGTCAAAGGGAAGTGTTGCTTCCTTTAACTTTTTTTTTCTTTCAGAAATTCTGCAACATACACAAGACTTAAATGACAAATCCAGCATACTGTGGAAAAAGATATCTTGGAGGAGGCCCCTAGTTTTTTAGTTGAGGTTTTGGGGGGCTTGTTTTGTTTTTTGGGGTGGTTTTGGGTTGTTTTTCTGGTTTGTTTTGGGTTTTTTTTTTTGAGAAAGTATACAATGCCAAAATGTGAAAACACTGCATCAAAGAGGACAAAGCAGGTTTGTTGGATCCTACCACTCTTCAATGAACACATCTAGCTCTCCTGCATGAGCTAAAGGATTGATGTGTTGTTTGCTGTTTGTACATATCCCATGATGTTTTTCTTCAGACTTTGGTCAGGATCATTCCTGGGCCCCCAAAACTCTTTCAGTAGTCCTATTTGCTGTTCTAGCTGAAACCACAGGTGATTGGTTTTGGATTTCTGTCTTCATAGTTAAAGCAACTCTATCAGCTGGTTTAATAAAACTATGTTGCTTGATGTCAGCCTTGATAGATTTATGCATCTTATAGCATTATGCAGGCTCATCAGGTCAGAAGGAGACAGTCTGATTTGAAGTTACGTGGATGCCTTCAATGATTTGACAGGAAAGTGATGTCTTTTTCTTGATGTGCAGGCAGTGGTGTCTTGAGTTACTACATGCTGGCAGACTGGCAGATGTTTCGAGAACTAACATTATGCCTATCAAAACTGAATACAGGAAAACAAACAGTGTGTATTTCAGTAACGTTTTAGCAATAACAAGTTCAGTTCTAAAAAGAAATAAGCCTTGAGGCATAGTGGAGTATCTCTGTTTTGGTGAACAAAGCAAGCTTTAAATAATAACATAGAGCAGAAAAATTAAAGGTAACCAAGCTTGTGCTAAAACTGTGATGGTAATGTTTCCCCTTGCATTAACTCTGAGACCTTATCAATAACAGATGGGCCTTTCCAAGTTTTTTGGTACAGACTGTAAAATGATACCCGTGTGCCTGCTTCTTTCCTTACTAAAAATTATAATAAGCCTTTCTCTCTTTTTCTATTGTTTGATCAACTTTCGTCCTTTCCCTTGTAAAGTCTTCTCTAGATGAATAGCACTTCCAGCACAAACAGGCCCACTACTGCTTTATTGTTTGAGCACAGGGAGGACTGTCAACTTTGTTAGCCCTGTTGTATTCAGTGGATGTGCTCTCAGCATAGGATCTGATCAGAGCTGAGTAGCTGTAACTTTTTGCTCCCCTCTCTTGACAGGGAGATTGTAGGCCCCTCTGCCACTGGGTCACAAACCAGTTCCATTGGTCCCCCAGCTTCTGGCTTCTCAGTCAAGCATGTAAGTCACGCTAAGAGCTGGATGAGAGGGCATGTGGAACTGTGTTCAGTCCAGCAGTTCATGCTAGAGAGCCCTGACCTGCCAGGCTGTCCCTCAGCAAGGATCTTCCCAAAAGGGGTGGGCGGGAGAAGGAGAATTATTTATTCTGAGCTAGGTCAGTCCTATTAGTGATGATTTTCAACTGTGGTTAGAAGTTGGGTGGAAAGGGTGCTATGACAGCTAATTACCATAATAATACAGCAATTCCTGCATGTATTTTTTGTAGCACTAATCAGCAAGATTTTTAACATATTATCTAGAATACATACCCAGCAAGTTGGGTTTTTTTAATACATGTAATCTATCACAGATCTCTCGGGGGGGGGATGGGGGTGGTGGTAGAAAGAGTGTCAAGATTATGCATTTAAAATTAATCATAAGTAGTATTATAGTAAGTTTCTATGAGGGAAAGGTGGTATTTTTATATATAGTTATGTTTTAGAATGCAAATTGACCTATTTATGAATTTATATAAGATTTTCCTAATACAAGGATTGGGTTATTCACCCCAAGGGTTATTGAAACAGCAGGTATTTGCTTTGCTTCAGGAGAGTCTGACTAGACTTGATGTGAGGCACGTTCTTTGATTACTTTCTTGGGATGTATTCTATTGGATTGCTTCTGTGGTTTTATTTTGTTTTGGGTTTTTTTTTGTTTTCCATACAGCGGAGCATACAGGATTTTCTTTCATCATGATGAACATTACACATGAAAAGAAAACTGGTGTTAAATTCCGTATGTTTGTCACTTGTCTAGCTTTTTCCCTTTCTCTCACTCTGTGTTTCTCTTGATTAGACAAATAGGAGAGTTTTGTTTGAACTACATTTTCCTCTTTTGGGTCGCTGAAATAACACAATTTAATTACTACAGTAGCCTCCTTAAGGAGGTGGGCTAGATGGAACTGTTTCTTTGCATCATGGACTACTTTGGAGGGTAGTCTGTGTCCACGGCTAATGAAAGCATCTGCTCCACAGTGGTTGTGATTTGGATGATGTCTAGAGACATCATCACACAGATATGAAATCATCAGCTCTGAAATGCTTCCTGTTATTGTTAGTCTCCCTAAGTGATTTGAACTTTTGCTTTCCAAGATAGTTTTAATATCTTAATTGCTTTAAATGATTCTATGTTTGTTTATGCAAATTTTCTCCTGTAAGGAGAGCACCAAGTAATAATGCAGTGTTTGTGTGCTTTGTCCTTCAATAGTATGAATCTTATGGAACAGCAAATACCTGCCTTGAAAAGGCATCTCCAATGGCATATGGCACATCTGTAGTCTATAAATAATTATTTCCTTTTTTGAGCCAGATGATACACTGGGAAAGATTAAAGCTGACAATTTGAAGCATAACAGAGAAAGCCATGAAAGCAATACTTGGAAAAGATGTGAGTGAATGCAATTTAATAATAGCTACAGAGCAAAGGTTTCAGCATGGATTCTTTTTTAATTCTGTGAAAGTCACTCAGTGTTGCTTGCAACTCTGATTTGGATTGCTCAGTCCTGTGCTTGCTGTGTCCACATGACTCTCATCAGGCTTTCTGTTGTTCCTATTCTTCTAGCCATAAAACCATAATTGACAACAGTTACAGAATGAGATGTACACTTCCAGTTTTGCTGCTCAAAATCTCTCTGCAAGTGTTCTTTCACCGCTGAATCAGCTGTGAAGCAGCTGTTAAGGCCTTATTGTTCTTTCAGAGCCATAAAAAAAAATTGCATAATGTTGATTGAATTTTTTTAAAATTTTTTTTTGTTGTTAAACTGCAGTTTTGCTTTGTTTTCTGAATTTCTGCGTTTCTTCTTTTGTGAGGTCTGGAAAAACTTGGATTTTGCTGTAAGCTTATTGCTTTGAGAGTTGCAAGAGATGAGTTTGTGATACTGAGAGGCTGCTTTGAACCCATGCAATTTTAAAGGTTGACGGGTAACTCAGGCTGATATTTTTTAAAAAAATAGGTCTTCCTACTGTACAAATTATCTTACATGTACATTAGCTTTTAATTGATGCAGAATGAGAAGGCTCTTAGCAACAGACAATAAATAGAGATAAGTGTTGTTTATGGATTTAGCACGTAGTAGTTATAAATAATATTTGATACTGATGTATTCTTAATTCTTTAGAATGCACCTGGCAAGCTCATTTGCTACTCTTGGCCTACTTTTGCTGCTGTTGACTTGATGACAAAGAATTAGGCCAATACTTAGCACTTGTGAAAATTCCCATCTTAAATTTATTTGGATTTGCTACAGCCACACATCTTTGATTTGTCTGTTTGGAGTAGACCAAAGCGGCCCTGTGCGCTCCAGAGGAAAGGTGGGAACAAACACAGTTCTTAGGCTGTCCTGTGGCACGGGGAGGAGGAAAATATATTGAACCTGAAGCAATTGGATTATGATGGCCTCAAACCATCAAGTTTAGCTGCAATCTTAGCTTATTTAGCATAATACTGATGTTTATGCCTGCTTTGAAGTTGTAATTGCTCTTGTACCTAGTAGACTTAAGTTCCACAGGTAATGTAAAATACTGGTTGCCCTTGAGAGAGACAGTCTGGATGACAGCCAGAATCTGAGAGCCAGTTTGGTATGCAGGATCAGTGGTTTCACACCTTCCTGGAAGAGTAAGTGGATTATTCTTGAAGGGTAAACACAGTTTTCTTTTTTTTCTTTCTAAATATGAAGAGGATTTTAAAAAAGGAGCACAAAGTAGTTGCTGGAGCATCCGGCAGTTTTCGCAGATAAGTTGGAGCCACATTCATTATTCATGTATGCTTTCGTGTTCAAATCTGGAAGTCTCGAGGTAGTAAGTTAAATTACTGGGAAAAACTAATAAAATAATAAAACACATTGGAGAGAGTGTCCTGCCTTCTTTAGGGCTGATAACAAAAGCTTTTCTTCAGCCCATGTAGTAAATTAATTTCAGGAATAAAAGAAAATTTAAATGCCCAATTTTGGAAGCAGACTGACAAAATATTTCAGGTGCGCTCTGTCATATTTACCCCACCTGTGTCCTGCCCCTTTATATAAGCACTTCTGGCTATGTAGCTGAGTCACCTTCAGCTCATTTGAATTCTGTAAAAGGGTCCATCTCTATCTCTTTCTGATTCCAAAAGGACAAATGACGTTGACAAAGGAGATCTTAAATACTTAGTTAGGTGACGTTAAGTCTGTGTCTAGGTGATGTCAATGTTAGCAAGTAGAGCAGTGCAGTAGAAGTTGACCCATGTAGTCAGTCAGTTGAAGGTGGGGACCCAACATCTACACCATGATGGAGCTAATCAGGTCTAGCTCTAGCCTGGTGCTGTGGACTCATTGCTTTGAGCACTGGGTGTGTTCCTAGAGCACATTTCATCCAAAAGGCATTTGGTTTCTGTGCTCCAAGACTGCCCTGTGGTGCAAACCTAAATGTGTCAAGAGGGACAGACCAGAAGATTTGCAGCAGAAATGCCCTTCTGCTCTGTCCTAAAATGCTAATGTAGTCACACCTGGACTTCATTTAGACTCCACACCAAAACCATGATGTTAGAAATACTCTTCTGATTGTATACTGTCTTTTTGTGCTAAAGTCCGTGACTTCATCTTTTTCAGTTACCTGACGCTTCCAGGTCAACACAAGCATTGTTCTGTGTGTTCGAACAGGCAAAGAGGCATTGTATAACTTAAATCCAGTGTGTCCTGGAGATATACTTGCAACTTCCAGTGCGTTTTGTTACAAATTACAGTCTGTTTCTTGCCGTGAACTCTTCCACTCTTTGCCAAAATGCCAGCTAGTCACCAATGAAGGCCAAGGGCTAAAGCGCTTGTTTTGAACGTGGAGCAGTGGAGAGGACAGGTGGTTATCTGAACAAAATCTGTGCCAAAAATAGTAAAGCACTTGCTGCATGCTACTTTCAAGGGGATGTCTGAATGATGAGTTTGCAAGAAGCATGTTACCATTCAGGTTGTGAATATTTGACCTCTGCTTGTTAATAAAGATGTTATCAATAAACTCTGTTACTAAAATACAGCTTGAAGCTAAGCAAGAAAGTTACACTTTTTACTTACTTTGCAGTTAAAAACCTGCATGAAGTGAGATAAATCTAAACCTGTTAAAAGTGCTAATCCTTACTGAAGTGCCATACAAATTTACCTTTTGGATAGGGAGTGACTGTACCCGCTCCGAAATGCGGTCTTGCTAATCTCAGTCGTGATTTCAGACTAAAATCCAAGTGCAGTTCAGACCTTGATGTCACATGGCTGTACTCTTCTGGCTTTCTTTGGCTCTTGTTTTGTGCTCACTGGCTTTGTACCTGTCTGATGGTTCCCAGAAATAATGGTGAATCTGACTCACCAGTGAAAGGGCCTGAGCAGAGCATTTCTCACTTGACTTTTGGAGACCGGGTCTGTTTCTTTACTGCTGCTGAGCATAGATTTGCTCTGGGGGTAATTGAGTATTTCTGACTTGGTGAGGTAAATGCTACGAAGAGAGACCTTGTTTCAGGTGAAAAGAGGACATGTTGCTTGAAATGGTACAGCGAACTATATTGCCGAAGAAGCACCGTAGATTGGAAAAGGTCTTCGTTCAGAAGTTGGATGCCTCAGACTGTGGCAGTAGGGAGAGAGGTTTTCAGCATCATAGTGTTAAATGTAGCGTCTGGTTTTATTTGGGTGGTTTTGTGGGTTTTTTGTTTGTAGGTTTTGTAGTGTTTTGCTCTGGTTTTAAGGGGAATTAATTCTTAAAATACACTCTTTTACTAGGTATCTGAAAATGCTGCTCCTCTCAGAATAGGTTTTTAAGCCTCTTCAAGAAAAAAATGAATGGCAGACTTTGATAAACAGTGATCCCAGTTCAGGATTGTTCTGACAGTGCAAATGAGGGGTTTGTGAAGCAGTGCCTCCCTGTTTTGGCAATGGAATTACTCTTCTTTTTGTAGAAACTTCCTTACCTTCCTCAGTGGTGTTTCCTGCACTCTTCTAATGGGCAAATTCCTTGCCTGAGACAATAAAATCTGAAGTGATACAGAATTTATAAAGCTCCTCCACCACCCCAAGTTTTGGAAAGCATCACCCTTTTGTTATGTCCGCTGTTTGTTTTTTAAAAAAAAAAGTGGTTACCATGACAACTCTTGCCCGCACTGGAAATCCGTTTTGGGAGTTTCTGGCATGGCTTTTATTTGGATATGCTGCGAACAGCACTGCTATTAAACAAACTGTCAATTATTCTTCCAGTCACTGACTGAGACAACTGCTATGACAATAGTTACAACTTTCTGATTCCAGGTAAGAGTGGCCATGCACAGCTCTATGCAGCTGAGTTTGCATGCTCACGACTTTCATGTATTGCTCTTTTATGTAGAGAGGTGTCCCCCCCGCCCCATAACCTGAAGCCATGTTTACTTGTTTAAATTATCAAGGAACTGGGAAAAAGGTGTTTTTGATTACTCATCATACTTTGTGAGACATTTTTATTGTTTTCTTCTCATTTTTAGGATGTTTTGGTCCATTTTATGTACATATTTATTATAATCTATGTGTGCATTTTTTAAAATGAATTTCAATCTTTAAAAAGATTCTTGATACTGTACTTTCTCCTCTGAATAAACAGTGACAGTTAAAGCATGCATTTAAGATCTAAAATTCATGTTATTCCCGCTTGAGACTTGAAAATTTATCTGAAAGTGGTTATTGAATTAACTTCTAATGACGTACACTAATGCAGTCAGGTTGTATTACCAAAGGCTTTATTATGATTCATGCTACAGGATGGCAGTAAGAGATGTCATCTGATAACTTGGCTTTTTGTTTTTCTTTTCCCTTTTTAGGAATTTCCATGGGATGCAGATCATGCCACTGGACTGCATTTGGTTAAAGGATGAGTTCTGCTTTTCCCTCAGGAGTCTTCCAGCACTTTTTCTAAATTACCATTTAATGGTGTTCTGAGTGAACTTATGTGAAACAAGTGGTATTGCATCATGAGTGAAGAAAAAAGCTTTGGTGTATCCCAGAAAATGTTGTCTCCTTCAAGAAGTACTAGCAGCTGCTCCTCCAAGCAGGGAAGTCGACAGGTAATGCAAACTTTTTGAACCAAACTGAAAACATCACTAAAATTGGCTGTTACTTTTAGTCTTGAATATCGGTGAATCTGTTAAACTCTGTTTTTCTGTTGCTTGCTTATTTCATCACTTCTTTATTTTCCTTACTCTTTTTTTTTTTTTGTTTTGAGCCAAATGCGGTAAATGCACATTACCTAATTGCAAGCACTTGTAAAACTAGGATGCTAAGAGTTAATTTGAATTTCTTTTATGTTGTATGCATGGTATCTTTACAATGAAATATTGCTGCTGTAGTGTCTTGTTCTCAGTGATTTGATACTGAAATCCCAGGTTCTCCCTGTAAGGTACCACTTTTGTGGTAGAATATTGTGTAACTACTCTGCTTATTTTAAGTTTCCAGGGAAAGGTATTTGTGCATGTGTGAAAGAGAACGGATTTTTCTGAAACTTGACATAGAGCCTCTTTGACAATTAAAAAAGTGCCTGTGAATTCCTATGCAACCTGGTTGTTGCTGTAGAACTGTAGTTCTGAAAATATTTGTGTAACTTGATGCATCTGGATGCCTAATGCAAAGGATGCTTTGTTTTCTGCAGAGGTGCTGCTATTCTTTAAACCTTACTGTTCTAGAAGATGTCTATGAGTATTTGTACCTAACAAATGAGACTAGCTTTTGTTTGTGGGCAAGAAGTATTGACTTGTCACCACACTGAGAATTAAGCTTAAACATGCTCAATCCATGCTTGTAAAATCATGAGCAATATGCCTAACATAAACTCTTATCTCTACAAATGCTGGCTTAGTAGAGCTCTTGAAGCTAACTCAGGCTGAAATTTTAATTGGAATTAAGCATCCTAATCCCCCCAAAGCTATGGAGACCTCAGCCGTGTTTTGAAATAGCACCTGCTTCTCCTGGACTTTTGGCCCTGTACATACAATTGACGAGGTAGACAAATCTCAGAACAATTCACACCTTTTAAAGTGCTGTGCTTGTTAGAAATGCTGTGCCTTTCTAGTATGCTGAGAAGAGAAACCCTTGCTTTCAGGATGCCTGTTTTGCTTTCCCGCGACATTATTTTTTAGATCCTCAGTATGAGATTATGTTTAAAAAGTGTAATTTAAAACACTGGGTATTGTCTTTTTCAACAGTTCATGTCTATCAAGTGTTATCATGTAGTCTTTAAATAATAAGATTTACATGAGCATGACTAAATCCACTGGTGTGTTACACATCCAGTATAAGCAACTGTACGTATGCAGAAGCATTTTCTGCAAGAACCTTGTTTACTGCTATTTAACATGATCAAATCCGTTGGGTAGCTCAGGCTTTTGATACTGTTATTAGCAGGTCCCATTTCTTAGCCATTTTGTTCTCACCAGCTCTCTGTGGAGAAAAGGAGTAATTTAGGAAGGTTTAATGTCATCCTGTCAATACCCAATTTTTTAGTCTTTGATCCTTGTACAAAAATGCAAGATGTGCCTGACCAAGGTGAGAGATGCAATATGGTTGCGTGGTCCCCTCCAGATACTTATTGCAGCCTTCCAGTATATGAAGGGAGCCTACAAGAAAGCTGGGGGAGGACTTTCTATGAGGACTTGGAATGAAAGGATGAGGAGTAATGACTTTAAACTGGAAAAGAGTAAACTCAGATGAGAAATTAGAAGTTTTACACTATGAGAGTGGTGAGACACTGAAAACAGGTTGCCCAAGGAGGTTGTAGGTGACCTAACACTGGATGTGTTCAAGACCAGGTTGGATGGGGCTTTGAGCAACCTGGTCTAGTGGGAGATGTACTTGTTTATGACAGGTGAGTTGGGACTAGATGATCTTTAAGGTCCCTTCCAATCCAAACTATTCTATGATTCTGTGGTGTTTTGTTTGCGTTCCTGGTACATATGTGCTCATTCATTATAGTCAGACAGACAGTAAATTGCCTTGTACACCTATCAGGTCAAGCTAAATGAAGGCATAGAATATGTTGTTTCCAATGTATAATGAAGAGTGATACGGTTGATACTGTGATATTTCTTCATGATAATATGGGGCATTGTGATAAATATCTTCACTTTCATCAGTGTTTCAGTATTAATCTTTCATGGTCAGTCATTGCAATACCAAGTAACAATAGACTTTTGCAGCTCGGGGACCTACATGGATTTGACTGATTGCCCATGTTTTCAAGGGGGTTTAACGACAGGCAGGGCCACAGAAGTTGAGGAGTTTGTGTGACTTGTTATGTGTTGTGAAATGATCACTAAGCAGAGCTAAAAGCTCTGCTTGCTAGCTTTTTCTATGTAGTCTGAAAATGTATAAACATGTTTTTCAGAAATTACATGTGCTTTTATTAAAGATTCCACTGGTGTATCTGATATTTTAAAATAGGGACTTCTAAGATTTGTAAGGAATACTTTAATACTTTCTCTATTTCTTTCTTCACCAAGTGCAATAACTTTCTAGCTTATCCCTTAACTTTGTTTGCATTGTCAGTATTTATGTGCATGACAGTGTATTACTGTTCCTTCCTTAATTCCCTGATGGTTTTGGTGTTTTTCACATGGCTGTTTTTTCACACTGAAGTCTCTTGCAGTTTACAGAAGGAAGTTTTAAATATCTTATGCAATACGAACTCTGGATATTTACTTGAAAATTACTTCCGTGGGTAATTTTCCCTTTTAAAAATGTATTTGTTAATTATAGTTTGTGATGGTAGGATGTTTCAGTGAATGTTTTGTTAGATATACTTCTTTGTGCTGCATGTGGAAAGATGGACCTTTAGATCTAACAGAGGCAGTACTCTGCAAGATTTACTGGCCTGGACACAGAAGTACTTTGGGTGAGGAACAGCTGTCTTCTCCCTGTTCCCCAAAAGGCTCTGGTCTTGCAGATTATAAAGATCTTTACCTTGCTAGATAGATCCTTTTACTAATGGTGTAAACAGTATAGTACAGCAGATACTATAAAATCGAAAGTGTTGGTCTGGGCAGTGAGGATGTTGAGATGTTTCTTGTGTTCTTTGCTTCCCCCGTCCCACAAAGGATTTCTTGTCACACCTGATCAAGTAGTTTTATTTACATCATTAATTGCTTCTTTTCCTACTCAGCCTCTTGTAGTGGTAAATTGGAATTTTGCAGTCTGTCCCTATTAATATCCACCTACTCAGGGCTTACAAGACTGGGGATTGGTGATGCCACTGCCTGAGAGTTACTTAATTTGCCCTTTTCATCCCCATGTTAGTTGAAATGACAGCACTTTAGGTTTTCTATTAAGAAAATGGCACCAACCTGAAGTTCTAGAAATCTTTTAAAAAAAACTCTAGTCAAAAAAATACCACAGGTTTTGTTTTAAATTTTTTTTTTTAAATTTTGCAAAGACCTGGCAGAAGAGTACAATGTAACACCATTACTGATACTTTTTTTATTAATAGTATCATGAAAGTTTAAATAATTTTGCCATATGCTTTGCAGATTGGGGAGTAAAGTGTGGTAATTTTGATATTTCCCTATTCCTCCTACAAACGCTTGCTCCTCTCAGAGACCTTCAGAGCGAGACTTGTTCCTTGCAGGTTAACAACAGATCTGCCTGACGGGTGCTATTCTCTCTGCTGCTGATCTGACACAGCAGTTCTTTTAATCTGATTAAGAAGAAAGAGAAATTCTGAAACACACAGGAGAAGGAACCTGGACAGTTAATTTGTTTTCCCCCCAAAACTAGTGGGATCTGAGTTCTGAGTCTCTCTGATTTCCTAGGAATAGACTCCATTGCAGACACACACTAGCACTAAATAGTAAGGAGCTACCTAGGATTGGGATATGGAACCCTCGTAGTACAAGGCTTCCGTGCCTGCTAAAATGTGGCTATTGCTCCCTGCACCGCAACATACGCTAGTGGTATAGAGCATAAGTAGAGTCCTGTGATGCAGAAGGGCGGCTACTGTGCCAAAAGAGTTGACTTAAGCAGAGCTGCAGGACTCAGAGAGGACTACTCCTTCTTTTGCTAAACTTAGTGCCCTTTTTCTGCCAGTTGCAACACATTTGCAGTGTGAATGGAAGATGTTAACAGTTAATCCTGTTCCACTAAGCTCACCTTCAACATGATGCCCAGCTACTGCTGCATCCCGCTTCTTCCTCTGCTTTCCTCTTCCACAGAGCCGCAACTCAGACTGTGTTTTGTGAGGAAGGAAAACTGGTGTTGAGCATCTTTAAATTTAAATTGACCTGTGATCAAAAGAAGATATATTCTGGTATTTATTTTTAAGTTTAATATGTTAAGTAACTTTTAAAATAGATTCAGTAGGGAAAAGCTTTATGTCAGAAGAGCTGCTTAAAAAACAGTGTGTTTGAAAAAAGAAAATTAAATCATTTCTGCCGATTTTATGAACCGTAACAAACGCTTTAGTTGCAGCTGATGCCAACCCTTATCCTTCACAAAGCGAGTTTCTATTTTTGGCACTTTAAAGTATTTGGTACAACTGACTGCATTTTGCACTGAAAGAAAGTCTGGCACTGTCATCTGTTTTGTTAAGGGAGCTGCAAGAGCAAGCATTGGTCTGAGAGCTGTTCAAACTCATTACTTCATTCTTTCTCCTGAAGTTATTTGCCTTGAGGAGCTGTATAGTACAGAATATTGTAGAAAATGAGGAGGCTTTTATTTATTAAATAAAGAAAATGACTACAATTACCTCAATTACCTGATGACAGACTTATCTCTGAAGACCAAAGTGTATGCTTTTTTTTTCTTTTTTTTTTTCTTTTTTTCTCAGCCACAGAGTAGGCGTAAGGCAGGTAGCAACTACAGGGTGAATTTCCAGTGCTGACCTGAAATGAGCACTTCTGGACCTGAGCAGAGTAAAGAGTATGTTCCTTCCACAGCCTTGAGTAAAATTTCTGCCTTGGCAGCAAATGCAGTGTTGATCATTTCATGCAGATACCGGCCCATAAAGATACAAAATCTTTTATAGTGCTGTGACCTTAAGACACTACCAATCTTATGATTGGTAGTGAGGCTTATGCTAGAATTGTTAATGTCACTCAGCTGAGAGTTTTGGGGTTTTTTTTGAGTGTGTGTTGTGGTTGCTTTTGGTTTTTTTCTAATTTATCACTGTAGTTTGGGGCATCTCTTTCAGTTCCCTGTTGTGGGGTAAGAATCAGCAAAATGGAGCATAATCTGGATGCTTCGAGTAGCTTTCAGGAAATCCTGTATCTCTAATTTGCTCTTCTGCTATTTCAGACAGATGAGAACAGTTGATAACCAACCATCCTGATTCATTCGCCTTCATTTTTAAAGAGTAAGCAGTTTTCTTTCACTTCCACAGCTGCTCCCAGCAATAGCCAACTGGAGCTTTTCCTTTATCAAATGAGGTGTCAGATCTCTTGCTAAACAGAATACTGATCAAGATCCTGTTGGTTCTGGCTCAAGAGTGGACAGATCCAAAACCAGTCACAGCAGCAGGGTTTCAAAAATTGTGGGAGTTCAGTGGTTCAGGTGGGAAAGGGTGGACTCTTCTGGACAGATGTATGTGGAAGAGGACCAGATGCTGTTACTGCAGTCTTGCAACTTGTATGTAT
This sequence comes from Actenoides hombroni, assembly GCA_024336885.1. Taxonomy (NCBI): domain Eukaryota; kingdom Metazoa; phylum Chordata; class Aves; order Coraciiformes; family Alcedinidae; genus Actenoides; species Actenoides hombroni. The sequence goes on from WUAM01000143.1 coordinate 32,873,718, forward strand.
CCAGGAGGTCAACAAACTGTTACTTCTCTGTGATGATGGGAAGAAGTGCTCACACTTGAGCTTTTCTTCCCATTTAAGAAGTATGAAATTGTGAAGGTACATTCTTGGCCATCTTACTGACCTGAAGATCAGTGTGAAATGTGGCTCTCCTGCAGGAACATGGGAGATGCCTTGTGTCTGGACTGCAGGAGAGGCCCAGACAAAACTGGAGTTGTAATTTAAAAGTTTGATCACAACTGTTGTTACTGTGTGTATTCTGGGTCAGTGTGATCACCTGAGCTATTTATCAGCTGCTTCTATTCTCTTCACCTTATATGGAACATGGGTCTGTCTCACTCCAGGATTTCCTTTTTTACTGCGCTTATCCTTATAGAAAGATGAATCTGAATTCTTGTCATTTTCTTGACTGTGCTCAAAATTCTGCTTGTCTCCTGCAACCAGACCACTCTATCAAACATACTGTGTTTAAGTTTAACCAAAGTCTGTGAGAACTTGAGCCAAAGTTCAAGAAAGTTGTTTCAGAATACTGAAAAGAATCTACTGTTCACCAGTCTAGACTGTTAACCAGATTAATTCTCAGTGGAAAAGTTATGTCTTTGGGTACTGCAGTTTAATATATTTCAGCAAAGGCAAGGGGAATAGCTTGGCTGGTGATCAGGCAAAACAGCTTTTTAAAATTCTGGTGAATTTCAAGGAGAAAGAATCAAAAATATAAATGCATAATTTTTCTTAATCTTGCAGATACTCCTTTTCTTGAGAACTAGTGAGAGACAATTTTAATTAACCTCACTTTAAAATGTTTACCTTTGTCCAAGTCCCCAGTTTGAAATCGGCTAATATAAAGATGATTTTTTTTTTTTTAATACTGGCTTATTTAGTAGATCATATTTTCTGAGGAGATGAGATTTTATCCACACATGGATGCTTAAGCAGCAGTAAGTTCGGCTGTTACTTACTGTAAATTGTACCATTACACTATTTGATGATATTTAAAGAGACTGGTCTCTGTCATCATAGTAGTCCCAGTCCTTGTGATTATATAGGGGTTCATAAATAGGCTTTAACAGGAAAAAGAAATCCAAGACCACTACAGAAAGCACGTAATGGCCTAATATTTACAATTATGGCAAAAGAGGTGGAACATACATTTCTCTTTGGCTTGAAAGCTGAAGTTGTAGACTGGAATGTTCTGTCCAGGAAAACAAAAAAAAAGGGTGTGGGGAGGTGTATAATAATAATTGTGGAGGCTTAGAGCTTCGTCCTCTGCCAGCTTCACCCTGTGAAAGAGCAGTGCCATTAGTCTCTAGCAGCAGCTGTGTGTGCTTCTGTGGCTGGTGTTAGGCTGATGCGCTGCAGACAGCCCAGGAGGCCTTCTGCTCTTGTGTCAGTCCTCTGTCTCATGATATCCAGGAGTAACTTCTCTGTTCCCTGATCTGGTATCATAGTAATTTACTCCAAAGCAGGGAAGGCTTCATGATTATTAAGAATTTTAAGTGCCTCATACAGTAGTAAAAATAAAGAATATGAAGTGTAACTTCTGTTTTCAATAGGAAAAATATGATTTCATGATTGTTGGTTAGAAATAATGGTGGCTAAGCAGTTGTCAAAATATCCCTCAAACTGGAGGGAGTAAAGAAGCTATCTGTTACAAAACTGACACGGGTAAAACTCAGATCTGCAGGGACACAAAATGTGTGCCACAATAACAATTTTGATTAGGACAACGGCAGTTTTGACTTACCTTCAGGTAGTTGAACATCATTGTCTGATCTGTAGGATGACAAATGATGGGAGCCACTCAGCCCCACATTTCTGCTGCTTGCGGCCTGTGCTGTGCTGAGTGCTGGCAGAGTAAACTCAAACCACGGAAGTAGAGCACCTTTCTAGTTTGTGCCATAAAGTGCAGCACAAGGGGAAAAAAAAATAATGTAATAGTGGAGTGTTGCTAATAATGTGATGGAATAAGAGTTCAAATTCCTGAAGTTGTTTAATGAATGTCTTTTCTAAGATGGTTTGCTGTTATGCCTTGTTACTCAAGTAATGAGTATATTACCTGAGGTTTTTTTTCTAGGTTTCTAGGGGTGAATTTTAAGGATTCTGGAGATGGATAAATGAGCACAACTAGCACTTGCTAATTTTTGTTTGATTTCTGTTGTAAAGGGTTTTTTTTGAGTCAGCCAAGTTATTTTGGGGAATACTTTTCTATGTATCTTACAGGGAGGACTACAACTACTTACCTACTTGGTGTAGTTGTTTTCCTTGAAGTGCTTTATATTGGTCCTTTTTTGTCATTCAGTTCTATATGTTAAAGTATTCTTTGTCTTTTTCAAATATATGGGGATAGTACCAGCACATGCCATTTCCTGTCAGTTGTTCATAACTCCAGATCTGTCAAGTCAAATGGCAGCTTGCAGTAAACAATTCATGAGATTTCTGTTCATAAAACTTGAAACTCATGTGACATTGTCATTAGCAGTTGTTCGTTAAATAAGAAATGTAAAAATACTATGAGGTTTATTATTTTCTCTATTATGTTGCTCCAGGGTCTTTCATTTAAGAGTTCCTGATGGCAAAAAAAGAGAGAGATCTTCTTTTAGTTAGAGGTGCTTCTAATGAGAGGTGTTTTTTATATTTCTTGTACTCTCCCTGTCATGCTCCCTGTGGTACTTGAGTTAGTTCCCTGGCTCTTCCACTCTGCTCCGCTCCAGTGACAGAAGGGTTTTTTTATGCTAAATTGTGACTAGGCTGTGGCAATACACTGTGTGTATGTATGTACTGAAAAATATACATACAAAATCTGGTAAGCATATACATTCAATGAAAGATGATAAAAGTAATGGTTTGTTTAGTTTGTATTGTTTCTATCAAAATAAAAAAAGCAGCTTGTCTCTTGGAAGATACATGATGAAGTGTAAAGATGGATCTGAAATTAAATTTCAATATAATTTGGGTTTTTCTTACTTATAGCCTTCTTCTTCTTGAATCTCTCTTAATTCTGTTCTTTGGAAGAAATAAGATCTACATTTGGATTTCCTGTTTAAGCAGGACAGCTGGGAAATTGTAGAAGGACTCCGGGGAGCAATGAATTGTACCCAGGAGCCACAGAAGCAGGAGGGCTGCTTGCTGAAGAAGAGGAAATGGCCATTGAAGGGCTGGCACAAGGTAGGAAAGGAATGTGTATCTGAAAGCCGGATGCCATATGAGTGGGACTTACTTGCTGTGGTTTTGTGGCAAAAAATTTACTTAAGAGCAGAGAAAGCATTCTGCAAAGAAATAGGGGGTGGGGGTGTGTGTGTCTGGTGTTGTGTTGTGTTGTTTTTGGTCAGGGTTTTTAGGCTGTGTTGGTTGGTTTTTAATTCTCTGCATTTCCCATTACAGAGATACTTCTTTTTGGACAGAGGGATTTTGAAGTATTCTAAATGCCAAGCTGATGTAAGTGATCTGAACGTCTTTAAGGCCATGATAGTGTAGCAACACTATTTTAGTCAAAATAACAATAATTCCATATTGTTGGCAATACGAAATAGTGTTTTAGCAGTTCTAAACAGTAGGTTGAAGGGAGGATAATGATTGTTTCAGCACGTAATATCTATCCTTTTGCTTTATTCTGGAGTAAAAAGTACTGGTTTTACTTTTTTTCAGATAGAGAGAGGGAAACTTCATGGTTGTATTGATGTTGGACTTTCTGTTATGTCTGTAAAGAAATCAACAAAATGTATAGATTTGGATACAGAAGAACAGATATACCATCTGAAGGTAGGTCTTTAAGACTGTTATAACCATATTCCCATAACAGCATCATTAGCTGTGTATGGTGGAGACTTTTTTTTTTAATAGCAGGAGGCCTGTTAGTTACACTTGTCTGATGAGACTAGAAAATAAGTTTCAAGTTATAACATGTAAACTAGTGAGGCCTTATTGTACTGTTTCAGGGACAATAATCCTCTTCTGAATAGAAACTCTGAAGATGCCTCATGTTTAGCTGCACTTTTTCACCCAGCACTTCTTTCAGCAAAGGGTATACGCTTGTTGCATAAGTGCTTTTATTTTCAGTACTTGTATCTTGCTCTTTGTCTCATCTATATGAAGTATTTTCCACAGTCAAATGTGTAGATTTATCTATCCGTGGGGGATAAATTGTTTTATAGTGTATCACCAACATAAAATTTCTATTTGTGGTTAGTTAAACCTTGACTAAACCTTAAAGGTAATTAAGAAATGAGAAATTAAATGCTTTTTAAAAAAATTATTTACGTTGTGGGGTTTTTTCCCCCCATCTAGAAGTTGCTAAGTGTTGTGCTCTGCATAGGAATTCATAACTATACTAACTGAAGTTTCTGTCTTTCTTGACTTTATCCTGTTACTAATTTTCTGTCATGCTTAAGCTCATACAGTATGCTTTTTAGTAGGGGCATCATTAGAAAAACTTCCCTGGTCCTCTGCCAGTAAAGGTCAGCCAGGCTAGCTGTCTGATGAGCACAAAATATCTTAGTTTCTTTGTTAGTGAATTTGCCCCTACATGTTATTGTTATAAGCACTGAAATTTTGTGTAGGTGAAATCTCAGGAGCTGTTTGATGAATGGGTAGCAAAACTTCGTCATCACAGAATGTACCGTCAGAACGAAATCTCCATGTTTCCTCATGACGTCAATAATATTTTCTTTCCTGTGTCTACTACTGCGGACTCTGTCCCTGGTTTCTGTGACTCTACGCCAAGTAGAAAGGTAATATTATGATTTATAAATAATGAGCTTTCATCAGGGATTAAATTAGTCTCATTTGTGTTTATTAAGTAAAAAGCATAATGGAAGTTTGTGGTGGGGTTTAAATTGATTTACTCCCAAGCAGTTTTCTCCATTATGCTATTAAATTTTATAATGTTCTTTCATTGTTTTACTGCAGTAAATTATATTTTCATGATGATGTTTAAAACTGCATGTGGAGTTAGAATCCTCGTAACTTTTAGGACATACATCAGTATTTGTCTGATATGTGGTGGTTCATATTAGCCTAAAGAGCACTCGGCTAGTTTTCTTTTTTCCCTTTAGCATTTTTTCATTTATCCTTTGGCTTATAAACCCTTTCTCCTTTTTCATTAATGAATCTGACTGTGCTTACCTGAGGAGTATATAGGAATTATACAAGAGCCATCTTGTGTGGCCACTATTTATGTTTTTAACTGAGGTAGAAGCATTATTCAAACCAATCCAAGGACCATGCTGTAGGTGTGTGTATGGGGTCTGGGTGAGTCCTATCAGTTGTGTACTTCTCTTCAGGAAAAATCTGCAACTGTTAGTTTCCTAAACAACCTGACAAATGCTCAGCCCAACACCATAACTGGCTGCTTTGGTGCAGTTTCACGGAAGAGTGATTGTGTTCTGTGCCTGAACACAACCCTCATGCCTTCAGCAGTCTACATATTGACCAGCTGATGTTCACCCAAAGAAACTCTTCTGCTCCAGTTTAGAACCAGTGATGTCTTTTGACAATGATGTCTTTTTAGCAATACTGTGTTACTTCCTATAACTGGAGTGGCTGTCTGTTTCTGTCAATGCCAGAGTGTCTCCTGCACAGCAGTCACCTTTTTGTTATGCTCCTATCTCAAGTTTTCTTTTCTCTGGCTGTATTGCTGTACGATCTGAGTGGGCTTGTTCCCCAATACCTGCAGTTCATCGCTTTGGTAAGACTATCCTGTTACTCAGTATGAGTTCTATCAAACAAAAACATGTGCTTGAATAGAGCAGGCAGCTGCAAAAGCAGTAACCCACCCTGCGGGAATAGGGCTGTTCTGCAAAGAGCTGTCTACATGCTTCCCACGGTGCCAGCATCTCTGTGTCTGTGACAGCCTGCTTTTCCAAGGCTGTGTCTGCAAGAAAATTACAAACCTCCTGTGGCCAGTTAGTTCTTTTCTCTCAAAAGACAGCAGGGATAGACGGGGAGAAAAATATTTAGGACAAGAGTAGAACTGCAAAGCCTATGACATATATATGGCTGTGCTGTCTCAAAAAAAACCCAAACCACAACAAAAAACAAAAAACCCAAACAAAAAACTAAACCCACAAGAATCTATGTGACCAGCATACCTAAAATGTATGCTCACTGTCAGAAAACGAATCATTTCTGCTTTGGCACAAAAGACTTTAATTCACTTCTAATTTAATAATCCAGATTTGCACTGCAAAGAAGCCCTACTTATTTTCATGTGAAAAATAGAAGGGGATAGTTCATAAGCCGCAGCTAATCACCTTACCTCTGCTGAAGCTAAATGGAAGTTTGCCAGTTTACACAAGCCCTAGCTTGATGTCAGTTGATACCAATGCAGCAGTTAGGTTATTTTGAGAAAAAATATATTGTTTGTACTTTGCATTGCATTTTATTTACTTTTAGAAACACTTCATTGGTTTTCACAATTGTTTTCTTGTTTTTGTGGGGAGGTAGGTATATGTATCTGCGTACATTTATGTGGAATGCTTGGATTCTAAAGCTTAGCCTTGCTGATCAAGAGCAAAACTATGCTAACTGGAGCTATACGGACTCTCTTGTTTATTGGCATTGCCTGCTTCCTCCTTTCCCTCCTGCTCACGTATGTGAGTTCTTGAAATGTTGGTTATAGGTGATAGGATAAATGTGGGATTTGTTCATAAAATGCCAATACAATTGTTCATCTTTAAATTCAGTTTACTTGTGCTTTTAAAGGATTATTATTTGGGTATACATACATTGATGACAAAAGTTCATATGGCTTTATGTAGGAATAAAACTGCTAAACTACATAGTTAATTTAAAAATAAGTGTGTTTAATACTATTGCATAGTGACTATATAAATTGACACAGTACTGAATGACCTCACATGGATAGTGCATTTTATTTTATTTTGCAAATCAATTTGGAACTTACAGTGTAAATTAAAAAGACCATCTAAGAAGCCTGCAACTGACCCCAGGAGCCCCAGACCTTTGAGGCCCCAGAGAAAGTCAGGATAAAGGAAGAGTTTGCCTTGGTCAATGATGACTGGGTTAGGGACCAATTCAGTAATCTGGACATCCATAAATTCATGGGTCATGATGGGATGCACATGCGAGTGCAGAGGGAGCTGGCAGAGGTCATTGCTAGGCCACTCTCCGTCATCTTTGGTAAGTCATGGGGAACAGAAGTGCCTGAGGACTGGAAGAAAGCAAATGTCACTCCAGCCTTCAAAAAGGGTAAGAAGGAGGATCTGAGTAACTAGACTGGTCAGCCTTACCTCCATCCCTGGAAAGGAGATGGGATGACTTATCCTTGGAGCTGTCTCTAAGCATATCAAGGATAAGAGAATCATTAGGAGCAGTCATCATGGTTTTACCAAGGGGAAGTCATGTTTGACCAACCTGATAGCCTTTTATTAGGACATAACCAGGTGGATAGATGATGGTAGAGCAGTGGATGTGGCTTATCTTGATTTCAGTAAGGCATTTGACACTGTCTCCCACAGCATCCTCACAGCTAAACTGAGGCAGTGTGGTCTGGATGATTGGGTAGTGAGGTGGATTGTAAAGGATAGAAGTCAGAGTTGTGGTCAATGGGCCAGAGTCTAGCTGGAGGCCTGTAACTAGTGGAGCCCCTCAAAGGTTGGTACTGGGACCAGTACTATTCAATATATTCATCAATGACCTGGATGAGGACACAGAGTGCACTGTCAGCAAGTTTGCTGACAACACAAAACTGAGAGGAGTGGCTGACACACCAGAAGGCTGTGCTGCCATCCAGCAAGACTTGGACAGGCTGGAGGCTTGGACAGGAAGAAATTTAATGAAATATAACAAGGGCAAGTGTAGAGTCTTGCACCTGGGAAAGAACAACCCCAGGCATCAGTATAGGTTGAGAACTGACCTGTTGGAAAGCAGAACAGGGGAAAGGGACCTGTGGGTCCTGGTGGACAGCAGGATGACTATGAGCCAGCAATGTGCCCTTTTGGCCAGGAAGGCCATTGTCATCCTGGGATGTATTAGAAGGGGTGTGGTTACTAGGTTGACAGAGGTTCTGCTCTCCTTCAGCTCTACCCTGGTGAGGCTGCATCTGGAATATTGTATTCAGTTCTGGGATCCTGAGTTCAAGAAGAACAGGGAACTGCTTGAAAGAGACACCCTGGTCATGTATTGGCACTTAAGATGAAACATTTTTAAACTGATTTTAAACAAGATGTTGACAAAGCATGTAAGTTGTGCAACTTGCTGACATAGGTAGTATTAAAGATGAAAGGTTTAGTGAGGTCTAAAAATAATTAGGTGTTAGAATGGCTATTATTTGTAGTTATGCTAGAGAAGAAGACAGCTTTATAGGCCACAATCAACTGGTAATAGTATTGCGTAGAAATTTCTTCCTATTGGAAACCCTGTAGTTGTTCTGCTCAATTAGCTCTTGCGCAGAATTTCCAGCATCTCCTGAAGCATCTGACTGGGTACTCTTGAGAATGAAAAGTTGAAAATAGTTGTGAAGACAGCATAGTATTTACCTGGATGAGGTGTGTGGTCACACATGTATTAAGGACTGTCAAGCCAAATCCAAGCTGAAGTCATACAGCCTTGAGTAAAATTTTTAAATAACATCTAGAAACTCTTGCTTTCTTCACTGAAAAATATATGCATGTTACATTTAAGTTACTTTTGGGGCTTCTTTGGGGAGCATGGAGAAGGAACAGTATGTCTGACTTTGGTCCTGTGCAGATATGGTGCTTTAATTATAGTAAGTTAATCTGTGCAAAACTTTGCCATTCCTCAAAATTAAGTTTTCAGCAAATTTTTATGGTTACTTCAGTATTTCTACTGCTTGTAGTCAGCAGTTATTTTAGATACCCTGAAATTATGACTGTACTCTGAGTCTAGTTCACACACTTTTCCTCCATGTTATTTATGCCTTAAATCCTTGTCCCTGATCATGGACCTCAACTTCTGGTTGTCAAAATTTGTGCATACAACATTAAAATATTGTTTTTTAATGATTCACTACTACTTCTTTGGAACAGGCAGGCAGCTTGACCAAGCAGAATTCATTGTCAGCTGGAGGTAACTTGTCATTTTCCTTTTCGAGTAATGAGTCCAGGATTTCATCTTGGCTACAGTCTTCTGAAGACATGGAAAAATGCTCGAGAGGTAATGATATTTGAAGGAAGTTGAAAGTAGCCTAATATTTCCCCTAGCTTTTCTTGACTAAGAGGGTACCACACTGTAAGAAGTTAGTTTTTTTAGCTTTCTTATGCTGGGTAATCAAAATAGGGAAGCATCCAAAATCTAGTAATTTGAAAAGCACTAAATCTTTGTACTTCAAAGCAATTTCTGTTTTCATGCTTTCCTAAGAGCATGAAGATCTTTCTCATCTCAGTAATGTCTATGTGATGATTATTTGGTGAAGCTCTACATCTCGGTGAGCTTCAGCTCTAATACAGGAGCCCGATGTCTAGCTCTGAACGTACAATTCAGTCTTGATGCCTGTGGCATTGTTACTCTCACTGTGAGGGGCTCTAACTAGTCTGAAGCTGCAGTAATGATCACATTATTCTAACTTTTCTGCAACCAGCTGGGGTAAAATCTCATGATCATTATACACACCAACTAGATGCATTTCAATATTTTGAATCCAAACTTGAAGATAGAAGGATACCATCTTTTTATCAAGACATCTAATAATGTGCTTTCAGTCAGTGAATAACTTGGGCTAGCTATAATCAAAATAAGACTAGTCTACAAAGAAAAAAACTTTCAGTGTGTATGTTATTTTAGGGCAACTGAAAAATATTCTCTTGTTCAAAACAGACCTCTCCAACTGTCACACGTATTTACTGGAAATGAACCAACTGTTACAGAGCATGGATGTTCTTCACAGGACATATTCAGCGCCTGCTATAAATGCTATGCAGGTTTGTTGTTTAAAAAACAAAGTTAGTTTCCCCTTGAAATTTCAAAAAACAATGCCAAATCCTAAAGGATCAAGGTATTTCTTAGCTCTGCTAGTTTCATGGCAGCCTGTATTATTTTTTGTCCTGTGTGTTGATAAAAGGTTGGATCTTTTGAAAGCCCAAAGAAGGAGAAGAGAACACACAGGAGGTGGCGATCCAGAGTTATTGGGAAAGAGACTAAAGGAACATTACAGGTAAATTCAGACCTTTCAGTGCCCATCTTTCTCCAAATCTTAGTTGTTGATCACTTCTCAGTGTGACCAGTTTAGGAACTATGGATCCTTTCTCAGTAGTGCCCTGTGCTAGCTCATTTCAAGTGGTAGCATAATGGACAAATACAAATATGTTGTCATTGATATCTGCAGTAGGATCTGTGCTGTTACCTTCAGGAGACTGGCCATGATTGCCACCCATATTTTCAATCTGCCTCCAGTTTTTGGGGTTGTGGTGTTGTTTTGTTGTTGGGTGTTTTTGATTTTTTTTTCTTCTCAGTACAGAGTTTTGCACATTATCCAGATCATTTTGTACACATCAGCATCCAGAAGCTATTTGATTAGATACTTAGAAGTGGGAAAAAATATAGTATAGGATATGCTACAGCTCTCAATGGGTTTGTTTCTTGGAATTCTACCAAATCTCCAATTATGGTATCTTGGGCAAAGTTATATCTATGGTTTCATTTGCCTGGTGTCATCCATTCCAAACCTATTGGTAATAGACAGTAGTTTTTCCATTTTTGATGTTTTTAATGTGTAACCCAAGCGGGTACAATAAAACCATTTTCTTCACAGTTTACACAGACATCATGAATAGCTGCTCTCCTTACAGGTGCCTTCAGTATTTTCTGCCCCTATGAGACTGCATGCTTCCAATCCAAACTTATCTACAATAGATTTTGTAGAGGAGAAAAATTACTCTGATGGCTCTGAAACATCATCAGAATTTACTAAAATGCAAGAGGACTTATTTCACATTGCACATAAAGGTAAATGAGATTTTATGTCTCATCTGTTTTTATAGCATCACAATTTGAATAATGGTGTGACTTTCTGAGAATGCTTCCTGTTTAATGTTTAGAAAAAGCAGAAAACACCCTCCCTTCCTTTAATTCCCTTGAGGAGCTGTGAAAGATGAGATCTTGAGTCATTTGAAAAAAGTGGCTCAGTCATCAAATTATTTTTTTTTAATGTAATAAAGGACAGGGCTTTACTTTATGTGCTAAAAACCTAGATTGTATTTTTTTTGCCAGAAGGTAAAAATCCTAAAATCAGTTGCCATAAACACAACAGCAGATTATACTCTTTTGTGTTTACATGTGTATGTGTGTATACAGACACACGTTTTGTTTGTATGTTTGGTGTGCTTCACTGTATTTCAGAGTCAACATTTGTTGGTGATGCAAGGGTTGCTATGGCAGTAACCTATTTTTAGTGGTTACAGAAGAGTAAAATCATGTAAAGCAGCCAGAGAGGCAGCTTGACTAGAAATGTTCCTTCTCCCCAAATCATTTTTCATTAGCAGTGCTTTGCTCCATCACCCTCACACCAGAAACATTTTTATTGTTTAAGTGATCTTGGTAAAGGAAGGCACTTAAGCATTTTTATCTGAAAAACTTTGGGAAGTATTGACTTTGTCCCCTTTTGCACAAGATAATTGTTGATGTTATCAGTAAGCATTCTTTGCTTGTTTTTCCCTTCTGGTGCTCATATATCTTGATTCCATTACGCAAGGAATATATCTCAGTAGTATTTATAAAGTCAATTGTAGTCAAAACTAATGTATGTTTTCCAAAAAGAGGAAAGACATGGGGATGGGCTGCAGCTGGAAAAGTTGCTATTAAGCAGAGAAAAGAAGTCACCTACTCAGGATCATCTTATGTGAAATGTCCCTGTTGAAAATTTTGGTTAGATTGACTCATGCATTTGAAGGGGGCAGTTGACTTGGTACTATTTAATACAGTATTGTTTTATTAGGAGTAGAACAAAATGGTTTTATACCACGCTTCCTCGAAAAGATGGTAGTGCAGAAAAATTTTTACTTTAGCTTTTGATACAAATTAAATAGGAAGTAATACTAGTACTTTCACATTTTGGAAACTTTAAGTTGGTATACAACTTATTAAATGACATTTAAGGTCATTGGAGATTCAGGTCATGTCATTCACATATGAAAGGCTAACAAAATAGATCATACATCTTCCTCCCTACCCCCTGTGATACTATTAAAGTTTTCTTCAAATAGGTTAAAGTATAGAATTAGCTTTGGTAGTGGTTTGCAGTGTTAAGAATATTTTCTTAGAGGAGTAAATTAGGTTACATCAAATAATCAATGAAGTGATAATGATTCAGGTTAACTTGGAGTGGTTGATTAGAAGAGAGAGGTATCTAAGATTTCTTGTTCTTTGCCCTGTCCATGCATCCAAGGTCAGATTTTATATCCCCATTTCCATGTAAACAAGTACATTTCTGCACTGACTGTTCTCATGGTTGTATTACAAGGCCTTCAGAAATCCTCTAATTCTTCAGTTAGCTAACTGTTGAAATCCTTCATAAAAAAGTATTTCTCGAATTTTTATTCCTTGTGGTTAAAGAAAAGATTAAATGTCTTAAAAGTAAAAAAAAAATAAAATAAGGAAAGTGCATATCTCCTTTAAAAATCCAGTGATTTTAAAATTGCATGATCTGTTGTCTGATTTGAATGTTTCAGGCTGGTGATGCTGGCTCAGGAAGTAGCAGAATTAGCGTAACATGCACAGCATTCAGGATCTGACCCTTTGAGTCACCAAGTCGTCTAACAAGCTGAAATTTCTTTATCTCAAAAAGATAACAAAACTCAACACCACATTTGACTTGCTTGTGGGGAGACTACTAACCCTATAGCAATGACACAATATGTGTTATAGCTGATTTTTTTTTATTGGTGGTTTTTTTTGTGGTCTTGGTTTTTTTTTTTCCTATTTCATTTTTTAATTCCCTCTCTTCTTCTCCCCTACTGGAATTCTTAAAGGAATGTGGAATAGAGTCATGACCATCTGAAGACTCAAGCTAATTGGGAAACAAAAGCAAGTGAAGAGCAAATGTGGTTAGTTAGCTGTGTTGCCATCTGTCACAAATAATCAGAGTAATTTTGACTGTGGCTAATATAGTCAATATGGTAGCATTCACCATAAACATTTCTCCTACTAAAAAAATCTACCCTGTAACCTTGATTAATATTATTTGGTTTTAGTAACCCACCCTGGATCTCTCAACCTAAATTCTTATTTCTGTCACCATAAATGAGGTTTCATTGAAGTTTTACGTAATTGTTTTGTATACAATTGGTGGCTGGTTTTAACTGTCACTTTTTATGAAAACATTGTTCTAGTTTACTTCACCTTGAAGACAGCTTTCAGCACCATATCTACAGAGAGAGAAAAGCTGAAGCAGTTGCTGGAGCATGACGCATCCTCATCTCCATCTGCACAAATAGTTGGCTTGAAGAATGCCTTAACATCTGTAAGTGACATGCTGAATTCAGTTCAGCAAGCTTCATCGTCATCAGATACTACTTTTATGTTTTATAGTAGTTGATTTCTGTTTCTTTAGTGTCTGTTACTGTGCTAGAATTTGCAGTATTGAATCATAGTAAGTTGTTATATATGGTGCTTTTCAAAGACTCTTTCCTTAATGTTAAAGGTGTTGTGAAATGACTGAAGTTTGATAGATTGACTTAGATATATGGTGTAAGCTGTATCAGTGATGCTCTGTGAATATGAGTCTACTTTATCTCAAATAATATGCTGATTAATCACTAAGTTCTGGTAGGTTGTGGGTTTCCTTTTCCTAATCATCACTCAAGTATTCACTGTATGATTGGGCATAAAATAAAGGCAAGAGTGGCTGAAAACACTCAGCTGTTCCTTCTAGGGCACTAGAACTTTAGTATGCTGCACCAAGTCACTGCAAAGCAAATTCAAGTACAACTTGTTTATATTCACTTCCAACCTTAATTGTCTATTAGTCATCTAAAAGCAGCATTGGAGCTGTGAGAGCAGAGTTCTCAATGACAAGGATTGTGCCCTTCAAAAAGGTGGGGGGTTTTGATTGGTGTGCTTTTTGTAATTGGTTGAGACCAGGATTTTCAAGTTGGTCATGTTTGAACATGTCAACCAGACAGTGATCTGATTTCAGAGCAATCATCGGGGTCGTCATTACCACGGGCTTCAAATGTCAATGTTTATTGCAAATTCCTAATCAGAGGCAGGGAAGACTCTGGCATTGTTAAATGTGTTATAGATCATCTTAGAATTATTTCAGTATGAAAACTTCCCTTTACTTTACAACAGTTGTGTATGTTTATGGTGTTTTAAGGGTATAACATGCCTAGATCTTTAAAGGCTGTGATGTCTTCGTAGTATTTAGAGACAACTGAAATCTGTTGCATAATAACTGTATTCACTCACTTGCAATTATTTGGTTTTGGCTTTCAGATGCTCCACTTCTGATATTTGAATAGGTGACTTCTGTTTTTCCAGTGTTAGACGCCTACCATTTTATATCAAAAAATCAATTTTAAGACTTCTGAACTCAGTGAACACTCAGCTTAGCATGAATTTTTTTTTCTGAGCAATTAAATTCTATTGTCCTTCTTCATCCTCTAAAAGTCTTTTTAAAAAAGTCATGCTTTTAGGTCTTATCCAATACTTAATAAACCTTTTGTAGCCCATGCAGAAGTCAGTTGTGAACCGTAGCAGTTTTAGGAGTGATTAATACCTGTGAGAACTATTCTTAGCCTGCAGATCTGTAAAGCCATGATGGCAACAGACATTTTCTCACCTCTACAGCAGAGATCTTGTAGGAGAAAGGAATAAGCTTCCTTTGAAGACATATGGAAGCACAGATATGATAAACTTGACGTATTTGTAAGACTTCTTTGCAAGAGAGTCCTGTGTTGATGACTTCGACTTAGTGTTTGTTGTTGTTTATTTCAGTTTGCTTTCTGTACATGGGGAACAAAAAAAATCAGACTCATGGGTTGAAAGCCATCAAACATAAGTCTGTTTTGCTCTCAGCCTAGCAGGGAAAGAAAAGAGAACAGATTTAAAGTGGATAAAACACCACAAAATAAGCATCTGCTTCTCCCTTATTAAGTTAGTATCCTTTAGATACACACAGTCCAAGAAATGCCAATACAGAATGGGGAAAAGTACAGTATTTTTAATTTGGGGGGAGGAAGAAAATATAGAAGGAAGAAAACAGGTTGAGCAATAATAAAAATTGCTACTATAAGAAAGTGTGTATATTATTTTTTTGCCCTGATTTGGTGGTATTGGGGTAACACAATCCTGTCCACTTGAACACTTGACACAGAAGTAATATATGCTTGTATGGTGAATTTAGGCCACACATGTGTGTAAAGTCAAACTACTTTTTCCCCTTCATCATCACTTTGAGCTTACTGTCTTTCCTGCCCTCAAGACTATTTCCAGCAGAATTCACTGACAAAATCAGAAACATTTGGGGAACAAAGTGGATGCATAAACAGCAGTGTTCTCCACATCCTAATATTGATTCACATCACTAAAATAGGCAGTAAGTCTTCAGTATTGTTCCAAAATTATCAACCCAATTGTTGGAGTTTTTTTCAGAGATATTTTCATGGCAGGCAGGGTTGCGTTCTCTTCCTACAGGTCTACTCTAACTGATGTCTGTCAATCAGACGCACCTAGCATGAGTAAATAAGATGTAACAAATGTGAGTTTGCAGTAGAGGCTTTTTATTCTGATCTTTACCATTTTAAGCTGATAGGACACAAATAGGACCTGTACCTCTCTGAATTTGAGTCTTATTTCTCTGTCAGTGCAAGGCAAAGGGAACTGTCAGTGTACCAGCCTAATGGGAAAATCAAATGTTATTGGATGTGGCAAGAATTAAGGTTGGGAGAGGATAGATTGGAGAGGGGCGAGGCGATGGAGCTTGAAAAGAAAAATGATGTACAAAATTGATTTATAATTATCAGCTTGCAAAACCTGGTAACTTGAAATATCATTGCCATCTTTGGCTTTTTTTTCTTCATTCATGTATCTCTTCCCTCACAATGAACAAAAATAGTTTTAATTTGAGAGATAAGGAGCAAGGTTTGAAGACTCATTATTTGCTGAACCAGTACAAAAGCCTGTGGTGGTGGTGTTTTTATATTTCACTTCAAATACTCTTTGCCCCTTTTTACACAATAAAACCGCATTCAAGTTAGTTGAGAGAACTTTATATTCCCAATATTTTTGTTAAATATTCCAGGCAATAGCACAAAACACAGATCTTAAAGACCGGTTACGCAGAATACATGCCGAATCTATGATCCTTGATTCAGCATCTAATGCAAAATCAAGTCCAGATTTGGTGAAGGTGGGTATGGATTTCCTCTTTCAGTGATGTCTGTTCCTCAAGCTACCATATCTAGACAGTGCTGCATAGCTGCATCTTGTCCCGTTCTTTGTGTCTTTCCTGTGGTGTTTTGTGTTAGTAAAATGAGTCTCATTTCATGGTTCTGAGTGCATTGTGTAATACTGGATTTCAAAGACTTTCCTTGTGAACAGTTTTCCTGAGCACACTTCCATTGCTTTTTGCTACTGGTTCCTCGTGTTCTCCCTCGCCTCCTGCACACTTCCCATTCAGCATGAACAGAGCTGCTGTCTTGTTACCCTCATGCTACTGTTTCTCTCCCCCTTATTTCCTTGTTAACTTTAAAATTCTGTAGTTCTTTCTGTTGCCTGACTGAAAATGGTTAGTCCAGAACACTGGCTACCAGTGTGGATCATGTAAGGTTTAGAACAACTGTCAGACATTTCCATGAAAGGATCAAAGAGAAGAAACATACAAAAGCCCTCTTGGACATTCTGTTTTCTATGTGTGAAGTCATGGAGTCTTCTACATATCCAGTTAACCATTTTGAAAGGTACTGGTGTTCAGACAGTCTTTGGGCTTGCTGCGGAATGCAGGTGAATATGGTGTATTTATAGGTCATAGTATCTGTGTTAATGCTGCTAGTGAGGGAATCAAGAGCTGTGTTATTTCTGATGGATTTTCCTAAATGTTAACTCATACAGAAACTTCTGCTGTGCTTGTAGTATAAATCTTTCAGTAGAACTTGAGTGCATGTAACTCTGGGCATTTTATATAATTTATTATTTCCTTTTATTTTTAAAGGCAATTTAGTCATTCTGTCTGTTTTCTTTTGGTTTAGTTCTGTTTAAGCAGAGGTTTGTTTTGGTCATATTTAGCTGTTCATCGGCATTTTTTTCCTTTAAGGTAGTTAATCATTCTAATGCCTTTTGCTTTTAATCTCATGAGAATTTGAACAGCACTTAAACTGCTGTCCAGACAAGCGTTAATGCATTGGGGTTTAATTTCAGGAGTTATTTTCTTATTTAGTGGAGGTCCTTGCAATGACAATGGCTTATTTCTGAAACTTGTTCTGTGCACTATATATACACATACACAAACGACAAGAATAGCTTTCAGAAGGTCCTTTGGAGGTTTCATTCAGAAATTCCCTCTGGCATAGTTTGGGATGGAACTTAAGGATGAAATCACTTCTAGTGGAGAAGTTTCATTTTAGATATGTCTGAGGGCTATAATACAATAGTGCTGCTTGTTAGGAAGACCAGGCCACCGCACAAAACTCTGCTATAAATGATACATCAGATGCTGTGATAGACCTGCAAAAATTGAAGCAGTATAAATTAGCTATCTCAGGTCTTTGCATAAGGTAAGAGTTTAGTTTGTCTGTTGGGTGATTTATGTTGTTCCCACTCTGGCATGATAAACTACATGAAAGAAGACAACCTGAAACTTCCATGTGATAGATGTAAAAACCTGCTATTCTTTTATGAGCCTTACCTGTACGCTTTCCTTCTCAGATTCAAAATAGTACTGGAAATAATCCCAGTAGCAATGCTCATTTGTGGAAGATACTTTTTTTTTGTCATTACCTGTAGACTAGTGTAACAGCCATCTCATAGAAGAGACAATGTTGAGGTTTCCTCTTGTCACCACTATCAGTATTTACTGAATAACATTCCATATTATAGTAAGATCTACCATCAGAAAAGAAGATTTGTCAGTTTGGTTGTAGACTTGTCAAGTGATTCATTATGTTGTTCTGAAAGTAACACACTACATTTCCTGCAAAATCATGATTGGGCAGTCACAGTTACAAGTTAGTAAAGCATCTCATGGCGAAAAGCTTGATTGCTGCTATCACACTCCTTTGGGCCAGCTAGCCCTTTTCCTCAGTGTTGGTAGAGTTACCCAAGAAAACAATAGTGCACAATGTTCTCTAGCCTATTTACTGTATCCACAGAATGAACCAAGTCTCACTGGTCCCACCATCTTTGCTAGGCTATCTTTTGGAACTCTGCTTATGCCAACAATTTGTAGAGCCTCCACAGGAGGAGTTACTGAGATCTCCATGGCAGTCAAACATGCCTGTAGAAGCAAAAGCAATGTCACTTACTTTGATACTATGTTGGTTTTGGTTAACACAGAGCTATCTCAGGTGTGGATACGGAGGAAAGCTTTCCAAATTATCTAGTGAAGAGAGCAAGCTAGGAAAGCATTGCTATTATATAGAAAGCTACTTTGCCCTTCTGAATTTTGTATGTCACTGCACCGCAGGCTTTGCATCAATCAAAGCTTGGAAGGCAGTCTCATTCATTTGCTAAGGTCAGTAAGAACTTGAATCTAGGATGTAATATAAAGAGATGGTAGTTTTGTTCTTTTGAGGACTTTTTGATGATGCACTTGTGTATATCTGGCTAAATAACTCTAATAGCAAAGCTTTTTTTTTTTTTTTTTTTTTTTAGGAAAAAATGCAGTGGTTTGAGGTTTGGTTTTTTTCCTTCTTTTCTTCTTCTCTGTGGTCTGGTTTACTTTGGTTTTAAATCCCTCTTTGAAACACATGCTACCTTTCACTAACTCGGAGAGGAGCATGTGCAATCATCTCCCAGTGTTTTACAGCCCTTTAAGTTATGTTACTGTGGAACTGCATGCATGAATGCCATTTGTAGTACTTCTCTCAGAACTTTTTTTTTCTCTTAAACAGGAAAATTCAAGAGAAGAAAGCCGAGGTCTGGTTCACCAGATCTCCAACGAAAGTAGGCTGTCCATAGCTGACTCTCTCACAGAATTTTTTGATGCACAGGAAGTCCTACTGTCCGCTAGCTCTTCAGAAAATGAGGTCTGAGCATTAAGATTGGCATCATTCAGATGTAGTTTCTTATCTGTTACTTGATGTGTAGTCTTTCTAAGTGCTAACTGCACATCAGATGACTGCCAGAAAATGAAAATTTTCAAATAACTTAGACATTAATATGCCACATGTGTTTATTTGTTTTCACTGCCTCTTCACAGTAAAATGAAACAATTATGAAGAATTCTTATATGCATATTGAGACAAATGGCAACTTGGGAACTAGTGTGCAGACACTGCATCTGTTGTAATGTATACCTTGAGTTGTTATACAGGTGCTGAAGAAATTGTATCATAGAAATATAAGTTCATACCTGTCCCTGTGGTACCTGTAGGTACCTTGGCGATGATGCCATGCATATTGAAATGTAATAGCTCATTTTGTTACCTCTCTCAGACTCCATAAAAACCTTGGCTTTTGATACAAGGAAAGCCTTAGCCATGGGGCCAAGAAGATGAAGCATGTCTCCACTAAAATAGTTGAATTTTCAGTAATGGTGATCTCCCCCAAACTCAATTGTGTCTTTTTAGGACTTCCATTATGCTGTAATACTGAAAGTCAGCTTAAACAGTTCACATCTATCAAAACAATAATTACAGCAGAAAGTAACAATTTTCATGTGTGTACGGGGTTATTTTAATGAGTGATGTATCTTCCTTATTTCCCCACTTCACACTTAGGTATCGGATGATGACTCATATGTAAGTGATATCAGTGATAATGTCTCAGAAGATAATCTAAGCAATGACTTGGAGAATGAAAGACAAACTTTAGGTAAGTTCAGAGTTTTATTATACCACATTTTGAGTATTTTCTTTGTTTCTTTTTGGGGGGGATTTTTTTTCTTCTCTTACTAGAAATAATTTGATACTACAGATTTTGAGATGTAAACAGCTTGTGTTTATTGTATTACAGCCTCAGCTTTGTTTTTAACAGCCCCTTCTGGCTAATTAACAGGGCCTGGGCATCACTGATTAAGAAGGATGGTGGAACACCTATTTTGAGAGCTGCTTTGATGCAATTCCCGCTCCTTTTCACTTCCTTTCATGACCACAGTTTCTTTTTTTTTTTTTTTTGAAGTAGCAAGGTCTAGCTGATTTCTTTTTAAAGAAAGTCATACTCTTTTAGTTGCTCTTTTTTCAGTCTGAAATTTAACAACCGCATTCAGAGTTCTGTTATTTTATCAGAACTCAGTGTTTAAAGGAATATGAGAATAATCACACATTGGCAGGGCTGGTGTATGCCCACAAGGATTTTTCATTGCATGTTTTAATCATGGTAGTCTTGTTAGTGCATATGCTTATTTAACTGTCTTGCTAATTAGAGACAGAATCATAAAAAGAGGAAGAAGACTTGGTCATAACAAACTAATTGGCTTTGTGCCTTCAACTCCTTTCAGCTAGCCACAATGTTCTTCCCACTCTATCAATATATTTTTATCTTCAAAAATGCTGAATGGTAGTTTCTTACTAGCAGCTGTTTCCTGATGTTCTTCAAGGACCAGTGGGTCTCTCTGAACTTGGGTAGTTTGATATGCATGGAGGTCTGGTGTATTCTGTAACTGTTTAAAAATGGAGATTTAATTTTTTATTATTATTATTTTTTATTAGGAAAGCATACAGATAGGAAAGAACATAGATTGATTTATCTCATGATCTGGAGCTTAGAAAACTGTACCAATGTGGCTTTGTGTTCTTGTAACAACAGCTATTAATGCAGCTCTTCTGCATTAGCAGCACTTCCACATGCTTCTGGCACCTGCTATTTCTGTGCTTTGGACATCCTGCCACTCCCATTAATAGCAAACTGGAAGTCTTTTTCCTATGGGGTTTTAGCTGAACCATAATTTGTGGGATTATGATAAAATCCTCTGGCCACTGTAATGTAGAAGGTCAGACCAGATGATGATAATGGTCTAGTCTGGCCATAAAAGTCATTTGAGTCTATCTGGAGGTCAGATGTCTTAATCTCCTTTAGTATCGTTGCTGGCTCTTGTCATAGCTCTTGCAAACCAGAACTGCATTGACTTTTCTTTTCATGGGGGTGGGCAAACTTCACTGTATAGAAAATTTGGTATCTGGGTATCTTAGCTGTTTCTCTACTCTGTTTTGTGACCGGTTTACCCCTGTTAATGGGCTGGTCCAGAGTATGTAGTTTATTCAATTAGTATTCTGCTTTTAATCAGAAGCTGTCAAAGGACACAGCCAAATCCCATTTCAGAGAGCTCTTTTGAACATGGATAATTTTTTTATCATTTAACTCCTTCCTCTCTAGATAGCCCCTCATTCCTGAGGTATCTAAGGAAATATTATTCTTCTGAGCCTCTCCTAATATTAAACAAACTCTTCCAGGAGGAAAGTATAGGAGCCAACCTCTTAATTCTTAACAGTATAATTGGTTTAGGTAGATTTTTTTTGATTCATAGTGCCCATGCCATTTTTATTGAAAAAGAAAGAGATAGACAGTAGACTGCAAATAGTCCACTTGTCCTTGTTCCAGTGACTTGGTCATATAAGATATTAGGATTTCTTGTTTGTGAGTGGCAGGAAAGATGGAAACTTCTTCCTCAAAACTTTGAGGCTGCTGATTACACTTGGAAACCTTCATCTGAGACACAGGCAGCATACCTGGCAGTGATGGAGGAGTTAGCCCTTGGAGTTATCTGTACCTGGTCACTGCTGGGAGGACTGCTGATATTATGCTTATGTCAGCAGATCAGCAGAGGAAATACAGGATGAAATCGTGCATTTAAGGGCAGTGATTCTTTGGACATGTGCAGCACAGGAAAGATGCAGCCCAGTGCTGTTTCATCTCCTCCAAGACAAAACTGAGTGAGGAAAGCCAGGTGAGGACAGGGGCTAAACCTGAATGTCATCAGGTGGTAACTGGTTCTAGGGTAGAAGCTTCCTAGATACTTCTGTGGATGTGTAAAGATAAAATATGTTATTGTACGGCAATCATATTCCTCCCTGAAACAAGATTGATGGACAGCAAAGCAAACTAATCACTTCAGCCTAATGCCTGTTTCAGAAGCTTGTAGCTCTATTTTGATCCTACCACAAATCATTTCATGGCACACTTGGAACTATTTATCCTGTTGCAATTACTTTGACATAGCAACGCAGACCTCAGATACTCATGTCAAGGACTCTTGACATGACCTTTTTTTTTTTTTTTTAACAAATCCATATCTCCACAGTTGTTTTGGCTTTTCCGCCTTTAAAAAAGGCCATTCCTTCATCAACATTTGGGCATATCTAAAAGCTAACATCACTAAAATTTTGTAACTACTAATTGCAATGGGGAGTGCTGAGGAACAGCCTTCATGTAAATCTGTGGTGCAATAAATTTCCCTGGTAGCAGTATTCAAAAAAAGTAGGAAAAGATAGGTAGGAGTTGTTATTATGCTTGGATCTGTAAGTTACGCCTTGTTTTCTGAGAAGTGTCAACCTAATTGAAGTGCTGTCAAGGAGGGAGGTTTTATGTCCCTTAAACAGATAGAAATCCTCCTCTGTTACAAATAAAACAGTTCTAATATTTGCTCTTTCAAATTGAATGGAAAGCCTGAGCCTTTCTTACACACTTTAAGGGGAATGCTTCTTTTGTACCTGGCATTTACCTCAGTTAACATATACAAATTAAAATCTTGTTCTTAATTTTTTATCTTTATTATTATCTTTGTAACAGGCTTTATGTAGACCACAAGTGAAATACTTGAATGAATGTGAGGGTGGAAAGAAGTTACAGCACAAAAAAAGCTGTTTGCATTTTAATGTATGTTTGCAAAGGGAATAAAACTAAGTAAACAGTGAAATGACTTGTTCTGCCATTTCCTTTCTTTTCAGACTGTATTTCTGAAAGTGGAATCAGATGCAATTCTAAACGCAGAACGTGTTTACCAGCTCCATGTCCTAATACGAGTAACATCAGCCTATGGAATATCCTGAGAAATAACATAGGAAAAGATCTCTCCAAAGTGGCCATGCCTGTTGAATTAAATGAGCCACTTAACACCCTTCAGCGTCTCTGCGAGGAGCTGGAGTACAGCGAGCTACTAGATAAAGCAGCGCATACGCCTGACCCATTTGAACGGATGGTAAGTATGTTATTGCAAATACTTGGTAACATTCAATATAATGAGAATAGAGTAAATATAAAAACAGTCTGCCAAAGAAATGAAGGTGTTCTATTCCATTTTTTCATTTTTTTCCCAGCTGAGAGAAGCAAACTCTCCAAATGTGTGTCTGTACACATATACCCACTGTTTTTCACTCTTCTGCATTATTTCTGTTGCTTTGTCAGGAAGCATCAAGTACCTTGCTGTCCTCCAAGGTTAAACAAAGAAGTAGCTTAGTTCTGGTTTGCAGCTTTTATTCTGTAATTTACAACAAAAGGGAGGGGGAGTTGAACTTCCCTCTGGAGTATGAAAGCTACAATGTATGTAACACATAGTAACACATGTTTGCATAGAGGATGCTGGGTCTTCCAGGCCTATGCTGCTGTGGTAACTTTGTATTAACTAAATGAGCTCCATTTGTTTTACTAACTGCTTTTGTGAAGTTTTGGAGTTGATCCAAAATATTCAGGATCTCAAAAACTGATCAATGTGAAGGTATGTTTGGTACAATAATGGTGTCATCATCTGTCAGTGCAGAACCCTGAAGTCAGCATTTGGTAAAAGAACAAGAGCAAAATGTATTTCAGTTGTTCTGCTTCCAGGTGCACAAGAGCTACTTAATATATAAGCCTGTAAATCCAGGATTAAAAGCTCTCTTAAATGGAAGCTATAGATTGGCCCTTAACTGAATTAAGCCTTTTCAACTCAATATATCTTATCTTAAAATGAGGTTATTAGTGAATGTAAATAGTTGTGTTATAAATACTGTTTGAAAAACCTCTTGCTCTATTGTGACCCTCTGCAAAAGTTAGTTTAGTGTCTGTTCTCAAGACAGAGGGTGGGGTTATTAACTGTGGTTTTCTACACATAGCTTTATTTATTCTCTTGAGAACATATGTTAAAAGAACAGGAAATGAGAAGCAGTTGTTCATATGGGACTGAAAAGAAGCCTTTTCCATCTTCCCACACCAAATGATTTGAAATTTCCTCAGAATGGAATATTCTTTGCCTTTGAGAAATTCCTGAGGACAAATTAGTGCTAGCAGTGGCATAGTAATTTCAGTAGTTCTTAAAAGAGAAATTCCGAAGTGGATTCAGTTTCTGAAATTGTGAAATGAGTGTTTACATTTTCACAAGATGAGGAAAAGGGAATGAAAAGGGAGAAAAATGGTACAAAAAAGACCTGAATTGAACAACCCAAATTGCAATTCCTCAGGTACATGGAAAGAATTATGTTTGAGTTGACTGCAAAAATTTGATAGGATTACCTGTGTCTCAGTCATAATCAAGAACAGTTTCATGTTTAGGTAAGAGCACACCATAGATAGAAGGCAATTCTGTTCAAACTGCATTAGAAATAGCTAACTTGATGAAAACTCATCCAGTGCTTCCTGTGCCACATTTAGGAAAAACATAGTTGGTAGATCCCCAGAATCACAAACCATAACCATAGAAGCCAGTTGGAATACAAAATCTAACAGTGATTTTTTTATTATTTTTTTTAAGGCTACTGCTTTTAACTGTGTATGCTAAACTATGCTAAGCTAAATGCTAAGCTATTTCAAACCGTTTTCAGAAATGCTGTTTTCAGTGGATGAAATTTGCAGAGTTTGACCCAAGTAATTCCATCCCTGGACCCTTGAATGATGCTCTGAAAAATGAATAATGCTCTAATTTGGGAGCTAGTGCTTAACTTGCAGGAGACATGCATGTTTGTAGACTGCAAGTGATGGGAAAAATACAGAATCTGATGTCAGGATAAGACCTTTTTTCTTCTTTTTTTTCCCCTGTTAAATCAGAATATGTAGCAAAAATTATGCATGGCTGCAGTAAATGAATTAATCAAAATTCCACACGTTATTCCCAGGTGTATATAGCTGCATATGCAGTCTCTGCATATGCATCCAGTTACTACCGAGCTGGAAGTAAGCCATTCAATCCTGTGCTTGGAGAAACCTACGAATGTATTCGTGAAGACAAGGGTTTCCAGTTCTTTGCAGAACAGGTACTGTATGGTGCAACCCTTAGATTTGCTACTCGATACACTGCTTAATTCTAAATGCATGGCTGGAATCCTCTGGAATTAATAGCAAAATGCAAAATTACTTCATATAACCTGAGCCCAGCAAAGCTCAAGGGATGTTGCAGAATTATAAATGAAGAAACTTGTTTTTTGGGGAAAGTCTGCTAACTCTGGGATGGAATGTGGCAGCCAACAACTCACACTTGAGAAGCAAAGGCTGACAAGATGCCCACTCCAGTAACTACATAACTTGGTTAAGTAGCATGCAATTCCCCTTGCTGAAATCTGATCTTGACTGCAACAATTGTTCACATTCTTGTCATTTTCTTCTGTATGCTCAGCTGGTTAATGTCTTATTTTGTAACAAATATTTCCCTTGTTTGAGTCAATCAATCACTAATATTTTTCTGTGGCACCATGAATATTTCTGCTTCCTGTTCAAATACTTTGTGGGCTAAGCTTTTCAAATCTGGTACCACAGCTTAGTAGGTGAAGGATGTATACAACCCGTCAAGGTCTGAGTATTTATGAAAACAATTCCTCAATAGGAGAATAATTATTGAGTGAAAAATATTAAATTTACACCAGCCAAGTCACCAAAATTGCTAAGCTTGAGATATGTTAAAAAGAGATAAGAGTTAAATAATCTAGTGCCTATCAGACTAAGAATGATTGACAACTGTCTTGTTCTGTAGACACAACCAAAAAAAAACCCCCAAAAAAGTAAAAAAATATTGTAGTGGGCAAGGGTGTATAACCTAGAAATCTGGCCAGATAAAGCCTTCTAAGAGGCTTCTGTTAGGAAACAAAAAAGTAGTTTTCACCACCTCTGAAGATACAATGTATTGTACACTATGTTTTAGAACTGACAAAAAGGAGTGCTATGTGATCTTTCCTTAGTCTTGGGAAATGTCACAGGCAAGAGTGAAAATAAGGAGGGAGAAGAAAAAAAGCAAACCAGTCAAAGCAAGAATCAAATCTGACGTTCAAGTAATGTATCTGGTTCTTCCTTGTGTTACTTGCATTCTAAGATGATGTGTATAGAGTACTGCAGTTACTAGTCCAACATCTTATTGGAGTAACAAAGTGGTGAATTAAGGTTGGTAGTGACTGTAATGTTCAACTGAATGTAAGGGAGAGATTTTCCCCTGAATATTGGATAAATCAGTACAAAAGCTACTTTTTCTAAAGAGGAAGTCTAACATATGAGGCAGCTTGGCCTGTTAACTATTGTTCTAATACATGCAATAAGTGACAGGAGTTTATAGAGTGGTAAAGTTACTCTAATAGTATGGGCTGGAGGAATATTAGGGTGGAAGGGCAGTATAGGAGGAAAGAAATTTCATTCAGGTTGCAAGCATTAAATATTTCTCTTTGCATCAAGAGCCGTTGCTTATTGCTTGTGCAAGCATTTTGATGCCTACTCTAGACTTGTTAGTGCAGATAGTACGTAATCCATGGAGTAGATAGGCAAGATGTATAAAATAGCAGAGATTCTGTTCTATTACTAGAATGAGTTTAGAATAACTCCACTTAGCACTATGACCTTGCTCTGGAATTATAACAGTTTAAGTGAGAGCTAAGTTTAACCCATGAATTATAGTGACATCTGGGGTTAATCTGGGTGCGGTGAGAGAGAAGAATGTTGCTCTTGGTGAATTAGCATGTAGCTGAGAGTAATTAGTATTTTTTATCTTTTTTTTTAGTATAATAAATAACTGAATAGCTGCAGAAAAAATGCTTGATAGCAGATTGGCAAAATGAGTAACAATGAAGAAAGTAAAACTGCATTTGAGCCACGTAGGCAATTAAGAAATTAAATTCATAGTGGGAAATAGCAATTTGACTTGAAAATAAAGTTGCCTTTATCAAAAGAACAGTAAGCGTTCCACATCAAAGAGCTGGTCCCTGTCAGTTGTTAGTCCTGTTCACCCAGAAAGGAGAATTGACAGCCAAGGAGGAGCAGCTGCTTTCACTGTGTGCAGTTACTTTATTATTTACTATTTCCTTTTAATAGTCTACACTGTATATGTGATTATTTGCTCATAGTCCTTGCTTTGCTATTTTGGTGGTCAGCCTAATTCATGTATGTGCTATTACCCAAAGGTGACAAAAAGCAGTGCACGTGGTTAACTTTGCACTAGAAACACCTGGAGTAGCAGGGGTTGCTAGATAGAATTTCATGGCTTCATTTCTCCACCCATGGTCCCCTCAGAGATGCTGATTGCATTCTCCGCCATCATAGTCAGGGTTTTCTGGGTTTTTACTGTACAGAAGAATTTGGCCCTTTGTTTGTTGGGGTTTTGTGTTGTTTTTGTTTTTGGGTTTTTTTTATTTTATTTTATCTGTTAATGCATGAAGAGGTCTTAAGGGTAAATGTAATTATCACTGCAAAGACAATGTACAAAATATATTGTTAGATTTTTCGCTGCATGAACAAAATTCTGAGGCCTGTTAGAATAACTGATTCCCATTTCTTTCAACGCTTCTTAGATCTCAGTACCTTATTAATTTCACTGACTCCCCCTTCAGGACACAACTGCAAAAGGAAAGTAAATGTTCAAACTGTGAATGCCATATATGAATGAAAAATGAAGGGGGGGGAAAAATGTAAAATAACCAAACAAAAATGACTGTTCAAGTGTTAATATGTCCATCTGTTGTTTTGTATTGTTTTTTCTCCCTTTCATGTCTTGCTATTAGGTCAGTCACCATCCACCTATTTCTGCATGCCATGCTGAATCTGTGAATTTTGCTTTTTGGCAAGGTAACTTTTCAGTCTATCACTTACTTGTACAATGGATATATTAAGAACACTGTAAATCTAACATGAAATATCCAGAAACTGGGAAAAGGTGAAATGCCCTCCTCAAATTGTATTAAAATGTATTTGAGAATTGCTAACCTATACTTGCATGTTTCTTTCTTGGATGTTCTGCCATTATAAAGACATTCAACTTTTTTTAAAAAAAAGAAAACATTAATTGCCTATTCTTTTCATGTGCAAATAGCTGCATTTTGTTAAAATCAGGTTTGGTTTGGTGGGAGTTCTTCAGTGAAGAGGAGTTGTACCTCAAGCTATTTATAAAACAAGCAACGTAAACAAAGCTTGACAAACTACAAATCCTGAGCTTTGGCAGATCTTGTAAACCTGTTCTGAAAGTAATTTCCAAAAATGAGCGTAACAGCAAGGATAAATATACTTTGTCTTTCTCTGGCTGGTTTTATTACAGTTTGTAAGATTTCGTGCTATTTGGCTACTAACTTTGTGTTTCAAAAGACGTGTGGTGGAGCTTCGTTTGCTGCGTAATGCTGGTGGACATGTCAGCTAGTCACCGTATCTGTGTGGTTAGATATTTTTGGAGTGTACACAGAACTTAACTATGCCTTTTAACTCAGTTAAAATCCTTCTTCCAGATGTTTGTCAATTCACAGTGTAGCCATATAATAACCTTTAATTCTGTAATTATTGATTCTGCTGGCTTGATTATAGTTATGATGGATGGAGCTGTACTGAACAGAAATTGGAACTCCTGGGTTTCATTATCCAATATAATTCTTTGCTTTGTAAACAAATACACAGACAAGAGTCCTTTTGTTCTTAGCCAAAAAGCAGAGAGGACCAAAAATTTATTCAATAACTGAAAACTATATAAATAAGACGAGATGGCAGCCTGTCTTAGTAACATCTGATACGACTAATTTGTTTAACAGATCTTAATAACAATTTTCACTCAAATTTGCATTTAGAGAACAAAGCTCTTCTGTAAAGATATGAGCTGAGAATTTGATCAGTAAGAGTGAGTCTGAGATTTGGTCTTGATGAGCACAGGAGATTCAGTCAGGGTACTGCAGGGTTTTGGGGTTTGGTTTTAAATGTGGCTAGATGAGCTTATGGGAGATCTAAAAAATTTTTGTTTCCAACGTAAAGGCAGTTCGTAAATATCATGGCCTCTTGTTATGGGGCTGTATTCATTTATGTGGCAAGATTAGCATCAAGTTAATCATAATGGTAGCTTGTCAATGAGGTAAGTTCTTACTGGGTGCAAAGATCTTTTCACATGTATTATCTCCTCAGCTGAAAAGGAGACAGTCCTCAGCAACATTGCTAGAGTAATTCTGTTATCCCACTAGATACTGACTTTAATCCGTCTGTTTCAACATCAAGAAATCTCTTGATCATCTCTAGTGAACCAGAAGACTGGATTTTGACAGTGACAGTTATTTTTCAAATTGTTTGCCCTGACTTATTAAGCGTACTCTGCTTTTGCAAAGGGGTTTGGAGACATGAAGAATGGAAATGCAGAAAGTTCCAGTTATTGCAGCATCTGCACCTGAAGTAGTCTGAGCACAGCTTTGAAATAACACTTCACTTTTCTATGGTCCCCTAAAATATTTTGCATGATCAAGTTGCACACTGATTCCTAAGATGTTGCCCACATACTGATCTCTGTGGCACAGCTTTCTCATAAATGGCAACATAGAACACTTTGATAATACATTTCAACTGTTAATCTCAGCAGGGTGTGCCTTTGCTCTTACTCTTCCATCTCCCTGCTGAAGAGAGAAAGCTAGTACAGAATTCGGCTCAACATCATCATAATCAAGGTAGTTTTGGATCTCTTATTGTGCAATACAGGAATCACAATGGAACTGCTGTCACTAAAGATGCTGGCCCAGCATCAAACTTCAAAACCAAAAAAGCCAGAAGATCCTTCTCTCAAGTAGTAAGAAAAGGATCTTTTTTTCCCACAAGGAATTTTGCCCTGTGTCCCATTGCAGCCTTTGAAATGGTAGGCAGCTTGGCATGGCACAGTTCTATCACTTGCACATACGCATTGAGGAGATCTGTAATCTCCTAACTATGGTTAGAGCAGCTGTCTCACTGCCAGCATAACAGCTTCCCCCCACAATTGCACAGGTGTTTTGGTTTTCCTTTTGTTAGTACTAGCATCTTTCTGAGATTAATTTTTCCCTCCTTTTCAGGCTGGGCAGGGAATGGAGTTCCTAGTGTCTTGTACAGCAAGGATACTATTCCTCTGAGCTCTGAAGTTACTACAACAGTTGCTGCCTGATAATCTAGCCCAGTTTAACTCTGCACCTCTTCTGCCATGCTTCACCATTTATGCTTCTTTGTCTTCCAGGTTTTTTTTTTGCTCAAATTTGGCTAAACTTATATTGGGATTTCTCATCTCTTTTTGGAGAAATGACGTGAGATGTGGTCACATCTTTCTGTGACTCAGACAAAATTTTAAAAGGCCAGTTAAACTCATGGAAGATGGACTAAATCCCTCTGCAATTTTGTGTCCTTTGAAATGTTCTCTTTCTTCTTCACTGTGGATGTTCTTAGTTGTATTTTTGTATTTGAAATTCTGCTTTTGTTTTGGAAATGTCCACATTCATTTACTAGTAACTGAATTGCAGTGAAATTTTTGCTGTCTTAGTTTAATCAGATTCTCTTTTGAAAAAGTTTGAGAGAGGACTTTTAAACCTCTGTTACTTTGCTATATAAATAACCTACAATGTAATGAAAAGAAAAAAACCCAACCAAACCACGTTCGAAGGTCCACAGCATTCTTTGAACACTTTTAAGTTGTTGCATTTTGTTATTTTGCTTTTCTTGAAAATAAAGTGGATCCCAGAAATAGATTGACTCACATATTCCTATGACTAAACCTGTCTGGTTTTTGTTCTCTTCCTGTTTCAGATGTAAGATGGAAAAACAAATTCTGGGGAAAGTCCATGGAAATTGTTCCAGTTGGTACAACACATGTAACAATTCCAGCGTAAGTACTGCAGTTGTATATTGGTGCTCACACACAGGCACAGCCATGACTGCGCACACTGGAGCCACAGTTACCCAGAAGAGAACACGCTGTGCTGTACCCTCTTAAACTTTAGGAAGAGTTGGTGATTTGGGTTTAGTTTAAAAAGAAAGAGAGGAGAGGGCAGGGAAAAAACCCAACCAAACCAAAAAAAAACCCAACACCAAAACAAACTCACAGGGAAAAACTACACAGTAGAGGAAGCTATGAATTTTTTTGCTTGAATATGGATTTTGGGAAGGGGTACTTGTTGTTCCTGTCTTTTGTATCTATGTTTGTACAGACTCTAACACCATGGGGTCCTAGTGTGTAGGTGAGGGTGATAATCACGATTACTGCATAAATAATTATTGTGATAAATGGAACCAGTTGCATATCTGGTGTTTACTATCCAAGGCAGTAAGCAGCCACTGTAGTTAAGTGAGTATTGATTATTTTATTATTTTTTTAAATAAAAAAACTGCAGTGTTCCTGTGCTGGTTTGTCAGAGTGCCCATTATAGATCAACAATTGGGATCAATTAAAATTTGGCCTATATCCATCATGCAGAACCAGAGGTTTGTAGGTTGTGCAGTGTTCCAGTCAAATCTGTTTTCCAAAGAGAGTCTACAAAATTATTCTGCCATCTGGAAAAAAAAAAAAGAAAAAAAGAAAACTGACTCAACCTATCACTCATCAGACTGACTCAGCATGCCTTGTTCTTTTAAGTGGGTAAAATTGTGATGTATTAAGATGGTATCCAAAAGATAATGTATAAAATATGTGTCCATAGCAGCTTGCCTAAGCTGTGGAGTGAAAGGTCTTTAGGATGTGAGTGGGGATTCAGAGGCAAGGTAAGATTAGGGCCATGGATTAGGGTTTGTGATGGGCTGATGAACTGGAAAAAAACGATTCATATGTGGTCTCCATGAACTGTTTTGTGTCCCTGTGTATCAGATATAGAATTGGATACAAAAAGGGTACTGAGGCTATAGGTAAAAATGAAACATCAGTGTTAAGGTTATCTTTAGAGCAAACAGTATTTTTCGCGTGCGTGATAGAGCCTGTGACCTGCAGGTAAGGGCAAGAAAGCAAGGTGCTGTGAGGTAAATTGGCTACATATCTGCTAGTCTGTAAAAACTGTCCTTGTGCATGCTCTTACAATGCTGCAAGTGAAAGCAAGTGATTAAGGGGAGGTAAAGAAAGATTCCAGTATCCCTATGGGATGTGTGCGAGGCAGTTGCTATGGGGAAACCAGTGCTTTGTAAGTTTACCTTTTACCTTACCAGTAGCAACTAACCAGAATAAATTATAGAATATGTATCTCCATAAGATGTTCATTTTCTTGAAGCTTTATAAAGCTGCTTTACAGGAACATCTACTTATTAAATAAAAGGCTATGTTCTATTACCTATTGGTATTTGTTCGCCTTTCCTTGTCTGCTGTCCTCCAGTGTGTAACTGCATCTTGAGCTACCTGGTGAGAACTTTTGCTCTTGCATAAAGCAGATGGATAGGCTCAGTCTTGAGAGCTTGAGCCAAGCTCATTCCATTCAATAAGTTTTCTGATGACTCCAGTGGCCCATGTCCTTGTGTTGCCACTGTGTTACAAGCTGTGAAATGGGCATTTCAGCCATTACTTTTGGAAACTTAAAACTGGTAAAGAGAGACAAGTAAATTGAAAGTAAACTAAATTTCAGACCAAAGTTTATAGCAGAAGTGAAAAGGATTTTCTGGGAGACAGGATTGTTGTCAGAGGGGTTGGTTTTGACAAGCTGTGGGACAAGAAGATGAGACATTCCAGACAAAAATAAAATAAAAATTGTTTTGATGGGTTTTTCTAATCAAGATCTCTTTTTTTGAAATTTTTTTTTTATTTTCCACAAGTTTATGAGCTCACTTGAACATGGCATGAGATTTTTCTTGTGTGTATTTCTCATACAGTTTTAAAGACCATTTTGCATGGAACAAGGTGACATCTTGCATCCATAACATCTTAAGCGGGCAAAGATGGATTGAACACTATGGAGAGATCATCATCAAAAATCTTAATGATGACACTTGCCACTGCAAACTGACTTTCATAAAGGTAACCACAGCAGTAACCACAGCAATGTTGGCAGTGCATTTTCTAACAGACACAGCAGTGGGTGGATGCTGTCTGCTGAAGCTTAGTACAACTGCTTACGACGTCTATTTTCCTCTAGTTCTCTTGTAATATTACCAGTGATTCTTTGAGAAACTCTGAAGGAACTGCCGCTCACTAGGTTAGAGTCATGCAAGAAAGAGGAGTTAACAGCTTTTTCAGGTGATTCCTCTGGAGATGCAGAGAAGTATGTGTGTCGTCATGGTTTAGGGTTAGGGCAGCCTGCTAGATCTATAACAGACACTCTCTGCTAACCCTTCTCTCTCCCCACAGGGGAAGAGAAAGGGAGTAAGGGAGAGAGACTTATCAGTTAGAAAAGGAAACTAGAACAGCTTTAATAAAAATGAAAGTAATAATAATAAAAATTGAATATATACAAAACCAGTATCAAACCAAACCCCCCTGACGCCCCGTCACTTTCACCACTGGTGCTGTGGAACAGACACCAGGAGAGTCCAAGGCTGGGCCCAGTGGCAGATGGGAGCTGTGTTCAGGAGCTGGATTCTGGTACCAGATTCAGGAGCACATGGATCAGGATCGAAGGCAGAACTGACAGAGTCCTCCTCGGATGCCGGCCACAGAAGAAGCAAGAAGAAACCAGAAGAGCTCAGCTGAGCAGAGCTTGACCCTCCTGATCCCTCAGCTTTATACTGAATATGACATATATGGGATGGAATCCCTTGCTGGTCAGTTTAGGGTTACCTGTCCTTCTCCTTGTCTGCTCCTCCTTGCAAGTGCAGCCTCTTAGTTTTTGTACCCTCTAACGTGGTACACAAGATCCAGCACTGGCCTTGGTCTGCACACCAGTCCTTGGTAGTAACTCTAAATATGGGGTGTTATCACTGCTAGAAGCAGACACTGTCTGTGAGAACAGGCTGCTAACTTCAGACAGTGCAGTTAGTTAG
>WUAM01000143.1:32919409-32962538 GCA_024336885.1 Actenoides hombroni
TCCTGCTCTGGCAGGGGGGTTGGACTAGATGATCTTTCTAGGTCCCTTCCAACCCCTAATACTCTATGATTCTATGATAAGGTAAACTTGGCTCCTACAGAGCTTGAATTCGATTTGTTTTTAAGCTCAGTTGTCTGTTAATTTACAGTAATCTCTATTTTAAAGTCATTGTGCTTACTGCAAAACTATTCAAACCATCATAGCGTGAGGAAAAACACTGACAGCTGAGCAAAGCTTGCGCTGCATATTAACAGATGCATCTTGGCTACTTGTTCTTCTTTTTTTAATGCCTCTGTTACATTTCTTTCATCTTACAAACATCACTTTCCATGCTCAAATTGTTGATTTTTAACTTAGACCACCTCTAGAATTTGCAGGCTTACTCCAAGCTTTTAAATGGCGTTAAAAGCTGGTCAGATACCAAATTCTGCTGTATGCTTATGAATTTGTGTCTCTGCTTACTCTGTACCAAGGGAAATATTTGAAATTGCTATGTATAAACCCTCATTTGACATAAATCAACATTGCTCTACAAAGCTGAGGCTTAAGAGAGAATTGGACTCTGTGGGTTCATCGATGGAGGTTTTTTACAAGTTCTTGAAACAATAATAAATTCATGGAAGACAAGATATTGTGTGCAAACACCAGTTCATATTTCTGACTAATTTCACAGACTTCAGGAATTATTTATTTTCTCTAAATGTCAGGGCACTATTTCTCATTGAGGATTTTTTTGAGCTGATGTTTCACTCACTATTTTACTAAGACCAGCTGTTAGAATTTGAAAATATATTTTTTTCTTGCTTAGTTAACATTGTTTATTAAAATTTCTTTTAAAAAATTGCTTTCCTAAATTAAAAATCTCTTTTTAACTTGTGTTGAAGAAAAGAAAAAAAGCCATGATAAAAGCTGCACTATATCTAGTTTGAATTACTGCAGTACATGCCTTGAAAAATCCTTTCCTTTTTAGGTTTTATGAGGCTATGTCTGCAAATGCCTAGATTGCTGCCTAGAGCAAGGAAGATCATGTAGATTTGTCAAAGATGAGAACCTGTCTAGTAGCTGAGAGAGATTTACTGTTTTGTTTACTCTTAGATTTGTTATCATTTCAGCCATTGACAGACTGAAGACGAAGTCAAGGGATCATCCTACTTGTGTTCATCGTTTGTTACTTGCCCTTCAGTCAGTGGAACAAATCTTGTGAAAGCAGCTAGAGCTATATAATAGCCATATAGGGCTTCTGGATGGGAAAATCAGTTTTCTTATGAATTTCAAAAATAGCGCACCAAATTTTGAAGTCCTTTCATGGGAAAAACTACTCAGGATTTTGCCTCAGAAAGAGCACTGCAAGTAGATCAGTTAGCGCAAGCTTGACTTTCTCAGAGTTCTCTAGTTACCATCCTTAGCCTGTTTCCTTTCATTTCACAGAATCACAGAATGTTAAGGGTTGGAAAGGACCTTGAAAGATCATCTAGTCCAACCCCCACCCCACCAGAGCAGGATCACCTAGAGCAGGTCATGCAGGAATGTGTCCAGGCAAGTTTTAAATGTCTCCAGAGAAGGAGGTGCCACAACCCCTCTGGGCAGCCTGTTCCAGTGCTCTGTCACCCTCACAGTGAAGAAGTTTTTCCTTATGTTTCTGTGGAACCCCTTATGCTCCAGCTTATACCTGTTGCCCCTTGTCCTATCATTGGACATAACAGAGAAGAGCCTGGCTCCATCCTCCTGACACTCACCCTTTATGTATTTATGAACACTAATGAGGTCACCCCTCAGTCTCCTCCAAGATAAAGAGCCCCAGCTCCCTCAGCTTTTCCTCATAAGGGAGATGTTCCACTCCCTTAATCATCTTTGTGGCTCTGCGCTGCACTCTTTCAAGCAGTTCCCTGTCGTCAAACTGAGGGGCTCAGAACTGAACACAACATTCCAGATGCGGGAGAGAGGGTAAAACTTCAGTCAGTTGTGGGGAGAGTGGAGAGCTCAGGCATATTATATTCTCACCTTTTGTGAATATTGAAACTGGAAAAGAGATCTGGATGTTACATGACACAAGAAAGGCCACAGTAGGAGCTCCACTGTATTTTATCTAGCTGCAAAGCTTCCTAAACCTGATGGTAATATGAATGCTTTGGTCTTGATACCAACAGGAGTTGTTTGTTTGAAATAATGGGAGAAACAAATGAGGTGAATGAGTACACACTGTTGAAATAAGATTCTCGGTTTTGAAGTGTGCGGTCACAAGGTCCTAGCCAAAAGAATGACTGCAGTTTATGCTTTCCCAGTACCGGTTGCTCATTGTTTCCTTTCACTTCCTCTCAGGACACAGCTGGTTTTCTCTTACAAACAGCATTGCTCACACTGTGCTGTATTGGCAGTATTGAGGCTGGACAGTTAACTGTGGAAGAACCAGCTAAGCCTCAGCTCAAACTAACTGGGACCAGTTCTGTAGGAGGAAGTGCATTCCTGTCTCCCAGTTGCAGAGAGGGTAGTACTGGCCATAAGGAAGCCATCCACCCAAGGTTACTTGCATCACTCATTACAGATGCTACTCACCAAAATCAACGCATCAGTCAGACAAACAAGGTCAGTACAAGGAGCAAGGACACCAGTTTCAGTCCTATGATAAAGCAATTAAAATACATTTCTAATTGTCAGAGAACAGGCAACACTTTATTTAATACATGAGGTTTTTTCCTGCATAGTGAAGACCTGGTCTGTATATGTAACTGCAATGTAACAAACACCGTCAATAACCTGCACTTGTGTGACTCTAGCCCTAGCCACCACCAGTAAAAATTTGCAGGAACCACTGGTGTCCCCCTCTGTTCAGAAGGACAGTTGCAGCCTTTTACACCTATCAATCTGATTTGACCCACAGTAACCCCTTTATGGCACCTTGATATCTTTTGGGGCAATACTGTTGCATAATATAAAAAGAACATTAGCAGTCCACAGAGTTTTCAGCTACTTGCCAACACTTGCTCCTTGTTTCAAAAAGAAATGTTCTTTTCATCCCACTTCCCTTTAGCGGGGAAAACCCACACATGTTCTTACCCCAGTGTCTGTATGACACTGAAAAGAAAGCCCTCTGCATGCTGAACTAGGAGGCTGCCCTCGCAAGCTGAATGGCTTTCAGAAGAAACGTGGGGCCTTAGCCTTGGTACCCGGTGGGTCTGAACTATCAGCCTTGTGTGAAATGGGGTGGGATTTTTCCTTTGGCCCTCCCTTGTGGTGTGCATTTCCACAGCTGGAGGTGCAGATAGCCCTGGGCAGCTCCTGCCACAGGGACCCTGGGATGCTGTAGGAACCCTGACTCACCCTCTAGTAGCAATGCAGCCTCACAGCTCCTTGGGACCCTCTGGGCCTTTGCCATTTGTGATTCTCTCCTCAGTGCATCTGCTAGTTTTGTGGGCTGTGTCCTGCTTGAAAGATCTCTCAACAAAATTCTCAATTTCTGTCTTTGTGGGCACTTAAAAATGCATTTACTTTGTTCTTCTGGAGTAACCTCTTTCAGATTGTCCTGGAACAGGAATTCCAGTTCAGTTCTGAAAGAGAGATTGAGCTGACAATTAACAGGTAGTGAGAGCGGTGGTTAAGGACTTGCAAAAATAACTGAGAAATAAAACAAAGTAAACACAAAAGCCAAAGGGAAAGACAAAATTTGGTTTGAATTATAATAAATCCATTGCTACCAATGTAATAGATGAGAGCACGCATCCGATGTTATTCAGGGAAATATTAATGCTAAATTCTGAACATTTTGCAAAGTTTGACCATGGCCATGCTCCAGTTCTGTGTCAGTGTAACACAAATACCATCTGGTCAGCTGCCTCGTGAGGAACTGCAATTGCATACTGCAGATTCTTTGGAAAATTCTGTCCAAATCATTTACTCCTGCAGTTGGGCAGTGAGGGTGGTTGATGGTGCTGGTGCGAATACATCCATTCAGAGGATGCAAGAGGAATTGTGTGAACTAGAATAAACCTGGGGAGCTGATCAAAGAAAACTGTTCTCACAGTCAGCTTTCCTCTCTATGGGCAGCTGCAGTCACAGGCTCTTCCCCTTGGATCATTTAACTCCTCTTGCTTTGCCAGTTTTGTTCTAAACTTTCTATGTATTCTTTAGAGATGCTTTCCTTAGTTCTTCTATTTGCTGTAACTTTAAGGTTGTCTGTAAACAACAAAATCAACACAAACACTAATTTTAGGATCACATTCTTCATTCATCTCGAAATGTCACAGTAGAACAATTATGAGTGGAAGTAAAATTTATAAAATCAATGCATATTATGTAATAACTTACAATCAGTTGTTACTAGTACTACCATACTACTAGGCACTGTACAACTATACTTTAAACAGTGCCATGTGCTGTACAGTTACATTTTAAAGAACCCTGCCAGAGTGCTTGCAGTCTGAAAGGTGTATGTGTGCAGAGATAAAAGAAGAAGGGCCTCATTTTTTGGAGGCTCAGTGACAGGTATGCTCTGTTTGCAATGTCTTATGGAATAAAATAATCCTAATATTTGTTGATTTAATACAGTTCATTATTTGACTTCATAAGCTCTGTTCCAACTGGCTGAGAACTGAAGATGGATGTAAAAAAGAAGAAAAAGTAAGCATAGAGAATAAGCTTTGTTTCACATTTTATTAATAATGCATTTTTTAGCCTTTTTTACTTTAATGCGGAATAATATGCTTTTTAAATAACTGTTTATATAGGACCTACATAAATATTTGGGGTTCCTCCACAATAGTTTGATAGCCATGCCTTTTGGATAATTTATGAGGAAGTCCTACTACTGAATAGCTTGAACAATATAGCAGCCAGATGGTTTTTGATAAAACATTAATGAGGCCAGATGGTTTGTAATAAACTATTATGGAAAAAGACTTTTGAGATATGCAAGAAACTTTATCTATTCCTAAGTCTTCATTTATCATTATTGTAAAAGAAATAAATGTCTATGGCTGCTGTCTAATTTAAAGTTAGAAGCACTTAGTTCCTGAAGCTTCGTGCAAACTGTCCTCCATAGTGTTGTTAGAGACATCACTAGATCACTCCTCGGGTAACCACAATCTATTTAGTCATGACCCTAGCCTACCCTTTCTGACAGTTTTCTTAAACTCAGGGGAAAATCATCAAATAACCACAAGATTTTCATAGGCAGATCTTTAGGTTACAGCTACTTTAAAACAGAGTCCCCACAGGGATAAAAGAGCTTTTACAGTGACAGAGTGAGCCCTGTGCCACAACACATGCACTACAGAAAGGCAGCTGGAGCCATACTTCCCCCCATGCCAACATCAGTACTCAAGGTACAGAGATCTGTCTGTCTTACAGCAAACAGGCTACACTGAGTACCACTGAACACATCTGCCTCCTCCCCCACCTCGGTGTGGCACTCTCCAATTGTCCTTCCAAGGGACTAAAAGAACAAGTCAACTCTTTTATTCCCTCATATTGGTCCCTAAAGGTAGCAGAGATGAACCTACCAATAAAAAATAGCCTCTGAGAGGCCAAACTTATCTCGCAGGCAAAATCTTCACATGGCTAAAGACCTTCCCCTCACCACTGTCAAGAGCCAAATGGCCAGAAGCTCACATAACTGGGTAGGGAAATGCAGAAGAATGGCTCTCTGGTTGCTCTGAACTCAGCCCGTCCCTACTGGCTTTACTGCACCCACCCACAGGTCTGTCCTGGGCAGGACACAGTACCTTGCTGTTTGCTAAACGTGTCCCTAGCTGCTGGCACCGTGGCAGGGCTGATGACAGCCACACCAGCAGGACAGCAAGAAAGCTGTTGTTCACAAGAGGACTGAATGGTATAGGCAAAAACTAAAGAGCATCCCATCAAAACAGGAGATGAATTTTAATGTGAAATACAAATGAGGCTGGTTAGTTGATTTGAA
This sequence comes from Actenoides hombroni, assembly GCA_024336885.1. Lineage (NCBI taxonomy): Eukaryota > Metazoa > Chordata > Aves > Coraciiformes > Alcedinidae > Actenoides > Actenoides hombroni. The sequence goes on from WUAM01000143.1 coordinate 32,925,321, forward strand.
ATCAAAAAAAAAAGAAACAAACAAAAAGTGCTGCTCGGATCTTTTATTCTTGCAAAAGGAAATGGGGGGGAAGAAGTTCATTCTTTTGCTGGTGATTTGCCTTATGTTGCTGGCCACCTTTAAAAAGATTTTCTACCCCAAGTAGCCTTCTTTTCCAAATAGAAGCCCAAAATAGTTTCACACTTTCTTCCCATTTCCTTCACAGTGTGGGGATTTAGAAAAAAAGCCTAGCAAGCAGCAACAGTGAGCTTTGGACAACCTCCTGACGCATCATTGTACAGGCTGAATGTCAGTGAACGCTTTCAAGCCAGGCTGGATGCAACCTTAACTCATTGATGGCTACAAGGCATTATATGCCATTAGTACTGCTGTTAATACTGACCCTATGACAGCATTTAGAAAAGTTTTTAAGATAGAAACCAAGAAAAATTAGCTATTTTTGAAATTCCCTTTTGCAACAAATTTTGGACTTACATCCATGTCAATGGTTGAAAAAAAATAAGGCCAGATTATCACAGAATGACAGAATAGCTATGGTTGGAAAAGACCCTTAAGATCGTCAAGTCCAACCATTATCTAACGTCACCAGGGCCACTACTACACCATATCCTTAAGCACCATATCTAGATGGTTTTTAAATACATCCAGGGATGGTGATTCCACCACCTCCCTGGGCAGCCTGTTCGAGCCTTTGATAACCCTTTTGCTATAGAAGTTTTTCCTAATGTCCAACCTAAACCTCCTCTGGTACAACTTGATGTCGTTTCCTCTTGTCCTATCAGCTGTGACTTGTGAGAAGTGACCAACACCCACTCTCTACTACCTCCTTTCAGGTAGTTGTAGAGTGATAAGGTCTCCCCTCAGCCTCTTTTTCTTCAGACTAAGCAACCCCAGCTCCCTCAGCTGCTTTTCATACGAGTTATTCTCAAGACCCTTCACCAGCTTTGTTGCCCTTCCCTGGACCCGCTCCAGCACCTGGATGTCTTTCTTACACTGTGGCACACAAAACTGAACACAGTACTCAAGGTGTGGCCTCACCAGTGCCGAGTACAGTGGGACAATCACTTCTCTAGTCCTGCTGGCCACACTGTTCCAGATAAAGCCAGGATGCCGTTGGCCTTCTTGTCCACTTGGGCACACTGCTGGCTCGTGTTCAGCTGGCTGCCAATCAACACCCCCAGGGTCCCTTTCTGCCAAGCAGCTTTCCAGCCACTCCTCCCTAAGCCTGTAGTGTTGGGGGGGGGTTGTGCCCCAAGTGCAGGACTCAGCACTTGGCCTTGTTGAAGCCCGTAAGATTGGCCTCAGCCCACCAATCCAGCCTGTCTAGGTCCCTCTGAAGAGCCTTCCACAACACTCTCACCTAACTTGGTGTCGTCTGCAGACTTACTGAGGGTGCTCTCAATCTCCTCGTTGAGATCACTGATAAAGATATTAAACAGGAGAGGCCACATCATTGAGCCCTGGGGAAGACCACGTGTGACCAGTCGCCAACTGGACTTAACTCCACGATGCCATTTTTCAAAAAAATGTTGAAAAAAAAATATTTAAAAATCCAATGCCAAATGCTTATAGGATGCAAAGGCTTTTTCTGTACATGGTAGCAATAACCATTCTGCAGTGCTGACATCTTGTGGTGGTCTGCCCAGTCAGTTCTTAGATTAAGACAACACCTGAGGAATTTCACAGAGAGGTGTTCAAAGAGCATACAACTATTGCTCGGGGTTTTTTTCCTTTCAGACTACTATCTTTTGTGTTACTACTCACTTATTATGTGCATTTTAAAGTTGTGACTGTGAAGTTCTCGTGTCAATTGTCTCATTTATTTAAAGGAGGTAGTCAAGTCTTGTCCTGTACCAAAAGTAAACTGACCCAGAGGCAAAAGTTTCTGGGTTTTCCCGCTCTTCCTGCATGAGGATTTTGTCCTGCAGGAGTAATGCAGAAGGATCTTCTAATGCAGAAGCGATGCACTTCACGGTTTTGCTCGGTAGAGGGAGTGCGTGGCAGACAGATCCCAGCACAGCCCACACTCACAACGAGTATTTATTTCTGTGATACGATGTTCTCCCTGCTGGCACCCAGTCTGTCATGAAGTGACCACGTGTTGTATACTTTGCCTGTGCAGTACACCTGAAAAGCATTTCCATGAAGACAGAAGGTTCAAGGTGGGTGTTCAATCCTAAAAATCTCCTGTTTGCAGACAGTTTTGATAACAGTCTGAAGCCTCTAAGTTAATTGCTGCATAGTCCCAAAACTGTTTGCTAGCACCCAGACCTGTGTTTCTGTCTCTTCTGATTCATGAGAAATATCTGAAAACTAACTGACATATCTGCTTGAAGATTTTCTTGAAAAGATGGAAATATTTCTGGTGTGGGTACTCTTTATTGGTGGGCAGACAACTGCTGGTAATGTCCTTAAAATGACTTGCAAGTTTCACTGGTTTTATTTGTGTCCTCCCTCCCCAGTGAGTATTTCCATGGTAATGTTGCTCAGGGAACTTCCTGGTTTGATTACTCAAAATGTGCTTCAGTGGACACTTGCATTTGAAATGAATCACACGTTGCCACTCCCTGGAAAAACACAACAGATTATGAAATGTGCTATTACTGGCCACTGTGGAAGATCATTACTGGAGCTAGAGATTCTGCAGCTCAGTGCTGATGTTAAAAAGAGACCTCCTGAGGATGTGTGGGTGCTTTTGCCCAGGATGAGGCTCAAAGAATGGAGCTATCTTTTTTTTTTTTTCTTTTTTTTTTTTTTTAAGTAAATTACCACAAATGCAAATATGTACTTAGTTCCACTCAGGCTATTTGCTCAAATTTCTGTAAGCAGGGGCAACCCCAGAAGGGAAATCTATCATTGGTTCACTCAGGATGCCACCTGAGGGAATCAGAAAAGGTTGATGGATTAAAATCTGATGAAATTAACTGGGTTTTGGATAATATACAGAGTTAAACTGAATGGAAGAAATGGATTCTACTTTAGCTACATGCTATATATGCATCTATATTAGCTGCATATAGATGAAGTCACCCTGGACTGTTCATTTAAGGACATGCCAACTTTCAGCTTCACTTTGTTCCAAAGCCTGGGTGTTACTGCACTAAGATCTGGTTATATCACACTTGTGACTGCAGCCTCAAATGCTCTTTCTTCAAACCAAAAGAGAAGTATGTGACCTGTGGCATGGATCACTTGATAAAGACTTACTTGGTGTTTATTATCTTAAATAACTACTTGTTGGGGTATCATAAACAAGCAAGTTGTTTTATTGTGGTGTTGCGTTGTTTTTCAGAGGGCTGAGACACAGTCACAGAGTTAATTATTTCCTCCTGCAGTTCACTAACCTGCCCCCAATACTCCAGTGACCACATTTCTCATTTTCCACAGTGCTGCTGCTGCTCGAGGTTCCTGGACTGGGAACTTTGGCTTGGAAGCTCCCATTCGGACCACTGCAACCGTGCAAGGTCAACAGTGCCACCTCTAAAGCTGCAAACCCACAGCCAAAAACGTGACAGGGCTGTTCCTTCCAGCACATTTTGCACACAGGCCACTGACCCTCCGCATTTCTTACTGTGGGTGATCTCAACCAGATTTGAGAGGATGTCACAAAAACTTCCTTTTCGGTTGTGTCATAAAATATCACCGTCAGGCGGTTGCCAGTAGGCAAAAGCAGCTGGATGTAGTAGTTGACGGGAAGTAACCATGCGAAACCGGCCGAGGCGAGGGGAACAGCCGACCCCTCTCAGGGCCGCCCCACTGTACAGAGCAGCCCCGCGCCGACAGCTCCTGCACGGCGGCTGTGCCGGGCGACTGCAGCCAGCAGCCCAAGCCCACATCCCCTGCGCACAGCCACCTCATCCCAGAATTTCCAGCCCCCGGGAAGATGAGGCACACGAGGAAGCCCAAGGAGACAGAAACTGAACCGGGCGTTCCACTCTGGGATGCGCTGGGGCGGCGGCCCTGAGCCGCAACATGGCGGCGGCGGCTAGACCAGAGCCCCGGGGCGCCAGCACCGCGCCCTTCCCGCACGGTCCGAGCGCCCGGGCGGGGCTTGCACTCCTCCCGCTTCGCCCCTCTCCGCGTTGTAGAGCCGACAAGAAAATCCCTCGGTGCTGGGGGCTTCACCCTAGCTACTCGCAGAGCTTCACCCCCGGCACCTTGCCTCCGGGCGCGGCTCGGCTCGCCCCGCCCCGCGGGCGGAGCTCTCCGCATCCTCGGGTCCGGCGGCGAGGAGGGCCGGGAAAGCGTGAGTACGGGAGCGGGCCCCGGGAGGCGCCGGTGAGGACCGGCTGTGTCCGCCTCCCCGGCTCTCGCTGAAGGGCTGTCGCCGCTCCTCCCCTCTGCCGGCTGACCGGGGCGGGCGCAGTGGGGCTTCTGCTCGCCGAGCACCCCCCGCCGTTCCTCCCCGACCCTGTCACACGCTCAGGAGGAGCCACTGCGGCCGCCTCGCTGACTGGCAGAGCTCCGCTTTATTCCCATCCGAGCACTCCGGCCTCTCGGCGGGGAGGACGGGGCCGAACGACTGCAGTTCGCGTGTGGTAGTTTCGAGAGGGGCTTAAGCGCGGCGCGGGGGGGCCGCAGGAGGGCGAGGGGCTTCCCCGCGCTCGGAAGCCTGCCTGGAGCCGCCGCCTCAGCGCAGCTCGCGGGGAGGCGGCCGGACGGTTGCTCGCCAAGGCCAAGGGCAGCCTGGGCCCGTTCCCAAACCACGCCGCTCCTGCCGCAGGGCCTCGCACCTCTGCCTCGCAGGACGGCAGCTGCCGGGTGCCCGGAGCCGCTGCCTTTTTGTGCAGCGTCGAGTCTTCGGAGGCACACGGTGTGAGGTGTTGGAGGCACAAAAGAGCTACATCTGGGGCTGGAATTTACTGGATGTGTTTTCAGGGACCACGTGCGTTCAAGAACTGAGATTTGTTGTGTGACTGTCCTTGCTAGGCTTTGCAGATGAGCTTTCATGGCTGCTTTTTATTAAGTTAGCTAAAAGGGAGGTGAAAATAACTACAAGGTTTTGTAATAAAACACATGTCCTGCTTGTCATCGCTTCCACGCTTTAGTCACCTTGTGGCGTAAACTCCGACTTCATTAGGATTCGAAGGCCACTGATTCGAAGGCCATTACCACTGCTGCACAGCAGAGTTAATGCCTGACAGCTCTTCCGACTATGGCTCCTGCCCAGTCAAAGGCTGTATTTTCTTTATTTTCTTACCACTTGGATTGGCAAGGGATGTGCTGATATTTGGTGATCCAACTATCACTCACTTTCCAAATTCCCTATGTACTGTGCCTAGTGTGCTGGGTAACTGTATGTTACCCAGCTTTTTTTTTTTTTTTTTTGTGTGTGTGCTTTTTTTCTTGTTGTTGTAAAGGTCAGTATATGTGTACGCAGAATGTAAGAATTATTAGGCAACTATTGAGAACTTGCTTTTGTGCTGACAAAGGGAAACACTGATTATTCATAAAACATTTTTTTAGACCTAATGTCCCACTATATTGGATTAGGGAGCTGTGATAAAGAGAGGAAGCAGGGTAAGATTTGTTTGTTTCAGTGAACAGTGAAATGCCTTTAAATATCTTCATGTGATCTTCTCCCCTTTGCTGAATAATCCTCAGCTCATTAAATTTCTCATTAGGCAAGCAAGGTAGTGCTCCTTCCTTTCTCCTTTCACACCTAGCTGTCAATCTGCAGAATGAATGCACTCTGACAGGCTTTTCCTACCAGCTTTGATACCTTCCTTTTTTAATTCTACCAAACTGAGCACAGCTCTAACAAAATTGCCAGAGGAAGAAATTCCAAAGACAGTTTTTTTAATGCAGAGTCTGTAACTGCTCTGTGTCATTCAGTCATGATGCCATCAATCCTGGTAGCTGTATTAACTCCCTGGTGTTGGCTAAGGGCATATTCAATTGCTCTGTTATTTATGTTTTGGGTTTTTTTGTGAACTAGCAAAACAAGGAATTTGGGTGCATTTTAGAATTTGTGTTAAAGGTGCTGTATCTAAAGAGACATAAACAGGACTTTGGATAGAATATTTGTGCTTTGCAGGTACAGCTGCACCAGCAAATATGCTCCTAGCAAAGATATTCCCAGCACAGAAAAGTGTGGGAGATGCTGACGTCATTCAGAGGCTGAAGACGGTTCCATCTCTCCTTCCTGGTGGGTCTCAGCAGTCCTCATATGCACGCTGTGTTCTTTCCTGGATGTCCTTTTTGCTAGTCAAAAGCCTGGTGGCTGGGGGTGAAGATAAACCACCATGACTCAGAAGTTTTATAGACTGGTGTCAATCGTTCTTCTCATGAGATTTACTGAGTGTGTAACAATGCCAAATCATAACTGGTTTTTGCAATTTGTCTTGTCATGAACAGATCAGAAACTGGTGGGCCTTTTTCTTTTCAGAGACTATGCTCATGTGACTTGGTTATGTAGAACTGGCATCAGAATGAGTTAACAATCATGTAAAGCACAAAAATGTTCAAAGAAGTTTGTGCTGGGGAGGAGCAGCTAATCCAGGCAATGAGAATTTTCTTGTCGGTCCTCTCCATTGCAAATCAGTCTTCTGGTTGGTTGTGAAATACAGTGTCATGCAAAGGAAGTCCCGGGGAGAAAGAAAACTTTTGGGGGGCTGTTGCGGGATTGGTTGGTTTGTTTTGAGATTTTTTTATTTTTTTTTTCCCCCTGCTGCAGTGGAGTTGCTTTGCTTATTCTGTTAAGGTGTTCTCACTGAGGTTAAAACCAGGGAAATTAAGGAAGAAAAATTTAAGAATGCAAAAAATCAGTCTCGGTTCTGGAAAAGGTCAGAGAACAAGAAAGTCAATGGAGGTATTCCCAGTGCATATAGCTGGGGCTGTGCTGCAGTTTTATTGCAGCTACAATTACAGTGAAAGTCCCAGAAGACTTCAGTAAAATATTATGAAACTTTGACGTTGTCCAAATCCTTTCCATGCAGGTGATGCTGGGAAATGCCCGTTACTTGCTTATGTAGAGAACTAAGAGTAGGCCACAAGAGTTTCATAAGGGCGTACATATCCTAACATGAATTGGTAAATACTGGGTGAAATATTATCTGAAATGGGATTTGGGAAAAGCTAGGGGAAAGGTAAGTTCCCATCTGCAAAAAGGTTTTTATTTTTACCTGTCCTCCAACCGAAACTGAAACCTGGAGCCTGTGGTCCAACCACTAATATCTTTATTCTATTTTCCATTTTCTCTCAATAATCCTGAGTGTCCACTGCAATATCAATTTTTGTTTGAAGTCTCCTCTAACTTACTTTGGCCTGTATTTGTAAAAGACAAATCTAACATCTCTGCAGAGCAAGACAGGTAATTAATCATGAACTTCTGGATACCTAGCTGAGACATCTTATGATCTTAATTGAATCTTCCAGTCAGTGTCAGCCACGGGGTTCAAAGGAATGCTGCCAACTTTAAAACACTGATTTAATGACGGGAATATCATTAGATTAAATAACACAAGAGTTGAAAGATGAAAAAATAGTAGATTTTTTTTTAAAAGATCAAAAATAAATTTATTTGAATTGTGTGTTCAGCACTTCTGAATAGTCATCTTCAGAATTTCTCCTGAGTTTAGCCAGTTTCTCTTTCTGAAGAATTTTCTTGTAAATACTGCAGAATGCATTGTGTGGGATAAAGAAAACCTTACACAATAAGAGATGCCAATATCTTTTAATTTAAGACATTTAAAAGCTAGAATAGGAGAATCGTATCTGCTAATCAGCTACGTATATTAACAGTTCAATTAACATGTTCAATTTTGCTGTAGTTATGGTAATGGAAAATAGAAATTGGAAAAACATTGAAGGTAAAGAAGTTCAGGAAGAAAAATATTGAGACTTGCCAGGGGTGTAGTTCAGAAATGTAATTTAGCACAAATATTTGTTGCTTTTTATAGAGTAATTGTTATTGTCCCTCTATGTGTTTACTCACTGCTGAAAAGATCAAGATAATTCATGTGAGTAATACCGAATTACCTCACGTGGAGCAAGATAACGTTATGTTAGGTAATAAAAGAAGGATTCTGTGGGGGGGCAGAAATCCTCCGTCATTGCACCAGTGCTCTCCACACCCCAGCCAGTCTCTGCCACGTGCTCAGTAGTAGATTCTAAGACAAAGCATTTCAGGTAAGCTGTGTAAGTGTTTTCTTTCCTAACAGATTAATTACCTGTGAGTGTTCCTTGAAGGAACTTTTCAGCTGTAGACTGGAATATTTATTTTCTTGCACATTTATTTTCTTTCGTCATTATCTGCATGATCATAAATTTTATGTGTTATCATTGTAATGTTCAAGTCTTGCATATCATGTTTGGAGGGCATCGTTCTTGCTTATTCAGTGTTACTTATTTAAAGTTTTAACTAAAATTCTTTGGTCTCTTACTGTGAAAACCTTTTTACTTTGGGATAAATGTTTTGAACTATTATGATTCCCAGGTTGGAGTGGAGAAATGGGGTGAGAACACTAGTCCTTCCTGCATTAATAACAATACTATGAAGAACTTCTTAAAGTGACAGTGTAAATGTTTATACTTTCCAGCTGTAGTTGAAAAACAGATGTATTCTTTCAGGCTTTAATTGACTCCCTAAGATGTTTGCAAAAGCAACAAAGAATTTTGTGAGAGAAACTGACAGTGGTGGTGACTTGATCCCTGTCTCCAACTTGAATGCCTCGGACAAGCTGCAGCTTCTGAGCTTAGTTACAAAGAGGGAGAAATTCTGGTGCTGGCAGAAGCCGAAGTATCATTTCTTGACAGTAACCCTGAGTGATGTGCTTACTGAAGACAAACCAGTAAAACCAGGTAAAGCCATAGTTGGGCACAGTTGTGTTACTAGAGGGCTTCTTTCAGAGGAATGCTTTGAAGTATTCTCCATCCATGGAAATGGATAGAATCTTCTATTGCTTTACTAGTTTTAGTTAAATGAATAGTTATAATAAATGTTTGTTTTAACAGCAGCAACAGAATTTGTTTTGCCTGGATGGTCTGCTGAAATGGAGTGCAGGGGCTTGTCAAGCCGTACAGTCCTGCTGTGTAATAACAGTGCTGTCTGCAGGAACAGGATCTCCCCTGGAGTATTTTTGGGAGATTCCAGTGTGTGATAGTAGTGTAAAACTATACTGTGTTCCAGGTCAAAAAACACTGGATAAAGTGTGTCTTAGTGGTGACAGGAGCCCATGGCCTGCCTGCACAGGCAAGGCCAAGCAAGTTTTACCACTGCTTCCTTTCTTCTTGCACAGACTGTTAAAAGTGGTTGACTCTTGTACTTCTTTCTTCATCCAGCTGAAGCCGTCCTAACCAGGTTTTAGGATTGACAATCTGGAATCCTGTATTTCTGGGCATGTCATAACTCCGTACAGGAAAATAGATAAGTCCCTACATTTAGGTGTTAATTGTAGTTAGCTTGGAAGATCAGCTGCTGATCCTGAGTCAGTTCTTTGGTTTATAGGTATATAAGATTCAGAGTTAGATGCTTCCATTGGTTTTCAGTGAGCTTTGGGACAGCCCTACAATGAGGTATGTCAAGATATATAATGCCAAAATACTAACACTGTTGTACAAGCAGGTCTGCTTTGTATTTTTAATTTGTACCTGAAATAAGTTTCAGTCATGCTTTATAAGTCTTATGTAGACCTGAGCTCAGCATTTTAATCACCATGTGTTTTCCTAAAACTGACAAAACATAAAAGCTAGCAGAGCAAAGACAATGAAAATATGGAGGAAGAAGTAAGAGTTGCAGAGCTGTAAATTTCATGATTTACCTAGTCAGTACAGTTCCTTGCCTTCACTAACTTGTCATGTTTTCTGTAAGTTTCTTGTTTTCTGATCACTTCAGGACCATTTCAGCACTTCTCTTTGCAGACTGAAATTACTTTCATTGTTTTCCTAGTAATTGTGGAGTCTGACTTTGCAAAATATATGGGGAAGTTTGAAGATTTTGTTCAAGGAGCTATTGAAACTTCATTTGGAAAGATCAGCCTGGGAGCTGGAGGGAAGGGCTATGTGGAAACCCAGTCCTCATTTGGAAACCTGAGGAAGCAGGAGATTGACTTGCAGCAGCTTATGAAAGACGTCAAGAACAGGTATGTTTTTAATGTGGACATTGTAATGGCCAAGAAGGACTACTGAGCTGAAAAGGCTTGGGCCAGCCGTGATCACTGATACAAATGATTCCGTAGTGTTGCCATAGTTTGAGAATTATTTTTATCATAAGATCTCTTTTTCAGGTGATAAAATATAAAAATATACAAAAATGAAAATTTCCAGATTTTGAAAGCTTGATGGTCAAACCTTTCTCTTTCATTTTAAAAACATCTCTTTGCAATTTCATCCTAAGTATTTGCATGAATTACCATGTGGAACAAGAGCCAAATCCTCCCTTTTTTGGGGGACTGTATGGAGGTAACAGTCTGGAAAAAAATTGATTGGATTATCTATGTAACAGGGGCAAATGGTATGGAAACTGAATTCAGAACTGCTAATGTTCTTGTAAGCAAGCTTTATATTTTTTTTGTGTGTGAGCAACTGTGCTTGCAAATTAGATTATTTGAAGTTGAAGGAATAGCAAAGGTGAGCAAACGTGGTCAATTCATGTTCTACTAGTTGAACAAAATATTTTATGGATCCGTTGTGGACTGTTATACACTGTAATAGCTGAGGGGAACTATAATCTTAGTTTTACAAGATATGCAACACTTCCCATCCTACTCTGAAATCAAATTTATTTAATCTTGCAATAAGATGGTTATGGATCAAAACCTACTTGTCAACCAGCTGACAAGTCAGGGGTCTGCTCTGTATTGCAGGTCCTAACTCATGGGAGATGAGGGTGCTTTGTTTGTACCCTAGATCTGTAGCAGGTCTTTTAATGCATTTTAATAGCCTTTGCTGATGCTCTGAAGATAAAGATTATAGATTTTTGTTATCGGTGCAAAAGTTGTCAGAATCAGTGTCAATTTGCTTTAGATAGAGTGATGTTCTGGAAATAATCAATTCTCCATTTTCACAGAAACAAATGGTTGCTGTTTGTTTTATCCTGAGCATTCACAAGTTAACAAACCTATTCTAGTAAGTTTGGAATAGTGGAATAATCTTCCCAGGGGCGTGATGGATTTCCCAACAATGGACACTTCTAAGATTCAGCTGGAGAGGTTACTGGGCCATCCTGTCTAGACTGTGCTTTTCCCAAGAGAGGTTGGACTGGATGATCCTTGAGGTCCCTTCCAACCTGGTATTCAGTGATTCTATATAATAATAAGGCACCTTGCTATCTTTGTATTAAATATCTTATTTGGGCTAAAAGTATGTGCCAACCCTATAAAGTTAGTATGCATCTAGTATCAGAAAAATAACGTCAGTCAAGATTCAGAATCTTGTTTGTAACATGAGAGTCTTATAGAAAAACAAACTAGAGTAACTTCCATTTAGATCAGTAAGCTTTGACTTAACTTTTCTGCAGTAACTTACCTACTTACCTGTTCAAACAAGTAATTGTCCCATAGTGAGTCAAATTTACTACAGCACATCTTGGGGTTATGATCCTGAATGTAAATAAATACTTAGAAATATATTAATCTCCTTTGAAGTGTGGAAAATCAGCAGCTCTGCACTGATATGAATATAACTGTAAGTGAAGTTAATGTGTGTGTTGCTTTATACAAGGGACTAGTTCTTAGTTCATAGAAAAGATGCTTGCAGCCTAATAAGGCTTATGATGCAAAGTGTATAATTGATATCCAGTCATCCTGGTTTCTGCAAGGTCACTGAAAATGAGGAGGATAACGCCAAGGCTCCCTGGAAATTGTGGCAATGTCTTACAAATGAAATTCTAGTTATTCATAAATATTCAGTGGTTTATGATGGATTGTGTACAAGCTTTTAGCTTTCGTCTTGTTCATGGAGCATTGTGTGGAATTCAGGAATTCAGTGCTTAGGAGCGCTGGTGCCTACAAGTTGGTGATTTTTGGATGCAAAGCTTTATGGCACTTAAAGGATGTTTACTCGTCAGTCCCTAAGAGATGAGAGTCAGTTAAGTGTTCTTGATTTCATCTGATGACATACATGGCTTGTGCTTGTTTGATCAATTATTTAGTATTATTATTTATTTCTACAAATATAGCCTAAGTAAGTGGCATTTGAAAATGTTTTTGTATTAGACTGTTTAATTCAAAGTTGCAGATAAAAAGCAGAAAACTCTTAAAAAAAAAAAAGTCAAAGCTGATATGCCTTCTAAACTAAGTCATGTGAGTCTTCAAGGTTCAGCAAGCTGGTAGTGCTGAGTGGCAGCAAATCGGTTTCCTGTGACTTCTTATGTGAACTTTCTGAAGGAGAATCTTACTGACCTTTTAATTAGATTCCAGATGCCACATTGGTTCTCCTTTTCTGAAGAGAGATGACAGCTGAAGGATGTGGGATAAGATCCTTCCTGATTTGCAGAAGCAATGACTTTGTAAATGCAGAACACACTTATTAACATAATATTCAATATAAAAATAAAGTTAAATGGTACTTTCAGGTATATAAAGGCAGCATATTTTATTTTACCTTATTCTTGCCTTTTGTATTACATTGTGCTTGCTAATTCAGAGAGTACTGTAACATACTAATTTCAGGTCAGAGTCCTGTGCCTTTAACTCTGTGAGATTGCTATGGATTTAAGAGTATATTCCATCTTGTATTCTTAAGGGTTTCAATACTGTATGACATAAGATCTTCATAGAGGAGCTGAAGAATGGGCTGGATGAGCAGATTGTGAAGTGAATTGAAAACTGGCTGAATGGCTGCACCCAGAGGGTATTGATAGTGGTACAAAGTCTAGTTGGAGGCCAGTGACATAATGGTGTACCTCAGGGGACAATACTGGGTCCAGTCCTCTTTAATATCTTCATTAGTCATCTGGGTGATGGGGTCAATGAGTGTACTTTCAGCAAGTTTTCTGATGACAAAAAATTGTGAGTAGTGGCTGCTACACCCAGAAGGTCATGCTGTCATCCTGAGGGACCTCAGCAGACTGGTCTGGTGGGAACCTCATTCAGCTCAGAAAAGGGATGTGCAAAGTTCTGCATGTGGAACAACCCCAGGCACCAGTAAATGCTGTGGGCTGACCAGCTGGATAGCAGCTTTGCAGAAAAGGACTTGGGATCCTGGTGGACACCAAGTCAGACACGAGCCAGCAATATGTACTTGGTGCAAAGAAAGCCAGTGGTGTCCTGGACTGCATGAGGAGGAGTACTGCCAGCAGGTTGAGGGAAATGATCCTTCCCCCTCTATACAGCACTGGTGAGGCCACACCTGGAATGCCAGGTTCAGTGCTGGGCTCCCCAGCGCAAGAGAGAGATGGACAAACTAGGGAAAGTCTAGTGAAGGGCCATGATGATGATGAAGCAACTGGAGCACCTTGCATGTGAGCAAAGGCTGAGAGAGATGAGACTGTTGAGCCTGGAGAAGGCTCGGGGGAGGTTCTTATTAATGTGTGTAAATACCTAACAGTCGGGACTGTTCAGCCTCAGGAAGAAAGGACTCGGGGAGGCTCTTGTCAATGTGTACAAATACCTGAAGGGAGGGTGCCGAGAGGACAGAGCCAGGCTCTTTTCTGTGGTGCCCAGTCACAGGACAGGGGGCAGTGGGCACAAACTGAAAAACAGGAGGCTCTGTGTGTACATCAGGAAACACTTTTTCACTGTGAGTGTGACTGAGCACTGCCAAAGGTTGCCCATGAAGATTGTAGAGTCTCCTTCCTTGAAGACATGATACTAGGCAGCCTGCTGTAGGTGGCCCTGCTGGAGCAGGGAGTTGGACCAGGTGACCTTCCAACCATTCTGTATTCTCCCCTCCAGAGGAAAGGATTATGAGGTTATAATCTCTGTAGTTTTCATGGATTGACAAATTTACTTGCTTGTTTTTACCATTCACTAAGTTGTGTTAGGTGATAGGAGACAGTGGCAGCAGAGAGAAAGAAATAGGACCAAGTGGCAGCAGTCAGTCAGTCAGTTCACATCAGCTGCAGAAAAGCTTACCTGTCACATTTTCATCATTTCCTGTCAATGATTCCTACCTCTAGGATTAGCATATTAGGAAAATAGGGTATGTGTTATTAGTAGCATACTCTGGCATGATTGAACAGTATTTTTACAGGACTGCATATTACACTTTAATGTGCACTTTCACTGATTCAACTGTTGTCCACACTGAGACAAAATTAGGTGTCTATTCCTAGTCTGGGTACAGTGGAAATTCAGCCCATTTTGTTATTTCTATTTTAAAACTCCTTGACCATTTCTATGTATGATGAGAAAACCATCAGTTTTCTACCAAAGTTGGTACATGGGTAATATGAAGTCACAGGCTGTTATGTGACAGGATTTTTAAAAAGCAATTGTGTGTTTCTGTAATTTAAAAAATAAGGAGGATGCAGAGGAGAAAATAGAGGAACTGTCTCATCACTTGCACTCTCAGAAGTCTCTGGTATTCTTGGGGATGATGTTCTATGGCATAATTGTCAGGTTATTCTGTAGGAAAAACTGTGAAATGCTATCAATAAGCTGACCAGAGCAGATACAGTGTGTTCTGGTATGACTGTAAGAAGTAGGGCAGGGAGGTTATGTTTGAAATGGATTAACAAAAGAAAAATTGCACATCTGTGCTTGGTGGACAGTATCAGAGGGAGGTCTGGTGATTTTACTCCACGGCACTCGTCTAGAGGTCTCTATTAGAACAAGGGAAGCTGGATGAAGGCTCACGCTGTGCAGCAAGCAGCATTTGCATGGAAGACATTAGACTCTTGTGCATTATAACTGGAGAAGGCTGAACAAGTGGAGGAATTCTGGCCAATCAATGAGAGTGTTTTTGAAGTCAGTCACGTGGATGTTATGGAAGGAGTTGCATTTGGGTGAGGCTGTGAGAGTGGGCCACCCATGTCTCTACAGCTGGGAGAGGAGGCGTGTTGAGGTGACATTGCCCAGCACAGGACTGAAAGTTTTTTCCTGATTGGTATTTTGAACTAGTGCCAGTTTGTGCAGGCAGGCTGGCTTCAGTGTGAGTATGGAGAGTACTCGCAGCAGGAACCATTCTTTTTGGTATTCGTAGTAAATTGTCAAACAACTTATTTGAGGGCTTGTGAGGTGGGTTACTCAGAAGACTAGACAGGATGTGATGGAAAAATGGTCCCAGCCTCTCTCCTTTGTGAACATTCTGGTCAGAGATTCTGCACCTGAAGGAAAGATCTTCAGTCTCAGCTGTGGAGAGGCTCCTGCTCTCTCCTGTAGCTGTGAGAGCCTGCTCTATTGCCACCTGTTGCCTGTTTTCTCCTGCCTTCCATTGGTTTCTGCCTTTCTCCCTTCTTTTCTGCTTCTTGTCTGCAGCAAATTGCCTTTGTGCCTCTCTATTCTCCACTGCTTTCCTCGTGCAGGAAGAAAAAGGTTGAATAAAAGTGAAGGAAGCCTTTGCATTATAGAAGAGTGGAATTGTTCGATCCTATTAAATGTGGAGAGAGTGAGACCAGAACTCTAAGAAATTCTTTTCAAGAGCCTCCAGAATAGTAAATCATTGACCCTGGAAGATTATTTAAGCAGGACAAACAATCAAAAAACCCCCTATAATCCTTATCTTTTGAATTATCTTTATTTATACAGACTCATACTCTGTGTGTTGATAATGGGACTTAGCAAACTAATATCTCATTGTATTTTATATAGTGTTACTTTTGAGTACTTCATCTCAGCTTCCCAAGGTGGGAAAGAGCATGGTGATGTAGTACAGGTCAGACAAGATTGGTGAAGGCTTCTGTGCAATAGATGGTTAGAGCAGTGGTTGTAGAACAGCAATAAAAGCTCTGAAACATGACCTGTAAAATAAAAAAAATGCAATGCAGTTCATGTGCCTGCCTGCATGTATGCTCAGGGATATAACTCCATCATCTCGTTTTTCAGATAGATTATTGATATTCAGAGCGTTAGGCTAGCAAATGAGTTCAGCTCTTGCAAGGGTGCACTCACAGATTCAGTGGCCGTTGCCCTGCAGTACTTTAAGACCTGCTCTGGTTGTCAAACTTTAACCCTGTTGCATTTTGCTCTTGATGACAATTTTCAATGGTAATTTAGATAAGCTGGGTATTTGCTTACCTCCTGTTGTCTCCTCTTTGAGTTGCTGAGAACAGCAGAATGTTTTGCCTTCTGCAGGCTGCACCCCAGTAATAACTTGTGATGCACCCACAAACAGCTTTAAAGCCTAGGAGGGATTTTGTGATAGAAAGTTCAGTGCCAGAAGTCTAGAGGAGAGCGTTTAACTGTGCTGTCCTGAAAGAGAAGGTATTTGTAGCTGTTGGTACGGGCTTGTGTCTTAAAGCTCTGAATCTGATACTTCCTAAACTTGGTGGGAAGAGGAGAGCATTTCTGCCAACTTGATAGTTGAACATATCCACTGAAGTCACTTGAGCCTGGGGACAGAGGTAGTGGCTGCATTTGTGGCACCCACTGCAGCTCGGCACAGAGGACCCCGTTCCCTCCAAGGCACAGTGTTCGGGACAGTGGTACCTCAGGGGCTGGAGCAGGTAGTGCTGTGCCCCTGGCTGTTCATGTGGCTCTGCAGCCTCTGGTGCTGTGCCAGCTCATCCAGTGCTGTGCCAGCTCATCCAGTGCTGTCTCAGAAATTTCTTCACTATGTCTCTTTGCAAGTTTGCCTCTGTCTTCTGTCTCTTCCTCTTGGCCGCTCTGATGTTAGTTCTGCATCTGAACCTGAAAGCCAGGAGCATGAAGGCCTGAGGTCTGAGCCAGTCCCACCTTGGTCAGAATACTGTAGAGTAGGTAGAAGAAAAAGTCTCTTGAATTATTTTGGTCATTCATTTTTATAAAGTTAATTAATATTCTGTATGCTTCTTATGTTAATGCTTATTCAGAAATAGCAAATCTCTATTTAATCTGTATTTTCTTACCTTTGACTGTTTTGTTTCTTTTGCTCTAATTTTGGGGGATATGCAGTGAGGTTGTCATCCCCTAAAGTGGGCTAAAAATACATCCTAGGAAAGCAAACGACAAATTGCTTTTGTGCTTCTTCATTGTATTTCTTCCCCTGTGGCTTCTTAGGTCAAATGTTAAAATTGCAAATTCTTAGTGCTTTTATTGGTATTTTCAAGATGCTTAGCACACCTCTTCAGAACCATGAATGATTATCATGAAGTATATGACAGGCTTGATGGTCATTACTGTCATGACCAATAGCTCTGGTTTGGCAGCCACTTCTAAGAGCGGTGGTGTTTGTGATTGCTTGACATTTTTCCAGTTTTTGCTTAATACAAAGATTCATCACAGTCCAAGCATAAAGCATGGCTTTGCATCACAAGAAAAAAAGCTATAGTCGTAATTCCAGGAATGTTTGGAGGTGCTTTTCTAGTGGCTGCTGCATTGCTTCAGAGGTATTTTCTTCCCCTTGTTTAAACAATCAACTTTAAGTTTTTCAGACAGTTCATTCCAACTGACTGACCTTTCATATAAGCATGTAACTCTCCAAAGATCAAAAATTGCCTCAGGATATTTTTAATTTAGTAAAGAACCAAGCTGACTTCAGACTTATACAGACTACATAAATCCAAAATTCCAGAATCTAATAAATCTAAAACTTTTTAATTAAAAAGTGGAGATATCTTGATTTAAATAAAGTGAATTCAGATGTGTCTTTCTGCCATATTTTTGGGAAGTTGACATTTAGCCCCATGAATAGCCATTTAGAGTAAAAGGAATGAGAAAAGACTAAATATCTTGAGCCAGGGATAGAAATCTTCTAATCTTCCAGCTGTCTTGCTAGAGTTATCTGTTCATAGAAAATACGTGTCATCTGAGGACCTCCAATGAGTATTTTGCAAAAGTGTAATATAATTGACACATTTTAACAAATTAAACACAGTCAAGAAGTTGCTTTAACCGTTACCAGGAAGTCTGTTAACACCCCAGAAGACAAGGTAGTGAATTTTGTCGTTTTTTATTACAAAATATTCCTCCTGTACTGTTTCTGGGTGTTTGCTTTCTTTCTTCTGCTCATTCTAAGAAGGATCTAACTTTAGAAAGATCTCCGCTGCATTGAAATGTATATGAAATTATGTTGTGGAGTAGGGATGACTTGTTAAGTTGGAGGCATGGGCTAGAGATCTGAGGTCCCTTCACAGTTAATAACTTTGTGGCAGTCCTAGTAATTAATTGTAAATTGTGAGGTTATTCCGATGAATAACACAGGAGTTTATAGCATGTGTTTTGACACTAATCTTTTCCAGTCTCCAAATCCTTGAAATCTTTTCTATGTTTTTCTTGTCCAGCCCTTTGAAATACTTGGTCAGTGCTGACGCCACTCACCCAGTTCGAAGTTGAACACTGAAACAGATCCATAGCAACCTGGGAGGGTTGTCACTGAGTCACTCTTGGTGTGCTATTCATCCCTCAGGGAGAAATTCTTGTGACTCAGAATTTGGCAGCAGCATGTCAGGGCACTCCTTTGCCTGCACATGAGCCTTCAGAGGCCAAACCAACACTCCTAGTGGTGGCTGCCTCAAGCTGTCCTATTCTAGGTTGAGTCTCGAGATCAGTACTTGGCCATGAAGGAGCCCCATGTCTCCTCTCCTGTTGAGAAGCACCTGGTGGCACACCTGCAACAGGCAGAAGCATGTACAAAGACAGGGGTGGCAGGAGTGAATGGTGACAAGGAGATAAATGAGACCAAGTTTGGCCAGATGTCTGGAAAGTGGTAGCAATGAACTGTGGGAAGGAGGGGAGACTACGGCTGGGAGCTATGAACAGCTGGTGTAGAAGATAGCTGAGAACTCATGTGACATGGGGCTGATGAGGTAACTGGCTGTGGGACAAATCTGAGATGAATGAGAAGGAGGGGGAAGAAATGAGACTTGATCTAGTCAGGTAAGAGAGAGAAAACTGAGAACTATTGTAAAGAATGTGGGACTTGATTACAAAGAGGTAGACTAACCAGACTGGAAGATGGCTTGCTGTGTATTTCCTGACTTCCAGTAGCTTGACTGCAGCTTCACTCTATCTGAGCAGAGCTTGGTGATGTGTGGATGCTACTACCATATTACATGTTTATTATGTGTTATGCTATTATAGGTATTTTTATTGTGTGTGTCCATGCATAACATATGCAGCAGTGTGCTAGGCAGCAGGAACATCATAGTATGGACCACATTTGTAGTCCATGTTATCTTTTTTTGGTTGAAATAATCCTTTTGCATCAAGACTGCAGGGTGTGACCCTTCAACGTACCAATAGCGTTTGTGCTAACGCAAGACTCTGAAGAGAATGGTCAGTTGGTATCCTCTGCCATGGCCACGTTCATGTCCGTGTGAGTTCGCAGGAACAGAGGACTCAGTCCAGTGTCTGTGAGCCTGGCTGGTGTTTTCATATTACGCTGGAAGCTTAAAGTTGGCTTGAGTTCTCCCTTGCTTTTTTATTTGCTTAAAAAGTAACCAGACAACAGCCCTTCTTGCTCAGAGTAAGGCATCACGAATTCCATATGTGTGGAATACAGATATTTACTGCTACCAAATAACAAAAGAGGACATGCTCATACAGAAACCGTTGTTATTTTTACAATAAAAGCTTCTTCAAGCAATTAAGAAAATGTTTTTCTCAGTTCTAGTATTTATGTTGTTAATAGAGTCTTTTCTTTTTCAGAACAATAGATTTAAACAGCCATTTACTACAACAAGTAATAGAAAGAAAACGTGAAGTGCTGTGCATCTTGAGAGAAAAGATAGTAACAACTCAGAAGTGCACGATATCTGAACATATCCAGACAGAAGAAAAAATCAGTGGTGTGATGGGATGTGGTACAAAAATAGTAAAGGTAAAAGTATTAAAAATCTTCAAGGAATAGAACATTTGCAAGTTACCTGTGAAGAAATAATGATTTCTCCAAATAGACTTTAGAATACTTCCTTAATGCTGAACTCACTGCACTGCTTAGTTGTGAAACTTCAGAAAGGTAAAATGTTTTTCTTCATTGCTCCGCTGGCAAAAGATGCCATCTTTTAGTGTGAGCCTGGAATGTGGTCTCCATCAATACTGTCAATTTGTGATTCAGGTTTTATGTAGATTCTTGGCTGCAGCAGAACAAAAAACAGGCATATAACAGTTCGGTGACAGTTGAAGAGCAAAAAGCATTACTGAAAACAAATTTGCTTGAAAAGCTAAGTAATCACTTATCAAAAATGTTTGCAGAGTCTACTGAGAAGCTATTTGTTTTCAGTTGTGGAAGTAGAGATTAACTGCATTATGAGGATATCTGAAAAATTGCCTGTGAATAGAGAAGGAATTAACCAATCTCAAAACATATGCTCAGGCATTGTAAGCTTTTCTTAAAGGTGCAGAGGAATCACTTCTATGTACAGGGTGTCTCCAGTAGCAGAAATCTGAGAGTTGCAGTTCAGCAGCCCTCTGTGCAAGTACCACCTTCCTGGTACCAGTCTCCAGCTGGGCAAAAGGGGTGTCAGGATAGAAGAGGGCAGAGCAGGGTGCTGAAGTGGGTGCCCATTTCCTAGTGACACCGGGTTTTGTGTGCAGCAAAAGCCACACCTGGAGCTCAGCTTTGTATGAGGGCAGGGTAGGTGAGAGTTTGAGGGCTGCTCTTGGCACTGCACTTCTACCTCACTGCTCATCTAGTTCCTTTCATAGATGTCAGGTGTAACTTGTGCTTTAGTTAGACATGGAAAATAAAGCACATCCTTGCTTTGTACCATTTTTTCCGCTTAACTCTGTGTTCAAGCTACACAGTAGCCAAGTCAGATAAACGGTGACTAAATCTGTCCTATAGGTTTCAGTGAGTGAAAATGGAAGTATGATGAAGGACTCTAGTGTGATCCTTGAAATTCCTCCTGCAACCACTATTGCCTATGGTGTAATTGAACTGTTTGTAAAGCACAGTGGCCAGTTTGGTAAGTATAAAGCTCATGTTCTGTGTCTCGCAATTCAGTTGTGGACAGAGCTGTCTGCTGGGCAATGATTTTTGCATTTCCCTGTGTGTGAAGGTGGTGATATTGTATGGTCTTCATTGCCTTGATAGTTATTTGTGCTATGAAATGCTACTCTTCTGATTTAGTAATGCTTTTTCATGTGTTTGAATAAATCATAAACTCAGAATAACTGCAGGAGGTCATCTAGCTCAAGGCAGGGCTCACTTCTGCAGTTTGGTCTAAGGTCAGAGTTAGAGCATATTGCTCTTATTCTTGGCTATTCATGTTTTGTTTATCTCCAGCGACAGAGATTCCTCTATCATGGTGAACTTTTTTCCCTTAATATCTGATGAGAATTTCCTTTAATTTGTGTCTCTTTCCTTTTGTCCTGTCGTCATACAGAAGAGTCTGGCTAAGGTTCTCCCCTAGCAGTATTTTCTCCAGGCTAGACAAACTCAGGTCTCTCGGTTTCTTCTCATACGTGATGTTCTCCAGCCCGCGGTGATCTTGGTGGCTGTTTGCTGGACTGCACCAGTATATGAATGTCCGTCTTCTACTGGGGAGTCCAAAACTGCAAGCAGTCTCCCACACTGAAAAATCACTTTACTTGATCTGCACACTACACTCTTGTCAGTATGCAGCAAACTTGAGCAGCTGATGATCCTCTTGAATTTGTTGTCCAGGACTTTCCCTTCAGTTCTGGTTCTAGCTTGCCGACCCTCAGCCCTTCCTGCTCCTGCCCTCACCCCTTGGCAGGGAGAGTGAACCCAGTATAAATTGACAGTCAACCAGGAGTCTTCAGACTACAGAAAAGAATTATTCATAAAGTGTAAGACTGGAATTGATACTTTTCTATCTCTCTTACACTTTCATATATAGATTATTCTCAGAATGGTTGCAGAAATGTCTTTATCACGTTTTCTGGTCATGCTTTATTTGTTTCAGGTTGAATACTTGCAGGTGTCAAGTGAAAAACAAAATGTTGAAATTGTCTTTGGAGAGATTAGTAACACTGCTCTGCAGAATCACTTGGGTTTTTCTTTCTTGTCTATCCTCAGTTAAACTCCCTGAGCTAAAAAAGGCTTCAGGGGATGTTATGCAAGAAGGAGGGGAATAGATGGACTCTGTAGAGCTGGAAGTTGAAAAGGACTGATTTTGAGAGAAATAGGAAAGATGTTGAAGAAATAATTGAAGGGCAGTTGAGATTTGAATCCAGGATGCACTTTATTTGGATAGGAAATGCAGAAGATAACTCTCCATCATTCTCCTTTAATTGACTTCTGATATTAAGGAAGTCTGTAGATTCAGGAATAGAAGTAAATATCATGTAACCTGTAAAAAAAATTTCTGAAATGTGGAATTGCTCTGACATAAACTGAACACAGAGATACTGCACAGGGCATTGACTTCATGGTCATAATAGAACTGTAATTCAGATTAATTATGTGCAGGTAAGGCTGTCTGACTACCTAGGTGTGTAGCTGATAGCTTGCTTACGTGATTTCTAGGTGGAAATTCTTATGTCCTGCTAGCTGATAATACATGGGTCTTGTTAATGATCTCTCTTTCTCTGCTCTTTTTCCACTTCTGCTCCTTTTTCCACTTTTTTCTTTCATATTTAATGTTATATTTTTTTAAGCTTCAAAACCAGCACAGCTCACTTAATATTTTAGCTCAAACAACTGCATCTAGCCTCTCTTCTGGTTTTTTGTTTGTTTGCTTGTTTTTAATTTCTTCTGTTTTCCCTTGCCTAATTATCAGTGAGAAGGTAAAGTGGAGGAACTAACAACAAAATTGGGGATTTGCCAGCAAGAGTAAGTATGGTAGAGTCTAACCTCCAACTTCTTAATGTCTGAGCAGTGATCAGTGTCTGTTTAGGGAAATAAAAATAGTCTTTGAAGTTAAATCCAGAGACTAATGTAGTCCTTTCACCGGAGACTGGAAGTGACCAGTAGCAGGTGTAACATAATGGGATTCTCTTCGCAGATGATTACAGAACAAGGTGCATGTAAGCTGGGGGGGTGTTTAGTTTCTTAGCCACTGATAGTGCTTGACTTGTTCTATAAGGAAGAATGGTATGTAAACTTTAAAATATTCTGGCTTATGTGACTGAACATGCTTGGACAGTTTTATAAATACATTTTAAAAAGAAAGAAAGAAAAAAAAGTCTAACTGTTTTCTGATTCCTGCAATCATTCTGTTAGATTTCTATGGGCTGATTTTCCGCTGCATGTAAAAGCTGTTCCTGTTGAAGGCTTTGCAGTTTTGTGGCTCTAAGGGTTCGCTGCAAGTCCTCTTGTTCTTGCTTTACAAAACAGGAGGTACAGTAGCACCAGACTTACTTGCTTTGTTCTGTTCATTGTTATATATGTGTGACTTTGTTCATCTTAAGTGTCTGTAAATTAAACAGGCCTAATTTTTTTGGGCTTCTCCACGCAAAGGAGTCTCTTTGCCTTTGAATGTTTTCACTGATCATCTTTGGTTTTCTTCCAGTGTTGTTAATGTTTCATTTCTGAAGAGCTAACAACATCTAACTGCGCTACTAGAGGCTTGTCATCAATGGATGTAACAGAATTCAATACAGAAAATTATCACAGTATTATGTATATTCTTTCATTCACTTATTTCCCCCCCCTTTTTTTTAAAGAGTATGATACAATTAATGAGATACAAAAATAATTAACGGACTTATTAATGCAAAACTTCCAGAGTCCTGTGTTTTCTTCTGAATCAAGTCCTATTACAAGGTTTAACATCAGGGTCTGAATCTCTTACAACTCTTCACGTGAGGCTGTGTATTGATTTCCCTTATTAACATCATTCTGCCGTAGGAGGGCAGGTAGTTTATTAGCACTGTCTGCGTCCTTCAGGGTTCTTGTGAAAGCCGCCTTATTATCAATGAAAGTAACATGAGCATGTGGGACTTGTGGTGCCTTAGCTACTGTCCGGAGTCTTGGTGCCGTGGGAAGTTCTTTAATTTGTGTTTAATTGCTTGCTTCTCCTCTGTAGCTCACCCTTCTCAGTGAAGGGTCATACAGGCGTAGAGGTCTCTGTTGCCTTTCTGTCTCTGTGGCAGAGATTTCTTTGTCTGCTCTTCCTTTGAAAAACCTTTTTGCTGCTGGAGTGCTCTCCATGCTTTCTCATCTGCTTTGAATGTCCTTAATTTGGTGAGACAGACTATTACAGCTGCAGGAGGGTTATATATAGTTTTGGTGCCTGGTACATGTGAGCGCTGTGTTTGATTAGTCATCCCCCATTCCTCCCCCCCCCCCATTTGCTGTCAGGTATTACTTTAAAATTGAGTTTCCCTTGCTACCCTGCCTGCATTCTCCTTAACCCTGCTACGGAGTGCCAGGGTACGGTTTCAAATCTTGCATTTGAGCCAATAAAAGATGATCAGAGTAGACACAGGGTTTTGATTATACTCTATATCTTTGGAGCACAATATTGGACATGTGAGCACAGAACTTGATATTGCAGATCTCTCAGGATAACTCTTAGAAAGGCTCCCTGTGTACCTGCAAGGAGTCCCTTGGTTTCGTCAAGTTGAGGGCAGTGGGCTGTCAGGAAATCAGCAGTCTTGTTTGGGTGAGGTGGCCAGTGCTCATCATGGAGACAAGGCAGAAAGGGTAATCCAGCCAGGGTGTGTTATTTCCTCAATGAAAAGGAAAGAGACAGTACATTGCAGAGTGAATTCTCTTTGTGAATATGCCCAGGTGAAGTCTTCTAGATACTCTGAAAAGCCTTCTTTCTTCCATTCATCTGGGGAACTTGAGGATGGACCTGTGGCTTGGCTGAGAAAGACAAGTCTATTAGTGTCACGACCAGAAGAAGCTCTGTGAGGAACTCTCTTGAGTTCTTATGAATCTCAGAAAGTGCCCTTGTGTGTCTCCAGCCTGAGGGGATCCTGTAGCCCTCGTTACAGCGCATCTCTTAACTGGCAGAAAATGCGAAGCATTTGTACTCGCATCTTTCCTGTGCAGCATGCATGTTTACAGGATCAGTGAGAAGTTCTTATGTTGTTTGCTGTCTGTATTACTTTAGTTCACAGGAGCTGGTGTCACAAGTTGTGGTTTGTAGCTGTGCTACAGGACCTCTGTCTGTGCACACGGTACCAAACACCAGGGCTGCAGTAACATACAGTAATTCTCCTATCTAACAAATATTGACATTCTTTACATGTAGAAGAGACGAGACACGGAGAAACCACATGTGAAAACACTAGATAATGTAAGCTAGCATCTCATTCAGTAATTGCTTATATATTTCATTAATTATTTTTTAAATTGAATTTCTAATTACAGAATTCTGTCTGCTTGATGAACAGCAAGGAGGGTTTGAAAAAGAAAGCACAGAAGGCTCAACTTATCTCCGTTCAGTGCTATTCAGAGATGCTTCATTTCTCTATCAGCCAGATGCTGTTGATAATGAGATGTTCTCTGGGGCTAAAAACCTCATTCCTAGTGATGCTTCTTTAAGTGTATTGAAACAAGGTATTAGTAGAAATGTTTTACACGATTACATTACAGTGAGTTAAGCAACATGATAAGAGGAAATAATCTGGTACAACGGTGCATAAGAAATTGTTATAGTTCATTTTAATAGCCCTTATCAGGAGCTCTTGGGGGAATGCACTGAAAGAATAGAAGAATTTACTTCTGTGATAGGTTTCTGCAGTGGACTGTTCCCTAGGAGCATCCTGGATCCATTTGTCATAAATATGATCTTAAAAAATCAGGCTTTTATGCCAATTTTGTTACATTCCACATAAGCTCTGTAAGATTAATCATGATTTATGCTTTCATTCAGAAAGGGTCACTAAAAATATATTTTCATGATTTGGAAAATATTCTCAGTAAAGCTTCTCAGTTAAGGTTATTTTAATTCTCAAAACTTACAAAGACATCTCCCTGCCTTCACTTCTGAGAAGCTTTGTAGAAATCTTTGGTATCAACTAAGGCTGATGAAATTAAACTGTGATTTAACTGGAAGTTTGCAAATCAGTATAAGGGACCAGGAACAACTTGTTTATTGTAGGGATGTGGGAGAAAGGGGCTGGATTGTCACCAGAGGGATGAAAAAAGGGAAAACAAATCAGAATGCATTTTACTTTTCATCACTTCTTGGTAGAGTTCTTACAGCTGGTTCTAACGATGAACATCACTTTTGTTACCTCTGAATTTCACCCTTCATTCATGGCTTTTCAATAGACTTAACTGTGACCAAAACAGGAATTCTGTCATTCTCTGATGTAGGCTTGTTTGAAAGGAATGTCTCCATGTGTATTTAAAAAAGGACTTATTTGTGAATGGATAGTTTGCTGCTGTTCTGGGTTTTTGTTTTAGCTTGACACACCTTTGTGCTTTTCTTGCTTAAAAGTCTTGGAGGTTCCTTTTCGTTAACCTAAACTATCTCTTGGGAGGGGGTGGAGTTTAAATATTTCTACAAAAGCAATTTAAAGTAAGTTTCCTTTTTTGTTACTTGTATGGACAGTCATACAGTCATACAAAAAAAAAAAATCTGCCTGTGGCTGGGCTTTTTCTTTTTTTTTCCCCTAATGAAGTAATTTTTAAATATAAAAGACATTTTTAAAGAGAGTATGTTACTTGACTGGAGTGACACGAAGGGAAAGTTCTTTTAAACTAGGTCAAGAGCACTTGCATGCCCATATTTTTGGAATGTGGAAAAACACATTCCAGCCTTCCAGTTGGCATTACTGACTTGAAAACTTGGTTTCTTTTAGCAAAATGGTGATGTCATGAAACATTTTGGTTTAGTGTCATAGTTGAATTGTGCAGAAAGAAGCGCAGTGTTTCTGGTGTATCTATTTTTGTGGGTTCAATATTTCAATCAAGAAGAGATTTTATTTTTTTTTTGGTCCTGATTTTTGTAATAAGTTTTCTTAGGTCAGGGAGGAAGAAACGTAATTCTTTGGTGCATCTGGTGAAATATGAGGACAATAACAATTTCGCATCGCAGTAGGAACTTTTAATTCTGCATGTGGATTTACACCACTGACTTTGTAATTCCTGTTAATCCACAGACTAAGAAGTAAGGTTATGAGCAGAACTCTTCATTCTGGCTTACAAATGAACATTCTGTGGAGATGAACTTTCAAGAGAGACACTTAATATGTGGTTAACATTAAAATACTGTCATTTTGGTAGCTGTTCTTCTGTCTTAAAATTTTCATTGAAGCTTCATTGGCTCATTAGGGAAATATAATCAGATGTGTCCCAGCCTTACATTATAACCTGTGCTATTGGAAATCAGGATGTCAGAATGTGGTGACAAATGAGCTTATGAAATGCACAGTGAAAATGTTAACTATTTTTACTGGTATTAGGGTAGAAATACTTAGTTTTACTTTTTACTGCTTTCTTGGGAAAGATCTTTCCTGGTTGAAGACGCAGTTCCAGCCCTTTGGGAAGCTGCCAGAAGACAAGCAGAGAGCATTATATAAAACCCTGTGTGAACTCTTGCTCCATGAAGAAATGGTAGCTGCCCTGGGGGACGTGGTAAGATGGAGAAACGTTTGCTTGCTTCCGAAAAGTAATTTCAGGATATTGCTAGCATTCTCTTTGGCTTGAACTTTTCTCTTTTCAAGAAGTTTGACTTACTCTTTTGCTTCCAGTTAGATGATATCTGCACAGGAGACAAGCCAGATCTGGAGGAGTTAAAGCCTGCACAACAAGGAGACCTCATTGACTTCTTGCAGCTCTTAGGGTGCACTTTACAAAGTGAGCTCTGTTTAGAGAAATATCAGCCTCAGGATGAAGAACTCTTCTCAGCTACTCACCTCCTCATCAGTGCTATCTCTGGTATGTTGTGAATGAAGAGAAGAACCTTTTTTTTATTTTCCTTTTCGAAGCTCCCTCTGTGTTAAAGCATTCATGGCCCTCTGAGCAGTTGGGGAGCTGAGTGAACGTAATTTGTTCCATTCCTTTTTATGGGTTTCATATAACCATGCTTAGTATTCCTGGCTGTGAATTAAATTCAGCCCTGAATCACTGACAGATTTTCCTTGTAAAATAAACATTCCCCCAAGACTGCTCAAGTCTACTTTCTGCTGAGTGTGGGCATTTCCAGTGGGGTATGCAGTAAGAACAGAAACTAGCTTGCCAGAGTTCTTCCTGCCTGAATGCTGAGAACAACAAATTAGGTGTTGTTTTCAGTGTAACAGCATTTATTGTTGAGGTGTAAATTATATTTATCAAAAATTAATTTAACATAGAGATGCTGCAACTGGATAGTTGTTTTGCAGCTGCTGAAAAGGGAGATTAAACATAAATGTCAAACAAATGCCATGCTCACGATGTAGTTGGCACCACAGTGTTCATTAAAAGCTACCTGCGAATTTCAAGACAGGCTCCTTCCTGGCTTTTCTCCCCTCTCTCATATATAAAGAATTTCCTGACATTAAAATAATGAAGGGAAGTCCAGTGTGGTATTAGTTAGATGTGGCACTGTGCAGCGAAATGTCGGTGTGCGTCCATATCCGCACAGTACCCAGGAAATCTTAACTCATTTGTGGAGATAGAAAAGAAATAGAAAACAGAGACCCGCTACGTGGCAATATTTGTCAGCTGCTATTAACAGCATGGTGCAGTTAATTGAGTGTGTTGTGTTATCACCTGGCTTTGGACATAATGTCTCCTGCTGATGTCCAGGCATAAATGTAGCTGCATCAAGAATCAGAAGCTGGTTTATGCTTTTATTAGGAATTACAGCCTCGAGTTACAGAGTTGGACTAAATGGTCCTTGTGGTGCCCTTCATCTCCCTGCCCCAAGGCAGCCTCAGCTGTGTCATTCCTCTCAAGTTGTGTTTTTGCTGAAGTCAGCATCTCATATAAATTTTGAGAACAGAGGTTCTTGTTTTATTCAAGGCCTAAATCATTCATCCAGCCTACAGACTTGGGAGTGAAATACTGAGGGGATACTGGGAGAGGAGATGAGAATAATAGAGAGGAAATCTTTCCTACGAGCTGCCTTCTTTCAGGGGCAGGGATAGTCAGCGTGGGCTTTGTACCCATTGCCTATCCTTTTTTTATTCTGCGCTCTCAGATGCAGGGTGGAAAGGGCTGGATCAGCCTCTTCCAAATACCCAGTAAAGCACTTGTGAGAACTGTCCTCAGCATTGAATGGGTTTAGCTTCCAGCATCCATTGTAGAAGGTGCTCTACCTGCAGATGGGCTTCAAAAAGCAGCTTGTCTGTCTGCTCAGCAGGAGGGAGAACCCCGTAAGAGAGCTCACTGTTAAGCAAGTCCCCTTTCCAGCAGCCAGCCTTGTGCAGTGGTCACTGGAAACAATCTTTCCATGTTAATGCTTCCTTCACAGAGCTGTCTGATTACACTCTGGTCCTGCTGCGTGCCTGCTGTGATCTTCAGGTTGTTCCGGCACTGTGCTCTTTGGTGAGTAATCCAAACACGCCTGTGTAGCGCGTGGGCCCCAGCAGCAGTAAGGGCTGTGCGCTCTGCCTCGCTGGTTTCTCACCTGTTAAAGAAGATGTCAAGCTCCAGTGTGAATGTCAGCTGTAGGCATTGCTTAGGCTTGCTCAGAGTCTGAGAGGGGCAAGCGATGCAGGTAGTTTACTGCAGGTAATTTACTGCAGGTTGACCCCGAACTACAAGGTTTCTGTATTTGGGAGATGCCATGGGCTGGGAACAAAAGAAAATTGTAACTTAAACTGAGGCTTTAATTTACTCATAGTTTCACTAGCCCATTTTAAAATCTCAGTAACAGTAATCACCTGCCCTTGGGAAACAGAAGTTTCAGTCTGATAACAACAGTGCTTGGGCCTTGGCAAATTCTGGAGTTCTAAACCTCTGAGGCCATTCATTGAAACTGCTGAAGAAATGGGGCAGTGATTTTATTTTATTTTATTTTATCTTTTTAAGCTCACTGACAAAAACAACAGTAAAAACTTCAAATATGTAGGGGCAAGGGGAATGCTACTCTTCGCTCAGAGTGAGAGCACGAATTAAGTGTGATCTGCAGTGAGAGAAGTTGAACTGGGGGGAAGGGCACCGTGGGAGAGATGTTTCTCCTTAAAGGGTGCCATAGAGCTTTGGTTCTGGATGAGTACATCGTACTTGTCAAGGCTAATAGCAAAGGGAATCGTGCCCTTTTGCTGCTGCCTTGTAAGCTCTCTGGTTTTGTAAGAAAGAAGGGAGCTGCGTGATGGCAGGAGCAGCACTGCTTGGAGAACCTTTCTAATGTCTCTGTCTTTTCCTTTCTCTCACAAATACAGCCTAACCTTGCTTCAGCCGACGGCAGCGTGGCACTGAGCAGTCCTTTGGTGGCTCCTCTCGCTGACAGAGGAAGATTTGATGTTGTGCAAAGGCTGTTTGCTTCATCAAACATTAATTTGGAAATGACAGAGTCTTCTGTAAAAGCTCTAACTATGAAAGAACCTCGATTCTTCCCACTCGTTCTTTATGTTGCATTGTATGGATTTTATGCTTTAGATGGGAATGTATAGGAGCTTTACTGAGTATCCAGTTACTGCTCTAGCCTGTTCTTTCTTCTGTAGCTCTGCAGTGTAGTGTTGGTGTGTTTAAGCTTGCAGTAGAGCCGCTTACTTGAGTACTTAGAGCAGTCCAGGCAGGGGTTCTGGTGGCAGGGTGGGCTCGGCGTGCCTGGGGCACGCGCTCTGTGCTGCCATCGGCTATGCTGCTCCCCTGCAGCTTCACCAACCTGTCTGCAGTGGAAGGCAAGGGATGAAGGGGAGGAATTAAAAAAGACAAGCCTGGATCAGGAATTGAACACAGCTCTTCTGGCAGTTGTCAGACCTGCAGGGCAGTGGAAGCCTGATTGCATTTTTCTCCCAAGCAAATGAATGCAAGCAAAGTACAAGCTGCATTTTGTAAGCAAGCAAAGCAGCAGGCTGTGGAAATCCGGGGTTCTGCAGCACAGTGCATGTTTTGCTTGTTTAAGACTTGAGGTGTAGAATGCCTTCCCTCTGGAGCAAGTGGAGTGGAGAGCTCTCCAAGAGGTACTTGATTAGGTTTTCATTTATTAAGTGTAGTTGGGCTTTACAGATGTGAACTGCACACTGCAGGAAATCATTTCTTTTAGGGATTTATGCCTCTGTACAGCATTTCTGGTTTGTGTAAGTTTTTACTCATCTTAGCAAGTTTCAGCTGTTTAAATTGCATCCTGAAGTTTCTCTGTGAGGTACAGTGATGCCTTTTGGTGGGGGTACGTGACGTGTCCCTGCTGGACTCCACAAAAATGAATCATTTTACTCACATGACACTTCAAGTGCAGATATTTTGCTTGTTTCTTTGACTAACAGCAAAGTGTTTGTAAAACACATGCTTTGAACTACTTTGCCTTTTTTAATCATGATTTTTGTAATCATGGGAGGGGGGCAGAAATGCAGCAGAGATCTGCTGTAAATAGGAGTTTGTGCAGATGATGTTCCAGGTAATTGGAATATTGGTGCTTTCAGATGGGATTGTGAGATGGCTGAGAGGCAAAGAAGCAGGTGCTGCAGTGTGTGCATGGGGGGTGATCAGTAACCCGGCCCTGAGGCTTCGCTGCTGCGTAGGAGTCCAAGGTTCAGTTTTCTGCCCTATTCCCACATGATCTTGAGGAGCTTGCCTAAGAGATCTTTAAAAACACGTCAGTTAAGCTTTCCCTGAGAACACAGACTGCAGAAAAGCATCGTGGTGCCTTTCCATGCCCTGAGAGTGCAGGATAGCCTTGGACGCCGAGCTGCTGGCGTTTCTGTGTCTCAGCTGCTCAGTGAAGCTGGTGATGTTGCCTGACCCTTGCACTGGGATATGGGAGTGTCCTTGAAACTGGAAATGTGTTACTTTGCTGCTGGGAGCAATGCATGTTTGTAGATGGGTGTTTTGCCTCTGGGGAAAGTCAAACATTGCCTCTGTAACTAATTTATCAAAACTTTCTATTATGTTATGTCAAAGGAACAGAATAACTTACAGCCTCCTGCGTGTAACTTTCATTGGGTTTCTTTCTGAGATTCCAGTCATGCCCTTGGCCTTGAAAGGTGGTGCATACAGATGGCAACTGGATATACGGACTTCAGATATTTGAAGTCTCCAATAAGTATCTCTCTGGAGATAGATATCCTCCCAGAGCCTTCTCTTCTCCAGGCTGAACAACCCCACTCTCTCAGCCTGTCCTTGCAGGAGAGGTGTTCCAGCCCTCTGATCACCTTTGTGGCCCTCTTCTGGACCTGCTCCAGGAGAAGTATGTCTCTCCAAATAACTCTTGTCCTGCCCTTCCCTAAGCTAACTGAGGACAGCCTCTTCAGGGAGCCAGCCTGAGCTGCATCAGTATAAATTAATCCAGAATCCACTTCAGAAAAGCTGGATGTACATCTGCTACATCTGCACTAAACCAGTGGTTCCTTATAACTGGCTGGTCTCATGCAGGGTGCTGCTTCAGGGTCTGATGGTGTCTTTCCTACAAAATGCAAGTGGTAAAAGGGCTGTAGGATCCCTCAGAGAAGGTTGGAGCTTGTCTTGTAAGAGGCTTGATTTCATACCCCAACTTCCCAAAATGTTGCTTCCCTCTGCTATACTTCCCCCATTCCCCAGGAGGAAGGGAGAAGGAACCACACCTTTGCAATTCAGAATGAGATCAGAACCAGGGGAGACGAGGCCAAGAGCCTGTTTTCAAAGAGCATGCGCAGCAGGCTCAGCCTTGCTGTCAGGATCCAGCGTTTGCCTCGTAGAAGCTGCAGTCCAGAGTCCCTTGGGCTTCTGTATGCTGACGAAGTACACGGCAGGCCCAGGAAAATAACTCTGAATGCTGCAGTGCTCAGAACATAAGGAGCCCAAATTCAGCACTGATCACGTTTATAGGAGGGATGAAGAGGCCCCAGGTGCTCTGTACACTGACTGGGCTTTCGGCACATTGAAGAACATCGTGTTAAACAAGACCAACTGAAAAGCTGCTTTTCTGAACTTTGAGCACTAGACAAGCCCCAGCTCGGCTGTACCAGCCCAGGGCACAGGGGTACCCGGGAAGCCTCCTACCCTTTAAAAAAACCAAAACAACAAAGCAGCACAGAGGGCAAAGCCCAGTCTGCGCAGGCACGTTGGTCAGTGTCATACCTGGCACCAGCACACCAACACAGGAGTGTCCTGGCAGGAAATAGTGTGCTAATGTTGATCCAGCTTTCATCAGTAAAGGATTAAGTGAAGATAAAAGGCAGATGGGTGCAGATTGCTTCTTCAGAGCTTACTGGCTAAAATTCAGAGCATAACCCCCCAGAAAAAGAAAAAGGCTAATTACATTTTTTTCAATATTAAATCTTTATTATATACAAAAATATTTTGTTGGGAATTAATGGAATTTCACAATTTGTACATTAACATTTTTATGTTTGGCTCTGTCTATTGTGAAAATATTAGCCGTGAAAAAGACAAGGGGGTTTTTAGAAAACAAGTCACAATTTAAAAATGTCCTACATGTTAGCTGACTTCACTGGGGTGAGGTCAGAATGCTAACGAGTCCTGTCTCCTAGGCCTGCTCTACAGTATTGTATTCAAACAACAATTCGGTACTAAATCAGCTTCAGGTTTGATATTAGAAAGTTTAGCTAATAATTAAGATTCTTTTTTCCAGAATGTTTTCAGCTAAAGAAAAGAGTAACTTTTTTACAGGAGAGCAGATTTAAAGTTTTACAAATGCCAAATCCAGTTTAATTTAATACGCTGTTGAAGGAAAACAAAAACAAACCACAAGAGCTTTCAACAGGCAAAAACAGTTGTGAGAAGCGCAAGGTAAGGAAATGCAGACTGCTAATACACAGTTAAATCCAAACACTTAACCAAGATTTTACAGTTCTTAGCCCAGTTTGGGGTGGGAGAGCGGCAAACTTTCTTCTGTTTTAAAACCAAAGGAAGTGGTCCCGTTTCTCATACCACAGTACACAAATGTTACACACAGACTATAGGATGAGGGGGTCAGGGAGAGGAAGGAATGTCCAAGATGCATTTTCAAAGAGGGAAAAATACATTTGAACAGTTATCTCCATATGTAATGGTGTACAAGACCTAAAGCAACAAAAATCTGTCAAAAAAACCCAGCCAAGAATTTAGCTGCCACCCCCAGAACTGTACAGAGCAGTGCCCTTTGCTTTGCTCTACACTATATATTGTGCAAGAAGTGAAGTAACAGAGAAGTAAGTTACTTGGGTTTTTGGAAGAGGTTTTACAGTATTCTGTGTAAATATTGGCTACTTCTGGAGTAACTCCTGGGTCAGCCATGAGGGCAGCCAGAATCGCACGGAGAAGCGTTAGCACAGAGTGATGTTGAAAGGAAAAGGATAAATGGGAGAAAGTGCTTCCAGGACTCCTTGTAACTATGTTAGCCTTTCAGGTTGGTCAGTAAGTGTTCCAGACCCAGCAGCAAAATGAACTCCATACCCAATGAGCACAAGAAAGGGTTACAAATACTGAGAACAAAATTCACATTTACTTCAAGTGTAATGTATTCAATAAAACAGAAATATTGCTGAGACCCCACTGAAAAAAACCCAAACAACCCAAATCTATTTGGTGAAACTGCTTAACAGCCTTAACCAAGCTGGAGCTTGTCTTTTAGGCCTGTACAGGTAAATTCCAGCTGCAGTACAAGCAAATGAAGTGAGAATTCAGCAGTTTAGAGGATGCCAGTTTGTGGAATAGTAATTCCACCAGGGAGAAATTGGGTAAGTCAGCAGATACTGTCTTAATTACTTCTGGTACTATCCCTAAGTTTTATTTATGTGTGTGTGCACATCAGCACATTTTTAATACATTTGGAAGCCAAAGCTGCCTCTGAAAATTGTGAAAATTAGTTATGTTTTCTTTTTTTTGTCTTTTTTTTTTTTTTTTAAATAATATTTTTCTTGGGACTAAAGCCATTGAGTTATACCAGTCTTAAATAGCAATGTTTATATTGACCACTATTTCCTCTACAAGACACAAGTTGAGAATCCCAGACTATTCCCATCAGTAAGCTTGTTAAACATACCTGAAAACCAAGAAGGGCAGGCCCAGAAAAGAAACCTAGCAAAGAAAGAACTGGGCCAGGACTTCACCAGCTTCAGCGATGGCAGATTGCCAGGGAAAGCAGAGGAAAGTACCTGTAACTACTACGGAAACCCTTTTAATGGCCCAGGAGAGGTTCTGTGTAGGGATGGACAGCTGGAGGGGTATTTAAGGCAAGAGGCCCAGCAGATGACACGTCCTGGTATCCAATACCTGCTACCCAGACAGCAATAAATTGATCTCGCTGCTTTACCAGAAGCAGTATCATTAAGTTTGGCAATAACAATATGGTACTTTTAACTCTTCAGAATTTGTGTGAGGCATAAACCAAACAGTCCTTATACGTTTGCACGATGGATACAACAGCCCTCTACCTGTAGTTTGTCTTAAAGCTGTACCTACAGGCACAATGAGTGATGGAGAATCAATCTACTGCAGTAGGCACTATAGAGAGATGTACCAAGAAACAGCATCTGTCTCAAAGCAGAGTCTGAAAATAGAAGCAAGATGGAGGAAGCCAGGATAGGAAACCAGGGAAGAGGTAAAAGGAAGTTTCAGTTTATGTTCACAAAAATAGTTCATGTGTAAAGACAGGCAATAACCTGCATCTCCTGCTTTCTGGGGTGGTGCTCTTCATCATTCTCCACTGGGCCTTAAGTGTGGCAGAGAGGTAAGTTTGGCTCCAAAGGGCACCTAACCAGGAATTTTCTGTGTTTCAAAGACAAAAAAGTTTCCCATTTCTTATCTGAATCACCTTCTTCAAAACAAAACCCAGATGACTTCCTGGACCCTGAGCTGCAGGCATTATCTACAGCAAATCATTCAGGTATGATTTTAGAAGATGCCATGAGTTAGAATGGTAGAGAGGATTGGGGAAAAAAGTGTCACATTTTGATCCTAGCTATCCAAGCTGTGACAGTTTATATAAACAGAAACTCCAAAGCGACGAGCTCCTCTCTGCCATCCTGCAACACAAAGCTTTTGTACAACTAAGTACACAGAGCTGCATTGATGTGAGGACATGGTAGAAGTTAAGGATACTGCACCAGTCAGTCTGTGATTCTCCTCCAATTTTACCTTCATTTTACATTTGCAGAACCTTCTGAAAGGCCTTTAAGTCTATGCAGGATGACATATCCCATTATAATTATCCCACTAAATTTAAGTTGACTGCATCTTGTCGTATGATGTAGAACCTAAAGTAGACCTGCTAGGGTAACATTCAGAGAGAGCAAGGTAATCACTTGGGTACACATGCACCAAAGTATTTACATTAAAGTTGAGATTGGTGCACGCTTAAGGGAACTTCTGGTGCATTTAAGGAAATAACTTGGGGGTCTTGGCATACTGACTGTACATTTATGTGTAACTTTTCATTCACAGGGCAACTACAGTGTTTCTTCTATAAGTCTCTATATGTACAGAATTTTACAGCACTTCATGCACTGTCCAAAACAGATAGAAATTACAGATAAATATAGAATTTTTAGATTGAAATATCTGTATATTTAGAAAACTATACATTAGTAAACACAATAAACCAGGTAGAGAAGTGTACCGGTTCTAAAGTCTCACATGCAGGTACATTTCTGGATTAAGTCATGGTAGCTTAGTAATGTGATAGCAGATGTGAGTGTTTTTTTGTTTTACCATCCACATACGTACATATACACAGACAACTATTCAATAATTTACTTTTCTAAACGACTTAAATATTTATCTCGTGATACATACCACAAACATTTAGCAGCATCTTCACCTCATTCAGACACACCTATTGTTAGCGTTAACAGTCAATGTAAAAAGTTTCCCTGTTAGGATCTGGAAAATGAATGTTTAGTACAAAATGAGCAACGTGATATACTCGTTATTTTAACTCCTCCAAAGTACTTCAAACAGCTGTTACAGGAAATATTTTCACTTCCTCAAAACTAGCCTTTCACAGCGTCTCTTGTACCACTGTACAGGTGTCTCTCCCAGCTGAGCCAGCATACCCTGACAGGCAGAGACAATCACTGCTATGTATATGACAAATGGCACCGTCAGTCTAAGAACCTTTAAGAATGCTTTTCTTTTTTTTTTCCTTTAAAAACAAAACCAAAAAACACCAAAGAAACCCAAACTGTCATCCTCCCTGGTAGTGACAAACTGCGCAGAATAGCTGATGCAAATCTGATGTTGCTAAAACGCAAGCCACACCAAACCCCCACACCACAACAACCCACCACCAGGGGACATGAAGTCAAAAATCAAGCTATGGTGCCG
>WUAM01000143.1:32967210-32985708 GCA_024336885.1 Actenoides hombroni
CTGCTCTCCTGGGGACGGTGGAACTCCTGCAGCCTGATGGGAAGTAGAGAATGAATCCCTTCTTTTGCTTTGCTCATATTTGATTTACTTATTAAACTGTCTTTATCTCAACCAATGAGTTTTGTCACTGTTACTCCTCCAATTCTCCATCCCACAGCAGGGACTGAGCAAGTGAGGACTGGGGGGGGGGGGGGCTTAGTTGCTGGCCAGGATTAAACTGCAACAATCATAAAATTGAGGATTCATTCGGAGCAGGAAGAATGGAAAGCAAAGCACCCACAGAGATACTAGAATCTGTAATAACCAGAATCGATGACTGGGACTGGACAGTCTCTCCATCTGGTTAAGAGAATGGGAGCTCACAGGTTTAAAAAGAAAAAACCCCAAAAGACTAAAAACTCTATTTAGTGGAAACTAAACCACTCCCCACTGTATTGCTTTGAATACGCCATCAGAATTGCACAAGCTATTGCTACTCTTCAAGCTCCAGCACTGTCGTTGTGAGTTGTCAGCAAACGGCGGCTTTTCTCCGATGGGCAAGCTGTACTGCTGAACAGCCAGAGCAATTTTCTTAACTGCCTGATGTGGCTTTTTTCGCTTTGGTCCTGCAGCTGGGAAAGTTCATGCCCATACAGAACATTTATAGGTTGTTGTGCTGGGAGGAAGCATGTCTCATTTCCCTCTGCTACACACTGTGTCTCAGAAAAGGAGAGAAGATCTAACTAATAAAATGTGTCACTCCACTTTACATGACAAATCCAAGGAACTTAAGGGGAAGAGAAGCTGTTCAACACTTATTCTGGCAGCTCCCAGCCATTCTCAGTGCAGCATGTGCTGCTGCAGCAGTGGAAGCAAGGCCTAGTTGCATTCTGTTGTTGGTTGGTTTTGTTTTGATTTTTTTACTCAGGCTGCAATATCTTCCCTAAGGATTACAGATTCCATTTTTGAAGTAACCTATATTATAAGATAAACCTGAACAAAACCTTTGTGGGAGAGGGATGGGGAATGTGAAGGAAAGAAATTTACGTAAAAGAAGAGTTCCCACCATCAAGTATCTACCATTTGCTGCAAATAATTAAAGGTGACACTTCCCAAAAAACACATTACAAGAATTTTTTCTTCAAAATTTCTCTGTAAGAGGTCTATTTTTAAGAAAGAAGCAATCTGACTTACACATGGTATTTGATTAACTTCTACTAAGTAATCAGCAAAAGCCTTGCCTAACTTTTCTTAGAGACATTAATTTCAGAACAAATTTATTCTAAAATGAAAGGTAAAAAACCCAAAAGCAAACAAAAACTCAAACTAACATAAGAACATCCCGTTCAAAGCAAACTAAACATGAAATAATCAGCTTACAGTAAGAAGTTTGGTTGTAATTCCAGCATCTACCACCGCCTTGTGCATAGCACGCAAAGTCTCCAACTCTGGAGCAGCAATAAACACAACATAGGGCATGAATTCTGAAGTCCTCAGTATTTTCAGGGCCTAGAAGCAAAGAAAAAGAACAAACCCCTACGTTTGAGAATGGCTCATCACATGCCCCATTACTTAAGTGGCACTGCGAAACTAGTCTGTTCCAATGGGCAGAAACACGTAAGCGAAGACGTATGTCTACCTACTCCGTCTTTTGAAATGCTCAGTATCATTCCTTCCTTGGCTATAAAGAAACAACTTAGATTCTGCATGGAAGAGGAGTCTTGCAGAGTAATAAATAGGGTTTTTTTGATCTTTCCAGCTCATTCCACCCAAGTGTCACACAGGCAGGAATCCAGCTGATACTGTAGTCTTTAAGCCAGATAAGATGCCTTCAGATTTAAAGGCATATCTCTTCAATGTTACACTCCTACACTTGTAGTGGAACATTATAAATGATATACCTGTGGATTCACATCCAAGATGCAGGTCCTTCCTGTCTGAACAACTTCAAGAATAGAATCAATTTTGGTGCCATAAAGGTTTCCTTCATATTCTCCATGCTCTAAATATCTGCCAGCTTTAATATCCATCTCCATTTCAGCTCGTGACACAAATCTGTACGCTTGCCCATCCTTTTCATCATCCCTGGGCTTTCGTGAAGTAACTAAACAAACAAACAGAATAAAGAAATTGAATGTTTTCTTTTTATATCAGGAATACAAGTATTAGACTGGATGGCTTATTAAGTTAGGGAGAGTATAGGAGAGTATAACATAGATTAATAAATAATTGCGCCATATACAGATTAATTACTTATTCTAGTGTCAGTTTCAAACCTGAACTCAGCCCCTCCTGTTCCCTTTATTTCTATTCTTTCCTATATGTTGCTTATCTATCCGTTTGCTTACTTCCTTTGCATTACTCCTTCACACTACATACAATACACATTCGTGTCATCTTTTTATAATTATTCACTTAATAAAAAAACTACTCGAGTGACTTGGAAATTAAATGGAAATTCAACTCTCAAATGCCAAATGTAATTCTGAAAATAACTGAGCACACAACAAAATCTGCCCTGCCCCATAGCCCAACCTTAGCACATCCTTTGCTCACTCTATCTGCCCTGTTATTCAGGGTAGAATTACCTAAGCTATTTATAAATGAAGTTAGCTTAAATATCAGAAGAAGCTCAGCCACCACAGCAGAATCTTAATGCAGACCAGCTAATGTTGCTTTCCAGGACAACATACCGTTTAAAGCGATGTAAATTTGCTGCAGGGAGAGTAAAGCCAATAAAACATCAGCAACTATCTACGTAGCCTACTAGTGTTGGCTACACTATGCAGTACGGACACAACCAAGAAAGTGAAAATAAAATATCAGATTATTACTGACTTTGCTCTCCTATCACCATATTATTTGCCCACTACTTGCGTTAAATTAGATTTCAACTCTAGAATATATTAAATATAACAGTGAATGGATCCCTTTGGTAATGCTTGTATCATCACTTGGTGCCATATCACCATTTGGTGCAACTTGGTGAAACAAGTGGAAAGCACCCTCTCCCTTCCAATAATTCCTATCCACTTCATTATTATAGAAAATTCAAGTCCCAGGAGAAATGATCTTCTGAACATACTACTAAATCATCTAGTTTTAGCCAAGATTCTACAGAAAGTTTAAAATTATAATGGTTAAGGCAATACCTGAATGAAAAAAAAATAAATCATAGCCATTCGAGATACATTTTGGAGAATGAGCTTTAACAGCTTAACAACCAGATGACGTAGCAGTTCATCTCTCCACACCGAAGCAAAACCACACCACCATTGATTACAACTCACCCTCAAGGACATGCTTCTCCCCATAGCAAAATGGGTCCCTTTCAGCCATTTAGAATTTTTTTTTAAAAAAGCCAAACCCACACATACTCATTTATGAATAGCCAGAAGAATTTTCTTCTAATCAAAGTAACTGAGGCTAAACAAGATTACTGATTATGCTACTTAAAATCTGAAATAGAGAGGAGATTCTGTATACAATAAACTATGTACTGCATGCGCAGGATTAGATTGTCAGATTGCTAGGTTGGAAGAGTTTGTTTTTATGCCTTTGAAGGATGTTCAAGAGTTCCAAGCATTTTAAAACTGCTGCATTAGTTATAGATATTTAAGCATCTATACAGCATTTCAGAGAAACCAGTAATTCTGAGGGCTTTTTAAAAATGGAATAAAGAATTTTAGAGGTAATAAACAGTTTCTTACTATTTTGCCAATATAAAGTAATGAGATTCCCCGGAGAAGATTTCTTTGCAAAAGTAACACCAAGAAGGCAACCTTGTTATCAGTCACACAGAGCAATTCTTAGTGCCCTGGCCAGTTCTGGTGCTAAAAGAGATTCAGCAAATGAGAGAGACTGGTTCTCTCATGCTGCTCAATTTATCTTCCAGACATGTCCCTCCTCCCCTATTATTAGATCTCTTTGCTCACTGAAAACAGAAGGGAACAGACTAGTTTTGAAATTCTGAAAAGCAGGTGGCAGGGGGAGAATAACAATGTAGCTAAGGCGGACTTCTCTAGTCAGCAGTCAAACAGGAGGGGACAGTTAAAAATAAGTATCTTGTGAATGAGCAAAGTTAACTATCTGGAAGAAAGGCAAGAAAACAATACTTCAGTAAGAAAGGAGGTTTTTTCCTGAAGCTGACAGGGAGAAAACCAGAAAGATCATGGGCTTGAGCCTAGTGGTAGTAAAACATCACATCATACAAATCTTGGAGACCACAAACACTTCAGTTTTATTGAAAATTTATTGCTTTTCCCTACATTTCTAATACTAAAGTAACAATTTATAATGCCTAGGGTGCTTTTACAGATGGAAAACTCAGTGGCAGACCTGAGAAACTCCACTGGCTGTTCATTACAGAAGACTACGAGGGACTTCTAGAATCCCCTCAGTAACTGATGGTGGCTGACGTCAAAGTGACCTAACAGACTGAAACACTGCACACACAAAAATGGTTCTTCTGCAGCCCTGGTAACTTTTAACTCCTAGTTACAAATATTTTCACTGTCATCATACGTTAGTTTGTGTGTTACTTGTCCAAGACAATGAAGAACCTTTTGTTTTCCCACTCTACACAACTTTTATACTCTGACAAAATTACTCCTACCCTAAATCACTAGGATAAACATCAGGTATTTTCCAGCTAATCAGACTCCAAGTATGATATTACAATAGGAATGCTGGCAACTTACATGGCACTGTAGTTCCAAACCTAGTAGGATTCAGTACTATAAACCTGTTCTTTAAACTTCTTCGCCCCACTCCTTGGGCCCCAATTAAAACCAGTGTTTTCCTCTGGAAAGGAGGCATTTTGGCTACTTCCTCATAGATCTGGATTTCATGACGATCGAATTCTACATTGAGAAATGTACAAGAAGCAGTTAATACACAGTCAGGACTGTAAGAAAAATTAAGCAGTCTTGCTAAATACCAACAGACCACATGTGAATATAAATAGTATTCAAAAGGCGTTAAGTCTGATACAAGCTTTCCTCCTTTAAATTAGTCTGGGAAAAAAAAGTTACCCCTTCATGGACAGCATGAGATCAGATTATTACTGTTACTTACGAGGAGAAAATTCAAGATTGATCATAATGGGAAAACTGTGATTAACACTTAGTAAGCTTTCAGAGAATCACAAAACGGTTGAGGTTGGAAGGGACCTCTGGATGGCATCTGTTCCAGCCCCAATGCTCAATCATCTCCACAGGGAGGTGGTTGCTCAGGACCACATCTACATGGCTGTCGAGTATCTTCAAGGAGGGAGACTCCACAACCTCTCTGAGCAAATTCTGCCAGCGCTCAGTCACCCTCACAGTGGAAAAAGTGTTTCCTGATGTTCAGAGGGAACCTCCTGTTTTGTGGCTTCTTGCCTCTCGTCCTGTCAGCGAACACCACGGAAAAGAGCCTGACTCCGTTCTCTTGGCATCCTCGCTTCAGTTATTCATATACACTGATGAGATCCCCCTGAGCCTTCTCTTCTAGAGGCTGAACAGTCCCAGCTCTCTGGATCAGAGATGCCAGTCTGTTCATTATCTTCTTATGTCCATGTGTCTCTTGTACTAGGCAGGAGATCAGGACACTTCAGGTGTGGCCTCACCAGTGCCAAATCTTTCAGCTTTGGACTGCAAGTTTAGTAGCCCAGAGAACTTTGACTCATTAAGAGATACCTGCATTTCTTGTAGTCAGATACATCATCTTTTTCTTTTTTTTGCTGCTTATTGTTCCACAGAAAGGCCCTGGGAATAAAAATTGAGACAAACTCATAAATTTTGTGAAGTAAGTTTTCATGAGGCCTATTTACATGAACATATGCAAGTTTAAATTAATTAAATTTGCAAGGATAATTTTAGAATTTTATATATCCTAGGGCAGAAGATCACATCTCTTTTCATACACATCAAATGGTACACTAATAACTGAACATAGACAAAAAAAAAATTTCCTAGAAAGCTTTGTAAACATCAGCAGAAATATCCATCAAACAGATTTCATTTCTTAACTTTCAGTGCATACTCTAAAATCATAATTTTATAAAGACAGCTAATTCTTCTTCCCTACCCCCCCCCTCCCCCATTTAGCTTTTCATCAGTGGGTAGCAAAACTGATTCACGTATCTGTGTAGACTAAGCACAGACTTTAGCCTTTGTCATTCAAAGTCAAATATAGTAATGAGCATTTTGTAGTACTCTGTATATTCTCACACAGTGCTTTTCTAGTATCTATGAAAGCAGAAAAAGCAAAACAAATGGAGTCAGAGCAAAATCTTTTCCTGAAATTCATTAAATCTCACCTGAGTTGTCCCAGTCCCTCCTAACAAAGGCCTTTCTCTTTTCTTCCAGGAACTGGCTAGGAATAAGCCCTGCACTTCCTCCTTCTTTGACATGACTGGCCTTGGTGGGGGAATAAAATGAAATAAAATCATAGTTAACTTGTGAGAAGCATTTTACTCTTTGACATGGTGTTGACTGACTCTCACACTGCCAAAGTTTCTCAGTGGTGAGTGTTGATACATTTACTACTGAGACTTGGAATTCAAACATAGATGTGGATATTAAAATTCTGTCTTACAGCAACAGTGTCTTGCCATTGAGTATTAAAATTCAGGAAGCTTAAATAAAATAGATACAAGTTTTATTACTGGTTCCCGTATAAGCTCCATAAACCTTTGGCATCAAAATCCTAAATGGAATTCTATGGCTCCAGCCACTAAATGCTCAAATGACAAGACTTTCTACTACACAGTACACTGATATTGTATTCTTGACCTCCTCCAAACAGGTTCCAGTGCAACTCATGAACAGTCATTTCACAAACAGTGAATGCCATTAACACGTGTCTAATCATGCCTTCAAGCTTTCTGCACTAAGTAGCTAGGGATTTAAAATCTTAGTAACTTAGGTATTCCCAGTAATGAAAGTTTAGCTCTCTATAAAATACTTTCATGGCAAGCTCAATTCTGAGCAAGCTTAACACATACAAACACAGTTACGAACTGTTACACTTTTCTTCTTCATAACTGGTTAGCCTGTCTTTTGCTAAAAGGAACTGTCTGCTTTTCAACTTAGATGCTTTTACCTATGACTAATTGATGTTTTCAGTAACAGTCTAACATTTCCAGAAAGCACAAGGAAAAACTAACTTTTTTTTCTGAGTGGCATGATCTGCATAGCAATACTTGCAACACGCTATACTAGTTTAATGCTTTCCTTTTTGCCACTGATAAGAGTGCTTAACATTTGTTTCTCCTGGACTCCCACAGGTTACAACTTGAGAATTTGAAAAGCAATATGAAAGACAGCATGTAAACTAAATGTCAAACTGCTCTGGAGTTTTGGAGTGTCTGACTTCTGAAACTAATTAACTTGGCAGTAATAAATTTTCTGCCTTCCCTCACACTTTTTATTCGCTTTGTTATTACTGTCACTGACGATCAACAAAATTCAGCAACAGCTGTTGATGTATATTCAAATATTTTTGTTGCTTTTAATGAAATCATATATATATTGCT
This sequence comes from Actenoides hombroni, assembly GCA_024336885.1. Lineage (NCBI taxonomy): Eukaryota > Metazoa > Chordata > Aves > Coraciiformes > Alcedinidae > Actenoides > Actenoides hombroni. The sequence continues at coordinate 32,974,709 of WUAM01000143.1, forward strand.
CTCAAGTAATGTTTGGCTCACTATTGCTTGTTATCTAGCAAAGGGTGAGCAATTCAGTAGAAAGGGAAATCAATGCTGCTAAACTCTTTGCTTAGATCGCCACTATCACTTGCAATTTTGAGTATCTCAGTTGACAGAAGTGTCACAAAGGTCGACTGGTCACACTTTCAAAGGCATCAGTGATGTTTAATTGTGTGTATAGTGTCTTGGAAAAAAGTTAAAATAGCATAAGCAGTGGATTACATTTCTACTGAAGGACTGAAAGTAGATATACAACTTTAAAGCAGGATGGACTGTTAATATTTGAAATAGTGCCAAACACCTTGATTATGAACATGCACGTTACAGCTCACAGACATTGACCACCACTGTAGAAATAAAAGATACAGCTTCTCCAAAATAGCTATTCTCACCCCTCTTCAAATCCACAGGGTTAATTTCCCTCTCTCTCTCCTCAACTCTGAGCACTCAGGAAGGGGTCCACTTCTTCCAGTCGCTGTCAGGGAAGGCTTACCACAATTAACATAGTCAACCTAAGGCTTCCTGCTAGCAATTGTCCATTTAACTGATTTTGGAATGTCTAGGCTTATGATACAAGAACAAAGACAAATAAATAGAAGTAATAGCAAAATAAGTTTTACACATACAATTTATACCATTCAATTTTCTCTAGTATTTCAACTGTTAATACCTTGATATTAGCTTGAAACTGGATTGCAGTGTAAATATATTTTCTTATATCGACTGTTAAATGGAAGTAAAGTGTAATTTTGTTTATTATTAAGGCAACTAGTGAAGCTTTATAATTTATTTATGTATTTATTTATTTATTAGTCTTTTTACCAACCTGCCACCAATTTGGATCTTCCCGGTTTACAATCTGAAGAATTTCTCCTTTAGAAAATGTCAAACCTGCTTCTTTGCATGGGATGAGGTTGTCATTATATGGATTATAATCAAAATGACACTTCACAAAAACCTGAAATGTGTAAAAATTTACAAAGCTTAAACATTATCAAATACATTCTTACTAATTTATCTTTCAAACTGAAGTAATGTCTTTATAGCATAAGAAGTGTGACATCAGAGTTGCATTTGGCAAGTAAAATACAATTTATGGAAAAAAAACCTGGCACATAGCAGCTGAGAGAGTAAAATAATCAGCAGTGCAATGCTCCTTAGGCTGAAGAAGGTTCATGATAAAAATAAAAACCCAAGTGTTCTCTTCGGACAATGTATTACAAACCCCTCATTTTTTGCATTTCAGTATACAGTCATTCACTCAGTATTCTGACTCTAAAGTTACTTTTAAATATTTTTTTAAAATCTTAGAATGTGAGCACTGTATTCAAGGCTTGGAGAATCTTAAGAATTCAATTTTGCTGTGAACTCAATGTTTTCAAGCAAAGAAGATATATGATTGCTCAAGACTCAAATTTGATGCAGGGTAAGAAAAGAGTAAGTTCCATCAGTAGGCTGGCCACACCTTTGACTTTTTTCTACCAGGCTGAGGAGCAAAGGAAGCAGTGCACCTACCTCAACTGCAGCACATCCCCTCAGCATCTACTCAATGTAAGCACAGTCTGTTATATTCACGGGCATTAAGACCCACTACCTGAAGGAGTGTCTTGTACCATGTTTCAAAGGCACCAATTTAAAGCAACAAGTTACTTCTGCAGTGGAGAAACTGACAGCCTATAGCAACAACCAAAGGCTAAGGAATACCCACCATCCAAGCTCCTGCTTAACTCAGCAAGCTCAAGTTTGTATGTTTCTGAATTCTGGGGAGCAAATAACTTGGGCACTGATCATGTTAGAAATGCATGCAGTTCACTGCAAATTAGTGTGATTGTGGCTAGGTCATCAGAGGTCACTGGATGTCAAAGAAACATGCTTTATAAGTAGTATACAAATGCTCATCCATCTTAGATGCCAGTTACAATTTTTTAGGCAGGCACATTAGACATGGTATATAACAATGAATGAACCTATTTCCAAAATGTACTTAAAGATGAATTCAGGTATCTACATTTTAGCCTTCCTGCGAGCATTAAATACACAAAATAATCAAAATATGTCTAACTAAAATCTTAAAATAATTATTTATTAAATAATTTTATGTGATAAAGTACCAAGCAGAGGTTCTTTTGACAGAACTGTTAGAAATGTACTACTGACCTGTTGAGGAATAACAGTGTCTCTGTAGCTGGGGAGAATCTTCAGAGTGACGCTGCCACTAATATTTTTCAGCAGTTCCTGCAATTCTTTTGGATTGTTTCCAACCTCGTGGCCATTCACCTCTTTAATAATGTCACCTACATGCAGAAGACCTTGCCGATCTATCATTCCGCCGTGAAGAATCCGTGCAATTACCAGATCATTGTTCTCAACTCTAAACGTAACACCCTGAAAGAGGTATGTGACACCTAGTTTACCATTGTTTGAATTTCAATTTCATTTTACCATTATCTCAATATACAGCTACAGGATATTCTCTCTAACCTGATGAAACTAGACAGTAATAGTTACTACAGTGTAAGAGTTCCTAATACACTGTAAAGCATCAGGTGACATAAAAGTGCTTTCAGACAAGGTTTCCATGTGACTGAACAATGACTGTACTTTTCCTGATCGCACGCTATCCTGTCATTTTGTATCAGGATCAAACAGATGTTGTGTTAGTCAGTTATGCCACCAAGTCATTCAGCCTATCTATCACTATCCCATAATTTCTTAAATAGAGTAGGATGGAGAACACAGAAATATCTTCTTATTTCAACCTGTCAATACTGATCCTATCATGCATTAAATTAGACAACATAATAATGGAAATATTTAAAACATAATGCAAGAGATCAGGCACATGAAAACGTTTGCACTCACACTTTAAACACACTCATCTTCAGTCACTTACCAGTGGTTCTCCTGCTCTTTTGTGAATGCCAAGGATGCGAATAGCATCTACTGGGACAATCTGGTTGTTCACTGAAGAATTATTGACTTCTGGGCTAGAGGGAGGGGAATCATAACATTTTGAAGCCACAATATCATGTGCTTCCAAAAGTGACTGCAAAGGAATAGAAAAAGCGTTTCATAAAATCATGAAATAACCGTTTGTAAAAGGATTTAGTGCTGAATAACCACTGAATCTGCCCTTTTGGGACCAGATCATAAAACTTACTTCACACAGAACAGAGCAAAACTTGACATATAAATACTCACATGGACTGATAAGCCTACAGTCTTGGCAAATATGCTCTCTTTTGTAAGTACAAATGCTGCTTCTTAAGGAAGTATAGCAGAAATGCAAAGAATTGAGAGGGGGAATATGTGATCTTGCGGGGAAGATGGAAAAAGGAGTACCTAAAATAACCCTGTACCTAATGAGACAGTATCCAAGTAAATAGTTAAAGTAAACAAACAACCCACCGGAAAAAAAAAGTCTATATATAACTTGTATTTAATGTAATAGAATTTTCATCCACAGTAATTTGGATAATTACAGGTATGCAAAGATTTCTAGCAATCTGCAGAATAAGTGCTTTTGGCTTGCATAAAGCCAAGGCAGACTTCCAGCACCAAATGAATCTACCTTAACAGAATTCACTTCCTGGAAGACAAGAGCTCAGACCTTATAGGTAATTGTGTTTTCACCAGTCCACATATATAAATACAAAATGAAAGGAGGAGATCCAAATAAATATAATCAACTTTGGAAGACAGTACAATGTAAGACTTGATTTTCTTATAAAAGATACTTAAAGATTTAAAGAAAAGACTTAAAACCCAATAGATACAGGTAAAACAAGATCTAATTTGTGAAATTAAGACAGTGAAGACTTTCTGTCTTAAAGAGGAAAAGGGACACCCTATACCCACCATACATGGTAGTTCAAGATAAAGCATCCTATAGTCCAGAGCATCTGACTGAGAGGTACAGGTGACAGAGGAAAAGAAGCAAGAAGAGGAGATTCCTACTAGGCCTAAAACAACATAGCTTTATTTCAAACAGTGACCTGATGAGATATGTTTTAAGTCAGATCACCACTGGTGTCAAATTTAAGTAGCTAAAATGAGAAGGCACCATAAGGACTATACTGACAGTGTCAAGCACATGACAGAGGAAGACAACAAACTACCAGAAAGCAGAGCAGGTGAGCAGACAACATTTAAGGAAATTTAACATATTGCAGCCTGTTCCATCCTTCTTTAAGCCACCTCTAACCTAAAAGTTGTGCAACCATATCAGTTTAGTGTGGAGCTCAACATGCAAGCCCTCAAAGTGTCTCAAACCTGAACAGTCGTTTTAATCTGCCCATTACACAATGACTCTGCTGATATTTCAGTTCAAGGTTAGAAGAAGGTACTAATTCACTGATTCTGGCCCTGCCATTAAGACTATAAAGACAGATGTTTATTGTGGCTGCTCTGATACTGTGGACATAAACCAAATCAAATTAAATAGGAAAAACAATCATTTATTTAAATCACGCAGCTGTCAGATGGTAGCAATTTCTAATTCTTCATTATCCAAAACACATCCAATCCAGAAACCAGGAGAATAGATCTCTCTGCCAATGTTTGCAAGCAACATTTTTGGATCTTTCTGCATTTCTAAAATGAAACCAACTAGTGTCAACTACATATTTTGAGACATTACCACTGATAAAACCAAGTAGATACACCAGTATGATACTTCCAGTTTTCTCTTTTGGTCTCATGCTAGAGTAAATTGTTCCCACAAACTTTCTGGCCACAAACCACTAGGTTTCTCTTGGAGCCTTACACATAACCATGCTTGTACAGCTCCTATTGTTAACAGTCATGTAATTTATGGATTATAATCTGATCCACATCCAAAAAAAAAGAAGACTATTAAACTAGCAGTCTGTGTCATCCTTTTCAAATTAACATGTGCTGCAAGATTCTTCAGTTCTTAAATTTGACCCTAATTCCACATTTTGGTCCAATTTATTCACTCAGTTTTATTGATAAGCATGAATACTTTCAAGTACTATTTAACCATCTCTCAGGAACTAAAGCTTTTTCCTGTTACTACCTGATGGTTGAGTTACAGAAGGACTACCAGGGACTGAATATTGCTCCCCGCAATTATAAAATGGTTTCTTTAGGAAAAGTATATTATTGGTTTCCTTAAAACAAGCCATAGGTACCTTTCTACCTTCCCATACCTACCTCTGTGTCTCAGATACCAGTATCAGTGTCCATGAAACTTTAAGAGTTAAGTCAGGGTGGCCTGTTTATACATTTACTGAACTGGAGAAAGACTACATTTTCTGTAACTACAAATGATACTGTATTTTTCCATTCTTCTTTACAGGTCCCTTCTTGCAGAATCCGGAATATGCCTCCTTGCAACAAATGAAGCTGAAAGGATAGCACTTATTTCTTGAGTACTTCGTTACTTTTCTGTTTCCTTTTCAGAGTGAGAGACATACAGCATCCTCAAGCCTTAGAAAGGATATTGTGTCTATGTTTTGGTCTGCTAATTGTCCTAGCAGCTCTTCTAAAGCGGTCATAACTATTGTATCAGTTAAATAAAAACACTTAATCAAAATAATACAACTTTAGCCTCAGTTGTCTTTGTTGCCTGCATCCAGACAGGGAATGGAAGCACAAAATTAAGGGCCAAAAAGTACACCCTGATTTTAGGCTTCAAAACTGAATCACATCAGATCTACTTTTAAAAAGTAAAAGCTGATGAAGAAAACCCCTTCACTTCCTTTCTATACAAGAGCAAGGGGATATTAAGTGAAACTGACACAAGAGAGTCTCAAAACCAAACCAGAATAGTCTTCACTCTCATGGGGGATGTTGTGACAGATTTTTCCATTGGTTCAAAAAACAACTGAGAAAGCTGATAGAAGAGAGCACGACCACAGGTGGATGATACTACTTCTCACTCAGAAGTCTGAACAACAAATCACTAAATATTAACAAAAGATTTTGGAAGGTATCACTGTTGGCTTGTCTGAGCCTTACATTCTTCACTAGATGCCTACTGCTGACAACAGGAAGGAAAACAGAAGAGATATTTATTAAATGGACTTTTAAAGTACAATTAGGAAGTGCTACCAAAAGATCAAAGAAACTGTAAAGTTAACATAGCACATAGGTAATTTCAAGTCTGCTCTTTATAAATCAAACAAAAAATGTAGAAGAAATACCATAAATACTGGCATTTCTGTTCATCAGCTACTTTGAATATTAAATTAAATGTGTAAGTTGCTTAAGCCTGAACTAACAGAGTACCTGCCAACGGCATCATGCTGCGCCTCTCTGTAAATACAACCCCTGAACAGGATGAATGCTGGGTTTGCCTTAGCATTGGCTATTCACCCTAATCAAAATTCTCACTTGATCCTACAGGCCATTTCCAGTCTCTGCCACAAAGATTCTTTGCCCAGTTGGTCTCTGGTCTTTGCTGTCCCTCTCCAGAGATCATCGCTACAGTGTCATTCAAAATCAGTATGCTCCAGCACTTCACTTACTAAGTCTTTTTCATCTTTTGATTCATCCTTTTTGACTTGTCAGCTTTAGTTTCTCTAAGACAATGGATCTTTGTCAGGTCTGTCTCTGCAACAGTTGATCCCCAATTCTTTTTGCATTGTAACTACCAATTCCTCCAAATTCATCCTCTCCTTTTCCAGTACTAATGTCTGCTAAGGGATCAAAGAGTGATTTGCAGGTGTATTCACCAGTAAGTCCCCAAATCATAGTCTTCAATCCCTTAGCTATGATGCCCTTCTGGATAAGCAAGAGCACAAGGGAGGCCAAGTGCTTTTCAGAAGACCTGTCAGCCATCAGAATAGCTACTACCTCAAAAGCTGAGCTCTTAAAAGTGTATCCTCTTCCAATAGGCCACAAGACACCTTGACAGCATTTCCAGTGTTCACCTATGTTAAATGGTAACGTGCCTCACTGCTACCTTTGCATAATGTATAACTGAACATTTAGAAAGAAAGTGTGTTTAAACTTATATACCCCAAAAAGTCTACGACTTCATACCTGTCTGCCAAAAGAAGCACATTTATACTGTGGTAAAAGGTGTGCTTATGTTCTTCTGCAGGATGCCTACAGAAAAGTAGTAAAGTCAGCTGAAGGCTGCCTATAAAGTCCAGAATCTACCAAGGATTTACAAACCTTAATCTTCAAGGGTCAGTATGGAAGCTGGTAATAGAATAGCAGCTATGGAAACGTCTGCTTTTGACAAGTGTATGTCAAAACTTCGCTTGTGTTAAAGCAAAGCAATATTGAGAGGGCTGCAGTCTCAAGATGCAGTGCAGATGGCATCATAGACCAATCACATTCCTACGCTCGCTCTGCAAAGTGTGCATTTTACATGTGAGCATGAATGCCAACAGCTGGACCAAAGTGCAGAATGGCCAGTATCAGGAACTGAGACCACCTAGAAATGCTAAGGATGAAGCATTCAGGGAATTGTTACGCCAACTCCAGTCACATAGGAAGTAAATGTTTGTCCAAGATTTGTAACAGAAATTCCAGTGGATTTTAATACAACGAGTGAAGATATTCTTGAGGTGATATCAACGAATAAAATTATGCTCATTCTTAAACCTATATGACTTCTGCTTTACCTTTCATTTCGAGTAAAAACCCTACATATTAAAGTTTGCTACAATTAAGGTTTTGTGTTTCGTTATTATTCCTCCTAGATATGTGAACACTGATACAGTAAGTTGGTAATACAAAGTAAAAAGGTGGCACCTGAAAATGAGGCTCCTTGAGTATTCCAACCAATTCTGCGATATTTTCATCTTTATTTACTAAGGGACTGATGTCTTCAATAATTTCATTCACCAGCTCCAGGTTGTTGTCACTGACAGCCTCAAGTTTAGAATCTTCCAGTCTCTCATGAGCCTGTAAGAATAAATATATGACTATACTGTAAATAAGTTTCGAGTAGTTCCAATTTAAAAACATTTTAAATAATTTCTTAGTGCAACCTTTAGCAGGAAAGCCAGAAAAATTATATATAGTATAACCTGTAATTTTTCTCTCTATAACTGCTGAAGGATTTTGCGTGCATAATTACGTGATACAACAAACTTTCTAAGCGGTACCTGCCAGAGCTGCTTGTATGTCCTTATTTCCTATAACCTCTATGCTACACACATCAAACAGTCCTCTCTGAAAAGTATAGCACCTCAAATCTCTTCTGTTTCAGAACCCAGTACAAGTACACCTTCTAGAAGGAGGAGCAAAAAAAGGAATTACAGGATCTGCTCAGAAAAAGAGAGAAGCATTTACTCCAGGCTCCTCCCATTCAAACATCTTCAAACCAGCAAATTCTAAAGGAAAGTCTACATAACTATGGGAACTGCTAAAGAAAAGGCTGCGGCAGAGGCAGCTAACAGTATGGCCAGAAGGTCGAGCCCTACTCAGCACTGCTAAGACCACACCTAGAGCTTTGTGTACAGTTCCTGACGTACTGAAAGAGTCCAGTGAAGGGCCACAAAGATGATGAAGGGACTGGAGCACCTCACATTTGAGAGTCAGGACTGTTCAGCCTCAGGAAGAAAGGACTCGGGGAGGCTCTTGTCAATGTGTACAAATACCTGAAGGGAGGGTGCTGAGAGGACAGAGCCAGGCTCTTTTCTGTGGTGCCCAGTCACAGGACAGGGGGCAGTGGGCACAAACTGAAAAACAGGAGGCTCTGTCTGAACATCAGGAAACACTTTTTCACTGTGAGTGTGACTAAGCACTGGCACAATTTGCCCAGAGAGGCTGGAGTCTCCCTCCTTGGAGATATTCTAAAGCTGTCTGAACATGATCCTGGGCAACCAAGTGACTCTTCTTGAGCTGGTTGGACCAGCTTCCATCCAGAGGTCCCTACCAAACTCAATCATTCTATGATCCTGTGATAACTTTTCATCTCTTTCTAGAGATATTGCTACAGACATAATCCTTTCTTAAACACTGCAGATACTTAAATTCATTGAAAGGTAGGAGCCTTGAGCAGCAAGAGAAACATCTCATAAATCCAAATGCTTCACTTGTTTACTACAGGTAATGCTGTATCATAAAATTAGGGAATAAGAAGAGGACAAAAATAACTTAATTGAAATGCGTTGAGAATCTTAAGAGTTATTTACAAAACTGTAGCAACAAGAACTTCAAAAAAGAACAATCACTTTGAAATGTAAAAACATGACAAATAAGATATATTTAGGAGTCACCTATATATATTTCTCATATATAGAATTTGAAGGTATGCACACACATCTACTTACTTATTAGTGCTTTAAAACATATGTTAATACAATTTTGCTAAAACCCGAAAACTTTGTTTCCTGAAATCATCTGAGCATTAAATTTTACTCCAGATCTATAAAATGGTATTTCTGCAGGACTGATGATCAAATGCTGGAAAGGCTAACTTCACACAGAGCCACTTCAAACACTCTCCAACACCAACACATACAAGCCAAATGACTGTGATTACAAAGTCATAAGAAGCTTGGCACCTACACACATTCTGCTTAATAAGGGAATGCTACTTTGTACATATAGTAAACAATACTCTTTTAAAGTTTACTTCTTTTACAGCAAGTAAAAACACAAATCAATCGAGTTTTAAATATACTCCGACTGCAAAACCTCTGTAAGATTAGAGAATATGGATTACCTTCTTTCTAATTCATTTTCTTTAAAATACTACAAGACTATAATCTAAACACAAATATTCTCATGCTTTGATCCAAAATCAAGGCCATGTATATACTGGGGAACTGGAAGTTTATCAGTCAATAACCTCTGACCCTGTAATATGTTGGGGAGTGGCACGATATGCAGAGGTATGAATAATTTAGAAAAGAACACCTACCATAGATCATCATTTCAGAAATAGCGATACTGAATTGAATCATTCAGTTCTTCAATATTTACTGTATTTTATTATCCTATTACATAAATGTTTACATAGTAAGGCTTTTCCCTTTGACAATGTGACACCGTAAATACAGGGCTCAAGATTACCACTAAGATGTTTCCTGGGTCTGGGTTAGGTAGTGACCTGGTATGCTGCAGGCTATACTACAATACTAAAAGCAATAGTGTGAATGCAGAGAAAAAGAGAAAGTTTTGAGATCAAAAAAATAGTTAACAATCTAGAAGAAAATAATTTTGATAAGATGGTTCATCAGTAAACCAGAGTAAAATTCACACATATTCTAAATTCAACAACTGCTTTCATAAAAAGTGTAACAATTCTAAAGGCTAGTTAGGATTGAACATAAACCTCAGCACAAAGAAGCCATGAACGTGTTGGAGTGGGTCCAGAGAGAGAAGGGTCACAAAAATGATCAGCAGGGCTGGAACACCCCTCCTACAAAGGAAGAGAGGGCTCCAAAAAGACCTTATTGCAGCCTTTCAGTACTTAAAGTACTTTTGGGATAGAAGAATGGACAGTGGAATGGTTTAAAAACTGTCTACACAATAGAGCCCAAAGAGTGGTGATCAGTGGTGCATAGTCTAGCTAGAGACCTGTAACTAGTGGAGTCCTCCAGGGATCAGTGCTGGGTCCAGTCCTGTTCAGCATCTTTATCAACAACCTTGATGACAGGACAGAGTGCCTTCTCAGCAAGTTTGCTGATGACACAGAACTGGGAAGATTGGATGATTCACCTGAAGGCTGTGTGATCATTCAGCAAGATATGGACAGACTGAAAAGCTGGGCAAAGAGGAACCTAATGAGGTTTAACAAGAGCAAGTGCAGAATCCTGCACCTGGCAAGGAAGAATAAAATACACCAATACAGGTTAGGAGGAGATCTGCTAGAGAACTGCTCCGTGGAAAAGGACCTTGGAGTCCTGACAGACAACAAGGTATCCATGCGACAACCATGTGCCCTTGTGACCAATAAGGCCAACGGTATCCTGCGGTGCATTAAGAAGAGTGTGTCCAGCAGATCAAGGGAGGTTCTCCTCCCCCTCTACTCTGCCCTAGTGAGACCTCAC
>WUAM01000143.1:32986047-33003543 GCA_024336885.1 Actenoides hombroni
ATTGGAATAGATTCCCCAGAGAGGTTGTGGAGTCTCCTTCTCTGGAGACATTCAAGACCTGTCTGGATGCATTTCTGCATGATCTGCTCCAGTTTTGTCCTGCTCTGGCAGCGGGGTTGGACTCAACGATCTTCAGAGGTCCCTTCCAACCCCTAACATTCTGTGATTCTGAATGGGGGCCTATAAGGAAGATGGGGACAATCTTTCTAGCAGAGCCTGCTGTGACAGGACAAGGGCTGACGGTTTCAAACTAAAAGAGGGCAGATTCAGATTAGACATAAGAAAGAATTTTTTTACAGTGAGGGTGGTAAAACACTGGAACAGTTTGCCCAAAGAAGTGGTAGATGCCCCATGCCTGGAACCATTCAGGGTAAGGTTGGATGGGGCTCTGAGCAACCTGATCTATTTAAAGGTGTCCCTGCTCACGGCAGGTGGATTGGACTAGGTGACCTTGAAAGATCCCTTCAAACTCAAGTTATTATATGATTTTGTGATCCTATAAACATCAGTAAATGACAGGAAAATACATTTTACAGTGATTACAGGTACTTCACCTTTCCTCTACCGCCTGCTGAAGAACGGAAAGACAAAGTAAGAGAACCTCATCCCAAAAAAGATCTGTAATTTCAAGCTTGATGCCTTTATTTCACACTTTTGCTGTATACAATAGACTTAACACAATTTTAAAAGACTAGCCAAATTTTGCACCACAAAGTATTACAAAGTAACTACTATGCTTATTGCTTGCCTTCAGTTTTTTACATAATGAAAAGAAAAAATAAGCCTGTATTGCTCATGGCACACTAAGTTGCTTTTTGTCCTTCTTGGGATTCTTTCCATAATGGTTAGTCATAATAGCTAACTAGTCTTAATAGCTAACTAATAAAGAAAAATGAAAAAGCATTTACATTTCTGGCCTGGTCTGAAATGAATCTGCTTAAATAACCTGACCATCTTAAGGTCCTGAGAATTGCCTATTCTGTTAAAAGCAGCTCTTCTAGTAGAAAAACAAGTTTTACATGTTATTAGAAACAAACAGATATATATGAACTACATATATATCACAAAATGTGTTGCCATTTTGATCTTGTCCTTATTTAGCTCTACTGGTTAGCACTGAGTTTTGGGGCTTAATTCTGAAATAATGACAAAAGAAAATATGACTGCAGTCAGGACATATGAACACAATTAAAACCTTTCAGCATTCAAGATAAAGCAAATTTATAGTTAAGAACCTGTTTCCATTACAAGAACTTTTTTTACAACTTCTAGTCATTAAATTCCAAATAACTGTAATCAGCTATTAAAGCACAAACTTCCAATAAGATAAAAAATGCTATGCAATGATATTTTCTCATGATAAATATTAAAGATGACCTATGGAACAGATACTAAACTTGGAAACAACTCTAAGTATGAAAATGCTTTTACTTACTCTAACAAATTTAATACACAAATCTTTCCCTCTGCAGTGATCTCACTAGCATTATTGCTAAGTTTATTACTATGCAATGCCTTCCACTTACAACCAATTTTTTGAACACTTAAACAGAAGTAAATTTTTATATGAATTCTTATGAGAAGTTTTCCTTTCCAGATTTTTATACTTGGCAAAATCCCTGCACAACAAGCCTTCAGTTTTACAGAGTACTTCATGCCTGCCCAGAGGGCATTGCTTTCAGATGTCTATTCATACAACAGAGACAGTTACATTTAACTTTTACTTCTCATGAAAGGAGCTTATTTTAATGAACTAAGATTAAGAAAGAATATAAGCACATCTCCTATTGATAAGACCAGATACATTTTAATTACAGAGTCCGAAGAGTTTTTGTAAATATCATCTTACACATTTATTATTGATTGCTATAAATAAAATATTTTGATATACAAGATCAAAACTAAGGATAGCCCATGTGTCAGAGAGCTGACCAACAAAGGTTCCAGCATTACTCTGAGATCCAGGAAAGGGTATGGAGAGAATATTTCACTGGACTGATCAGAAAGGCATTTTGAGCGAAAGACAAAAAGAAAATTTGTTCATGCCATGGGAGAAAGAAGGTTATTGCTTTCACTTTTTATCTTTGGCAAAAAATGCTAAAAGTCAGAAGGCATATGGGTTTTGAAAACAACAGCAGTCACGAGACTACATTAAACCCAACTGCTTCTAATTTCAAATATTTTGACATTTTCTTCATAAATAATATTACCACATTATTTCTGGAGTCTCTGAATTTTTCTTCTCTAGAATCTTCCATGTAATAATAAATCAGCATGCACAGAAATTGCATTATACTAAAACTTCACCTTCAAGAACTCATTCAAATCTCTTAATAACACGTACTCCATCCATACTCAATGTTCACACAGTAATATAAGAGTTAAAATATTTCCAGATTCTACTCAGAGCAGCAAGTTTAAATACCTTAGCAAGTGATCTTACAATAGGGTTTTCCATAATTCCTTTAAGAAAAATCAGATCTATTTCTTCAGCGCCTGTCGATGTTGGCAGATCAGTAAGGTTATCCAGAACCTGCTGCATGGCTGCTGACAAAACAAAAACAAAAAGTAAGTACTGACCAAAACAGGCTTGCATAAATAGCAAAAGCTATTGTGGAAACACCACAATATTAATTTTAGAGTTGTTAAGCAGTCAACTACACCTACTGAGAGCAAGTGGACAGAAGGGAAAAAGAACTATTTTCTGTTCGTTGGAAAGATGGAAGTAAAGTATCTATCCAAATCCTTATCACCATGATCAACTTAATTCCAGGTCCAGCACATTCCTTTCAAGATTCATTGCTACTTAAAGATAGAAAAAAACCCAAACAAGTATAAACTACATATAAGGTACGCATAGTCTTTCAAATGCAATAAAAGCAACTAGTTCATGATTCTCTTGATTTAATTTCTCCTTCAGAGGAAGTTTTCAGCTTTCATACGTACACCAATCAACTACAAATTTTACAATGCTTGTGCAGGCAGATGTAACTATTTTTAAAATGGGTTCATAGATCCAAACCAATTTTTTTTAACCAAAACTTTGCTTCTGACCTTGACACACTTGTGTCCACCCTCTCCAGTTCTTTACAAACAGTTCTGACTTACTGCACTCCAGCACTAAAGATTGATGGTGCAGATGCTAACACCAACCTGGCACCACAACACACTGCAGTGGGAAGTATATCCTACAATGCATAATATACCATGCCTGCCCAGTACCCTCAGTTGTGATTTTCCTGGCTGTCTAAAGACTCACAGAGGTAGCTGCAGCAACTGGGGTGAGAGAGAACAACAGCGCCCAAGAAAAAATTAGAAAATCCCACCCTCCCAGCTGTCTTGTCCCATGAAGTCATTGAGATGAGTGATGAGAATTTTTAAGTCTGTGATTCAACCCTCTCATTTAAGATAAAGTTGAAGCAGATCTTTTATGTTAGACAACAGGTGCGGTATGTTCACATAATACAGAGTTCTGGCACATCTGGGTGCATGTGCAGCAGCCCTCTGATTATATCAGCTAGCCCCAAGCTTGCAGAGATGAACGTGTGACAGCTTAGTCTGAGCACAAAAGGGGCACCACTGGAGACAGCTATGATGTCCTTCACAAGGTAAATGGTCATCTTTCCCTGTTTTCCAGCATGTGATTAACATTCTTATCTTGTAGTACCATCTTAGTAGTGAATAACCTATACTGTTCTTAACTATACTATTTTAAACTCCTGGCAAGTTATATGTGCATATTCAAACAGACATTTACATAGGTAGACTAAAAGAGCCTTCTGTTGAGATCCCCAACAAACTAAAAAGCATTGCAATTACCACTGTGTACTAAATTGCTCTGCACGTTGCATAGCAGCATATATCAAAGAGAATTAGAAAGCCTATATGCCCCTTCTCCCACACAGGCATTCACCCTTAACTTTCCTCAATGCTTTATAATGAAAGCTATTATGAAACACTGCACAGTAACAGAACAAACAGCATTTCTCAACACCTACTTTCTAATTTCAATTCTTCCTAGAAAATTCCATCCCAAGCAAACGATTTCTGGTCAGTCTTTCTGTCAAGTGGAATTGACTTTTCAACAATCAAATCATCTTGTGTGCCATGTTCTAACTACAGTAGTTTATGTCAAAAGACTGCATTTTTTAAAAGTATGTTTTAACCACAGTTATCATTTTCAAAAAGTGAATATTCTGCGAAACCAGGAGTAGGAGGAAAAATGACACTTACTTTATGCTTTCAGATTTTGAAGCAGTATTATTTCTACCTTATAAGACACAAAGTGCTGCTAGCAATTGCACATTATATAAAGTCACCACATCAACCTGTAAACAGTCCACATCTCTCTCCGACTCCCTCCACATCAACTCCAACTTAGGTATGTCCTATATCTTGACTAGTTCAGCTGTAGATGCAACTGCCTTGTTACATGGTTTTTCCAACTTCCAGTTACAGATTCATGACTCAATGTAGTAATGAAAGCTACAGCATTTGCAGAAGTACAGAAGTTTCTAGCCAATTTACATAGTGTGCTAGATGCTGCATAAATATTGCAAGTATTATAATAAGACACTTTCTTTACACTTCTAACAGTTTTGTAAATTGTTTTTAAGGGACTTCAGGTTAGCACTTTTGTTCTTGTAAATAACCTGAGTAAAAATATAAAGCTCCCTTCAGCTCGAAGCATGCATTTCAACTACCAGTTGCAATTGCAGCACTTTATGCTGACAGAGGTGTGCATAATAATGACATTCCTTATATATCTCCATGTTAATAAGCTGTTTCTTACATAACCCTTTCAGAATTATGCCTTAGAATAACCAAATTAAAAAATAATATCAGTACATAAAAAACTTTATTGTCGAAGAGAAACTGTAAAAGCAACATTAAACTTCACAAGAATGACTTCCAAGTTTCATGCAGCTAGATGGGGTATTTTCAAATGAATATATTTAATAAACGTTTCACAAAGTCTAGCATCAAAACTGCTTAAGTATATTTTAACATTCTTGGAAAGCAGCAAACACCTTTGTCAACACAGAGAGTTCAAAAAATTCACAAAGGCAGACTTGCATCTCGAGTGATCAAAACCAAAATAATCTTGTTTGTGGAAACAGCTTCCTATTGCTGTGCATCTGACGGTTGCCTTCTCTCACGGCACAGCCATCAGGATAAGAGTCTTCTTAGCTAGAAACAGTGTTGCCTCAATATTAGAAAGAAAAAAAAAAAAGCATATATATGTTGAGATAAGGCACCTTTACTCACTTGAGATTGTTTCAGTTGAACACAACATGGGTCTCTCTATTGACTCAGTGTAGCTAGCTCCCCATCTTAAAGGGAAGCTCTTTCTAAGTAGTTGAATAAAAAAACAATACTATTAAGTATCCCTTTATTTAAACCAGCTACAAGGTTAAGTAAAAATTTTTAGCACAAGAGAAGACTTTAAGAAGCTTCAACAAGGTCTTCACACCTGTTACCTAGTACATAACAACTAGAAACTAAAGCAAAATGTTTCACTGCTTTACACGCACCTGGCAAAAAAATTCAGAATATGATTAAATGTTATTCTTCCAAAAGTCGTTAAGAGAATCTTCCAACAGGAGTTATGTCAGTTGGCTTATTTAAAAAGACTCGACAAAATACCTGGGTATTTTTTGTGACAGACTAGACTAAACACTTTAATGTCAGTGTTTTAGATTTATGCAAGTCATTGGCCAGCTGCAAACACAGATCCTACTTAATGTGAAATGCTAGTATTTGCTCACATGTGAAAACAGCTTTGGAAGTGTAAGCAATGTATTGACCTACATACACCTGAGATATTCATATGTGTACTTTCAAGCAATTTGCTTTATCCAAAGACAGTTTAAGGGGGTAGGGAGGAAAGGAGAGGAAGACACTTTGATAAATGTGTTATAGACCTTCTTTTTATGTATCTATTTAGCAGGCTTTTGTTCATTCATTTCTACAGAAAAAAAGAAGTCTTATTAAAATACAAACAGCAGGAGATATGTTGTTTCCAGGCTTAATTATAATAATCTTTCAGAATAATGTAGATACACATGGAATTTCAAGTAGCAGTCTTTAATACAATTTCACTTTTTTCTCTGCTGGGGCAAAGCCATCTTAGCTCTTTTAGAAAAGTATCTTATCTTTGAGCAGCAGGAATGAAAGCTGAAGATGTAAGTACTCACGTAAGGAAGTTTTACCTAAAAGATCAGGTCCTATCAAGCAAGAAACAGATGGAACTAAATAGTTTAGAGACTATCAAGTCTGAATATCCTATCAAAAATTGCTTTTTGAGCCTCTCATCTCTTCTCTGGCAAATCTGCCCTTGAAATGCTGATGGAGGTTACTCGCTAGGGGGTTGGGAGGCAGGGGGTGGAAAGACCTGTAGCACTTACATTTAAGTTAGCCATACAAGAACTAAGGACTACAGTTAGCAAACGACATAAACCAGGTTGTCAGGAGTGCTCCTTATTGTTGAATACTTTGGTGTCCAATAAAGGCAAAGCTGTGCTTTTCCTCCAGTGGAAAATTAATCAGGTCTCTCTTGCCTCTCTCATCCCATCTTTTAGAGGAAACTGGTAAGATAATACTAGCTTTGAGAGCTCTACCATGCACCACCTCCTCTCTCCAAAGACAAGCATTTTTCTATATTCAAAGACCAATTCAAGTAAAATTTTAAACTCATCACAACACAAAAGGATTTACTTCTGTGAGAACAGCATGAGACAGGCACAGTTGACTACAATAGTTAACGAAAGTATCTATAAACACACACGTTACAAGAATTACACATTGACAACAGCCTCCAGACAGAACACAAGGAACTGAGCAGCAGTACCAGGTTCTCAGTTGAGGCAAGGTGTTGAAATAAAAAGGATTCTCAGGAAAAAGTGACAACAGAACTGAGTCTGAGCTGGGACTCCTAAGAGAAAATGAGATTACAGTGGGTCACCCTCCACTTCATACCCTGACTCTACTGACAGGGAACATAACACAAACACACAGAATTAACTTCCACAGTTGATTTTCAAACATCTTCATAACCACAGAAAGTATAAAGCCTCAAGCAAGACTCAGCAGGAGCATGCTGGTCAGCTGTGCACTGAGCAATTTAATCCTACTGCGCATTAGACCCCATACTCAGAGAAAGTAGTTTGACATTTGAACCCCATATCAAAAAGGGAAAGGCAAGGGGAAAGACATGTTAAATGATCTCTGTGGCAAACTGTGCATCCTGATGCATAAGAACAGAGAAATCCAACTTTACTAACCAGAAATAACTCCTCCTAATTCACATACAGCTCTTCTAACAACCAAAAGATGCTAGAAAGGTTTAATCTACATACTGTACCTTACAAGAGTAAATTCAGACCAAACAGAAGTAAAAGACACTATAATAACTCTTCTCTTCTTGTATTTGTAAGAAAAAGACAGGTTTTCATCAAGCTCTCAACTGTGACTCTTCTATCAAATTTGATTTTACCCTTTCTTTCACTGCCTAATTCTTGTCTACTTTAATTCTATGCAAAGGAAAGAGGAAGCATACATTTAAATAAATTTTCCAGATTTGCAGACAGAAGACAAATGTGTCACTCACTGGGGAAAATTAAAGCTTTCCAGAGTGAATACCTTGCTCAGATTTTTTTTTTAGCTCAATTTCATTTTATTAAACTCCAAGCTTACAAACTAACAGGGATGAAAAGAAAATTATGCATATTATATTTAAATAAAAATATGTATTTTTATTTCCACATGACCTACTCATCTAGATAGGAAAGTGTAATAAATACTGGAAGGACTATTGGTGAGGCTGGTGTTTCACACAAAGTCTAAAAAGTTAGATTAAAATTTTGTCACATACATAAGCTTTGGAAACAATTTTGTGTGTGATTTAAAGCCTTTGAAGAAGGATATATCCAAAATAAGTTACACAAGACACCCAATATACTGCCCTTAAGCAATGACAGCCGAGTACTTTTTTCCCCTTTTTATTCATGTTTTTTAAAATAATGGATTTATGTTTTAATGTAAGGTGAAAAAAAGTTATTTTGTGTTGCTCTCTTCTGTCCTCAGTTACCTACAAATTACAACATTTTGGTAGCCATTCTGAGAAAAGAAGCACCTATGAACAAGTTAATATTTTGAGCTAGTACAAATTCATTCATTAACAGACTACTGACCAAGAATATATGAAATACTGACCCTCTGTTATCTCTGTTAGAGTAAGTTTCAGAAACCAGGTTTTAAGATGAAAGTCTCTGGGCAAGCATTATGTAGAGAGCACACACAACATTAGGTTTGCATTTTCACAGCCAGCAACTATATTCACTGAGCAGAGATCATATCTAGAAATGCCTCCAGAGAAGCACTAGAACAGTGATGAGCAATCTCAGTTTAGCCCCTCTGCTCCTCTATGCTAGGCTACAAACCCCTTATAAAATCTCACACAAGGGATGCCTACGTTGCTTATTGTAGGAAGGTACGATACTCAGGCTCTCAAGCATCCACAGACTTTGTATCTACATCAATGTGAGGTTTTATGCAGGCTATCTGACAAAGAATTGCCAAGCAGGGATCGCTTGGCCAACGCCCTGTTGATAGCCACCTTAACTCAAGATTTCTGGCTGGCAGCCCACTCTAACATCACATAGGCACGTTTTTCTAAACAGAAGCCCCTTCCTCATTTAGTAAATACAGTGAATCTCCTCTAGAAAAACAGTAAGACTGTTTAATGAAGGAAACTTTACTGACTGCAGGAGAAATTAATAGCATATATGGCAGTGCATTAGTAAAGGAAGGAGGAAAAGTCTAATTGATAAGAATGAATGCTCCTCTGGATATTCAAATTCTACTAACTGAATTTCTACATGTTGAAATAAAATAACATAAATGATCAGAAATGTTTAATAATTCCTTTTACTTCATTTTCTTCAAGTCTCCTGGCAAGCCAAGATTGAGCTATTTTAGCATAACTATAAATAGAAGATTGAGCAGTCCCTACCCTTATCAAACCTAGCTCAACTACCTATTACATACCCATTTTTCATGTCTCTTAAGGTCACAAAAATCTACAGGGAAGAATGAACAACCATTCCCCATCCATACTTCCACTGTAGCCATACTTCTTTCGGGCTGTGAAGTTTGTCTAAAAAAAGATAGATAAAGCACCAATTTTCTGATGAACAGATGGACCTCACAGCTGCATCTTTTAGAAAGAAAAGCACTATTTTAAAAATATTTCAGCAAACATAAAAAGGGGAAAAGGCATCACACTCCCAAAACAGATGAACTAAAAGGTTCTCTTATTTGAACATATGTATCAAGACCAACAATGAGAATTGATAAAAAATGCACTAAAATGGAGTACTGAGGAAATTGTGTTAGATGTCTCTTTCTTAAGGGATTGTTAAAAAAACATCTTAATTGTAAAGTACAAAGGCAATTAACTTAACTTGATGTTCACTAACTGAGCTTGATGCTTGAACATAACCCTATACACAACTATTACCAATTTTTCTGACTTTTTTAATTACAGAAAGACTGATGCAAGCTTCAGGCACAGATGATGACTGAGGAAGCACACACATCCACACACATAAATATGCTGAATATGTTTTTTTTCTGACAGAGAGAAGCTTCCCATACAATGATTTAAATCATACAGATCTAACCACATAGCTGAAAGTTCTCTGGAGCAAACAAATGGTATGACAGCAGAAATCCGCAATGGTAATTCCTCCACCATAGTCTGAGCCACCTACTGAATTTGCTTCTTCATTATGGTATTTGTGCCACACTGGAAGAGGCAGGAGGGCTTAAGATGCCTTCTTGAAAGGTTCAGGAGATGCAAATATATAAAAAAGAGAATTCAATTCCCCATTTTTCTGCCTCAGTAGTTTTCAAGCTCCACTAAAAAGGTAGCATATACGACTGTTTGAGAGTAATCAGTTAAAACAAATGACTACTAAAAAGTAAACATTTTCCTCCCAGGGGTACATTCAGGAACATAATTGGATCAAATTATGGAAGCTTAACTTAAGTGGAAGGGTCCCCACAAGGTCACTAATACAACCTCATGGTCTAAGAAGAGAAAACTATGAAAGCACACCATGTTGCTCAGAGCTTTACCCAGTAAAGTTCTTCAAAACTTCCCTGGATGGAGACTATGTAACTCCTCTTGGCAACCACTTCCACTACTTCCTAATGATAAAAATAGTCTCCCTTACCGACATTTTCCTTACCTACTAGCCTGAATTTCTCCGACTTCCATTTATGTCATCTGTGTCTCATGCTCACTGGAGCAGGTTGATCACAGAATTTGTGGAGTATCCGTCCCTGGAGATATTCAAAACCCAATGGACACAGTTCTGGACAACCTGCTACAGCTGATCCTGCCTGAGCTGGGAGGTTGGGCTAGATGATCTGAAGAAGCCCTTTCCAACCTCAATAGTTCTGTCATTCTGTAATTATTTCCTGGAATCCTTCATTCAGATGGAAATCTTTGCTCACTACTATTGCTCTTAATGAACTTTGCTATATACTCCTTCACATCATGTAAATACTACCTTCAAATAAATACTGGAAGCTCATATTGATACTATACTGAAAGACAGAAATCTCTACTCTTGCTGTAATGTAAAAGGGACCAGTTTAAATCCATGAACACCATCAGTTCAGATATGGATGATACTAAAATGCTAGTATGCTGTTTTACAGCTTCTAAATACTGTTCATTAGAAACTTAATAACTACAGTAAATCTTTCATAAACATCACCACTGCCAGTTCCCAAAAAATAAAGAAATTCACTTCCACAGTTTCTGAACACTTTACAAAATTGCCCTACATATATGAAGGTGGTGTTCTAGCTGACTATTTACATTAGTCTTGCAGTACAAAGGAGCCACATTTTGGAACTAGTTCCATTTCCCCTCTAAATTGTATATTATACAGTTATGATAAGGCACAGCTTAAAGGAAACCACTACTCTTCCTCCTGCTATTACAAACATTCATATGTTGCCATTTGGAAGAAATAATCTTTGAGGAGATCTTTGAGAAAACTTCAAAACATAAGCATTTCTCTGCACAAGTATGAAGACCAAATATTTCAGATATTGAAGGAATTAAATAAATACATTTAAGTAATCCAGAAATCTAAATGTACTGGAGGCAGTGAAGGTCAGTGGAAAGAAAAAGAGATATTCTGTACTTTTGAAAGCCTCTACCTATAGCCAAGACAAATAATGTAAAAGCTTCCACTGTAGGAAAAAGGTTAAGTGTTCCAAGAGGAGGGAAATTAAACAGTATCGTGCCTCAAATTACAAGTAGCAGTTGTATTTGACATAAAATACGGAAGGAATTTAATGCAAAAGCTTCAATCACCTTACAGCACAAACTGTTGTGTGTAAAAGCAAGTCAACTAAAAGCTTTTTTAAAAGGCCAAATTAAATTATTTCATTCTTTTTTGTAATGTTCTTACTTTTCAGCTACAGATGTTAGGGAAGTAACGTATTGGTGTCACATGAAGACTACTGTACTTTAAATGAATACCAGCATATGCCCCAGGAGAAATTTCAGTCTTGGTGAACAAAGACTGTACTTCCTTAGTTCAACTGCTTTAGTACTTCAGGTACCAGAGGATATTTTAAAACTGATTTTTAAATGAAGGCAAAATGCATTCAGTGGATATGCAGCCTACAATACTACTTTGTACCCAAAGTGTCAGTGCAAATTCAACAAGTTTCAGGCTATATCCTCCACTCAACTTGGCTTATACAACAGGCTGAACTTAGTGGATCACTTCAATCACCTTCCCTGGTATTTTTCAAGAAACAGCTGGATGAAGAAAACAGTACCCTCTGTAGTCACACAAGCAATTAATACCAGTATTTATGAAGTCAAAAATACCAGTATAACAGATGGAACAAAGTACGTATAGCTTTTGAAGTGTGTCTTTCTCTGTATCTTAATTTTTCAGCTCTACTGTGCCCCCTTCCAAATGCATCAAAGCTTTGTATCTCTGTATTTTTGTCACAGGACTCAAAATTATTTCTCTGTTACAAAGTGATAGAGCCTGAAGACAGCATAACTGACAGACAAAATACTAACAACATAAGTAAAGATCACACTTCCATAACCACAAGAGAAAGTTATGTGTAACAAAAAAAGTAATTCAGTTGATTGTGCCACTTTTCTCAGTGCAAATGCTGAGGTGAAGTCATGCAGAACCATGTATACCATTTTAGCCCATCGATAACTTTAACCTAAGGTACACTGGAAATCAACAAAGAGACCTTCCTAAATCAGATCCCTTCTTCACACAAGTACTAAATTTAGATGTGAAGAGAAAATAGCGAACACCTTTCCAAAGGGCAAAAAGAAGTCCACTTTGTTACATGATTGCATTATAGCTGGTCACCAATAAACATTACCATAGTGGATAAAGGTAAGCTGTGAAACTTTGAGTTGTATGTTGTGTCCCACTTCTAAGAACAGGCACCCCAGCAGCAACAAAAGAGCAGATTGAAGTTCTGCTGTGAACATGTTTCTTCAACCACTCACACTTTGATCTAGGCACACACACTATGCAGGCATATTTTCAAAGAAGAAAGGTAAAGTTCACAAGGATTGTAAGGTACTCCACTGTCAGTGTAAATGTCGTGCCTCAGAACAATACTTAGACAGATATTTTGTAATGTGTTTTGCGTACGTCTCCAAACAAGACAAGGTACTTTTAGTACACAAAATTGGATACTCTACTGCATAGCAAAGTAACAACACTGTGGCACCTCCAGAGCCTCATGATGAATCTGATCACTAAAGACCATGTTGGTTCCACTGGAGTCTGCCATCTCAGGGGTGCTTGCATCCTTCTGCCTGAAAGCACCTGATCACTCAGCAGAATACCAGTAGGAAATAATTTTAAAAATCCACATTTCAGATACCTAGACATTTCCTTAATCTCAGTTAATATGAAATTTACTTAAATAATTCTTTCTGCTCCCTGTTCTTAACTCTCATTTCTTACATCTAGCAAACAATGTCTCAGTTTTCATTCCTCTAACCCAAAGAAGTCAATTTTCTGCCCTACAGAGGCAATTTCTCCTCTCCTATACTGACTGGGAAAGAAGCAAGCCTGGCATAATTCCCCTGTACCTCTTCAAGTCTGCCCCTTTTTTCAATAGGGACAGGCAGAACTGTGCAAAGTGTATCAGACAAGAGTCTCATGAGCACCTTGCACACCATAAATACTTCCTTTTCTACTGATATAGATAGATCTTAAGATCTCTTTTGACTTTCTGATAGTTGCATCATACTGTCAGCTCAATGTACTGGTCTGTCACAGAAAATGTATGTAAAAAAAAAAAAAAAAATCATTCTGAATCCCCATGTCCTCCAAACCTTAAATTCGTAGCTGAACAAAGTGTCTTCTTCCTTAAGCACAAAACACTACAGGTATATTTTGCCCTACTGCTTAAAACCAGTTTTTGGCATTTTTGGTTTGATCCTCTTTTGCTTCAGTGAAAATGCTTATACAATGAATTTCACCAGAAACCACCCTGCATCCAGATACTGGTGATGCTTTTAACATTACCTCCTTCTACAGCTTTAAGTGTAGGAGACACTGAGGAATTCTAACAGTTAAGAATTTTATGATGAAGAGTTGTGATATTAAGTAAGGCTGTTTTACACATTCTTAACACATTCTTAGACATATTTCATAACAACAGCAGAATGTTTTTTTAAATGAAAGCATCCAAACACAGCACTTTCAAAAATCTGACTGCCCCATTACAATGGAGCCACTTCAAAACTACACCTATGCCCTTTTAATACATCACACCCATATATTAACATTTCATGCATGCCCCGTTTCACATTTGTTATTATTAAGTATTTGTTGAATTATCCCTTCCAACCTAAAACATTGGAGTATTTAAATTAAACTACATCAACACATACACAAAAATATTTATACTTGAGGTTCTATCAGAATGCTGCCCAAGCATTTGAAAATTACTCAATAAATTCATATGCAGAAAACAGAAACACAAGACAGCTTTTTAGAGAATAAAATACATTAAAGCACTTTAGAAAAGATTTAGACTACCTCAACACATTCTTTAATTAAAAATGAAAGTGATTCTAATCTAAACTAGAAAATATATTTGATTATTATATCTAACCCATTTTTCTAGAAGGAAAAAGACCCACTATGCAAAACTTCCATAGTGAAGTTTTCCATTAATTCAGTCTACTTAGTTCCACTGGATGTTTTCCTCTGCATCACAATTTGCAAGTGAAAAATTTACAGCAGGAGTGAAACAGCAAAAATTATAAAATTTAAATGAAATTCTCTCCAGCCCAAGATCTCAGTTTTCAATCTTCCATGATCATCTGATAGTACATTTTCCAGAAGTTTCATTTGAAGTTCATTCCTAAACACTAATGCTCCCACCTCCACTAAACTAACCTCTCTCACGTAACCACTCTCCATCTCTGCCCAAACAAACTTATTAGGAAGCTGTAAAAGCAAGTTACTAAATTAGCAATATTCTAGTTCACGGTGATTTGCAACTGAAAAAAAAAAAGTTTTCTTTATTACCCTTGTCATAATATGTAGTTCTTGTTTATTCTCAGGACACAAGGTAAAGCCTTATCTACAAAGAAAATTTACCAAAACACAGTTGGAATGTTGGTATTGACATAGTGGATAGAAAATGGCTTTTCCAAATTTCTTTGCAGAACAACATTGCTGATGGTTTTAAATGGAATATCACAGAAACCCTTTGTATTTTAATATGGAGATGGCAAAACATTTTACATGTTTGCTCGACCAACATGAATGCTCAAAATGCATTTCAGTCACTTCCCTAGTAAGAGACTCTATTCTAAACTTGCCTTTTGATATAACATAGTACATTCAAGAACCCTGGAAAAAGAATAAAAGGATCACCTTGACACTCAGATTTTGAAGGGAAATTAAAAACTCCATGGAGTAAGTCATAATGCACTTAGTCATGTATGTCACCACCCAGACTACTTCCTCACAATATGATGTCAGGATTTATTTAGAATCACAAATACTTCATTAAAAGTGGGAAACTTAATTGCAGTTTCAGAATACCTGGGCACAATAACAGAGGCAAAAGTTATTTCTAGTGGTCTCAGGACAGCTTGCATTAATAATGACACACTTTTAAGGAAATTACCACTTTGAATATTCACTTTGAATGTTCTCCAGCTTCATTCTCAAGTCAGTTTCTAACTTACTGCTGTGAACACTGAATAACCATGTTCTGTGTCTTATACGGTGGACACAGGCATAGGAACTGCAAAGGGTATCTTCAAAACGGTATTTTGCACTTGTACCCGTGATGCACACTGAAGTTTGACATTTTCTACTCTTATTTCCCTAGAATATCAAGTTTAGTTTCTTTAAGTTTTGCCTAAGAACTTCTGAATTTTCACTCATGTACTCTGTCACTCCAACTGAAGCAAAATCAGAGTACACTTAAGTAAAGGCTTACAGTGAGTAACCTGCGACCAGTTAAAAGTTTCTAATTACACTATGAGCTTTGAACATCTTTCCATTCAACTCTTCCCTTGGAAAGTGGGATACTAGGTGACAGAAGCTCAAGAACATAACAGAAACTTTAGAGTAGTGGAAGGGCTGCAGTAAAAGATAGGGGAATACAGTTCATGCTCAGAAATATAATGATCAGTTTCAGATAGAAATAAAAATCTTGTTTCCAACAACTATTGATGGTTTCATTCCCAGTGTCCAAAGAATGTGCTTAAATGAAGTACAGCTTACTACCAGAACTAAAAATTAAGTGGGAAGATAGAAACATATTATATGCCCAGATATAATCTGCTGCTATTGTACCAAGCCCATAGAAGGCAGACATCTCACTTCAGTTTATTTTTTTTTATAGGAGTAACTATTCAAGTACATACTTCCAGTCACTCACATTATGCAAACCAGTCCCTCGATTACTGTTGCACAAGCCAAGTTCTGCACATCTTTAGTTCAATTATTTTCTTCTCTTTTAAAAGAAATTCTGGCAAATACAGAGACAGATGAACTTCTTGGACAGTTCACACCACTGCAAAACTCAGTCAAAGCAAACAGCCTATCAAGGCTATTTATCCTTTTCTAATACAGGTAAATTGCTGTAATATCTGAAAGTAGAAATGTTTGAAATGTCATTTTTTCCTGATATTTCATGATCTCTTTTATAACATGTTTTCTTGTAAAAATGAGGCCATGATGGAACTTGGCTTATTGAGTGCATCTGAAACATGAGAAAGTCTAAAGAGGGTGGGGAGAAATCAAAGAAATGTTAAGATTATTTATTTCTATACTCCAAACTGGATTTGATGTTTCTTAAAAGCAGTTCATACATACCCTCATACTCTCTTCAATCCCATTTACGGTGAAACAATAAAAGCCACAGATTGAACTAAACCCTTTGTTCTGTTCTTTCCCCCACTGTTTAGGGGTCTCAGAAAAAGGGTTGGGAGGAGAGAAGAGAGGAAGATGTTAGTAAAAGCAATACTTGACTGACCCAAGAATCTCACTGGGTTTTGACAATGGAACCTCTCAGATTCACACAAGTTTCAAGGCCCAGTTACTTGGATGTCAGTCAGAATTACTTACTAGTGCCATCAAAAGAAAAGAAGTGTACTCTCAGAATAGCCTATTAATGTCCTCCCTCGTAAAATCAGAAATGGCAGGTTAAGGACCATGATTGCTCTCCATCCCAAGCCCTGGATTTCCACTGCAATAGATAAATAATAATATTTAATAAATAATGTTCCAGTTTTTACACAAGAAGGTTTTATGAAGCCTGGGTCCTGACCAGGAAAAGAGTAATTGCTTTGCCAAGCATCTTCAGTATGACAGTTAAGAGGGCTGTCTCATCACACTAAATGGGTTCTCAGAGAAGTCTGTCCTATACCTAGTATTTTCTGCTTATTATACTCCCCATTACATTCCTCTTTACCAGAAGAGTATTGGGACTGAGAGATAAAGAGAACAATGTACCCTGGAGAACAATGCCCTGGAGTACTGTGTCCAGTTCTGGGCTCCCCAGTTCAAGAGGGACAGAGATCTACTTGAGAGAGTCCAAGGGAAGGCTACGAGGATGATTAAGGGGCTGGAACACCGGCCTTACGAGGAAAGGCTGAGAGACCTGGGGCTTTTTACTCTGGAGAGGAGAAGACTGAGAGGCAATCTAATTAATGTCTATAAATACATGAGGGCTGAGCATCAAGAAGGCAGGGACAACCTCTTTTCACTTAAGCATTGTGATAAGACGAGGGGCAATGGATTCAAGCTCGAGTACAGGAAATTCCACCTCAACATGAGGAAGAACTTCTTTACTGTAAGAGTTGTAGAGCATTGGAATAGATTCCCCAGAGAGGTTGTGGAGTCTCCTTCTCTGGAGACATTCAAGACCTGTCTGGATGCATTTCTG
>WUAM01000143.1:33003643-33021127 GCA_024336885.1 Actenoides hombroni
ATTGGAATAGATTCCCCAGAGAGGTTGTGGAGTCTCCTTCTCTGGAGACATTCAAGACCTGTCTGGATGCATTTCTGTGTGATCTGCCCTAGTTTTGTCCTGTTCTGGCAGGAGGGTTGGACTCGATCTTCAGAGGTCCCTTCCAACCCCTAACATTCTGTGATTCTGTGATACCCTCCTGTGGATAAATTGGTTCTTTGGATACAATTAGACTTAAGATTGTGAAATAATTTAACATGAAGTTAACCTCAAGTTCCCAAGCAGACTTGCAAGAGCAATGATGCCTTTTTCCATAGTCACAGAATCATAGAATTATTTGGAAGGGACCTTTAAAGGTCAGCTAGTCCAACTCCCTTGCAGTGAGTAGGAACAACTTTAACTAGATCAGGTTCCCCAGAGCTCCACCCAATCTGACCTTGAATGTTTCCAGGGATGGGGCTTCTACCACTTCTCTGGGCAACCTGTTCCAGCGTTTCAGCACCCTCCTCATAAAAAAATTCTTCCTTTCATTTAGTCTAAATCTACCCTCTTTTAGTTTAAACTATTACCCCTTGGTCTGTTGCAACAGGCCCTGCTAAAAAGACTGTCGCCATTCTTCTTGTGCCATCTTTCTAACGTGAAGATACCCAACTTTTTCTGGTGTTACAAGGTCAAAATAACATTCATCACATGACCATAACTATTGGCAAGTATGATCTCAGCAGACAGATCATATAGCATGTACAAGGTAGTGAGAATCAAACAGATGGAGTAGGCATTGTCTCATGAAAACTCAGCACTGAAGATAAATGGCCATATTCCTCATAATTTTCAAAGGTCTGAAACAAAACACAGTCAAAGCATGCATATTCAGAAAATGTAAATTCCTCTTTGGAGAAAGGAAATTAACCTGTTTAATTATTTTTCAAATAATCAGCTATATTTCTTTTATTTTCCAGTACACTGTTCCTGGAGACATGTCCAAAACCCAAATCTTGATTCTGCTTCAACTTTTTGTATACCCTGTCTGTCAACAGGACCCCCAGCACATCTGCACACGTTGTTCTTGCACCACATGACAAGTGCAAGTCCTGTACTCGGGTCAGAACCCGTCTGCCTCCCTCTCTTCAAAGAGTAGCTGATATTTTTAAGCAGTCCAGGTTTGCACCTCCCTAAATCAAGAGATCCCGATAGATCAGTTACAAGCGTCCCACATGTCAGCTACATGCATGTGCAAAGCTGCAAGGTAGCATGCTGGACTTTAGCTTGCTTTTTGGTCCAAATAGGACAGGAAAATAGCTTGAGGAAACAAATATAAAGTAAACCACATGCAGGCAGACCCTCAGAACACCCTTTCTTGGACAGATCCAATGGCTTACTAACAAAGGCACAAGCTCAGCAGCCAGTTGTTCACAGGCAGGCAAGCACTCACTGGATTGCTGATCCCCCTACTAGCATTAGTCTGCACACAGAGATCCTTCAGAAGTACCAGATCTTCATATTGAAACTTCCTCTGGAATACACTCAGTTTGGAGGATACCTTAGCAATAACAGCTTAAAAATATACATTTTTATTTTCATTAATATAATATCCTTTCCAAAAAATCAAGCTTAATGATGGCACCAAGTATTTCTCTATAGAAACTTGCCAAGGTAGCAAAGAGCAATGACACTTGATCCCGTAAGAAGGAATGTGTGTTCAATGACTGAAACAGCTGACACATGAAAAAAAGCCTTCTCAATTGCAGAAAAACTGGCAATTTTTATAAACAGTGTCAGGATTTAAATACCACATCACTTCTCAGTCTAAGTTTTCAGACCCAGACAAGCAAACTTTCACACAGAAGGAATCAACACTTGCTTTTTAATACCAGAGAGACTGGTTTGAATGAGCTCCTGCCAGTAGTTCAAAAAAGAAGCCAGGTCTCTGTATTTGAAAGTTCTTTTCTCAAATTAATTACCCCCATCCAGAACAATGGACATCAAGGGCTATGAAGGACAAAGTTACATTCAAGCATGCATCATGTTGGCTCAACATAGGATTAAATTATGGCTTAAACAGTAGAGAATTAAATAGTCTAGTGATAGCTCTTTTATATAGATTCTAATTACTTGAAATTCACAATGCAATTATATAAATTTCACATGTGCTCAAAACTGTGGTTTTCCTGTGCTTAAAAAATGAATTGTTAGCATACTGAACAAGTTTAAGCAGAGTACACCAAGAAGCCTTGTCATTTCCTGGTTTTGTGTGCTTGTTACACTTTTCTTGCTGACAATACCTGTAAACCCATACTCTGGCTCCATGTAGCTCATCTTGACTTATACCACACATACATACTTGATTACAAGAAAGGAAAGAAGTGTAGAAAGCAAGCAGACAGGCAGATAGCCAAACTTAAGATTAGGCAAATGAACTATGATTCAGAAAGAACAATTCAGATTTTCACTATCGGCAACAAACTGAGTTTTGTACCAACGGATGTTAGATTTCTTCAGACTCTCATGAGGTGTCAGTCTTCTCTGTTCCTACAGGTAATGAGTCCAAGTAAAATTAAGCATCACCAAATCCACTGACGGCCTCAAGATGAACTACAGAGTTCAATTATCCACATACCATTGCTGTGTGTGACAAATGTCAAATGAGAGTCCCAAGACAGTTACTTGATCTTAATGTCAAAAGTAGTCAATGGCCATATTCAGTAATGTAGCACAGGGAAAAAAGTCTAAACTTAAGTACAAACCAAATAATATTTTCATCCATTCTGAAGACAATACTAACAGCAGGAAACCAAAGAACCCTTCCCCTAAAGAATTTTCACCAAAGATTTACAGATAGAGCACTGTGTTTTCCTAATCCTTCTTTAGCCAAGTCCATCACCAGCAGACAGTTCTTGTTCTAGAAAGGTACCTGAACCTAAACAGGTATCTTTTTGTGAGAAAGGAACATTCATCCAATGTTGTACAAGCACATATGTCAGATCTCTCTTAATTTAAAGTATCAGGAAGACTATCTTAAGTTCAAGACTTAATAAAAAAAATAAATCAGTAAAGTAATTTTACCACTCTTGCTCTTCAGTTAGAGGGCTTTCTAAAAACAGATGGATTGAAGGTTTTTTTCTGTATGCAGATACAGAATAACAACACAAAGACTGACAAGAAGAGTCATGCATAATGCAGCACAAATTTGTTAGTTCAGCAGAGCTGCAAGACTCTGCTGTAAATCTTAAGCATGGAAATATTACTGCAAGTGCATCTGAGACATTCTTGCTTTCCCTAAAAATTTTCACTTGAATCTACAGTGCTAAAACCAAAGCCAATGCAACACACAAGTGTCCTATGATTTTTGAGGAAAGAAAATAGATTCCATAAAAGACAGACACCATAATTAGATCACCTCAAACAAACTTACAGACACAGCACTTCTGACACCTTGTACAGAGATGTTTCTATAAAAGAACTAGCTGATTTTAATGCTTTGGAGGTTTTTCTTGGATTACATTTTTGGGAAGGGTGGAAAATATATTTTTATGACTTTAATCACCACTGAGATGCAGAAATCCAAGATAATCGTATTGTCAGGTTATCTCTCATAGTTTTTTTGCAGCCATCTGTTTCATACATTTGCAAATTATACCAACCATTGTAACACACACGCATGCACACAATCCCCAGCATCAGTGTTTACCGCCAATTACAGAGAAGCGGGATTTGCTAAGATATTACTGAGATGATTTAAATGTATGTTCAGCTGCGAGCAGGTAAGTAGTGCCAGTGACTTCAAAGTTAAGGAATCTGTTAAGGCTGGTTTTGGGAATTAGGCCAGAGAAAAGGAGCAAAAAGGAAGGAAATTACCTACTTGAATGAAAGACTCATTCTGGGGTTTATATGTTCAGATCACCTCAAAAGAGGTTGACAAGAGGTATTTGCATGTATTTCCTTAAGTACAAACTGTGAAGTGTCACACAGTATAACTCTTGATTAACTCATCTGGTCCACAAAGTTTACTCATACTCATATACACTCAAGATTTTTTCCACCAGCCCTCACTGCTTATTTCTGTTCACCCAAGAAAGCGCTTCTTCTGTTTCCTAAGTACACCCAAATGCTTAAAAAACAAAACAGAGACTAAAACCAAAATGGCAGCTCAGGATCATTAAGAACAATCTGTGCTATAGACATTTAGAGAACTTTGTAACACGTTTAAATTCTATTTTAAAAGATGGCCAGGATCTAGATGGAGTTCTGATAACTGTTCACTTCATCCTGTTAAGAAGCTGCCAATGACCTCTAAAAACTACACAATAAAAGCTTTAGTAGGATTCTAATTTTGGTCACAGATAACCAAGTATAGTAATTCTATAGAATATTAGATGAGATTTATGATGCATTCAACATCTTCAGATGCACAAGAGTATTTTTGGGCATCACTTGAACATACAATATTCAATGTACAGCTGGTAAATTCTACTCCTCTTTTTCTCCTATTTCTATACAAAAAGTATATGTGTGCTGCACTTTATCTCGATTTTCTCCACAAAGGATCCATTTCATCAGCAAGAGAAAAGGCAAGCCTAGCCAAGCTTCACTTTCAAGACATCAGAAGATGAAACTATAGCTATTCCTGAGACTGGAAGTTAGATACACCATTGTCATTTCTCTGAGCAAGACATACGAAGGAAGACCTGCCCTCCTGGTGTGAATTCAGATAAGAAAAGTTGGTCATATTTTTCTGAACTCTGCTGTTGCATTATTTCTTGATCAGGAAAAAAAAAAATAAAAGAGAAAAAAAGTATAATAAATCAACCTAAACCAACAACCAATTTTTCGTTTTACTTACCCCTATAATAATCTCCTATCCCAAGAAAAGCACCTCAAAAATCCTAGATAAAGATCTTGGTAATGGAACTGCTCTTACTTTTATACACTTCCCAACTTATGTCAAACCTAAGAACTTCAGCCTTCCATTTATCCAAATGAGGCGTTTGCTAGTGACTACAATTCTTGTCCAAGGTAACAAGAAAGTCACCTTGAAAAAATATTTTTTTACAAACTTTTAGAAAACTGTGTTAGGACACAGCTTCTTTATACCCTCTTCAACAGGTTGATAAAGGGATCAAACAAGAGAACCTCAACTTTTACCAGTGTGAAAAGATTAAATACTGAAAAACAAAGAGGAAAGAGCTCTTTAGATCCCTCCGGCTCCTTGTCATTGTATCTCCAACAGATAGCAGGAGCTGTTTCTGTAGCACTATGCCTCTATTCTGTATGGCAATCACTGCTTGGATTTTAAGATCTCACATCAAGCTGATTTTACTGAAGAAAAGACATCTCCTGTTCACTTAAAACAAGATGGTCTAGAAGTCCTGATTCCATCCTTACTTGCACCAGAGGACTGAACCAAGAAGCTTAAGAGTCATTGAGTATTACCATAAACTTGGAAGTGTTTTCCAAGTGATACTGAATACAACAAACTGCTAGCTACCTGCAGAATGACTGAAATGAGTGAAAGATGTATCAATTGCTACAGTTTGTTCCTGCTTCTGAGTATAGGTATCACACAACGTGAAGAGGGACTTCAGGAACAATGTTTTTTAATCACAGCAATCTGAAACAGATCACCGTTTCCTCATTATCTGTGCATTTCCATAAATTGTTTCACGGTTTGTTTCCAATCACAGAATACCATTCTGTCAGTCTGACTTGAAATAGTACTTCTGCTAATCCAGAAGTCTTTCCTTTACCTTCAGATGAACACCTGTTATCAGGACAGGTAAGTTCAAAGGACTCTATGACCAACCAAGATAAAACTTACACTATTAAAATGTTCTTCATTTAGCCTCATCACACTGTATCTTCCTGTATTTATTAAACCGCACACTGCGGGCAGAAGAACCTTTAAAGCCACACCAAGACCTTTGCCAAGCCTAGGTCCACATTACACAGGGTGCCTGTGTGGCTGACGGGATCAGAAGGAAGACATCACACAGCAGCAATCGGATTTCTAGAGAGCAGGCAAGTATGTAAACTGGTACACACACTCCAGTGCTTGGAGGATAAACATTTATTTCCACTGTTCCATCTGAACACATCATTAGGCAGAATGGAGCAATGGTCAAACAAAGAACAATCTGTGGGGAGCCTGGTCAGTCTGATGTGCTTCCTAAACTACATATATGGGTAATCATTAATCTGCTGCAAAGTTACCACCAGCTCTATTACCAAAACAAGAACTAGTACTGGTTCAATCTTCACAGTAGGCTACAATGGTACACTTACTTACCAAACACTCCACAGAAAATCCATGTCAATTGCTTAAAGATACTAAAGAGTAATCCAGTCCAAGGATAAGAGTTTCTCATGTTTAATCAAACACATCTCTAGTGCACAGTAGCCATTTATATATGGACACTAGTCCACAAAGAAGTTGAGACCAGCTTTGAAATGGAAGCATCCTGAATAGTGAAAGCACACAATACGCATTACATTAAAAACCCATAAACCTCATTTGGCTCAGAATTCTTCAAGTTAAATATTAGCTTGATTCTGAGAGATTACCTGTGAAAAATATCATGTGTGCTTACTTTGGTTGTACACCTAAGATTGCTTATGGATGCGGGGCTTTTTCTTAACAGACAAGTGTTACATTGTTTAAGACATGTATTTATGTATGTATATACACATACATGCTCTTAAAACATATGTATATAAAATACTATATTAAAAATGCCCTCTTTTTTTTTCTGTATACATGTATGTGTGTATGCAGTTACATGCACACATATAAAAATTTATTTTTTTAAGAGCATTTAGTTGACTGACTGCCAGGTCCCACCCATTAATGGTATCAACCCCATTCAGTTCAAATAGGCAATATCTCAACATAGATCAAGACCACATCCAACACGATAAAGGTCTTAAGCGCAATTATTAAGGAGTAGCAATCTTTTTCTTGCAGGTAGTCATACCCACAGCTGCTTACCTGTGCCTGGTATTTTAGATCATCCTCTTGTGTTTATACTGGCTCCCTAATGACTTACAGAAAAGCAGACAAAGAGAAAGGGTGGCAAACCTGTTATCTTTGTTGCCTACAAGGTGACAGATTTTTGTGAAGACATTCAGTCTTACACCTTTCGCATTATCAGTAATTCTGCTGTCTTAGTTTTCAATCCCCTCTGCAAAGCAATCAGATCTTTTTGGAAGCTGTTAATGTGCAGGCCCAGGGCAATTACATAAGATGTTATTTTAGTCATGAACAACACATTAAATTTTGGATTCTGCCACTGTTGCAGATTAGCACAATGAAATTCTTCAACAGTTTTAGCTAATGATGTCTAGACACTTGGAGACCATGATATGCTTCTTTATCCCTTTCTGGAAGCTGAATTTAAGGCTATCCAGACACTAAATTTTCTGATTCCAGCTCCGTCTCAGCAAGAGATGTTCATGTCTTCCGTCTTCTTGAAAAATCTGCGGAGAGATAATGTTAATAGGAGCTCATGATAGATTC
Organism: Actenoides hombroni; assembly: GCA_024336885.1. NCBI lineage: Eukaryota > Metazoa > Chordata > Aves > Coraciiformes > Alcedinidae > Actenoides > Actenoides hombroni. The sequence goes on from WUAM01000143.1 coordinate 33,011,133, forward strand.
TGAATGGTTTCCGAAGTTGCACTGCATGCTGAAAAAAGGATATGGGGTCAGATGGACCTTCAGTCCGACCCAATGACAGTTCTTATTATTTCAAACCTTACAATATTAAAAAGCACCAAATACTTTCAGGTTTGTAATGGACTCAAGTGTTATGTAGCCAGGCTGTAGGACTTCACTGACAATACAAGTAACAAGTTTTACCCATTAATGTTGCATTTGACAACCAAAACTTTCATTAGTGTATAACCCTCCTGCACTGTAATACCAGATGCAAACTACAGAATTAAAAAGAACTGCCGCTACAGATATCCTGGCTAGTCTTGTACTACAATACAAACAGGAATTCATGTCCTGAGACCTCAAAACACCAAAGATTTCCTCTGCCTATTTCAAAACAGCACCATACTCTCAAACATTAAGATTCACTTACAAATTCATCTTTGCAGATTTCTCTGATCTAATGCTTAAGTGTATAGCTACTTCTTAAAGTAATGAAAACACAAAGAGAAACAAGTTATTTATATAAAAGCATTTGCATTTTGGAATGAATGTCCCACCGTCGCTCGCAATCATCTATTCAGAGAATTGCCCTTCCTGCTGAAGTTTATGAAGGGAAAAAACATCTTCTTGACTGTAGTATCTCCCAAGACTGACTCTGCTCCTCTGTTTACTTCATACTGACTGTCTTTCTGTCCCAAGATTTTGTAACAGAGGTAAAATGTAGTATCTTGCTTTGCTCACGCAAACTATACTGCCAAACTACTTGAAAGGTCTGCAAGCTCAGAACTCTGGAAATACTGATTTAACAAAAACATTGCTCTAGCTAGACTAAAGTGTCACAACTGAAAGATTTAGTGTGCTTACTCTCTGCTTATTAAATAAATATTTCCAATATTTCCAAATTAAGAAACTCTACAACTGAGACTAACTGAATACAACATAAGCTTCAGGAGTACAGCAGATATCTACCTGGAGAAAATAAAGGTACAGCTAAAAAAATAAAATTAAAAAAAAAAAAAATTAATGTTGACCTTTAACATGCAAGTATTCTTAGCTATCCCAGTCTAGCAATAAGGAAGAATAGTAAGCATTAAAAGTGATCTGAATTTTGAAGTAATTACAGAAAAATAAAGCTCAGTGTATTCACTCACCCTCGAGGTAAAAACAGAGTAATTTAATTCAAACTAGTCTATGGCTGTCCAGAGAGATTACCTTATGGAAGTACAGTAATTATATTTGTAAAGTAAAATCACTTATGCCTGGGGTGAGGATGCCCAAGGGATTTTATGTAATTTTATTTTTTTTGAAATGTGTAAAAGCTTCACAATGGCATGAATACTGAGAAAAGACTTTTGTGTGCAAAAGTACACATGCCGTGTAATGGTCTTTTTTGGTGGCAGTAGTAATCAGGTATGTGTACCCAGTAAGACATCAGATGTCAAGAATGAATGGACATACAGTTCCACTTTTCCATATAGTGCCCATACATTCTAAGCGAAGTAGAAAAGTGTTTTGGAACTTCTGGCAAAAATACTTCTTGCCGAATTTGTAATTAGACTAATCCTTATAATTCTAAAGAAAAAATTCCTACTGGTTTCATTGAAAGTTTCTCTATATAGGTTTTGCCAGTACCTTACAAATGTGATTGCTTTTTTTAAAAAAAACACTATACTCTTACAAGCTCTAACTTACTTAATAGTCCACATGAAGTGTTTTAATTTAATTTCTCCAGTTAATAGCTAGACCTAACAGCACAACTGACAGTTTCACTGTGATACAAAATTGTCTCAAAATAGTTTTGGTGGCTTTACAGAGAAATAAGAAGTGTGATCAAACAAGGGCTAAACTTAAGTCTTTTCTACTACAAAGAACTTTACTAGGAGCCAGAAGCTGAAGTTTTGAACAGTTAAAAAGAAACAAAGAAAAACATCGGAAGCTTGAAATCAAGCACTGTCAAGAGTTGATTTCTAGACTGCTAGAAAAATGGCCAGGCCAACTGCTAGAAAAATGGCAGACACACTCCAATAACCCTTCCCCCCAGAAGGGGAAAAGAAACGGAATAAGGTAGAGAGACTTAAGGATTGAAAAAGAAAATTGAAAAGGCTTTAATGAAAATAATAACCATACAATGAAATATATACAAATATATAGAAAACCAATATCAAACTCAATGCCCCTGATGGCAATTACATCACCATCACCACTGATGCTGTGGAGCAGGCACTGTGGAAGTCCCAGACTGGACTCAGTGGCAGATGGGAACTGGATCCAGGAACTGGATTCAGGAACACATGGATCAAGATCGAAGGCAGAACGGACAGAGTCCTCCCCAGACACCAGCCACTGAAGGAAACGTGACCCTCATGATCCCTCAGCTTTATACTTAATATGATGTATGGTATATAGAATGGAATCCCTCATTGGTCTGTTTAGGGTCACCTGTCACTCCCTGGAGGAGTGGTCTTTTACTTTCTGCACCCCCAACATGGTTCACAAGATTTAACAGTGACATTGGTCTGCACAGGAGCAAGTATAAGCAAGAGACTTTTTGTACACCAATCCTTGGTAGTAACTATAAACATCAAGCATTTACCACTTCTAGAAGCAGAAGCTGTCTGTGAAAATATGCCATTAACTTCAATTACTTAGATGAGACTGAGCTGAAAAGTAAAACTGCTGAGCAGAATTAGTTCTGTTCTAACTCAAACCAGGACAGGTATGAAGGATTCACTTCAATTGGAACTTTCAAATCACTTACGGCAATGCATCTTGAGACTTCCCACTTTATTAAGAGTCTAGCTGCTGAACAGTCTGTCCTTTCCCATTTCCTGTTCATTAGTATCAATGACATACTTCCTTCTGAAGACCCCTGTTCGACAGTTTAGTTGTTGCCGCTTACAGCTTTCCTGAACTGTAACAGCATGGTATCTGACCCAAGATCGAGAACTATATGGTAAACTTAGTAAGATGTATTCCATTCTGCTGCTGTTTAGTCTGTGCTGTTTGCAGAGCTATTTGCCTAGATTTGGCAGTTAAATGCGTACACTTCAATTCATAGCTAATAAACTTCGTTCAGCAGTAAAACTGCATGCTTCCAGGCAACAGCATAAAACGTCCCAGCAAAGAGACTGCAGCCACTTCCCCAAGCAATAGACTACTGATGGGAGATTCACTTTTTGATCCAATTAGTAGACCACGATTTCTAAACACATCAACTTTTGGCTAGAGTGTATTTTCTTTTAAAATATATTTAGCTACTTATTTGTTAAGTAGCACCGGCTTCTTTATCACTGTACAGAGCTAAGCGAGCAGACACCAATATAAAAACAGTTGGCTCCTGTCTCCCATGCAGAGCAGTAACTCTGACCCCCGTGCAGTTCCCCAGCTTAGACGTTATGTTGACACCACGAGAGGGAGTGTTCGAGCTACATTTCTAACAAGAAACAGGAAGGGCTCTGCTTCACCCTTTCATACTGGACACTTGGAACTTGAACATAATAAAATAAAACCCACCTTTCTAAGATCGACATCTTAGAAGCCTGGGGGGAAGGTGGGGGACAGGACAGGGAGGTGGGACACAAACAGAAAGATGGATTTACTTTTTTTTTCCTACCTAATGATGTGTCAAACTTATGAGACAATTTAACTAGTAACTCTTCAATGCTCTCTTACCCTCTTCCTAATGCTTCTTTTAGTGTATTTATTGCCTGCTGTCAAAACTGTCCAAGCATTTGACATGATCCCTGCAGACAGCAGCAGAAGGATGAGAGTTCTTGACCATCAGAGCAACTCAAGTACAGTCACTACCTCTATGTGACCAGCTCATTACTGCAGTGCTGTTTAAAACCTCGTTAACACTGGTTACCAGTTTATCTTGCTTCCCAAAGAACAGTGACTCAAATGTGTGTCCATTTTATCACTCTAGAGCCAAGACACCTATGAGATTATCACAGAGATAATGATGGAAAACTCCTCTCACACAACAGGTTCATGGCAAGGTTAAATTTCATCTGTGCAGCAAGTGGGCCACCCGAGAGAAAGCTATGAAAGAATAAAACAAAAATCACAGAGACAGCCCAAACACCACTTGTGCTTCAGTTCATAAGTAAGCTTTACTTGAACATTGCTTCAAGTATCACACATAGCAGTTGTCCTCAAGAGGGAAGATCACCTATGACAAATGCCAATTACATCAAGCAATATGCTTCTGGAGTTTGCTCAAATACTACAAGATTAAATCTATACAAAAGAGCTTCACTGATCAGAACTGCCCAAATCATGCACTGCTCATCCCATTTTGCTATTGCTTACCAAATCTAGTGTAAGCAGCAAAACTGTACCAGTAGATCTGACTATCTGCATGATTTGCATTCAGATGACTGCTTTACAGTCACACACTCTATAAACATTGTTTCACTTAACAGTTTCTCCCTGCCAACAATTTCTCCCTGCCTGCATGTTCTTTACCAATGAATGCAGAAACTGAACTTTCAATTGTTAATTACACCTCCTTCTCCTGCACTTCTAGTGACCCAAAAAATACAAGTGAAGCTGGAAGAAGCAGTATGACTATGGTAAATTTAATATCATTCAAGCAATTTCTGTCTAGCAACACTGTGCTTTGCTACAGCACAGTACTTCACAAGACTGTAAGCCAGAATTGCTTGGAAAGGCGAAATAAACTTTTCGCTCATTTCATTCACTGAATTGCAGTTTGCCTTCCCAGTTTCAGAACTTGTGCTGTATAAGCAGTTCCATCTTGCCAAAAAGACTTCAGCAAACTTCAACGGTGGATCAGGAAAGGCATGGAGTGGAATTTTAATATGAAGATACATAAAAGCTGGCTTACAAACTGGGCAACTGACTTCTTAAAAAAATAAATCACTGTCACATAAAAGGTTGTTGAGATGTTTTACATACAAAATCTCTCACACGATTATCTCCAAACATAACATTGGTAACTAATGAATGAACATGGCATCAAATACTTTTTAATGTATCATGGAATGTAATAACACAGTCAGAATGTCTGATATATTTTTATTTCATACCCCTACAGATTTACTTGTGTGCTCCCCTACATTGTGTTAGTAGTCTTAAGAAAAAGTTTTACCCTATCTTTTTACCCTCAGTCTACTTTCCTCCATCCTGTGCTTAGATATTTAAAATGGTATCACTTTAACTTCTCATTAATGCACATTTGACCAGTGAGTGGAGATAAGGCTTTAATTAGAAAACTAAAACCAAACTATTTGAGTAGCCACCCTTATTAGAGAAATAATCTTTGAATGCCAACACTATCTTTGGAGAAGAGACTTAAACAAACTCTCTTAAAATATAAATTTACACTCTTTTTCTTACCTCCTAATTTTCGTTATTTCAACATTATATTGACACAATGTTTGGAATCAAAAAGTAAAGTCTTAAGCTTATTTGAAATCAACAGTTGTGTCTCCACCTACTGGAAAAGTGAATTGAACTGAAACAGTAATTTGATCCTTTGAGATTCAGGTAAGCAAAAACTTTAACAATGGTTTTGTGTAAGATGCAAAGAATTGGTTTCCACCTCCCCAAAAAAACAGTTTGCAGAAACCACTGACGTTCCCTACAGTCAGCATGGATATCATGAGGTTCCTACTCTCAAACAGTTGCTCGTCAGAATGCAAAACTAGTCAATACTCTTAAAATAAAATATCCACGTCATTTCTTAAATAACATTTGCTGCCAGTAAGTCTGAAATGCCGTATGATTTCAGTATCTTGCTGATTTCCACCATGCTTTCATGAGACCTGAACACTAACATTAGAATGAGTTCTTTAAGTAACTGATGTGCAAAACCCAAAGAATGGTTGCTAATGTGAAGCATTCTCCATATGCAACACCTTTTTTCTTTTTTTTTTAAGCCAAAGAGACCTTGAATGTAAATGTTTTGATATGGAAAAAGGTCTCTCATAACCTTTCTCTTTTTTGTCTCCATTTTTCTTGTAAGAATGACATCAGTTATAACTAATTAATTCAGGCATGCTTTATTCTGAAAAAAAAAGGAAATTTTAAGCCACAGGATAGCACATTAACACCACAGTCCTTTGTTTATTCCACTGCAAAAGACAACAGTTTTGTTGTAGTGTAACCTCAGATCCAACTGCAGATGACTATAATGACCATGGAATCAGATAATACCTTAAAAGAGATCCTAACTCCTTCCCCCAAAACCCGAACCATTATTCTGACATTTTGTTGAACTCAGATTAGAAAGACTTCAGTCACAACTGTACTGAGCTAGCCAATAACACCTACTGGTCCAGCTATTTGACACTGCCTGCTAGCTAGCACATACTTAAAATCTTAGATCAGTTTTAAGCTCTGAAACAATTATCTACTATTTATCCCATGATAAAAAAGTCACACGGACACCTTCCTGTCAATGAAAACAAACCTTTACATTCTTCTAACAGTATTTGTGACCAGCACATTTGTATTTCAGCCTGTCCTTAACGCACATTTCCCCAGGACGCTTTATGAGTTGCTTCTATTGTGGAGGATGGTAAAACCACTTTCCAACTCAGACTCGCTCTTAACCCTGCCGTCATATCCTGCTTTGTATTCCACACAAATAACTCCAATAGTGTCTGTGCCAATCCAGTTGCCGGATGTTTCTAAAAAGTCTGGGTTTTACCACATATGTGCAAGGCCAAACCCATTCCAATTTGCCTATGAATTTACAGAATACATACCATGCACTTACTACTGGTACAGCAACTTGTTTAACTTGTTAAGAAGAGTTAAGAAGTTTCTCCCTACACCTCAACTCCTCTGTTTGCTCTCTTTTCCTCAAAAGAACAAATATGAACATCTCAAACAAGGCCAGCACTTCTGTCCATCATGTGGTACTCCTTCTGCAGCAAATATTCTTTTCTCATCTAATAGTGTGATCACTACCTCAGACAATTCCCTCAAACCAGAAAGAGTTAATTTTTACCTTAAATGCAGAACACGATAGGGCGTTTTATTTAAACTTGTGTGAATTTTTTATCCTTTCAAATCTCAGGATGGTATAGTTCATTCTGCATCTGGAACATCTGTAAGTACTACCACAAACATTATCACAATCCCAGATGTATACCTGTCTCTTAAGTAAAAAGAAATTCCTCCTCCTTTTCTACAGCATAAGAAAAGATTCACTGATCTATACAGATCAGTGTCATGCACAGAGCATCAAAGAGCAGCCACAAGAGCAGGAGACGGTCACATTGAGTTAGAACTTCAAATCACTTGTAACTATAGCAGAAAACATGGTTTTAAAGCAGGACACTAAGCTTTTATAAAAAACTGCATTCAAACTGTAAGTAATTTCTACAAATAAACAAATTTACAAAATCAGAATGATTCAGGGACCAAGTCACTGTACGAAGAGAGTCATGCTGAAGACTCTTGCCTGTCAATGTGGTACCAGAAAGTTTTCCCCAGATCACTGACCTTTGCATGTAGAAATACCCAAGGACCTAATATCAAGCTGGAGCTTGATTCTGATGGAAGAAGTCAAGTGAGGATAATGCTCAGATCACATCCTTAACAGCTCAAAATAAAGCCTGGAAAATTATTTGGTAGATTATTTTGTTTTCCTGTGGTTTTTTACCGTGTTTTTTACTGTGGTCAAACATCAAGTAAAAATGCCAAAAGTACTAAGTTATATTGCCTAGATTTCTCTTCCTTTCTATCTCCCTGAGGTTTATGTACACAGTAATTCAGAAAAAAAAGATCAGATTAAAATTTCATGCTTAAAATAAGAAACATTCTAAAAGTCAGGGTTCTTGTAGACATTCACCCTCACTATTAGCCTTCATTAAGACTCCTTCATATTAGCCAGGTATGTTTTCACTACTTCCTTTCTTATTTTATAAAAAAAACCCAAACAAAACCAAAACAAGTATGTGATTAAACAAATAATAGAAACTATTAACTGAAGTCATGGCTTAAAGAAAAAAAAAAAAAGGCAAGAAGAGGTACTTCAAGAAAGGTCCAATTGCACATATGTTGCAACAGCTTTTCAGTCATTTTAGAGGCTTTCAGTAATATAGCAGAATAGACACCATTCCACATAGCTGGTACACTGTATTTGTCAACAATTTCCATACTAAGTAGCTTCTGACAAGACAAGCTGAAACAGCAGCGACCCATAGGATCTGAAACAAATGCAAGCACCCAGAATTCAAAGAAGCAAAACAGACACTTTTGGTTAGATGCTGCTGAAGGTTCCATTGAAAAAACCTCACAAAACAAAACAAATAAAAAAAACCACCACAAAACAAACAAAAAAAACCCCACACAAAACCCCACCCAACAACAAAGAAAGTAGCAAGGTATCTCATCTAGAGAACATGGGGAAATAAAAAAAACCCAACAACGGTACCAGCATTATGAGAGCATGTCTCAGTAATGCAGATTTTTCACAGCAACATGGATCTCAGGTAATCTATACAGTGCAATACTTGAGAACAAAATAGGGAAAGCGAGTTCATCAATTCCAAACATTTCAAGAGAGGAAAGAGGAAATTAAAAATTTCTGTGAAGAGTCCTTTAAAAATCACATTACAATGAGCTCAAACTAGACTCAAATTATCAGCACTTTATTTAAATGAGAATTTTCTCTATGGCATTTCAAGAAGCATTTTCTGACAGATGTTGTATGGTCCAGTCATACGTCAAAGTGTTAAAAGCCAATCACCTCAGCAGAAATAAAAGGAAACGTTATGATGCTAGTGTCAACTCAACCAGTTTAACAGACACTATCTTTTCAGAAGCAGCATGCTAAGATTTGTTCAAAGCCTTCGCTAGTCCAACATCTATTTATAGCTGCCTAGCCTCTCTACAGTTTCTCACAGCCCCTCCTCCTCTCCAAGCCAAGTCAGGGAAGTTAAATAGATATAATCTTAGGCCTTGCGCCACAAGATGGTCAGATCTGCAGCTCTCCTCCAGCAATCCTATCTGCAGTTAGACCAAAAGTAACGAGAATGGTCTAACCTACACAGAAGCCAATTACATGGGATAAGACTTCTCTCTCCTCTTTACGAACAAACTAATTTTTCCTCTGCCAGCATGTTGAGGGTAACGAACCGCTTAAGCATCAGAGCCTGAGCAAAAGATACCTGCCTCCTTCCTCTTCAGCACAGAGCAATAGCCTAAACCAACTGCCTTGAAAGACAGGACAGAAGCTGCTCAAGTCAGGTTTGACCCCTGGACAGCAGCAATGTCATCCATGCACCTTTCCCACTTACATTATAATGATACTACTGTACATGGTACCTTCCTCAAAGAAGCTAGGAAGCTGTTGGCTTTTTTTTCCAGTGTTGTTTCTGGTTAATGTGCAATATCCACCACCAAGCCATACAAGTGCACGTCTTTATAAAGCATTGATCCAGATATAGGCACTCATTCTCCAGCATCTCCACCAACAGCCGTAACATCGCAGAAAGGACGCAGGTATTTTTCTGCATAGGGAGCACAATGCCACAGGCTGAACTCTGCCACAAGATCTATACATCCTTGGTGCTTCTCCTACCACCTACATCCACTCGCTCGTAGTACTAGTATGGAGACCAAGGAGATGACAGCAGTACTGGAAACTCACGATTACAACCACATTTTCTCCCCTTTCCCCAGTCACAGGCAGACGGAAGGGGAGGGATGACTTCCTCGGGAGGGAAATAAACAGGGAAAGGCCGGGGCAGAGATCAAGAGGGGAGGAATCACCCCAAACGGAGAGAAGATAATCCCTGAGAGGCGAGGTTGCGGAGAGGCATAACCAGGGAGGGAGGGAGGGGGGGCCAGAGACAGGGACAGCGAAGCGGGGGGATAATCCGGCAGAGAAGGGGGGAGATAATCCCCTCGGAGAGGGGGGGAGGCGGAGGATCCCGGAGAGGGAGGGGCGGGAAACCTGATAATCTCCAGGAGAAGAGAAAATACCGGGAAGGGGGTGGGGGAAGGAGGGGGGGAGG
>WUAM01000143.1:33022371-33049158 GCA_024336885.1 Actenoides hombroni
GGGGCCCGCGCCCCAGCCCGGGCGTGTTTGCCGGAGGCCGGGGCGGGTGTGGGAGAGCGTGTGGCAGAGAACAAGGGCTTGCGTTTGTATCTAGGAGTGTACGGGCGGGAGGCCGTAGGGGTGCGGGTGTCCCTGCGTGTCGGAGCACCTGCGCGTGCGGTGGAGGAAGCGCGTGGGTGTGAGAGGGCAGGAGGGGGTGTGTGCGTGAGGGCAGGTGTGCGAGAGAGGCACCGCCTCCATGACGGGGAGCGCTGGTGTGCAGACAGCCAGCGGGTGCGCGGAGCGCACACGCACCCCCGTCCGGATTCGGTGCCGGTGTTTGCCAGGGCCGGTTTGGACTCCCCGCGGTCCGAGGCAGGAGGGGACACGCCAGGGTTTCACCGCGCGCTGCCTGTGCAGTCACCGAGTGCTAGAAACACTGGCAAAGAATAAGTCAAATACTTCGAAAGGGAAGGGAGGGGGAGTTTTCCCGATACTAACACCATGCAAGACCACTGAGATGGAAACAACACTGAAAAACTGTTTTTCCTGCCCTTCTAATCACTGTTTGCTTTGAACACTTCGTTTGTATGCTACTTTTCACTTTTTGTTTCTGGTTGATTTTGCTGAGACTCACTTTTGGATCCTCTTGGATTTAATGAAATTTGGGTAGCAAATACTGAGTTGCATGCACAACTCTCACTAAAGCTGGATCATATATCTAAGGTTAAAATTTGCCCCGGAAAATGTTCATAACCACAACAATACTTTATTCCTTCACTCGTTTTCATTCACTTTTTCCTTCTCTTACCAGCTCTCAGAAAGTTTTTAAATCCACGTGTTCAGTTCGACTGTAATCTACTTTATTATGCTGTTTTAAGAATATGTGGTAGCCTGGTGTGACATTTGGTAACCCTTGATAACGTCTGCAGTTCGCACTGGCTTTTGTTTTGGGAGCCACTGGGGAGAAAGGAAAGCTAGGACAATGTGAGGGTAGAGTTTGAACAGAAAATCCACTAGGTATTGATTTTCATTTTAACAGGTTCACGTTCTGCTTTCCTACCAGATAACAAATAAGCTGATTTTTATGCAACCAAAGATATCAAAATAAGCAGCAAATATATATGATGGGCATAATTAAAGAAATTGTGGAACAGCAGCCAGCAGGTGAAAAACCCTTCTCAGATTGACCAATAAAGATGCATCAGGTAAATAAGATCTTGCTGTCCTCATCTTACGAAACCAGCATGTAAAATTCCTTTAGGAATTATTTTTACTTACTCTTCAAATTGCAGTAGCTACCCTGTGCTGAGAGCTTCACAAGCACATGGAATTATGCATCCTTGGTTCCAAAGAGCTTACAGCCCTCCTGCGATTTCTCAGTAGAAAAGTCCAAATTGAACATATTTTTGGTAATTTGCTTCACAAGCAGTTATCTTTTCCTTATTAAACTGAAAGGAATCTTAACATGTCATGAGGGATTCTGAGCTAAGTAATGATCTACCACCCTTTTGGTGTTTTAACCCCTGCAGCTGCAAGGTTGAAAATGGACAGGTGTAGAAAATCTTCACTCCCCAAAAAAAAACCTCCAGATCTTTCTCTCTCCTTTGCCCCTCATTTATTTTTTTGTAACATTCTAATGGAAAACCTTTTGAACCTGAGCCACAAAATGCATAACCGTCATCTCGTCCTGTATTTCACAACTCCACATCTTGTTGACTTCTTTTACAGTCCCTCCATTTGAAGAGGCTGAACATTATTCTATTAAGGAGAAATGGTTGTAGCAATTTATGCTGTCATCTTTCATGATATCCTGACTTTACCTTTGTGGCCAATGAAAGAAAATAGCCTCACTGCAAAACTTAGAGGTTCCTTATTACAGTTCAACTCAAAGCTTGAATCCAAACCTGTGAAACTTGAGAGCTCACTTTTGGCTGTAACAGAAGTATCTAAACACAACATTCTTAGACTGCTCCACAGCCTTTTGAATATCTTCCATTCTGGCCTCCTCAGCTGCTATTTGGCTACTAAAGCCAATGCGTCCCAAATGATCACATAATATTTTTTTGCCCACTACTTAGTCCATTTGACTCACTAGGGTCAAGGAAGAAACTGAGACATACTGTTTTAGAGAATACTTTAGAAATTGATGTTTACCGTCCGTCAGGAATTATCCATATCCTTTTGGCTTTTTACTACTTACATTCATGTGCCACTCTTAACAGAAGTGCCCCATCTAAGAATGCTCATTAGGACCCTGATTGTGCAGCTCAACCCAATAGCTTTGCATCATTCCTGCAGTGCAAAACTGCTATAAATCTCTCTTACCCATTTAGCAGGCAATTACCACACTTCAGCCAAGCCTCACCCAGTTCTCAGTTTAGGGTGGAGAAGACAGGGACCTGGCCAGTGCTGACTTACGCTCTAGCAATTTCTGGCTAGTGATCATGGTCAGCCAGGCATAAATTAGAATAGCACCAAAGCTGAGTTGCTTTATGCCATGGATTATCTGAGTCTCTGTCTAGCCACAGGATTCAGGGAGCATAAAGACTGTGTGGTAGGTCAGCCCCAGCCCTCATACTTTTGGGTTAGTATTCACTTGAACTGGAGTTTATGACTCTACAGAGCTTTGAACCCTGCCTTTGATGATACAGATCTCACTCAAGCAAAGAGTTTCTTTTGTGATGAAATCTGATGCTTCTCTCTGCAAACTGCAGAGATTAGGATAGCTAATGTTGTGATGCTTCTCTGCTGATGCTACAAGTAACATGGTAGAGGTCTTTCTACTGGGTCTTTGGTTTTGTTAGGGCTCCTGTCTTGATACAGGGGGCTTAGAGGAGCAGACACTTGGGTGTACAAAATGTGGGAAGGATGATGGTGCGGTTTTCAGTCCTATTACAGTTCTTGGTGTACAAATGGAAAACAAAACTTATAATCACCACCAGCACTGTCACATTTGCTTATTACTGGAGAAATGATCTACTGGAGGGTGTCAACTATGCCAAATTTTTCTTTGTCTTATTCTCTGCAGAGTTTTGGGCCTGGATTCTGAATTCTCGGTCACTGTTCTGATGACTATTTTAATGACAAAATTAACAGGTGTACCCATAGAAGAGCTTCTTCTTTGAGTTAGTTCCCTTTTTATATTTAATTGTTATGAAGAACATATTTTGAGCTCTTAGAGTGAAGGACTTTGAGACAGCGCATTTTTTTAAATGAAGTTTTAAGCTGAGTGATGGCATGCTCTCAAAGTCCAGTGTTCTGTGTACTTTACTAATGTCTAACTTGGATAATCAGTTGTTATGATCAGTATTCAGACAGCTGAAACTCTAAACTACTTCTTTATTTGATAACCCCTAAAATATGCTGTCTTCATCACCTGATAAATTTCAGACAATAAAAAATAAGCTTCTTCTCTGTGTTTATCACCATTTGGGAATCCTATGATGATAACTTGTTTATGATCCACTGGCAAAACATCCAAGATCATCATCATCATCAAAACAGTGAGATTTTTTTATTAAGTTCTTCTTGCCAAATAAATAAGCTAGGGTTTGGGGTGGGGGTTTTTTTTTGTATACAGTATGGTTTCATGTCTATACACAAAATGTTATTCAAGATTTTCAAAAAGATCCATCAAAACGAGCAAAATCTATAAGAAATTGCATGATTTTCCAAACTATCCCAGAACAGCTCATTAAAAAAAATCACGTGGATGATTACAAATATTGAAAGTAAAATAAAAAAAAAATTTCTTTTTTTTGTGGGGGAGGGTGTTTTGTTTAGGAGAATGGAGTTTTACATGGAAAGGCAATATGAAAGAATAGAAGGAGACGGTACCCACAGAGTTAAAAAGCTATATGGATGATTCCTATGCTATTTTCAACACTGAGGTCTGTTTGCATGTGGAATTCAATGCCACAGGAGGAGATAATCAAGACAAATAGTATGGCTTTATTTTTAAAAGGGGTGGATAATTTCATGGCAGCTTACAACATTGGTAACTGGGCAAGCTAAGATAATAAGGCTAATCAAATCTCATGCTTCACAGCACTAGTTCCCTGCGGGGTCAGGAAAAATCTTTGCACTATATACAACACTATACAATTAGCAAGGTTATTATTGGGGAACAGAGGTACAGCCTTCTAAAGCAACAAGCTTTTACCATTATCAGAAAACAGAGGCTGTACTCAGCCAAATAGAGAAAAGAACATTATTTTCTTACACCACTGCTGTTTCTCTTCCCTGACAGAGTTTTAGAATTACAATACTTGGGTTTGTTAACAAAATATAAAAATATTTCCCCTGAACATGATTACCAAAGTGCATTACTGCCTGAAATCCATCAAAAACTCTTACACCTGTGACTGGTAACCCAATTCAAAAATAGCTGACACTGACTGAACACAGGAATGGTATTGATTAAGCTGTTGCAGGTTGCAAGTGGACCTCTGGTTAGGTCAGTAACATTACAGAATTTGATTCTCAGTAGTGGTTTAGGCAGAAAGGCATAGTCCCAAATGAGGATCAGCCCTTAGCTAGGAGCTGAAATGACATGTGTTTGGAATATTTAGTTTTGGAAGTACTGTTCATTTTCTTTAATTGCCTGAACATATTGTTGTAGGTGTTCTGTGTGTATACTTGAGTTTTATTTTCCATCAGTGTACGCATCAGAGAAATTATATTAGCTGCAATCGAAAATATTTATCTATGTTTTCTACAAAGTTTATGTTCTGTATGTGTGATATTCCTTATGTGTTGGTTTGTTGGGTTTTTTTTCTTATGAGGCGGAGGAAGCACAGTAGCAGAACAGCATCCTTTGAAAACCTCTGTTAAAAAAAGAACTCTCTTTCTATGAGCTATATCTCAGACACAAAGAGTAGGCATTTCCTTGACCCCTATCTCAAAGATATTTATTTTAAAGGTACTAATTATTTTTAGGAGACCTATTCTTTTCCCCTGTGCACAACCTGTGTGCATTGTCAACTCTTAGCCCACATACTGTTAGAAGCAGGGAACAGAAAAAACAAAACACAGCCTCACCTCAATCTTGAAATTTTAATTAAATGACAAGAAAATCTACAAACATGAAAGGAGCTTACATAAAGATAATTTCAATTCTTCACAGGTGCAAAAGTGCTACCTTTCCTCTATAAAGAATATTCAACCCCTTTCTTTCACTAGACTGCATGGCCATGAGCTGTAGAAGGTTCAGCTAAAAGAATTAAAAATAAAATTTTTGTTTACTGCTCGGGTCTCAGTAACCAGATCAGTTCAGATCTACTCATCTACAGCATCCTCCAGAATACAGAGTTAGGCACAAAAGAGCCATGGAGATGAACAATGAAAATGTGAGTCTGTTACTGAATAGGGTAGGTGATTTAGTGACAGCAGACACAGGTATGTTTTAGGTACTCAGTACCTTCTTTCCCTCATTCTTCACTAACAAGGTCTTCCAGGCCTCTGTACAAGGAGGAGGAGAAGTACCAGCAGCAGAGGAAAACCATGACAGGGATTACTTGCGAGACCTCAGCTCGTACAAGTCCATGGGAACAGATGGGCTACACTGGAGAAAGCTGACTGATGTCCTTAAAAGTCTGCTCTCTACCAGCTGTGAAAAGTCATAGAGACCAAATAAGGCCCCTGAGAACTGAAGAAAGGCAAATATTGTACCCATTTTCAGAAAAGGCCATCAGGATGATTTGGAAAACTACAGGAGGGACAGCCTCGCTTACATTCCTGGGAAAATCCTGGGGCAAGTCCACTTGGAACACATTTCTAGGCATATGAAGAAGGTGTCTGGAAAATGTCAGCGTGGACTTACAAAAAATAAATCATGTCTTACCAATCTGAATATGTTTCTTTGGTAAAATGACTGGATTTGTGAATGAGGGGAGAGCCATGGTTGTCAGGACTTTACCAGAGCTTAAAAAGCTTTATAGACTGCACCAAAGTTTATGACACTGATTCTCACAATATCCTTTTACCCAGGTTCATGTGTTTCAGTGTGGATGAGCAGGCAACCAGATAGATTGGATGGTCAGGCCCAGAGGACAGTGATTAATGGACCATTCTCTACCCAGAGTCCAGCAGCAGGAGTAACAAGTGGAGTATCACAAGGGTTTGCCCTGGAACCTGTCCTATTTAACATCCTTAACAATGATCTGGAGGAGGTGACAGAGTGATTGTTGCTCAACAGATTTGCAGGTGAGATCAGGTTGAGAGTACAGTTAACATGCTGTTTAGGGAGGGCTGCCATCCAGGAAGACCTTGACGTGCTGGAGGTAGGAGCTGACAGAAACCTCATGAAATTCAGCAAGGACAAATGCTAAGTCCTGCACCAGAGATGGCCTAACCCTTTGCACTGATCCAGGCTGGGGGAAAATGTGTCTGCCTGGTTGAGCAGCAGCTGTTCTGAAATATGCCCAGGGGTCGTTGGTAGGCAGTCAGCTGAACATGAGCCAGAGGTGTCCTCTGGCATCAAAGAAGATCAACAACAACCCAGACTCTATTAATATAGGGAGAAAGTCAATGTATTATTGCCCCCCACTACTTGGCATTTGTTAGACCACATTGAAATACTGCCTCCAGCTTTGGGACTCCCAGTACAAGAAAGACATTAAATGAACTGAAGCAAATTCAGCAGAGGGCCATCAAGGTGATTGGGGGCTGAAGCACTTGGCCAATTAGGAGAGGCTGAAGGACCTGGGCTTGTTCAGTCTGGAGCAGAGATGGCTTTGAGTTGAATATAACAGCAGCTTGGCAGTGCCTATGAGAAGGTTACTGGGAAGATGGAGCCAGGATCCTCAGTGGCACAGGATGGAAGGATGATAAACAAAAGACATAGATGTAATCAAGAGAATTTCAGGCTGTAGATGAAGAAAACCTTTTTGATCATTAGGAAGTGGTGGAAGTGTTTGCCAGAAGAAGATGTACTGTATCCATCCTGGGAGGTTTTCAAGACTCAGCTGGGTAAAGCCCTGAGTAATGTGGTGTGCTGTCATAGCTGTCCTTTCTTGGTCCATGAGGTTAGACTAGAGACCTCTTGGGGTCTCTTCCTATCTGAATTACTCAATAATTCAACGACTCAATGAGTTCACAGTTTTATACCAAACACAGGGAAAATAAACTATATCTACAGGGAGAGAATACTGTTCCGGCTTATATGGCTTATCCAATGAAATGATAAATCTCAAATTATACTGGGAGCATGGACTAGAATCCAAGCTACAACTGCCCAGCTGTGCTGTAATAAGTTGGCTGTAGTTCCATTCTCCTCCTTGTTAGCTCTCCTTTTGGCCATAAGAACCATTTACTCTTGGCTGCACAGCTTTAGGAGGAAAGTTTGCATGTTTGAAGTCCTTTTTGGCCACCAGAAAATTTCTTGTCTTTTTTTCTTTTCCATAGCTTCATTCTCAGAGAAGGAGGTCCCTGGAGTGAAAGAGAATTTATGGAAAAATTCTGAAAGTAATGCTTGCAAGATCTCTTGACAAGGTACTCATATCTGAAAATAATTTCTTGAAAGGAAATGCAGAAATTCCCGTATTTCATCACGCTGTCTTCAGGCCAGACATGCAAAGATGAAATTCCAGAAAAACAGACATTCTCATTTTTCCTAAAGTTTCCTTTACATTGCTAAAATGATGTCATTTACACCCACTTCAAAATTCTTTTACATTATGTGATGGCTGTAAAGGGACCCTAATTTAAACAAAAAGCAAGTCCCAAGGAATATTTTTCACATTCAATAAAATCAGAGTACCAATGCAGAAAATTTTAATTAAAAATTTCAAATAAACTCTAGGGAATCAAATAATTTGTGAACCTAAGCATATCAGCAAACCATGACTCAGCGGCCTACATGAGTAGACTCAGCTCATTCCCTGGCAGTGTTCTCCACCTCACAACAAGAGTTGCCAGAGAGACTCCATATCCTTGTGGTTCAAGGCAAAATTACTATTCAACTAAGGTCAGGAAGAACCACCCCTTACAAGAGAGAAATGAGCAGTATTAGCAGGTTTGGGATGCAAAGTCCTCTTCCCTCAGCTGCTGTTGTAGCTCTGGCTAAAAAAGAGAGTTCCTTCCTGAACTCTGGCCGTAAATCTTTTCAAGACAAAATAAATTGCTGTTCATGTTTCCAGCTCAATGAGATGCCACCAAAAAAATTGTGTCTCCAGTGAAAATCTAGTAGAAGATAATCATTGTCAGCAGCAAGCATTGCTGCCTGTTCCCTGCTATCTACCATGGTAAATTCATTCAAAGAAACCCACAGGTCAGTCTGGCAAAGATGGCAGCAGCATCAGAGGACACTTTTCTGCCCAAAGGAGGAAATAGATATGAAATAGTGAAGTCAAAATATGCAGTGGTTTAGTACATGGGTTGGAAAGTGGAATAAAAGGAAAAATAAATGCTGATTAGGTTGTTTGGGTTTTTTTAAAGGACTCATTTTACTTACTTATTTACTTATTTAGAGATCAAATTCTTATTTTAGACAAATATGATATAATGAGTAGTTAAGGAATTATTCCACCATTATTTATCTTACATAACTTGTGGTCCCTTTTCCTTTTTAATTTTCAAATGCTCTTAAGACTGTAACATAATTGTAAGATTCAAGCCCATTTGTCCTGAAAGTATTTGAAAGGAATACAGTTATGGCCACTACAGCAAACCAGACTTAAAAAAAATTATTGACTGTAAGCACATGTAACACAATGTCTCCATTTAAAGTCTAATTACGTATACTGCATGATCAAAATGGTCCCAAAAACTGCAGTTAAGTTTGTTCACAAAATTGCTTATCATTTGACAAATGGTCGCTTGTATTGGTTACTAATCGTATCTTCTTGTTCTCAGTTTCATGTCCAGTCAAAACACCACTTTTGCTGTGGAGTGCATTTTGGAAAGCTAGGGGAAATTGGGCCTCCTGAACCTCTTTGTGCAGTTTCTTCTGGGGCAAGGGGATGGTTACAAAACAGATGTATGGAGCCGTACAATACAAATCTGTCTGTGGGAGCTACAGACAAAGGTCTCATTTCCTTTGCCTTAGACAAATTTCTGGCAGAGGAGGCAACTGAGAACAAAGCTGACTAAACGTGGGGCAGCATCTGCCAAAGGGGAGGTACAGGCTAGTTACTTCATGTTTCTCAGAGGACAAAGGCTGTTGACAGGGCTGAATTTCTGGTTATTGGTTAAACTCTCTCATGCAAGATACTGGTTTTGCCCATTACCTAGGAAATGTGGCAGAATTTCCATCATCACCAGTCTCTGGGATCCTTCAGAGTGTCACAAGTATTGTTCATCCTGCTTTGGGAAAGAAACAGGGACTGTTTGACTTTTTGACTGTTTTCTGTCATTTACAGAGAATAATTTATAACCCAAATGGAAATTATATTTATCCAGTGTTTTACATTGCACTGGATTATTCAAATACCATCTATGATCTTTTACACAAAGGAATTGTATATTTTAAAAGAAGCTGTAACATATATAGAAATTATACTTTTTTATAGTATTTATCTACTGTATACCTTTTTCCTTATTGTTTTTCAGACTTATTTATTTACATGTAAGCTCCATAAAGCAAAGATTATCTTCATTCCATGTCTGAACAGTGCCTAATCTGTTAGAACTCCATTTCTAGTTGGTGCTCAAGCACTTCTATAAATAAAACTACTAAAAATAATAAATTGTATATTTTAGTATTCAGCAACATTGCATACAGGGTCCTCCTTTTTTGTTTTGACTTCAGATTTTAGGAGACACTCTCTTAGGTGTTACTCTGCTTTTTTATGCCTTTCAGAAGCTGTGTGCCCACCACAAGTGCTTCCTTTCAACTTCTTAAAGATTTTACTAAAAATCAAATGGTGTGAAGTTTAGGACTTTTTTGAAAGCAAAACTTAGAACCATCAGTGTCTGAAATCCACACCTGAGTTAGTTCTACTAGAGAAGGGTAAAAATCCTTTTTTTTTTCTTTTTTTTTTAATAGACTGCCAATGACTTTCAATAGCACTTCCTTACTACCTGGTTTTTCATTTCTCGTTAAAGAAATAACAAATTAAATATGTCTTAAATTGAAATTCAAAGTTGGCAGCAGTACTTTCCCAGGCATAAGACTACTCAAAGCAAAATTAGGCAATAGTAGTAACCACTGCAACCTAGTAGTGTATCGGACTTCAGCCTAAGAGAGACCAAATTACTTTATAAACTCACGCACATGTTATGCAGAGATACTATTTAGTCCACCAGTCAAATACTGGAATCTGGAAGGGGGAAGGAAGAATGAAAGAGGACATGCCATTGATATTAAACAGTGCACAGCTGTTTCAGAAAAAAAAAAAAAAGTAAAGGAAGTATTCAGCTGTAGGTTTGATTTATGAAAAAAATTGGCCAGGTTACAAGGCCAAGTGACTTCTTCTAATCACAACCAGGGATCAAGTTTCTGCATTTATATCTTATCTAGATTCCTATCTGTGTCTGAAGAATGCAAGACACAGCTCAAAGACAGGGCAAAAGTGACTTATAGCCAGGCCAGGTGCAACCACTCTGTAGATGCAAAGGTGTACATAGTCATGTGCTGGTTTCATATCATGTGATCTCAAAAGCACAATGTACCCACTGCTACTATTGCAGAGGCTAAGGTTGCACTGTTTCTCATTATCTACACTGACTTTTTGGCTGTTTGAGCCAGGCATGACTGCTCTTGCCCCAGTACGGGACAGAATACAGACCAATAAGCTGTAGGCTCTAGGACTGGACTTTCAGTTCATTGCTGCTTCTGGGGGAGATGTATCCACTTTCAAATCACTGGTACTGTTGCTCACGAGAGCTCATGTTCCCAGGTGTACCCCACACTACTACTGGTAAGGCCAGCAGTTGAGGTTGTGTGACAGCTAATAGGCTTGCTCCTCAAGCTGGAAGTTAATTGGGATATTCCAAATGCAAAGCAGTTGGTGTCAAAATCAGGCTTAAAATGCCAAACACCAAGTGCAGGCATCAGCTGTTGAAAAACTTGAAATAAGTGCTGAGAAGTTGAGATCTAAGCTTCCCATTCTTTCTCCAAGGGTGAAGGCTGACCTCTGATGCTTACAGCAAACATAGCCCTTCGCAGGGGAGCTGTGTCATTCACAGCAACAGTCTCAGGCGTAATACCTATCTTAGAAAGAAAGTGATCATCATAGTGGATATGGTTTAGATTAGTCCTTCCAGGGTTAAAGTGTTTCTGTCTTGAACCAAAAACCAATGTAGAGTTGGCAATCCCTAATGGGGATCCATCCTGTTGCTGGGATGTGCAGCTGTCTGCTCTCTTCCACTGACAGAAACAGAAGGGAACATATGGTTTTCTACATCTATCTTCTGTGGTATGACCTTTTTTCCTCTGCATAAGGGAAAAGGAGTGTTAAAAATTCCGACCTTTTTAGTGGTGTATTAATCACGGAATGCAAATTTGCAATCATGTAAACTAAACACTTCAGTTTGTTTTTTATTTAACAGAGATCTGAGCCCAACAGATACAATTTCTGATTATCACATTTCCAGCATATTAGATTAAAACGGCAGCTTTAAAAAGTCATTATAGAGCGTACTAGAAACCCTCTCTTTTTATTACAATCTAGTTTTCCCTAAATAGGAATATGAATTCATTGAAATATATTTAATTAAAATGGATGTTTATTGATAAATATTAGAGAACCATATTAAAATAAGAATAACACACAATAAGGTATGCATTAACTGACCACTAATACAGTTCTCGGGTAGCTGAAGTCACACAACCTTGAGCTGCTTGAAGCACATGAGATGCATTTTAATAGACCATTAAAACATGGCATGTTGTGTCTTACTGCAATATATTATGGAGTGAAACAAGCTGCATTTCACTGAGAACATATTGATAGCTTTTAGCCTGAAAAATGGATGAGAACACTGTGTTCCATACATGTTGGGGGTACCAGAAAATTGTGGCATTTCTCTCCAGTGACACAGAACTTTATGGAAGGATGTGAGTCATACTGGGTAGGAATCTGTTACCTAAACTAAGACATTTTTGACACTGCAGGCAGTCTGCATGGTGTCCAGCTGCCTCTCCAGAAAGTGCCAGCCTTTTCTAGATCTCTCTTCATCTTTACTGTGTTTTCTATGCAGATGTCTTACATAGTTTATGTCATTGGAAATTCTTCAAATGCCTACTTGTTGGCCCCTGAATGACTACCATTGCAACCTCTACCTCCCACAATACACCTGCTAGAGCAGTACATAAATAGTTCAGCCACGAGCTATGTATAGACAGACATACAGATAGGCAGGTGGATAGGTAAGCTCTCTGCAGCACACTTTTACAGACTTTCTCTGGAGCTTTGATCTTAAGGCGTTCTGATTCTTCCAAGGCAATAGGAAATAGGTAACAGCAACAGAGCTGCTGTCCTGGTTTGAGTGAGAACAGAATTAATTCTGTTCAGTGATTTTACTTTTCAGCTCAGCTCTTCTAACAAACTGCACTGTCTGAAGTTAGCAGCCTGTTCTCACAGACAATGGCTGCTTCTAGCAGTGATAACACCCCATGTTTAGAGTTACTAACAAGAATTGCTGTGCAGACCAAGGCCACTGCTGGGTCTTCTATACCACATTGGGGGGTGCAGAAAGTGAAAGGCTGCACCTGCAGGGAGGAGCGTACAGGACAGGTGGCCTCAAACTGACCAACGAGGGATTCCATCCCATAGACGTCATATTCGGTATAAAGCTGAGGGATCAGGAGGGTCTCAGTCCCTCTCTCTTTGGCCTCTTGGCCCACTTTGCCAGCTTTGCTTGGCTTGGTTCGAGTCCTCTTTTGGTTTCCTCCTTGGAGCATCTGAGGAGGACTGTCCATTCTGTCTTCAACCCTGATCTGTGTGTTCCTGAATCTGATACCAGAATCCAGCTCCTGAACACAGCTCCCATCTGCCACTGGGCCCAGTCTAGGACCTCCAGGTGCCTGCTCCACAGCATCAGTGGTGACGGTGATGTAATTACCATCAGAGGGATTGGGTTATGGTTTTGAATATATTAGTATATATTCAATTTTTTTTATTATTATTATTATTATTTTCATTTTCATTAAAGCTGTTCTAGTTTCCTCTTCTAATCACTAAGTCTCTCTCCCTTATGCCCTTTCTCTTCCCCTTTGGGGAGGGAGGGGAGGTTAACAGAGAATGTCTGTTATGGGTCTAAGGGGCCGCCCTGACCCTAAACCGTGACAGCTGCTCTCAGTGTAGTCATCTCAGCTCCCACTGCTGATGCATTTCTCACTGAGAGGTTTTACTGCCTCCTGCAAGTTCCTGCAAGGCCTTCTCCATGAGCTCTTTGGCTCTTCCTCAGAAGGTGATGAGCTAAGGAAAACTGCCAACTAACACCTCATGAAGCTTCTTAAGTATCTCTGTCCTCTTTGCGGATACCTAAAAAGGACGGGAGTTTCAACCCAGTGCACTGAGATTTCCTCTTCCTGTCACAATTCAGGCAGTGTTATCACAGCTGAGAATGAGTTGCCCCTACTGCCACAGATACTGTAAATGAAGGGGGAAAAAGCTCTTCAGGCAGAACAGATTAATTTAGAGATGTTCTAAATTTGCTTGCTACTCTAGTGGTCTCAATACATTTTTTCCTTCTTTTAGTGTATAAAATTTTACAGCAGAGAGTTATCTATATTTGTGCCTAGTACTTTATCAGATCTTAATAAACACATAACAAACAATCCCAAAGTGGTATGCTACGATAACTTGCAAATATGGTAATGCTTTTGAGTTTTCTAGTGCATTAAAAAAAGATTACATTAGTGCTTCAAAAATAGAGTGAAGTAAATAAGCTATGACAATATAAAGAAATGTTGGAGAGAATGGAATCAAGTTAGTAAAAGAGCTTTTCTGTTTATTCAGAACAGAGTTTGATGTCCTAACTGTTAAACATTAATGTATTATCTTGATGGATTTTGTACCTACACACTTTAACATCACAGACAAAAAAGCTTTAAAAATAGTGCATTGTGATATGTGCTTAAATTATTAAAAATGTATGGGCGAGATAAATGGTATTTTTCATCCTCTTCACATTCCTGTCACTGTTCTCACAGTGAAAATCACAAATTCTGTTTTGAAGCTGAAAATGAATTGCAGTTGTCATTAAATGTAGGTGTTTACTGATGTTATTAATTGAGAAAATAGTATACTGTTCTCAACAAGAGAATGCTTCATTTATACTCTGGAGAGCTGAAAGCTACCCTTGAAGGAGAGAAGAGCACTTAGCAGCTTTTGAGATATGATGAACATGGCGCACGAAGAACATGGCACATGAAGAACATCAATGCTTTCATACCTTTTTTATTAATAATCTGAAGTAGGTTTTGCTGTGTCTCAAATTTTTTTAAATCAAATTTCATCAATAACTTTGGCAGCCAAAACAAGGATCTCTGAAATTTTATTAATTCTTAAAAAGTGTTGAAAACAGGTTATGTCCAAGGTAGATTATAGAATGGGCAGCACTCAAAAGCTTCTACTCTTGTGTTCCCCTTCTAATTCTGTTAATGGCCTGACCATGCCAGCTTTCATCAGTTTCAGTAGGAGATTCAAACTCCACTAATCTCTCAGGATCAGGAAATTAATTTCCAGTAGGTATGTTTTATGTAAAACACATCTGCTCCCACAAAAATAAAATAAAAAAAAAATTTCTTATTTAAGAAGTATTTTACTCCAGATTTTTTGTTTGAAGTGTTTTGTATTAATGGAAATCAGAATCAGCACTTTGAAGTTATGATAGGAAACTGAAGACAGGATTGGTCTGTAATTATCTTGCTCATTCTAAACTAATTTGAGTTTTAATAACATAAGATTGATTATTATTTTTCAGGAATCAAAATACAGGCCATTAAGACAGATGTTTCATTAAAGTAAGTATGCGTGTAGATTTTGTCAGGTAATAGAGAATGGGCAAAATACAGAATAAACAATGTCCATATTTAATTTTCAAATTAGCTAGTTAAATTGTTTCAAAATTATTTGTTTGTTTAATAGGAAAATATAAACTGTCTCTCATGGTCAGAACATTATCTTTCAACTTCCTAGCGTGGTTTCCTAAACTAGCACATTTGAGTAGTAACAGTATGTATTCTCTGTACATTTCAGTAGCACCAAATACTGTTGTGCTATGACAAAACACATATACAAAGATGTCCCTTACGTTTTTTTCTAATATGTGCTTTTTACTGTATATTACTACTTTTTGAAAGACAAATATAAAGGCAAAAAGTAGCCTATTTAAAAATAACTAGAAGAGTAAAGAACCAATACTGCACACCAAGATACATAGCTCATATCTGTACTGTTTCACACTGCAAAACCACTTTCCAACATCATGGTGTCTTATAAATACATGTTTGACAGCTCAGTAGCAAAGTATGTTCCCACGTTGGATGGAACATTGCAATTCTGTAGGATGTTGGTTCATTGTGAGTTTGTCCAGTTGGCAAGTTAATCAATGAGAAGAGCTATAAATATCCTCATACATTACACTCTTCCTTTTGCTTCTTCAGCCCTGCTACGTAGGATGGTTTTGACTTGTGCATGATCACTAGGTTAACTTGAATAGTGTCTTGCTTAAGTTGATCATCTAAACATTTAACCCTTGATTAACATGATGGCTTGTTACTGAAGGCCATCTCCAAGCACAATCCTTTGTGGCTCAGCAAGGGCTTGCAAGAAGATGGTGACTGCTTCTGTGCTGGAAAATGCTTGAAACTGAAAAATCACACACCAAAGCGCTTAAATTCGGATTCCAACTTAGTCACATCATACAGAATTCTTCGACAACATTTGCCAAAGTGGGGATCTGATGAACCTTGTCAGGAAATAGCTCTACTGGACCTCTCTGATTTGCACCAAATCAGAGTGTCCATCTCAGATGAGATGGCAGCAGCTCAGTGCTCATAAGGTCGAACAGGGAGAAGCACTGCAGTCATGTTTATACAGCAGCACTGTGTTTGCATTTGACAGTGTGCAGGTCCCTGGTCCATACAAATATCTACAGATGACATGAATAGCAGCTCTCATTCTGGCAACTCTCGGATTGCACCCCTGAGATCAGCCAGGCTTAAGCTTAAATTCAGCTTGGCTGAGAGTGGTCATATACGTACTTCTTTCTACAACCTTTCTGAGAACTTAGATTAACAGCAGTACTCAGTGAGCTTTTCTATCTGGGCTCTTTGAACTGAGACTTTGCTCTCAACAAGCTGTTTTCCTCCTGGTGCCTCTCTCTTATTTTAATGGAAAATCCTGAGTGCTGCTCATGTCCCTGTAAAGAAGCTAGAGACATCTGAGCAAGGTATGTAAGCGTGTGGTATGCAAGACCCATGCACAGCCATAGAATTTCCTCTGAGGCAGTTCCAGGTGCTTGTGTAGTCTCTGTTCACTGCTGCAAATCCTTTCTGAACAAGCCCTCTGCCCGCACAGCAAGTTTAGGAGGTCAGGTACTTACCACAGAGTACAACCTCCCACTCTCTGGACCAAGTTCAGGAAAGACAGGCATTTCAATGCCTCAGTTTAATTACACACATTATTTATTGGCTCCCACATCTTTCTATTGATTGTATGTCAGAACCTAATTTAATGGTAGTGGAGTGACAGGGAACAGAGGGCACCCAGGGGTTTAAGGCACTTATGTTGTTTTCCTAAAATATCCTGAATCATGCTGGTTGGTTTTTTTTTTTTCTCTAAGGAATAGGAGAATATGCGTTAAAATTGGAACTAAACATTTTAACACATGAAGTCAAGAAGAGTTTTACCATCAGCTTCAGTGCAGCATGCTAAACTGTAGCTGGCCAGCTGTTAACAAGGTAAAAACATGGCCACTTGTTAATACATTTTCATGCTGTCCAAATGTGTACATTTACAAGCCCAGGAAAAGGCAACCTTGCTAATCTGAATTACAGTGTGTCTCTTCTAAGTTGATAGAAGTGCTACTCTTGCTTCTGCTCTTTAAAATGGGGCAGATCACCTGCCAGGAGGGCATTTCTTCCCTGTATTCCACTGCTTATTTGAAAAATTTATGTAGCATCATAAGTAGGGAAGAACTTTGTCATTAGAAAAATGTAATAAACAGAAACATAAAATTCTAAAGAGGCACATTCTAGGGAAAAGCCTAGCTTTCCTGTGAAAAGAGCACAGAGTAGCTGAAGTGAAATTGTTAGAAAATTGAATGAAGGGTTTCTCTCACTAAACTAGAGACTACTCTGGTCCTGCAAGCCAGCCAGCATCTGATGGGACATCAGATGCGTGACCCTCCCAACAACAACAAAAAAAATCAGATTCTTTTATGTCCTGCAGTTAGGATTCTTTTTTTGCATATAGACTGTTGTATCACTTTTTTGGTGCCTTACAGAAAGATGAGTCATTAGGAGAAACTTGAACATGGAGAAGGCTTGACATTGGGATGGGGAAGATAGGAATAATAATGAATATGGGTGAGGAGATGGGAGGAGAAGGCAGAAGAGATGACTAGAGTATTGATATCTCCTGCAACTGACAGCCTCAGGAAAACTAATTAGGGCTGAGGAAGCTGATGAATTCCGTATGAGAAAATGGAGTTTGAATATTAATAGGCTTTGCTCCATTATTGTCCAATTTTAAATCCATTAAATTTGAAGGGCCTCAAAGTTTGGGAAAACACATTTTCTCATACTTGTGACATGATGAATAATGCAAAGATTAGGAGATAGTACTTCTTGCAGGGGTACAAGGCTAACCCCATGAGTATACTTGGGGTTAGCACATACCTAATGAACAACTGAAGTCCTGCTTAATAATTTCTTTTTTTGAGGGTTTCCATGAAACTTAAACAGTGAACTGGGCTTTGTTTCTACATAAGCTTGGCAACATTGCTCAGTATTTGCCAACACACAAGGAAAAAGTGTTACACAGTGTATTTCTCATTTGTTTTGCTATTATACTGTTTTAAGAATAATGATTTGCCATTGCTTGGCTCTATGATTAATTTGATTGTTTTCCCTCATTTCAAGATGAATCGTAGTTTTTAATCTGTTTGCTGCCATCTCCCATTTCACTGAAGCACACATATTGCTTTTATTGCCATGCAAATAGGTGCTATATAAATAAAATATATTATTATGATAATCAAAGTAAAAGAACCCAGAGTCATCTGTTACACAGTGTGCTCTCTGCCAGACTCAGTACTTGTGCTCACACTCTGTCTCTCCACTTCTGCTGGCAGTGCCCTGGGGAGGTGGCGTTCCTGAGCCACACTGATTGAGAAGCACCAGGCCAAAAGAGTAAATGGAAGTAACAGGGCAGATTTATCACCAATAGTTCCAGAGAATTACAACTTACTTTTCTCAAGCAGGAACTAGCGATAAGGATACAACTTTGAGTTCTGAGCTCATCATACCTCGGAGTAATGAAGACAGCAGACTAGCGCTTGGGTTGGAGGCCTCCCAGGAGCAACTATAGCTACAGACTGACAATCATATTCCCATGTCTTGCTCCTGCACTTACCTACTGGGATGCTCTCCTGCTTTAGCTGCCTCCCAGAGGAATAAAAGCAGCAAGTGCAGAGGCACAAAATCATACCCCCATCTGCCTTTATGCAGCTTTCCTTCAGTCAGGCAGCTCATGGAGAAGGATGTGTGGAAATATGGGAAGCAGTTCTGGGGTGGGTACAGCTTGAAAGGGCTACAGGTCTTCCTAGTCTTACTGACAGTATTGCCAGAATGTAGTGAGGGTTTTTGTTCGGGTGTTTGAATTGTAAACTGAACTCCCAGAGATACAAATGTGACAGTCAGCTATCTCCTGCCTTGCTCAGGACAAGGATGCCTGACATGTTCACTCCAGAATGACATCTACTTGAAGATAAGACACATCAAGGAATATGTTTTGTAGCGCTGTCTGCATGCATATGTTGGTGGGGAGGAAGAAGAGATTTTACTTATATTCTATTAATTAAGTTGCTGTTCTATAAAACAGAATATATAGTGTGCTAAACCAGGCCAAAAAATAAATTGTATTTCCTGGATGCCTGAGTAAAAGGGGCTGATCTATATCAGTTCCAAACATTCAGTGATTCACTATAATCTCTGGACTCCTGAGAGAGGCTAGCTAGCCTGCATTGGTCACATCTTGCCTCTGCCACTTCCTGTGCTGGCACGTAATGTACCTACAGGCTCTAGTTTTCCTAATTACTCATGGTCTTATTGTAAGCCAAGACTAGCCATATTTTACAGTGTTCCCAAGGGAATAGATATATTCAGCCTGCTGAAGCTGAATGCTTTCTCATTTCTTGAAGATTTTCTTATCATTTATTCCAGCCACCAGCTGGGGTATAGTGCAATCTGCTTCCTCTGGCCTTCTGCTGAACATTCTGGGAACATCTGGATGCAGGGTCTACACCACAGAGGTTGCACACACATTATCTGGGTAACTCAGAGTGGGAAGAAAAGCCTGACTGGTTGTAGGGAACAAGGGTAAGGAAACTGTCAGCCCGCAGTAGTTCTTCATGACAGGGAAATGTTATTTTAAGGTTTAGGATAGGATACCTGGAGGGTTTTAAAGGCCAGTATATATTGTACTGGGCAGGAGTGCATGGAAGGGAGGACAGCTGCTCAAGGAGACTTCATGGGATACAGTGACAGGGGAGTGCGTTGACTCTGAAAGAAGAATTGAGAGCATCAGGGGCAAGAGATGCTTGAGACCATAGGGACTACAACGTATGCATACAGTGCCCTTTAATACCAACCTATTCAGACTCAGACCCTATCACAGTATCCCCTTTCCTTGTAGGACTCAAACAGCTGCTGGTGGCATTATCAGACAGGGAGAAAACTCTCCTGAGTCCCAGCTATGTTATCACACATCATGTCAGCATCAGTGGCAACCGGTAACATGCAATGTGATTACAGAATGAATGTAATGGGGAGGACTTCTCACTTAAGTGAGGACTTAGTTCTTATGAGTGACTTCAACTACCCAGACATGTTGGAAGAACAATACAGCACCTAACTTGTCACCCATCAAGGTCCTGGAATGCAAAGAAGACTGCTTCCTCATACAAATGTTGTATGTGTCAACCAGGAATGAGGCACTGCTGGACTTGCTACTCACAAACCAGGAAAACCTGCTTTGTGGTATCTCTATTAGTGATATCCTTAGCTGTAGTGATCACAGTATTGTGGAGTTTTGGATCCTGCTGAACACCCTGACGGTTGATCCTATGACAAAGGTTTTAGATTTTAGAAGAGCAAACTTCAACTTGCTCAGAGCTCAGGTAGGAGGGATTCCATGTTAATCTTCCAGGGAGGACAAAGAAGCTAGTGTTTTTCAAGGACACTCTGCTGGGAGCACAAAAACAGTTCATCCCTTGTAGAGGTAAGGCAAGTAGGTGGAGCAGGAGACCCCCTTGGCTTAACTGCGAGCTTCTGAGTCTGCTCAAAACCAAAAGAGAAGTGTGCTGTAGATGGAAAAGTGGGTGAATACCTGTTGAGAACTGCAAGGGCATTGCCAGGGTGCACAGAGATGAAGTTAGAAAAGCAAAAACTCAGCTCAAATTGAAGTTGGCCAGAGATGTTAAAAACTGAAAGAAAGGGTTCTTCAGATATGTAAGCAACAAGTAGAAACAGAAGGAAAATATTGTCCTGCTGTTAAACAGGAGAGATGAATTAGTCACCAATGACTCTAAAAAAGGCAGAGGTTCTCAAATTCTTTCTTCACGTCTGTCTTTATCCCCTTGCCCCAGGCCTTGGAAACAAAAATCAAGGTTGATGCAAACACAGAGCACTGTCGGTGAAGGAATAGATGGTATACAAACTATTACAGGAGCTTGATCCCTACAATCAGTGGGCCCTGACATTATCCACCCAAGGATGTTAAAACAGCTGTCTAACATTGTTGCAGAGCCACTTTCCATAATCTTTGAAAAGTCATGGAGACCTGGGGACATCCCAGAAGACTGGAAAAAGGCTAATGTCACCCTCATCTACAAGAAAGGCTTAAAGGAGGACCCAGGAATTATAGGCCCATCAGTTTTACTTTAAACCATGGGAAAGTTATGGAATGAATCCTTCTGGGGGCTATCAGAAGTCAAATGAAGCACATGATTGAGAAAAGCCAAGGCCAAATCATGCTTCATATAACTGATCGCCTTTTATGACAAGGAAACCTGCTCAGTTGATGCTGACCAAGTGGTGGACACTGTGTACCTGGATTTCTCCAAGACTTTCAATAGTTCCCCACAGCCTCCTCCTAGAGAAATTGATGCATTCCAGTCTAGACTAGTGGAACTGGCTGACAGAGGGCAACAAACTGGCAACATGTTGTCAAACTTTTTCAAACTGGCAGCATGTCACAAGGGGTGTCCCGCAGGAAATGAATATTGGGCCCTGCACTGTTTATTATCTTCATAAGTGATCTGGATGATGGGATCAAGTGTAAGTTTGCTAATGACACCAAATTGATTGGGGAAATGGACACTTGAGAAGAGAGAGCCACCCCTTGTGAAGACCTGGATAGGCTGGAAGAGTGGGCTAACAAAAACCTTATAAAGTTCAAGCGCAAGGTTTTGCACCTGGGAAACATAATCCATGAGTGCAGCACAGGCTGAGATCTGCCTGTCTGGGGAGCAGCTCTGTGGAAAGCACCCTAGGGGACCTGGTGGACAACAAGCTGAATATGAGTAAACAGTGCACTGCAACAGCAAAGAAAGCCAATATGATGCTGGATTCATCAACAAGGGCATCACCAGGAGAGATAAAGAAGTCATTATTCCACTCTACTCCATGCTTGCCAGGCCACACCTGGAATACTGTGTTCAGTTCTGGTCCCTACTATACAAGAAAAATGTGGACAGGCTGGACAGGGTCCAGAGAAGGGCCACAAAGATGATCAAAGGACTGGGAACTTTGCCATATGAGGAAAGGATGAGAGAACTGGTTATACTGGTCATGCCTTGAGAAAAGAAGGCTCAGGGAGACCTTCTCACCATGTTCTGGTATTTAAAGGGTGTCAACAAAGAATTTGGAGACTCTCTTTTTACAAGGAGTCACATGGAAAAGAGAAGGAGTGGTGGGTACAAGTTACTCCTGGGGAGATTCCAATTAGACACAAGAGGAACATTTCTCACAATAAGAACAATTGGCCACTGGAATGATCTCCCCAGGGATGTGCTGGATTCCCCAACACTGGGCACTTCTAAGATTCAGCTGCACAAGGTGCTGGACAATCTTGTCTAGACTGTGCTTTTTCTAAGAAAGATTGGAGCAGATGATCCTTAAGGTCCCTTCCAACCTGGTATTCTATGATTCTATAAGTGTGTTGGAGGCTGACAAGAAGTATATGGTGAGGATAAATCATGTGACAAATGTCCTCATATACCTTTGTGGTAGTGCAGAGAGGGACAGGAAGCTGTAGAGCTTGAACTGCTGCATGGATATATTTGATGTAGGCCAGAAGCAAGCTCTCCACACACAGGCACTACAGTGCGCACACAACTGTGTGAAGCTGATTGGCTTGGTGAATTTGAGCCCCGATGTTCACTCCTCTAAGCAGCATGGCAGAGTCACTCCCCACTGAGCTGCTCTCCCCACTAAGGCTGGAGGACACTGACACTGGGTGCTCAGTAAGAAACAACCCAACTTCTTCAGGGCTTCCTAACCAAACCAGTACTGCCTCAGTTCTCTGTCTTAACACCACTGCAGCTCAAGGATGGCAAATTACCAACACTGAGATGCCCCTCAGAGATAAACTTGTGCTCTTCTAGTGCATTTCTGTTCTGGCATCTGCTGAATCCCTGGAGGCACATCATATGATAAGCTACAGCAGACATAATAGTGTATTTTTAGTAATGACAGCTTTTTTTTTTTTTTACCTAGCTGGCAAACCACCCAAAAACACCACTGGATTTGTGGAGGAGGGTCATAAATGAAAGCTGCCAGCTGACTTCCTTGACAGCTCTGTTCTTAGTTAACATGTGCCAGTGTCCCCTGATGTCAGCCTGTGGTGGAAAGACATAGACTGCAAGGTTCAAGCAAATGATTTATTTGAACTTCTCTCACAGATCCAATATGCCACTATATCAGGTTTTTATGGATACAATAGAAGACTGCACTAATACAACTTAAAAGCAAGAATACACTACAACAACCTAAAAGTTTATATGCGTGTTAGTTAATCCTCCGTAATTGCAAACTTACAGCATGCTAAATATTGACTTACCCCTCCAGGTAAGGGCTCTCAATCCCTGAAAAGTAACCTTGACTGGTGTCCCGACCAAAGAGGAAGGGTCTTCATACAGGCCAGATGTAGCACTGGAGATATGACTCCCAATTCCTAAGCCAAACCTTAGAGTTTTTATCCCCTGATTTACGTGATTGTGACAAGACTAAGCCTGAATGGGTTATACCATCTGGATACACAAGTTTATTAGCTGAAACCAACACCGAAACCTTCCAGGTTCTCTTTACCTTACTTTCTCAGGCAACCGAATAGTGGTTTGGATTGAGACTCGGGCCACATTATTTGTTGAGAGATTTCAAAGCTCATTTCAGGTTTTGATTCTTTGCATGGTACAGCACTGCCTTGTTTGGTCTGTGTCTTATGGACAACCTGTGGCTGAGCTATATACACAGCTCCCTGTGTGTCACCTTTGGGCCTCAAGGCAATCCAAGGCTGGGTCACTTTTACAACCCCTTGTGAGTCACCTACATGCAGTAGACATTACCAAAACTTGTTTACAAACTATGAGCCAGATGATCCATATGCAGCCTTGTCCCAGTTTTTACAAGTGACATTCTTTTTAATCCATTTTTTTGTGGCCACCTTCAGGGACTGTTGTAGCTCCACTGGTTAATAGAGAGGAACTCCACAGCACCTGCTGCACCTTCCCCGTCTCCACATTCTGCATCACAACGATCAGAGGTTAGTGGCTTTTTGCTGGCAGTCTCTGCTCAACAAGGAAAGGGCATCCCCAGGGCTGCCATTTTAAGCACAGAAACTCCAAGATGCCTGTCTTGCTGGTGCAGTGCTTGATTCATGTCAGGAGCATTCTGCAAATTTACATCAATTCATTGAAGGGAAACCGCAGAAAAAGTTGTGGATTCCCTTCCTAAACTCTTCCTGCACGAGTAAAATACCAGGTCTTTTCTGTGAGAAATATCTCTGCTTGTTTTGGTGGGACTTTTAAATACAACCAGGCAATATTTGATGCAAGATAAAAACCATCAGAGCACAAAATAAATGGCTCTGGATGTATTGCTGATCTAGACAAATAGCTGCTGACTCATTGCCAGTTCATGCAGAATGCAATCATAAAGATTTACTATTTTAGCTGTTTCCTGGTTAAGTACAAAAGCTTGAGTTTTACACATCCAGTGAGGTGTGATGTATAATGTCTAGGGACAAATCAGTGCATGTCCCAGCTGCTGAGCACATGCGTGGCATTTATGCTGGCCTGAAGTAACAGTTCATGTCTCAGGAAAACCATCTTACATGCCACAGGAATTGCCTGGGGACTCATTTTTTGAGGTTAGATTGTTTTCTTTTATAAAAACTGGTATTTTTCATTTTGGTTACCAAGGAATTGAAGCAAACATCAAAAAGAAATATTAAAGTAGTCTTAGAAACATCCCACAAGAAGGAAAACTGAACATGGAGGATTTGTGGTAAAAGGGAAGAAGTTATCGCATACAGACAACTCAAATACTCCTGCAAATGGCTCTGCCACTTCTGAGCTGAGTGGCCAGAGCCAAGCAGCTTGAGCTTAATGGATCTGTGTGGATGGTGAGGGCAAAGCTCAGGCTTGTCTCTACAGTTGGATTTTCCTGCCAGGAATCCAGGATGATTCCTCCAAGCTGGAGGCAGACCATGAGACAAAATTGCAGACATCTGTAGAAAAGTAGAGAAAGGGAAGGGGAGGGAAGTGCAACCACAGCCCCAAATTAATATGACAGTATGGGTGTACCTTCTGACTACCTCCGCCACTGTGAAACATAGGACTTACTGAAAAGATTAGGAGGTCTAGGCAGGGGAAACAGCTAGTCAGCTCTGGACTGAACAATGAGGAAGGAAGGCCTTCCTCTGTCACTTCACAGATAATACTGCTTCTTGATGAAAGTGGTTACTTGACAGAGTGATGTCCATTCCAAAATTTCCATCCGTAACAACTTATTGTCAGTATGGCTGAAGCTCCTTTCTTACCAACAAATGTGGAAGAAAAATGAGAAAAATTATCTGAAGTTGTTAAACTTCTACTTATCACTGAATCTTAAAGACAACTTCAAAACTGCCCTATGTTTTGATTTCCATGATAACTTGCTCAAGAACAAGGATATCCATCATGAAATAAATGCTCTAAGAAAATCCCTCCACGAAACTTCAGCTAAGCAATTCAGACTATCTATATCTCAGTAACATCTGGTATATGTGTTTGTTGCTCAGCTTTGTTTTGTAAATATGTTTGCTCTTAGTGCCATGTGTTAATATAATTTTCCTTGTATGGGTGGATTATTTTCCACTGTGTGGCACAGTTAAGTATTTCCCATTTGTAACAACATATCTTAGTGGTTTTGTCAAAATATGTAAGATCATTAAAAGCTAATAGGTAACTGGTATTAAATTGCACTGAATGTTGGTATGTTCTAGATTTAAGAAATCCTGAGTAGAGGCTATTGATTTTACTGAGCTGTGAATGTTCAGCACTTCTGAGACCCAGGTCCATAAAGTGGTGTTGTTTTTATAACTGTCCAAACTAATAGCCTTAATGCCTAAGACTTGCCCTACCTCTCGAAAATAACAATCATGTTCTTATTGTGACTTTTACACTCCCTGTAGATTTGTTTGCCAAAAGACCATGGCAAATGACTACAATTTCTAGCATACTAACATTTCAAAACAGCATGACAACACCAGTCTGTACATACTCTGTCTTCATCACATCAGAGACTGAAACTTCCTGGCAATTGGAGAAAAAGCCATTAATACTCATAGCCTTCTATTAGCCAAGCCAGATTTGTTTTAATTTTCCTTTGGCAATAGTACTAGCTGCTTCAGACTGCACAAGCAGCTACACCTGAGCAGAATCCAAAAAAGACACCTTGCTTCCACCGCAGAAATGTTAACTCTTGCACAGTAGCTGTGAAAGAGCTCCTGGTATTTCAGTGCAGGGGGTCCTCCTGACAGTCACACAGCTAAAATTGAATGTTAACTTGCAATACAAGCATTGTTTTAGCCAACATATTTGTTAAGCGTGACAATTCACCTAACCCTCACTGCATGCCATTGCTGAAAAGCTTCTAGTGCCTTTCAGAGGTAGACACTCCTGCTGTATTTTGCTCAGGAGAGAAGACACAATGCAATCTCCAAATGCAAAATTTATTGGTGGGATGAAATCAGGTGTTTGTAGAGAAACCAATAATATGATGAGGTAATAATTTGGTTCTGTTTAAGCCCGTTTCTAGGTGATTGATTTTTGCAGTCTGAAGTGTCTCCCCCAAAACATGATTTTTGTGATGCTTGTCAAAGCTGTGAGTTTGCAAAATTGTTTGGGCCCTCCCTCTTGGAGTCAATTCACCTGAACTGTTGGTTGATGGCTGACTGGATGATTTCCCTTCTAAAGGTGATGGCAGAGCTACCTCTAACCACTGATTCCCCCCACCAACACCACCTATTTTTGTATTCTGCTCTCATATCAATTCTCGTGAGAATCATGCTTTGCAAACTAAATGGGGGGGGGGGGGGGGGGGGGGGGGGGGAGGGATAATGTTGTACTGTTTGCCTTTGCTTTTTTTTT
>WUAM01000143.1:33049258-33077248 GCA_024336885.1 Actenoides hombroni
TTTTGAGATGACACTTGTGGCACAGTGACTGGGCTTATGCAGACCAAAGCAATAGGAATTCACCAGTCCACGTTCCTGAGAGCATTTCATTTCATTTGAAGCCAGCACAATAAGGTTAATTTATACTTACAAAAATATATATGTCGAAGTTGTTGTCTTTGAGAGCGTCTGATTGTTATTCTTTGACAGAGCTGTCACTAGAGGGTCCATTTTGAGCTCATTCATTGAAAGGTGTGGCAGCAACCGCAGCCAGCCTTAGCTCAGTTCAGCCTCTAGAGATTTGCAGAGAAGCTATTTGGAGTTTATCACACAGTTTTGCAAAACACTACAGCCTCAGCAAGCTGTCATAAAGAGGCTCTCATTCCAACTGGGCTCGTTTACAAGTAGTATTTTAATACTCTCTGCCCTATTTTACCCTGCACCTTGCAAAATCTTTCTTCACCTCTTTTACTCCGTTGATAGATTAAAAAATTCTGAAATACGACTCAGAAAAATGCTCGGTATTTTTAATGCATTTATAATTCAAGAGCTATCCGGTTCCTCTCAGACTGGAGCTCTTTGATGCTAAGCTGTTCCACATCCCAAGCCCCCCCTGGTCAGGGCCTGCAGCTGAAAGCCTTATCCCAAGCAGAGCCACTTCCCAAAGCCACTCTGCAGGCCTTCAACTGGTTCCCTCTCATGACTGTGCCATTTGCTGACAATCACCCACTTCCATCTGCTCTTTTTGTAAGAACATTTTTAACTTCAGCACTATAAAAGGCACTGGTGTCTGAAAAGCAATGTGCTTTTCAACCCATAAGAAGGATGCTAGAGCAAATAAAAAAGTCCACAAGGTCAATTTCACCCCTGTACCTTTCCCTGTGTACCTTGGCTCTGCCACAAATACGTGTCCTAGGGGAACTTCACTGGGAGCCAGAGCACCAGCTCCATGCTACCCTTTCCTCGGCATAGTACAACAAGGGGTCTGAGCGTGTTCTGGGTAAGAAGCTCAAATTTGGGGCTGTATCAGACTTTACCAACCTGCGTCAATAGAAACCTAGGTGTGCCCTCCCCACCAGCTCCTGGCACTCCAAGCAGCAGTGCTGCCAAATCTTAAAATGTTATCTCAGGGCAGATAAACATTTGGTGCTTTTCCCAAAGTCTCAGCTCCTCGAGTCAAGTGATTATGTGCACACACCAGCTCGTAAAGGTGAAGAGCCAAGTTCTTGCTACCACTCTGTCCTTTCCAGCTGAGCTAAAATGTCACGGGAAGAGAAGAAAAATGCCCCATTTGACAGGTAAAATGTAGTGGATGATACAGTCTTGCAAGCCAGGTGCACACTGCAAGCATATCACTGATGCTCTGAGCCACATCCACCAGAAGCAAGGATATAAATGAAGGAATTGGGTTTGTGCAGCTGCCCGTCCCCCCCAGGGATGCTCTGATTTTAGTTCCATGTTTGATACAAACCCATCCCACAACACTGCATTTTCCAGCTGGAAGAGAAAAGCAGCTGCCACCTTAAAGTTGCTGTTTTGCACATGACTGCCTGCAAGCTAAGCTTCCCTCCCTCCCAGTGCTTATGGTTAACTCCTGCTCTGGTTTTCTGTATCTCTTAATCCTTAGAGGCGGTGTGTCCTCACATACTTTTCTAGTTGAGAAGGAACTGTCTTCTCCCTACAACATCAGTTTCATCAGTCATATGAATTCTGTATGAGACTTAAAATTCATTGGCCTGCATGGGATTCTTGTACCTATTTAGTGGCAGTAATTCAGGTGATTTTTCTCTTCCACTTCTTGTTCGTCCACATTAGTGGGTGACAGCCTGTAACAAATGCATCATACATGGCAGATAGCATTTATTAGCATAAATTCCATCTCCTTCATGAGGTAATTAACACCAAACATTTCTGTCATTTCCTAAGAGCATAATTCTAAGAACTATTTTTTAACCCAGGTAAACAATGATAATGCACAGCTTTGCAGATATATGACTGAAACCAGCTCCTCTTTTTTATGCAGGGGACTCTGTTTTAAAATGAAGTTTTCTCAAAACCTGGTCTATAAAGCAGATTCAACCCACACTCATTTATTTTTTGCCAAAGACTTTCTTGTACTTAAAATAGTATGTACTTTTAAACTGGTGTATTTGTGTCTCTGATGTCTGTCGATATAGCAGCAATTTCACAGTTGCCAGCAGTTAAGTTTTCTGAGTGACCACACCAAGAGTTTCACCTCTCTTTTGATCAGAGGAACTCAGTTTCCTTCTCCAGCTCAGACTGGTCTTTAAAACTTTTGCATTCTCTTGCCAGGATAAACTTTCTTTCCACACAGCTTGAAGAACCTAGCAGGTAGGTCTGCTCTTTCAAATTGCTTTTCTGACACAAAAGAAAAAGAAGTTAAGAATATCTCAACTGATTTAGAAAATATTGCATACCCTCTGAAACCTAACATCTTGTCCAAGAACCCCACTACTGAGGATGGCCAAGTTCAGCCATAGTTGCAGTTAGTGCTAGCATTAACCAGGAGAGTTGTGTTTCTTCTCCTTCCCTCCCCTGTTAGCAGTTTCTGCCTAATGAGAAGTGTAACTGATGATATTGCTTGCACTTGTGAGAGGAAGGATAGCCTTCTGCACCTTACTGCCTGAAGCCCCATCCATCTGGACATGTGTTTCTGGATCTCTTTCCTCATGCCCTTACCGGACTCTGGGTGCAGTGCGATGGCACACCCCCTTCTCTGGTACCCCTGTTGCCACAAACTCTGTGGGTACAGCCTTCTTCTGTGGGTAAGCACAAATCCTTAGTAGAGAGGTGATGGGGACAGGCACACCAGGACCTCTCTGGGGAACCCCAGCCTGCATCACAGGCAAAGGCTGATAGGGAGAGCTATGGGTGCAGGAAGGCAAGTGTGAGCCCCTCCACCTGCATGCAAAGTATTGAAGGGCTCATCAAACAGCAGCTTTTGATCACTGCCCACTTTGGATGAAAGCCAGAAGCAATGACGTAGACATGAAAGCTTCTGTATCCCAAAAGCAATCCTCTAAGCTATCCAAGCCCCTCTAAAGCTCTGACTGTTTGCTAGCTGAAGAGTTTTAGGTTGGTAGAAAGTGTAAGAGTGGAAACAATGCTGTAGAGAACACCAGTGTTTTTTATTTTGGATGCCAGGTCTGTTTTCCTTCCCAGTATTTATTTGTTTGTTTGTTTTTGTTGTACCACTGCCCTCTGAGAGATTGATACCCATCTATACTAAGAGGGATGTGGCTGGCTTAACTTCTAAAAATGTGCTACCTTGCATACCTCTTTTGTTAGCTCAAACAAAGGAGTCTTATTAGTATAGACTGTTCTACTATGTTTATGCTGCCTGAGTTTATAGACTTACGTTAGCTTTAATTCTTACACTGAAATAAGCTGTAAAATAAAGCTGAAAAACATTCAGTGCTGCCAGGGTCACATTTTTCAGCTGAATTGCTAAAGGGATATTAAGCATGCTTTGGCTTTTTTCAATAAATTGTGATTTCTCCTAAAGTCAATGGAGGAGTAGTATTATGTGTTTGTTTCTCCCACCTCTTCATAAAACTCACTGTGGTTTACAGTCTTTTGTACAGGGGACCTAAGTCTGCAAAGCACTTACGCACATACAAAAAAATCCTCAGAGCAACTCCTG
Source organism: Actenoides hombroni (assembly GCA_024336885.1). Classification (NCBI taxonomy): domain Eukaryota; kingdom Metazoa; phylum Chordata; class Aves; order Coraciiformes; family Alcedinidae; genus Actenoides; species Actenoides hombroni. The sequence goes on from WUAM01000143.1 coordinate 33,052,902, forward strand.
AAAGCTGCTGATTAAATTCAGACTGATTTAAGAGACAAAGAATATTCCGATCTGTCTGATTTTAATCAGCGTGTTTCAGGAGATGGTCCCAGTACTCTGTTATTTTCAAATGCTTTGTCCCCATGCTACATAAATTTGCTACTACATCAGGGTCAGTAAAGTGCTATGTCTGCTGAGATCAATGGGAATTTTGCTACTGACTTCAATGGAGTCATGATTCGCCAGTGATATAGCTGGGTTTTATCTACTTTTGACTGCTGCAGTATTCCCCTATTTCTCATACATACCAAACATGGATATTTACATGTATTTGCTATTGCTTTCACCAGATAACCCCAATGCAAACACTAAGTTTAACCATTTAATCATTACAAACACTAAATTTAAAATGGTTCTACTAGTGCAGGCATAACATGCAAATATCTATAATGGCATTTGTTTCTTGGTGAAGAGATTTGACCACCTCTATGAAGGCAGTTAAAATCACTGTGCAGGATTTGAGTGAAACAGAACAGCTCACAGATCTGGACTCTTATGCAATGATTTATGTTTGCCGAGAAAAAGTTGCTCAGGAACTCTATATTGAAATTTCAGATGTGATTTTTTTTCATAATCACAGAAATATTTACATAAAACCACACTCCATGTCACTCTCACCAGATTACAATGCTTAAAAGATGTCCCTTTTAATGCATGCCTAGAAACATGACAATCCACTGCTCGCCGGAGAAAAGAACCACATAGCTTGCTGCTAAACATCCTTCTCTGATCTGGGCTGCTTCTCAGTTGAATCAGGCTTGTGTTGCAGGCTGTGTAGCTGGTAAAACTAGTCTAATTCCCTGGTGTGATTGTTCAGGAAGTTTAAAGAAATAACCCTGTATTGGAAGTTGTACAAAGATCTAAATAATTTGTTGCTTGTATGTACAAGAATCATAAATAGAATTAAATTAATTAATAGAGTCATTTGGCTACATTCACAGCAATCTGCAAACCCATTAAAAGCTCCAAGTCAAATTCTAAATAGAAAGTTGAGGGTGGCTCTTCATTTAATTTAAAAGCTTTTTTTTTTAACTAAGAGACTAAATGTGTTGTGGGCGGTCTGCTTCTACTGCTGAATAATTTCTGAATGTCAGAGCCCTCAGCACTTCAAAAAAGGTGATCAGCACCCCAAAGAACATGGACCTAACTCTAGCAAGCAAGAGAATTTTGACCATTTCATGTTAATGAAAAACAAATTTCCAGTAAACATTAAGCATGCTAATTAAATTCATTCTAGTGGCAGTGGATTTATGCTCTATTTATTATTTTTTATTCAAGCAATTGTAATTACCTGAAGAGAAATGGAGATTCATACACAAGTTATTAGTATGAGTTGTTAAAAAAAACCAAACCTTAAGAACTCTATAAATCTCTCTGAAATTTCCTTTAACTATCAAGGAAAGTATATTAATGAGGAAATGAAAGCATAAGTATGTCATATTTGAAATTTTAATTGAGTTTTTTGACAATACTCTAATAGCAGCAGCAGAGTGCAAGGAAGGACTTTGAAACAAAAGCACTGAGCCAGACAGTTGCTGAATGACAGATTATATGCAATTGAATATATAATTATATAAAATATTTTGTCCTAGCTTCCATTAAAAAGAAAGTGTGCATGAGTGCATGTATGCATGTGCATATGTGCATTTTCAGCTCGAGACTGAGACTCTGGAACCTGCATCCACAGCTGAACAAGTCTGGATGTGGCTGTGGTCCCAATTCAGCTCTTGCTAATCTTTTCAAGAATCACAATACACAGAGGGATCATTTAATTCAGGTTGCACCTACAGAGATAGTACGAAATTGGCAGGGAGATTGCAGCTGCCTGAGTTCCAGTGCCTAAAGAGCAGTTCCTCCAGACTGACAACCACAATACCAAACCTACACTCATCTCCACTGCACCCCAAGGTCAGAGGCTGCTTTTAAAAATGTTTGTTTTACCTGTTTGTTCAAGAGTTTTTACATTCGCTGAATTAAATGAGTACGTTAGCTGGTGCCCTGATCATCAGCTAGTAGGATATGATGTCAATGGAGTAAGGTACACAGCAGAAAGTGCTGTTCAAAAGAGCACATTCAGCCATGCTCTTCTCATCACGCAGAAGAAAGAAATCAGAAAAACATGGCACGTTATCTCTGAACATTGCCAGTGGTACTTCTCATGCACACACAGCCAGGATCAAAATAAATTATGGGAAATATCAAACCATTCACAAATATAAATGCTACTAACCAGTTGACTTATAGCTCAGTCAGAGGAATCACAGTTTTCTTGCAATACCAAGTCTCATGTCAAACATCAGCTGCTTCTGGCTTCAGAGTAAACAAGTGCTTTTGTTATCAGGCACCTGACATTTGCAGGGTGAATCCTGTGTGAATTTTAAAATAAAGAATGAAAGTGAAAATCTCTCTCATCTGATGAAAGGTAAACTGAGTAATTCCTGGGAAGATTGCAATTTTCTGCTCCTGAAAAGAAGCGCCTGGTTATTGTCAGGGCAACTTAATTGTCCATTTCCAGCAGATAACAAGAAATGAACACTACAGAGCTCTGCTTGTGTCACCAATGCAGATCACAAATCTTTCCATAGAATTGGGCATTGCTGAGATTATTCAGAAACAGACTTTAGTATAGGAGGAAATAAGATATCTTTGAAATATCATGTTAAAAACCTCCAGGCCTACACAACAAGATACCCCAGAGGGAATGAACAATAGCAATTTCCCAATTAATTTGATTTTTAAATCAGAAATATAATGATTACTTCAATCCTTTTGGATTCCTGTCCTGAGAGATAGAAAATGTTTCTGGGTAAACAGGTACGATGAGAACTAGGTAACATTTAATTTCTGTTTTGAAGATCACATGAATTTTACACCATGGTCACCATGGGTTTGAAACCATTGCCAATTCTGGGCACAACAGAAGGAACAAGTGATTGAAATTGCATTTCTGTGGGATAGGGAGATAAAGACCTACAGGGGAAAAATGTTAGCAGTTACCTAATGATGTGAGTCCACCAGAGTTAAGCCAGCAGAGAATGTGGCCATTTTTTCTCAGAAAGATGATATATTTCTGTAGAAAAATTCCTACTGCACACAAGATCCTGTGTTTTTAGGAGACCAGGGCATCCCACTTTACATTTATAAAATTAGTGTTATAAATGGTATTTTTGTTACTATGGAAGTTCTGTAGCCACCAGAAGAATAACAACTACAGTTAAAAAAAAGAATCAGATTATGCTTTGCTGCTATTTGCCAGTAAAATTAGCAATGTATTAATGGGCATTACAAAACATTAAGCCCTAGTGACCTGAGGTTAATATTCATGTATTTAGATTGCTGTCAGTTCCCAGGATTTAAGAAAAGCCTGAGATTTAACAGGGTGGTTAGAGTAATCATAAGAGGCTGCTCTTGGAGATGCTGGATTGAGCTTGAACTGACAAACACTTCTAAAAGTAACATATATATGTACATATATGCATATATAAACAAGGTCCCCAGGTGACCATGAAATGCCTTTTGTCATCAGCTAGCAAGAACTTCAAGAGCTACAGGCTCTTGAACTGGCAAAACTCCTGGAGTCTGTGGCAGAGGAACGGCTTGGAAATCCCTTCAGCTTCCCCAGTGCAGACTGAAGAGAAACATTGATATTCCTGTCTGGTTCTACAGCAAATGTTGTTTGGGTTGTTGTTTTTTTTTTCAGCTGGAATAGTTCTTTAGAAGTGTCTGTGTTACAAGAGATAGTTGTGGTAGAAAATCCAGGGTGTTTCCTTCATAGGAAAAGCCTTAATTCAGCCAGGCAGCTTCACGGGGAAGGAGGGACATTACTGCTCATACAATATCAGATATAAAGCTTCACACAGACAAAGTGTCTGTTCCTATTGGCTTCTATTTCAATATATTAATAATGGAAAAAAACCCTAAAGAAATATTAGAAGAAAACTATGTGGAGGAAAAAAATACTTGAATTTCTTTTTCCAAAGCACTGTACTACAAGCCTCAGTATCAAACTGTTCCCTCTGAGTGGGAGGGATGAAAATCTGACATAGAATGGGGCAATGGCAGGGACCAGAATTTCTCCATAGCACTGTCCCTCCATCAGCTGGTCACAAAATAAGATGCCCGAGGTATTTCAGTGGGCTTGGTGTAATCAGTACATGGGAGAGACAGATCAGGAGACTAACTCCTGTCTATAGCACTGTCCTCAGCCAACCCCAGGGATTTCTGACTGGAAATCAGAGCTACGGCTAATGCTGCTTGACACAGAATTAATTCTCCCAGGGCCTCCTCTTTGCTTCTGCAGAGCTGCCATGGAAAAAAAAAATAATCTGAGCTGGATTGTGTGATCCCCACAGGGTCATGCTGCGAGGAAGACTAGAAAGACAGAGGAGAAATGTGAAAGAGGAGTCCCTTAAAAGATTCATTTTGCAGCCCCATAGGGCACAGTCTGAGGGAGAGTCCATACAAAAATATCATATATCTCCCATATCTCGCCCACAGGAATAACAATGGTTTGCAGCAAAAAGCAGCAGGAGTTCTGTATGGTCTTTCATGCTGGTGTATTTGGATAGGAACTAGAAAATAAGCTTTGAGTTTCATCACCTTTTCAGACTTCAAACATATATATAGCACTGCTTTCTCTCTCTTATAATTGCAAGCTGAAGAAAGTGTTTTATCTGTTATAACCAATTTAGCACCACTCAAGAGTGTAACAATGATTTCCTCCTCAATCATTTTATCATCTTACTTTTTAGGTGCAAGTCATTGTTTCATAGATTTGCTAATTTAACATGCACATATCTCTAGAGCCAGTGGAGAATGGTAACAGGAACTTTTACATCTAGAATAAGGCAAAATTACTCCAAACTCTGCACCAAGACATGGGAGAGACACCCGTGGTGTCAGCCCCCTGGGATTTCCTCATATCACCTCTGCAGCATCACCTAGCCCCAGGTCCCTCCCAGGGAGGCAGGGTCCACATCACAAGAGGCAATGCAACCTCACTATCTTCTGGGGCCAGGCAAGAGCATCTGGTCCTACGGTGTCTGACATCAAGGAGAGTGCAAGCAGACAGGCATTTTTTGAGGTTGGATGGGGAATATAGAATTTCAGATTGGAAAAAGAAGCCCTTCCCAGAACCTAGGAGGGCTGAGAGCTATCAAGGAACCGCAGGTAGTGGATCCTTTAGCTGGATGTTTTCTCCCCTTTGTAGAGGAATGGATGTTTTCTGCCCTGTGAACAAGCCAACAGCTATTTACCAGGAACTCAGTACAGTGATGGACCTCCAGTTAACTGGAGCATGTCAACTCCATATCAGCCCAAAGCTGCCTCAGCAGTTACAAGGGGTTAACCTTCACCCATAGAGCCCTGGTTCAAACTTGTTAAAATTTGCCATCAGTAATGTAACAGCACAAATTATTCTGCTGACGCAGAATGAAGAACTTCCAAGGGATGTTGAGCAAATCATGGGTTAGACATTGCCCTGGAAACATCCCTGGAGCTCCCCTCATACACTGCTTTTTTTCTCTTCTGAAAAAGAGGCTTTTGCAAGCCATGCAAATGAATGAATTCAGCATGTGATTCCAGAGCAATATGCAGCTCTCCTCTTTCCACATACACAGACACTGTTTTTAGAGCACATCATCACATAGTGATTAACGGCAACATGGCATTTACTCCAGGGAACGCATCCAGCTTAAACATGAAAACCCGCATTGACTCAGATGGACAGACAGGCATATAAACTTTATTTATTTTGTCAATCAAGTAAGCAAACTGTAAAAATAAGAATACAAAAGTTGGCTCTGATGTTTGCTTTACTCAGGGATAAAGTGATTTAACAGAAATACCAACCATGATTTTTTCTGAATAGGGTTACACATACTAGCCTGTTACTGCCTCTGTAGCTAAGCTGCACTCGGCACAGTACCAGATGCAAGAGAAAGAAAAGAGAGAGGGACTTTCCACCGTCTCTTTTTTCCTTTCTTTTGATGTCTTCAAGGGATACCATAAAGACACTGGCCTCAGGAACAACCTTAGTTATGGTCAAACTCAGGGGGTCACTGGCCTGTAGTAGCATTTACATTGTACTGCCTCCTCCTTGCCCGGCTGCTCTGTGGCAAGAACTGTCACCTGGGGTCCTGCTGGGATGTAAAGGCTTCTGAGGAGACCAGTTAAGTTGCTTTATAGTCCTTTCTGTTACGCTGGAGTTGCAGAAGTGCTATATATATTGTGAGACTAATGTTCTGGCCTGATATTTGTATTCCATATATATTTCATCTTTCATAGCCATTGGAGACTCTATCAGCTGACAAACTGGCTCTCCAGATATTGAAGGTTTAGAGCCACTGATACAAATAAATGAAAGGAACAAAGGTTTATGCTCTAAATATGAAACACATAGTGCAATTGAATTAGGTTATTTTTACATCTGAGATTAAAATGGCCCTTTCCCCTTAATTTTTCTGATTTTAGTTTAAATCTTTCAAGGACAGTTGCTCTCTGGGGTAGTTTTGTGCTATCTGATATGTCCTTTCCTGATTTTCTCAATGGTGTTCCTCAAAAGGATTTTCTCCTAACCTTTTCACGTTCTTTAATAGAAGGGTTTTTTTTCCTGAAATTGTCTCAAGAAAAGCATATAAATCTCTTTTTAAAAGTGGTGCTTTTTTTAGAGAAAGATATCTTTCTGTCAGAACCATTCTGTCTATCATGGCATTATAATTCAGTTTTGCTAGACAGCTTTGAAATGAAGCAGTCATGAATAAGGTTGAAAGGGCAAGAGAATAGAAACCAGAAGTGCAATGCCATTCAGACATACTACTCTATGTAACATTTTTGTAATAATTTTTCCCTACAGTGTTGGACTAGATGGGAGTTTCACAGGCTATCAAATATATATATGTAATATACAAATAATTGCATATTTGATATATAAAACTTAAAGTCCTTTTGATGGAACATAAAATCCTCAACTTATTTAATTTACATTAGTTTACATGAGCATATCAAAGGGAGCAACACATACAACATACTCATTTCATGCTGGGAGGGAGGATCCTTCTTTGTCATCACCAAAGATATTTTTAAATACCTGTCTATTCATGGTTGAATTTCAAAATATCAAACATTCAAAGGAGTCAAAGGCAAATACAAAACCCCTTACATGGCTCAGGCATGCCCTTGCCATGATCCATGCAACCATTTGTTTACCTTGGATAATTTTGCTGGTTTGATGTTTTAAATCAAACTGATGTATAGAAATAAGACTAACCAAATTATCACAGTGTGCTACATTTCTTTACACAAACACTGCTGTAATTTTTAGTAATTAACCCAAGATAACAGAAAACAATAAAGAACTCTTGAAATATAAACCACACATTCTGTGCAAATTGCAGCATTATCAGAAAGCCAAATTTCTCACTAATAATGTTATGGACTGCTCAGCTATTTGCATGCAACAAGGGTATTAGAATGATAGTATTTTAAAAATAGACTCACATAACATTTTTTAGTGTAATCAACCATGGATGAGGCCCATCTGTCATATCTAGTCTCTATGACTAATTGTTAGTCATCTCTAATTGAAATTTAGATTTATTAAATAAACAGAGATGCCATTATGAATGCACTAATTCAATATTTAGAGGAGGGAGGGCAGGATATAAAACCAGGCCGTAGCTTCTGAGAATTGTTTATGTTTATACATATTCAGATTAATATGTTTCCATCTACTACTGCCCAATCCCTCTGCAAGGCACATCAAAGCAGGCTGGCAGATGTCTAAATTAAGGCAAACATTCTCCTCCTCATATTTCCAAATTTCAAAGAGGGTTGTGAATGGAAGATGGGCTTGGGCTTTTTGGAGGTTTATATTTTCTAGGAGCTCCTAGAAAAAAAAAAAAAAAAGGTTCCTTGTTATAAAATATGGTAAGCTCCAAAAGATGACCTGTGGTTTTATATACACTGTAAGAGTGGCCAAGGTCAGCGGACTGTCAAAGAATCTGTATGCAGACAAGACAGCTCTATTCTACAGACCTAGGATGAAATCTTAGCCAGATTGATGGCAAAACTCCCATTAACTTCTGAAGAGTCAAGATTTCACTTCTTGGAAGGGAAATGCATTTCTGTGATGTGTAAAGCATCCTCAGCTGGCATCAGGTAAGCTCATCGAGGAAGGAGGTTGCTTAACCCCTGCAAAACTGAGTTCTTCATCCCTATAAAGCAAAGCAACATCTTCATGCTCTATGAGAAAGTCTTTTCAGAATGAGTATATGGCTAATTTTTCTTCAGTGGAATAAATAACCACTGAACATACACAGATGTCATCACCAGATGCAGTTTCTCAGTTGATGTCACTGGAGAAGCTAGAAACAGAAAAATCACCAGTGAGCTCAGCATTGCTTTATTTTTGCTTTACGTTGTCACTTATTTTAGCAACCCCCATATTTTCTCTCCTAATCTGTTTTATTATGGAGGTGTTTCATCTTGCTGTTTGGAAAACAAGGCTAAGCACCAGATTTAATCCCAAGGATGTAAGATCATGCCTTCTGTGAGAGCCTGTAATTCTTTAATGACTGCAGCATCGGCATGTTGAGTATGTGCATGGGCAAGAAGTGGGGCATATTTTTTAGCAGCTAGTAGCTTGATCCCACAGCCTCCTGAGCAGCTTTAAATTGCAAGCACTATCCTGAGAACTGAGGGCATTCGGTGCCCTGCATGGACTGCCAAGGTTTTCACAGAACTGGCACTTTCATAAGAGTGCAGCTCTGTGTGTTTTCAGAGATGAATTTTGGGACTTCTGCCACACAGAGGCTTTTTCTGAGTTTTTTTCTTGTTGTTTTGAAAAAGCTGCTTTTTTTTTTTAAAATAAGAACTAAATGCAATCCACTCCAAGTAAAAAATGCTTGTTTAAATAGATAACCACTTACAGCAGATGTACCAGAGAGCAGTGTCAGAAAAAGGCTGGAAGTGCTAAGGCTGTTACATTAAGAGATCAAATCAGACACTACTCTTGGATTCAGCAGAACCTCCAAAAAGAGTTTATCACCAGAAAGGTCTCCCTTTTGCTTAGGTATGTCACTTTTGCTTCTCAGCTCTGCCTTGACCCTGTTTATATTGGCTGTGGCAGAGCTGCTTTCCAGAGCACACTTGCAATTAGGGTAGGAAACTTTGTGGGACTGTTAGGAGACTGCAAACAGTTCTCACATGGAAATAAGCAAAACCAAGGGCAATGTTTTGGAGAAAATAAATAGTATATGAATATGGATGTCATGGTTGCTCAGTTGAGAGGAACGAGGAGCCACTGTGGAAAGAGAAGTCAGATCCTATCTTTGTCTAAAACATTAATGCCCCAATTCTGACTGCTAAACATAGAGCAGGATCCACAGTAATTTCATTACCTATAATTATAATGATCATGCCTGTATGGTTGCAGCTTAAAAAGATATATTTATATTCCACTAAACATTCCAGTCATTGACATTCTTCTTTAAGTGTGAGCAACAATGACCTCAAAGCTCAGTTATTGTATCAGGTGAAATCATGACTAAATCCTGCGCTCATTCTTACCTAAGCATGTCACTAGAGAAGGAAAGAGCAGCACAGGCTCTTGCTGAAGAGGAGGCACATCAAACGACTTCATTTTCCTGCTCATACCATTCGAGGCTGCAACAACTGTTTGTTTTATGGTCTAGCAGGCATTTCCCCCTCCTTGTGACATGCAACCTTCCTTTCAGTGCAGAGCTGGTACAAGGCGCTGCTCTTACCCAGGACTGCTGAACTGTTGTATTTGTTATTCTGTCTGGAAGAGAGAAACTCTGCAGTTTTGGGTAATTTTCCGTACATCCATCTCTGCATATTTCTTCTTGGTTTCCTATTTTATACATGATTATGCTTTTTCTTTGTAAGCCAGAAGCACAAATGTTAGCAGGCTAGGTCTGGTCTTCATTATTCTTTTGTCCCTTTTCCAAAAAACGATTTTTTTTCTTTGGCTTTTATCACTTTTATGGTGACTAGCTCATATTTTGAATCCTAGGATTTTGCTTACTTTATTCTGGCAATCCCTTCTTGTGGCTTGCTGTAAATTACAGATCATAAAAACAACCTAATATTTCAGAAAAGCGTGTGTGATGAACAGAGGAAAGGAAGGATTTTTTTTTGTCTTTGTTTTACAAATCCAGTCTCCTGCCTGCTTTTACTGTCTCACTGTTCCATCAGACTCTGACTCCCTAAACCCAAGGCGTGCTATTTTAAAAACCTTCCAAGTGACCTGGGAGCAGAACCTAAGGAAACTGAGAAACTTGAGCTGCTAATTTACAACAGCATTTGACAATGTTACTGTCAGCCTCAAAGAACCCGTTACTTAGCTGCTATCCCGACGTCAGCTCATGCGATCTCCTGCAGTGGGTGCGTGCTAATGCCTTTCGTTTCACTGAGCTGCATGCCACAAAATCCATCCTCCTCTGCCTGCTCTCTCTGTAGGATCCATTCCCTTCCACCAATCCCCAAGTGAAGGCCAGATTCATCTTCCAGATTTTGTAGACCAGATGCTCAGCTATGTAGACTGGCATCACCCTGCTGACTCAAAATCATACAAGACAGAAAGAAGCATAATACTTTAGACTGAACGGTCATACAATATTGATGCAGTGCTCAGGGCTGGGAAGGATCTTTTGCCTTACACCTCAGTCTGTGAAATGTAACTGAGATCTGTTGCATCAATAAGCCATGAATGAACACTGATACTTTTTTGTATCTGTTTTAAGTCATTTTTACCCAAAGCCCAAGCCTGATTTGCTCTGCCCAAGCCACCTGCTGGGAAGATGTGTGCCCTGCAGCTTGTCGGCTTTGCAGCCTGTCAATCACCATTTACTGTCATAAGACATCAACATCCTGAGATCTGGTAAATAAAAATGAGGTCAAGACTATAACGTTTTCCACTGAGTGAAAATACATAAATGTTGCCACTGTGATTAAACTCTCTCTTTACTCTGCCTGTCTGAGGGATTTACTGCTTACACACAATCTTATCAGAAGAATAACTCATTCAGTTTTGCACCTATGCCCCCTAGTTTTTATCCAATTATTTCAGCTCTCTGGTTTTGTAAAGTTTTATTTCTTAGTCTGTGCCCTTTTCCATCAGGAAATGTCTTCTGGGGTCAGTTTTGAAAGCAATGCACTATGATTTAGGCTCATACCTGCCATTAATGTCAGTGGGAATCAGGATGCTAAACCTCTGAACACTGTCTTTAAAATGTACCCCATAGTATTTGAGTTCTCACTGCATTTACAAGCACTTCTTTATATCTCATGTCAGACACACATATGCCAATAAAAATGCACTTTTTTTCTCCTTTCTTAATTGAACTGGCAGAGGAGATGATTGAAAGTGCGGTGGGAGTGGGGTCAGGGTCAGACAAAGAAGGTCAATGCTTTCTGTAGAATCTCATCACAGGACTTAGTAGTGCCACAGCACAGCCACGGAGGAGATTATATGGCTTGGTCAGCAGCGGACTCAGGGCAACAACATCAACACTAAGCTAGTTAAATGAACACAAATTACGACAGCTTTCAGGATCAACAATTCCCCTTGTAGCATGTGTTTAGAACCGATTTTAAATGTTACCAGAATGAGCAGCTCCATATAAGATAAAGCACAAGATGTTGACAGAACTGCCTACTATTTCCTTACATCTCTGCTCCACCAGTCTACACAGAGTTTGCATATGAAAATTCACATAAAGCATTCAGCGTCCTTACTAATGTTTCTGTAATGATCAGCCCTCCCAGACATCTCATCCCTCTGCCAGGAAAAATTGAATGAGGGAAAAATACTGAATCAGAGAATGTCTTAAAAGCTTTCCATGGCATTTACTAACATCCCAACAATCAGATCTGTAACTGTGCACTTTATTAAAATTCCACATGTTTATTTGTGCTGCTGGAATCATTCTGATTAATTAACAGAAGAGAGGGAGACAAGGCCTTGCCTTAAATTTTACATGCCCAGGCCTGAATCCTGTAAATTCCTGTACACTCTCTTAATCTTATACACACATAGCCCCTTGGGTGCCAGAGCTACCCACTCACATCGTGGTTACAGAAGGGTACTCCACTGACAGAGATTCATACTGAAGTATCTGCAGGCTCTTGAAAATGCCTCAGGTGTATCTAAGTTCCCGATTTGGGATGCACTCAGTTCCACTCCTATTTCTGCAGCTCTTGAGGTGCTGGCACAAACAGATGCCCTCCCACAGCACCTGTAGCCTGCAGTCATGGGAGGTACACATGATGCTTGGACAAAGCCAGGGAAGGACCTTAAAGTCAGCAGAATCATTCAGACAGGAAAGCCTATTTAGGGAGCCACAGTCTACACGTGGAGATAGCATCCAACAGAAAGGGGGAGAACTTCATGAGAGCCTTGATCAGCTCCTAGGAAGTGATGGGGAGGACCAGATGGCTGTGGTCCATGTGGATAGCAATACTGTAGGAAAGACAAGGCAAGGAGAGGAGAAAGTGGGAGAGAGGTGATGCAAGGTGCTAGAGGCAAAGCTGAAGCTCTGAGGTGCTGACAACCAGGATTTCTACAGTAGCTGTCTCTGAAATGCTCCTAGTACCCACGCGCTACCAGGGAAAGAGAGGCAGAAAGGCAGAACATTTAATGCCTGGCTGAGAAATAAGATAAAGGAAGAGGCATGTGTAGGCTAAGTGAAGGAATCAACATAACAGACATCAGAAACACATTGGAAAGAGGACAGCAATTGCGACCCTGTAATACCAAATATTCAGCAAGTTTAGAGTAGGCCATGCTAGAATCAATAAAATTAACAAATTCACCACATCATTATGAAACATAAAATCTGTGTGGATTGAAATTCCAGGCTTAGACAGGAAAAATATAAATTTACCACTATAACATGAGAAGAACATTGTGTATGATGATGCCTCTGCAGCCAGGATGGCAACACTGGCTGCAGTATATGGGAGAATTCTGAGATGCCAGAAAGGCAGGAAGAGCAATATCAAATATCAGACTATTCAGTTATTTCCATGCAAATTGGCCAGATATTGTTGAAGGATGTAACATGAAAGAGTCATGTTAGGGATATTGATCAGAAAACAGGGTAATTCTGGAATTGGCTTGAAGAAGAAACATATACAAATGAGAAAATTTGTTTAAAAGAAGCAAAATTGAGCAACAATAAAATTAATTCTTTCTTCCAGGCAGTGAGTCTGCTGAAGGACACTGTGCTGAAAGCACAAGGCCAGTATATATTATCCACAAGTAGTCTTGAAAACGGGCAGGACATGGTAACTTTTCAAGACAGTAAGATAAGGGACGTTATTAGAAGAATAACTGCAAATCCTTCAAGCAGCTAAAATTGGATCAAAATGAATTTTAGAAAGTAACAGACACTCTGCAATATTACATGTACAAAAACAGTTAGACAGCCAAAAAGGAGTTTGATTGGTTTCTAGCAAAAGGAATCAAAACTAGCAATAATTTTTTTTCCTTTTATTTTTTTTTCTTCCCCTGCACATCATTATCAGGAAGCCCGCCAGAAAAATCTGTGGAGTCTGTTGATTACCAGAGTTTGAAGGAAGCAGTCAGAGAAAATAAAGCTATTAGAGACAGTAAATGAATCCTTTGCATCACTTTGTTCACTGTTAAGAGTAGATTCCCATATCAGAAACCTTTTTGGGATGGAATGGGCCTCATCAGCAACTCTGTCTGAAATAGATATGCCCAGGAACCATGTCTGGGAACACTCTAACAAAATGAACAGCAACTGTTTGCCAAAAAACAGATGATATAGGCCAGGAGTTTCAATGGACCTCAAGGATGAAATCACTAAAGGACTAATAGCAGATTATAACTTTATGCTTAAAATTCCCTTGATACCAAAGAGTGATTATCAAATATCAAATGCCAGGCCAACATTTTTAGAAAGGTTCTAGGGGACATGTGAGAAGCAGCAGACCTGAAATTCAGAAATCTGCACTAGGCAAATAAGTAGAAAAATGTAGTGAAGAACAAAATTAATTGATACTTCAATAAATTTGATTTACTTGGGAAGAGTCAGTGTAACCTTTGCCATTTTTATGTATTGGAGTTGTCTGATGAGATCAACAAACATACAGATAAGAAAATTCAGCTGATACAGTCTTCTTGCACTTCCAAAGCCTTTCAGCAAATTTGTCCCTTGATTTCCTACTATAGGCTTTTAAGGAAATCAAGCAGCTACATCATGAGAAGGAAAGTCATTGCATGATAAAAGACATTTAAAAGATAGGAAGCAGAGGACAGGACTAGAGAAATTCTTCAGGGCTGCATAGTACAACCCCTGCTGTCAGGATATTTGTAAGCAACCTGGAAAAGGGAGGGAACAGAGGAGAGAAAGTTTGCTAGCAACAGCAAAATACTTATGCTGTTAAGGACAAGGGTTTGCTTTATGAGTAATGTTTTAGTAGTATCTTACAAGACTTAGTGACTAGACAATAAAATGGTAAATGAGATGTAATATAGATAAGTATAAATTGATACATAGAAGATAAAATCTATCACAGTTTCAGAGCTGATGACATGTTGTTAGCTGACCATTAGCACTTGGGAGCAAGATATTGGGACCTGTTTCATAGCTCCATCAATTCGCTGTCTCAGTAGTGGTCAAAAAAAACCCCAAATAAAATATGAGGGCTTGGTAGGATAGGAGTAAAGAACAAAAGAGGGAAGAACATTATGATAGTGTGTAAACTCATGACTGACTCGTATTGTGAATAGTCTGTGTGGTTCAGGTCTTCTCATAGCAAAAAGGGTACAGCAAAACCAGAGAAAGTTCAGAGGAAAGCTTCAATATCTGATCAGCTACAGAAGGCTTCAGTACAGGCAATGACTTTACCAGGATGCTCCAGTCAGGAAGAGAAACAATTAAAGCAGTCTACAGCATAAAGAGTGGCATGGTGAGGATGCTCAGAAATCAGTCGCTTGCTGTCTTCTCCAACACAAGGGCTGGGGAAGATGGGAGTGGTGGGAATACAGAGTTACAAGGAGCCACAGTAAGTTCAGGGGACACTGGAGACTCTCATGGATTTGAAAACCTTTGGAAACTACTGAATACGGAGAAACCACATCTATCTCAGGAAGTTCCTGACAGAAAATAGCTTGAAATTGGGAGAGTACCACTTTTGGTATCTGGGGGAAATGCCATATATGTTCATCTTGCTCTTATTCTTCACTAGGCATCCACTTACAACCACTGACAGAGAGAGCATACTAGACTAGCTCAGTTTTTGGTTTGAATGGGTGCAGCCATTTGTGTGCTTTTATGCTATCAGCTAAACAGAGTGTTTAGTCCCATCCTAGGCTGGGCTTTCCTGGATGAGAGCCCACACCAGGAGAAGCATAATCTGCACCACACACATGTGCTCACACAACTGCATCTCCATCCCTCTCCATCTCTCCCCCTGTCATGCAGAAACGATGGCTCTTGGTACAGAGCCAGAAGGAGGGAGAGCTGGGGATCTGCTGGGTAAGCAGCACAAAAAGAAGGGGGCAGCTACTCTGTAGAACTGCCAAAAGGTTTAAGTCCACTTGGAGAATGTTGCCTACACCCTACTCCAGCCTTTCCCTCCCCCAGCCCGCTGTCCCATGCTGTGATCTGCTGGTAATCTCCTCCAGGTAGGTGGTGGTTTGTGGGTCCTTCTCTTCTGACAGTTGCAAATAGCCTGCTTGGCAGTGCAGGGCAAGCCTGCCTGGGAGTGCAGGGCAGTCCTTCTTAGCCAGGGACATGACGAGTCCACCCAAAGGTTGCTGAGCCTGGAGGATGAACATGTAATAAAACCCAGAAATAACATACAGTTGTCAAGTGTAAAAACCTTTTCTTACCATGCAGAGAGTTGCACTGGCCTCACCCGGAGGCTACTGGCAAGCATTAAGCCTTGAAAGCCAGCCCACTAGTCACAGCCCAATCCACGGGGTGCTCATCCCATCAGAAGATTTAAAACAGCAACAGAAAATGTTTGCAGATAGGCTTAAGCCCCTTTATGGGTCCCAGACCCACTACTTAAACTCTACAGTTAGAAATTACACTTAGATCAATGCTCAGGCCAGTCCCAGGCTTAGCCTTTTGAATTCACCTTTCTACTTTGTTTCTCTTTGGACTTAGAGAACAGTTTGAATACTTGAAGTCCTTTATTGGCACAATCTTATATCTTATTGTAACATCAGAGCTCCACACCCTACATAGCTTTATTTAAAACTTAAACTTAAATTGAGCCAAACTGTCTCTCTTTTCTTTTCCTTTTTTTTTTTTTTTTTAAAGTTATTATACATTTTTCAATGGAAAAAGTTACTGAAATGCACAAGACTAGTTCCTCAGGGATTTGCATTCTTCCTGGAAGCAAAAAGTATGGAGAACACCTATTCATATAAAGTCCTGAGCTTCATTTTCAGTCTCACATAGTTAAAACTAGTTATGAAGTGGTTCAGATTAGCAGCCATGCTTGGGGTACTACTTATCTAACTGACCTAAGCTTGGCAAGCTTTTGATGTTCCCTCATCAGTGAAAACACTCTGTAGTACTAAGTATATAACTTAGTAATCATTGATTTAATTAAACTGCAAAGTACTTTGTTTTTTCTGGTTTTTTTTTTCTTCAAGAAGATGAAATCTTCCCATGCATGAAACAAAACTGACAACATCAAGGATTAGACTTGATATAATATCAGTTACTGAGGCTTTGTGTCTATATACTCCTAAAGTACCTGAAAAGAGCCTATGTCCAAAATCAGACAACAAACTGTTCAGAAACAATTATTTGGCAGCTCCATTTCTCAGGCTGAAGGACGTTTCCCTCTTGCTAAAACAGTACTTCCGATTTAGAGTCTTGCAGCTGGTTCAACTACAGCCTCTCTGAAAAGAGTGGATAAGAGGGCATAAATACGCTCCAGCAGTTGCAACATGGCTCTGAGCCCTGGAGAGAGAGTTTATTTCCACTAACTGGCTGCCAAAAGCCTCTCTTCTGTCAAAACACAACAGATGAATTCACAAATTCCAGATTTACGTTCCCTCATATTTGTGGGCAGGTGATCAACTGCAATCATCCTGCAAAAGGCTAAATAACCACTATGGAAGCCAACTTGTGAGCTAAGTATCCTTGAGCTCTCTTCTGCTGCAGCATTCTCTTCTCACATTAGCAATCAAGTAGGCTGAGTAAGAGGCATTGTGACAACAGAATTAACTTCTGTGAGCCCATAGCAGCTTTCTATCCCTCCACGTCCAAAGCATCAGAGGTGGCTTTTTACCTCCCTTCTTCCTAGAAACCTGGAAGAAGGAAAAGAGTTCTTCTTGCTCTTAGGGTTGAAGACAGTGTTCTGGATAGGGGTTTCTTTTGCTTTCTCCACTGACAAGACTGCAGATGCTGCTGCCAGTCAGTGGTGATGCTTTTAAAGGGACTATATTTTAATAGCAACAGATTTTTTTTTTAAGTGAAATAAATATATTCTTTTTGTGAAAGAAGATATGCTTGTAATTGAAATGTTAAATATTTCATTAAGCTCTGGGTATCCTAAAGCCACAAAATATTAATTTCTTTTTATTTTTTACTTGGTTGAAAAGGTAGGATTTCTCATGGGAAATAATATTGTCATATACCAAATGCATTCTCTAATCAATCTTTCACAACAAATTGCTCCTTTGTTACAAATTATGGAAAAAAGCTGAGAGTTTTTGTTCATGTAAGTTTAACAAGTTGTAGGTTGCTCTGACTACAAGTATAACTTCCTGAGTTGTTTTTTCCACAATACACCTCTTTCACTTCATTTCATAAAGTGAGAAGCCAGAAATTCTCATTAATCTTTCCTACATTTAAAAGCATGTTATAAACATTGTAATGCCAAAATCATCCTTCTGAAAGTTATGTCTTTCTTAAATTAGTCTTTAGGTTTCATGTTCCTCTCATTCCCTTTCCTTAAGAGGGTATTGGTAGTTCTAAAAGGTTGGGAAGAAAATTGATCTTTCAAAGGGCAAAGCATGGGTATTCTTCTCTTTCCTCAAAAATCAAATACACAGCAGTACTTCCAAGTGTTGCTCTTGTTTTTTCCCTTAGTGAAGCTCCTACATACTTCAGGCTTTCACACCCCTCGTGCCAAACTAAGACAGACACCTGGAGTGATCTGACACTCACGGTTCTACTTGTTGTAATGTCTGCCAGGTTTTGCTCTTGCTTTTATTCCTTGGTGAAGCTCCTTGGTACGTCAGGCCTTTATGTTCTGCACCACCCAACCAGGATCAAGAGGTGAACAAAATATTCTACAAGCAGCTGGAAGAATTCTCACAATCACTATCACTTGTTCTTATGGGGGACTTCAACTTACCAGATGACTGCTGGAAATACAACACAGCAGAGAGGAAACAGTCTAGGAGGTTTCTGGAGTGTGTGGAAGGTAATTTTCTGACATAGCTGGTGAGAGAGCCAACTAGGGAAGGTTCCCTTGCTGGACCCATTGTTCACAGAGGAGGACCTGTGGATAATGTGAAGTTTGGAGGCTGTCTTGGGCATAGTGATCATGGAATGGCAGAGTTTTCAATTCTTGGGGAAGTAAGGAGGGGTGTCAGTAGAAATGCCACCTTGGACTCCCAGAGGGAAGATTTTGACCTGTTTAGGAGACTGGCTGACAGAGTCCCTTGGGAGTCAATCCTGAACGGCAAAGTAGTCCAGGAAGTCTGGACATTCCTCAAGGGGGAAATCATTAAGGCACAGGAGCAGGCTGTCCAGGTGTGCCATAAGATGAACTGGCAGGGAAGACCGGCTTGGACAAACAGAGACTTTTGGCTAGAACTCAGGAAGAAAAGGAAAATCTATGGCCTATGGAAGAAGGGACAGGCAGCTCAGGAAGACTACAAAGGCTATGCAGGGAGAAAATCAGAAAGGCCAAAGCTCAACTAGAACTTAATCTGGCTACTGCTATAAAAGACAATAAAAAATGTTTCTGTATATTCTTTAACAGGAAAAGGAGAACTAAGGAGAATCCTCTGTTGGATAAAGGGGGAAACATAGTGACAAAGGATGAGGTACTGAGGTACTTAATGCCTTCTTCCCTCAATCTTCAATAGTAAGACCAGTTGTTCTCCAGGTATCCATCCCCTTGAGCTGGACAACAGGGCCAGGGAGCAGAATGAAGCCCCCACAATCCAAGGGGAAATGGTCAGTGACCTACTACACCACTTAGACACACACAAGCCTGTGGGTCCAGATGGGATCCACCCAAGGTATTAACGGAGCTGATAGAAGTGCTCACCCAGACACCTTCTATCATTTACCGGAAGTTCTGGCTGACCAGGGAGGTTCCACTTCACTGGAGGTTAGCTAATGTGATGCCTATCTACAAGAAGGTCCGGAAAGAGGATCCAGGGAACTACAGGCCTGTGCCGAGGAAGGTTATGGAGCAGATCATCTTGAGTGCCATCACGTGGCACATACAGGACAACCAAGAGATCAGACCCAGCCAGCATGGGTTTATGAAAGGCAGGTCTCGCTTGACTAACCTCCTTTCCTGTGACAAGGTGACCCTCTTAGATGAGAGAAAGACTGTGGGTGTTGCCTACCTGAACTTTAGTAAAGCATCCTCATGGAGAAACTGGCTGCTCATGGATTGGATGGGGACATGCTTTGCTGCATAAAAAATTGGCTGAATGGCCAGGCTCAAAAATTTGTGATTAATGGAGCTAAATCCAGTTGGTAGCCAGTTTCAAGTGGTGTTCCCTATGTTTCAGTACTGGGACCAGTTCTGTTTAGTACCCTTATCAATGATCTGGATGAGGCAATCAAGGTCACCCTCAGTAAGTTTGCAGATGACAAGTTAGGTGGGTGTGCTGATCTGCTTGAAGGTAGGGAGGCTCTACAGAGGGATCTGGACAGGCTTTATCAATGGGCTAAGGCCAGTGGTATGAAGTTCAACAAGGCAAAGTGGTGAATCCTGCACTTGGGTCACAACAACCTCATGCAATGCTACAGGCTTGGGGAGGAATGGCTGGAAAGCTGCCCAGAAGAAAAAGACCTGGAGCTATTAGTCAACAGCTGGCTGAATATGAGCCAGCAGTGTGCCCAGGTGGCCAAGAAGGCCAACAGCATCTTGGTTTGTATTAGAAAAATAGTGTGGCAAGCAGGAAGTAATCATCCCCCTGTACTCAGCACAGGTGAGGCCACACCTTGAATATTGTGTTCAGTTTTGGGCCCCTCACTACAAGAAGGACATTGAGGTGCTGGAGCATGTCCAAAGAAGGGCAATGAAGCTGGTGAGGGGCCTAGAGAACAAGTCTGATGAGGAGCAGCTGAGGGAACTGGGGTTGTTTTGCCTGGAAAAAAGGAGGCTGAGAGGAGATGTTAGTGCTCTTTACAAGTCCCTGAAAGGATGTTGTAGCAAGGCAGGGATCAGTCTGTTCTTCCAAATAACAAGTTTAAGGACAAGAGGAAACAGACTCACCAGGGGAGGTCTATTTTGGCTATTAGTAAAAATTTATTCACAGAAAGGGTTGTCATGCACTGGAACAGGCTGCCCAGGGAAGTGATGGAGTCACCATCCCTGGAGATATTTAAAAGACATGTAGGTGTGGTGCTCAGGGATGTGGTTAGTGGTGGACCTTGCAGTGTTAGGTTAATGGTTGGACTTGATGATATTAAAGGTCTCTTCCAAGCACAACAATTCTATGATTTCACCAGAAGGGCAACTCAGAAATGTTAGCTTTCAGGCAAAAGTCTTTGGCTGAAAACTTGAGTAGGTTGATTTTAGCCTGCAAAAGTCCATTTGTCAGGGGGTTAATACTGACAAGAAACACACATTTTCATCACCTCTTTCTGTAAAAACAGAATATGTTTTACAGCTACACATATCACATCATATTTTTAAAGACTATATTATAGAAGGTTTACTATATTGTCTGTTAGTTTAAATTCTTCCATAAAATATCAGCCATGGGCAAACTAGGTGCCTGATCACTACTTATTAGAAATGCAAGAGATTAGATAATGGAGTATCCAGAGACAAAGAAAATAGCTAAATGCAATTATTTTAATTCTTTCAATTTCTTTCACCCCTACTTCTTATTGAATAGTTCCTGACTACAGGAAATGAAATTCTTATCTGTAAATTGGGTTTCTACAAAATAGATTTGCATACGTCACTGGATATGTTGGCTTATTTTGCATTTATATCTGGAAAAAAATCTACATTAATTTTTGCACCTGGAGCAAAAAGTCCTTCCAGGTGCTAAATGAAAAGCAGCCGCCCATGACCAGGAAAAGGATTTTTTTTCATCTGAGGTGATCTTATCTGAAAGACAGGGAGAAAAGACATCAGGCTTGACTTTGTGAGCCTGATATGTAGAATTTAGTTTTAGGTAAAGTTGTTCCCTTTGCCTTCATTCAAGTGTTTCATTTCAACCATGATTGTGCTTATCCTGTGTTTATCACACAGCCGAAGTCCCCCTGAACTCAGAGCGCTGCAGGCAAACATAAGGTGCAGTCAAGGTCAGTGTAATTTTACCATGTGATAATAGTAGGCAAAGGTAAGTTGCTTTCTCCCATTTCAATCTAAATGCTAAGTGCTCCAAGCACTAAAAATTTATGTGCACTCTTCTACCAAAGAGGTGCCAACAAGGATAGCAAGCATGTTGCAGCTTAGCCAAGACGCAGTGCTTCAGCAGGGACCCAGGGAAGGAGTTAGCATTACACACTCACCACAGTGGCTCTGGCTCAAGCACTAAATTCTGTGAGCACTAAGTTCAGTGACAAATCCAAAAAGCACTCAATGTTTGCATTTTCCATGATGAGAAGAACCGCAACTGGCTGGAATCAGCCCCCTGTTGAATATCTTCAGATTGTTTATGTCCTTTCCCTATCAAATATCTTGGGAAAAATGTAGAAGTTAAATACCTCATTTACCAAAGTTTTAACACTAGAGGATGCTGGCAGAGCTGGTAGCTTTGTTTGGGCTAGGTACAGACTAGAGCATGCTTACATCCCCTGTTTGAGTTAATAGGGTTTTTTTCCAAAGTCTGTACACACGTGTCATATAATACACATCCAATCAAAAGACCAATTTCAACAGCAAAATAAAACACAGAACATAAGAATCAAGAAGAAATCAATGTAACATGGAACCATGAGACATAGTTATAGATACGTAGCTACGTCAATGTCACACAGAATCACAAAATGGCTATGGTTGGGGAATACCTTTAAGATCATCAAGTCCAGCCATGACAGATGAATTTGCTTATAGCTAAACACAATTAAGGGTAACATGTCTGTGCAAGCTATGCAAGGGAGAGGTGGGCTGTGTCATTCCTTCGTGGGGAAGACCTGCTGCAAGAAGAGAAAGAAAGAAGATTCAGTGGCTCTTATGTGGGATTCCTGGCCAGGGGCTATGAATGTGCCACCAGGAGCACAGCAAAGATGGACCACAGTCACTGAGTACCAAACTTGTACATATTCCTAATCACATATTTAAGTGCATCAAGCCATGAAAAAGTCTGCTTAGGTGAGATTAAACCCATGCGAAAACTAAACATCTCTGTCTCTGACTAAAGAACGCAGGACACTGGGGCTATTTCCTCACTGCCAGGCTGCTCAGGCTCTGCTTCCCAAGCAGCCAGGTCCCCTGACAGTGCTGCTGTATTTTTCATTATGACATTCTGCACATGCAATTTTACATAAAAACATATCACTTTTTTCCTGAAGCTTTTGCTCTTCCCAGGGTTTTATTTGCTCCATCTTTCTTCTCTTTTTAAAGCTATCTGTGGCGTTCCCTTGCCCTTCCTCTGCTCATTTTTTTTTATTTCTCCCTCCCCCCACTGCCCCGCTTTTTAATAAAATTTGGGGTTTACTTCTGTGACCCATCCTACACTGTTTGACCCAAGTGTCTCACAGTCTTTTAATAAGTCTATTCTCACAACATATAGAGATATATCCCCTATTTGACAGATGAGAGGCTCAGGTGTTTCAAGGCTTGGGTGTTCAGATGCAGAGAAAAATGAGTCCAGTGAGGAGGTAACAGTCTCAATTCTTTCATGATCCTGGGTTACAGTGGTATCCTTGAGACCGTAACAAAGCATCCTTGGACAGGGCAGGTCACTGAAGTCTCATGCTAGAGGTGCCACTCTCCTTTCTCACTTTTCCTTAGCTCCTAGCCTCTCTTACTGCTTTTTCTTGATGATTCTTTTTGTAAAAAAAAAAACAAAAAAAAAAAAACAAAGAAGGCAAAAGGATGCTTTTCCACAGCAATTCCTTCCAATTTCAGTTCTTCTTTATGCACTTACAAAAAGGAGACATACTTGTGGTCTGTTTAACTTTTCCCCTTTAATGAGAATGCATCAAGTGTGAAGTTGCTGGAGAAGGACTGGCTGCTCCAAACGGATATATCTCTTGTGTCCTTCAATAGTTGAATATTGTCAAAACAAAATTTTAACAAAATAGTCCATTACCCTGCACACATTCTTCTCTGGGGAGAGAAGAAGCAAGCATCATGGGACAGAAGGTAGTCATGTCTCTAAAGGTGCTACAGAAAAGTGATCACCACCCAGGTGAAATAAGAACATCAAGTAATTAGAGAGTGGTCTGTCTAGCTTTGATTCCACATGGAATTGTGACGTAAGTGAGGAGATAGGCTTGATATGCTCTGGTATTCAGGTAGGGACTGAATACAGTGTTTGATCACCTGTTTATGATTTTTTTGGTTGTTCTTTCTGAATCTGTACACAGGAGGGAGAAAAAACATATTTTCAATGGATAGCAGTTGAAAGGAAGAGAAATATTTCATATCTGAGTTAAAGAGACAGGAAGGTTCTGATGCTTAACAATAGGTGCCCCCTACACCGCTTAGATCTTGCTTTCCTTATATGTGTGAAGCTCACTGCAAATTTTGTGCATGCAAAGAAAAGAAACCTCTGAATGTGACTACACTGCGTTATATGGATTCTTCAGGTTCCCAAGGGGCATCCTTGTCTTCTCAGTAACACAGCATAGACCAGGTGCTAGAAAATATTTGTGGGAATGAGGCCTAGCTCCATAAATCTCAAGCAAAAATAGGATCCTTTCCAGAAGTGGAAAGTTTGGAGAGGTTTGTTTCTCAGGAAGCCCTGGAGGCTGAGAAAGCACTCATTAGTGAGGAGCGAGTTATTGACTGGTCTGAAGGAGCAATGGCGAGGTGGAGGAAGGTTTATTTTATTATATTTAGCACTCCATACAGATGAAAAGAAGAAAGGGCTCAGGAGATGCAGAGGTGCACATTGACAATTCATGACCTGGTCCATT
>WUAM01000143.1:33077348-33096419 GCA_024336885.1 Actenoides hombroni
TTTATTCATTGAGTTCTCTTAGACTGGACCTGTGTGTTTGTGGGTGGATTAAAACATGACAGACAGCCTTTCATTGGTGTGGCTTTAGTTTTTGGTGTCTGTCATGGGCAGGTGACAAGATCCACCCACAAATATTAAAGAATTTTTACAAATAAAATCTTTTGTTAAAGATATTAAAACGTATTTTAAAAGCAGTGCAATTTCAATGCATAATATTCCCTAATGGGATGAGTTGATTAAGTTACTTGTTGCTTTAATAACTGCAGCCACAGATGGGCTGAAGGAGGCCTCCATGGAAGAATTCAGAAGGGACTCTCAGAAGCTGTTGGCATGTAAAGTAATAACAAGGTGATAGCATTTTCACAACCGACCTTGTTTCCATGATTTAAAAGAAATACTCCCCCTGATAAAGAGACTTTTAGGAGATCTTTTTATCACATAATTACATTGTAATGGAGATAAGCGTGCAACAAACATGTGCTGCGAGTCAAGACGGATCTCACATGAAAATCAAGGTGCTTGGGCTGCAAAGCCATTCGGGTTGTCCTGGGTGACTGCATTTGTATTTTCCTTGCAACTTTATGAATATTTTAATAGGAGGACAAGATGACCTGCTTCAGTCTGTGCGAGAGCCTCTGTCATAGAGGCAGCGGGGGCTGTGCTGCAGGGCCTCTCATCTTCATAGCATTGAGGGAGCTGCCTTCTCCCCATGCCACTCTGCAAAGGGCATGGTCTTCACATCAGCCTGAGCCTGACTCACCTCCTGCATATTGGGACTGGAGAAAGGGTCACAAAATCACGGTGACACATCTATCCAGTCAAACAGAAAGAAGAGAACAGAAGGCACAGGGCAAACTTTGCACCTGTGGTTTGGAAAAACAGCCACACAAGAACCTGACTTAACCATCTGCTGTGCCCAGAGATAAACTGTGAGCCTGGGTGAGGGTGCACAGACTGGGCATGATCTCACTCTTCTGCCACAGGCTCCAGCCGCTCTGTGGGTGCATCTTTTGTCCTCTCTGCACCTTGATTTTCCAGTCATAAAATAGGATGGAATTTCTTCCCTACCTCCCAGACATTTTAAGAGGATAAACATAGTGGAGAGATCACAGCTATTCAGACACTGTGGCGGTTGTGGGGGACAGTGGGAATATAGCAGCACCAGAGATAGAAACCTGTGGGCACAGATGTCTGTGCATGTTACCCTGTGGGCTGGTTACTCCACCCTTGTGTTCAGACTCGATAGACAGACACACACAAATTGAACACAGGCTGTTTGGTTATCTGCCCCACACTGGCTTTCACAAGCACCCGTTGCATAACCCACCTAGATAAGGCTAACACATAAGACAGATTCTCAGCCTTTTTTTAAGTATAACTTGAAGTGAGAGAAAAAAGTTCTCGAGTATTTTTGCTTTTCCCCCATTGACCTATTTCCTACTTAAAAAGCAAGGCTTGTTTTTTATTTTCATCAAATAAATTATGTACTCCCTCTAGTGTCGGAAATTGTATATGGGCTTAAGCAACATTTGATCAAATGTTGCTATAAATGCTGAAGTAAGGTTCAATTTCTTTCCTCCACATTTCAAGGTTATAAGTTACAGTGATGTGTAGAATTTACAACAGTCCTATATGATGCTGTTCTGCCTCCTCAGCACTGCAGCCGTAGAAAAGAAATATATTATTAAACAGTGAAATAAAATAAGTACTTGTCTTAATTATAAAGCCAGGTCTCTGATTAAGGCTTTTTGCCACTCTCTTTAATTCCACTTCCAAACTGCTACTTTGAAAGGGAACATCTGAAAAGCCAAATTATGCAGCAGAAATGCGCCAAAGGGGAGAGCTAGAATCAAAGGAAAATTCAGGGAAGGACTATTGAAATTCATCAGAGAAGAAAAATGCCTTGGGATCTGTCATGATTTCACAGGCTTTCCCAGATCTTCTTTTATTGTAAATTGTGAGCATTTGGAGCACAGGTCTTACAGCTTTGGGAGCACCCTGGGCTGCTCCTCAGGGCAGCAAGCCCACCAGGTTGAACGCTTTAGCTGCACAAGGTGCTCAGTGCATCTCTGCTTCTGCTTGATGACAGCCAAAGGCAGTCACACTTCAGGGATGCTGTGCTACCCTACCCAGCTTTTCTGAAGCATAATTGCTAGGGTTTTTCCAAAAACTCTGGGGAAAGAGTATCTTCTATTGCACGCAGGAGAGCACTGCTGGCTGCACTGTTAGCTTTCAACAGTAATACACTGACCAGGGTATCGGATGTCCTCTGTGGGTTTCTTCTCTGATGCTGTTTTTGAATCTTTGGTAGAGGTAACACCCTCTGTTTTCCACTAATTGGAAAAAATTAATGTCCCCGACAACTGGCCACCTGCAGAGCTCTGGCCTTCCTGCCAAGCAAGGTCACAGAAAAACATAGCTCAGTAGGGTGAGCAGTGGCAGGTGGAAATGGAAAGCAGAGGAGGGGATCTCAGCTTGTGAGGAGGCTCAGTTCCGGTATCTGGCAAGCACATGAATACTGAGGCCATGAGTTTGGATGTCAGCAACTGCTGACCACTTACAAACAAAGCTCCTTTCCTCTAGCCACCTGACCACTGATTATATGCATCTAATTTTATCCAGCCAGTTTGAAAGAACTATCATTACTCCTTGCCTAATCCTACCTCTAAACATCCTGGCCCAGACTGGCAGGCCATGGCCATGGGCAGCACGGGGGAGGCAGCAGGCATGCATGGTGCAAGAACAAAGCTGCAGAGGGGCAGGGATGGATGCTATGTCCTTGAGGATAGACTATGGCCCCAGGTAAGTCCAGAGAAGATCCAGGAGGTGTGTTAGTGCCTACCTGGGATCCACATCTATTCAGATCTCAGCAGCTTTGAAGCCTGGCTTGGGGAAGTAAAAGAAAACGGCAAATCTCAATGCTGTTGATTTCCTAAAAATATACAAAATTGTGCCATGGTGTGGCCAGCCAACCTTCTTACCGAAAGTATAGCCAGCATTATGCTGTGCATCGCCCTCCACATGTTGTGGAGAGTGCCACCAGCCATTTAAGGAAAAGGGGAAAACAACCATTTGTCCTTTTCCTTTTCGTGGTGAGAGACCAGCTGAAGTTGGACTGCTAGGAAACCTTTTGAAGGCCTGGAAAACATCTACAATTTGACTTTGGATAAGCATCTGTAGCCCCAAATCATTCTGTCTCCTCTCTACCTCTTTTCTGCAGCCAGGTAACATGTAGGGCCAGGCAGCAAGCAGGCATTACCACCAGTGGGGGGTTCCCCACCCTCTTTGGTGATCTTCTGGTTCTCCAGGTCTAGCTGTCATGTCTCAGCTGTTTTCTGCTTTTTTTCATAACCAACTCCTTCCCCTCAAAACAAGATTAATTATTTAAAGGCAATGGGTATTGTACTGCTGAAGGGAAGATGGTGCTCTCTACTGGGCGCCCATTTGCGAAGCTGTGTGAGCACTTTGGAGCACCCACTGCTGCCTGCTTTCAGCCAAGTGGTTAGCCTCAATCAGGACCTAACAGCTGCTTCCTTTAAGATGAGAAATAAAATGAGTGAGCTTCTTTGAAGCAGTTGTGTTTCTTTACAAATCACCTACAAATGTCCTTTCTTTGAACTGGGCAACAAGGAGGGCTTTCTTTACTACAACCCCAACTTGCTTTCATCCAGCACTTGGTCCAAAAGGTTTCTCTCAGTGTTTTTTTTAATTTCCCTGAGGGGTATGTTCCCTCTGGTTATGCAAGCAGCATCCAGTGCAACCTCGATGTGTGCCTTTCCAAGTCTTCCTACTGCTGTTTGTCACAGACACATGGTCACAGATGTTTTCATCAAACACTTTTTCCCCCACTGCCTGATGCCATCAGACTAGACACCCTCTCCATCTAGATGTGTGTGCTTATACGTGCATGTTTTACCATGTGCCTGTGTTCTGGAGGGTGATATCTGTTGTTTCGACTCCCTGATTTGGGGAAGGCGCTCACTGGTTTCTTTACATGCAGTGTCTGTGGAAGGGTGGCTACTGTATTCCCCAGTTTCAATAAAGCTTAACCAATCCTTAGCAATACTTGTCTTATTTTAAAATTTAATTAAAGATTTCATTCTTTATAACTGGCAAAACTAGTGAGAGTGTTGTAAAGTATTACATCAAAATTTTGCAATTACCATGTTTGATCGAGGTCCTACAAGCAGCTTTATGAGCTTATGTCTTAGACTTTTTAATGCATACCCTTAACTTGGAAATAACTTGGCAGGATGAACCTCTTGCAGAATGAGCGTCCCAGCATGAGACCAGACAGTAATCTGTCTCGTTGTTCCAGGAGTACTGCATCTAACAATATCATGCTTTATCTCCAACAATTTACTGTCATTTAGGTAGGCATTTATGAACAATATTCAGAGGTGACTGTGAATATTATTTCCAATGTTTCAAGATGATGACATTGCAAAGACCTCTAGGAACTATGGGGAATGCTCGGAGGTGCACAGCTATAGGCTAAGAGGCAACAAAGAGAAGTTGCAACAAAGGAAATTTTGCTTAGATATAAGTAATTTTTTTCAAATAGATGATGGTCATGTACCAGAATATGTTGCACAGAGCAGTTGTGCAATGTCTGTTGTGAAGATATTCCAAACTCATCTGGAAATAGCCACAAGCCACTTGATCTACCTGAAGCTTCTTTGAGCAGGAGGTTAGTTGAGATGACCTCTAAAGGTCTCTGAGAGAAATGATGCTATTATTCTGTGATTACAGGAAATAACATCACACAGCCAACTTTCGGATATTATGGTGAATGCTGCAAGTTGCATGGACAGTAAAAGCATTGTCTAAACTGAAGATTCAATGTATTTGCCTGTCCCCACCCTCATTCAGCCTTTTACTAGGCTGTTCTCTACTATGCAGAGTAATTATCATATCTATGCAAAAAACCTCTTCTGTTACTACCCCACTAGAGGGTGCTTTAGCAATATAAATCTTAAATACTTGATTTAATGCTTCATAACAGCCACCACGCTAGGGAACTACTTTGCATATTGGAGACTGCCAATTCTCTGAGACACTCTGAAAAACTTTGCAATGGTGGATCCAGGATGATGCAATTGTGCATGTGTGATAAGCATGCAAACACCACAAATAAACACAAGAAATTGCTAGGGGTTGTTTCCTGAAAGCAAAGAAACTGGAAAAGGCTTTGCACTGGCTCTTTCAATAGCAGCTGTCTTGAAAAGTGATCTTTTCTTTTTTTCTCAGCTTGCTGGTATCTGGTATTTGGTATATGGGGTCAGCTCTCCATAACTAGATATAAGAACCAGTCTATATTCAGATTTAGTTGCTGTTGACAGGGTTTGCAGGTTTGTTAACTTTTGTGACTTCACTGTGCGTGTCCTGATGCTAAGAGGTTTTGTTTTTGTTGCCATTTTTAAAGGACAGCCCATACAGCATGCTGTTTGCTTAGGAGTGTTAATGTTCCCTGGCACAAAAAGTAATGAAAATGCAGCCCCTATGAAATCATCAGCAAAATCCTTGTGGACATCTGTGAAGCTGTCACTGGCAGACAGATTTAAACTGTGACTCTAAAGTCTTCAAACTTAGAAGGCAAATACAAACAGGCCTTATCTTGAAAAGTCTTCTGAAGATCCTGGGTAACAAGAATGGAAGGCAAATGTTCTCCTGTAGCTCTTGTCATAGGAGTGGTTGAGGATGTCATGTACAATCTTTGCGTGTTATGAAAAAAATGTGATGGGTCACACAGACTCAGATTATTGGTAATCCTGTTTCATCCAAGCTCTTTTACTCACCATTATCTGCTCTGTCACTGATATTCAGAAACCTGACATTTATCATCAGGTAAATATGTTAAGTAGTGGCTGGGGCATTGATCAGGTTTACTCTACTGTAGCTTTTGAAATGCATGACAGCACACTAATAAACCTGTAGACAGTTTTATTGTAAGCTACAAATTTATCATTTAGTTCCATGAGCAAAGCATTCTGCTATTGCACTTGGGAGCCCCAGCTTCAATAGTAAGAAGTGAACTAAAACCAACTTTGGTTTTGAAGACAGTTGTGAAAACCTGGTCAGAATTAAATATATTTATAAAATACATGTGAGAAATGGTGGAATGAATAAAAGGAGTAGGAGCCTTACCTTCACTTTTTATTTAACGGCAATGGCTGAGTTTCAATGCATCCAGGTGAGACCTAGGAGAATTCTACTTGAAAGTCTCCAGTGCATCTGCCTTCACCTGGCTTTCCTGGAGGATTATCTACTTACCTAGTGGTGGGCTAAAATCATCTCTGTCTTCATTTCAGAAACACAACAATGTCTCTTCCTGGCTATGTCTCAGATAGTCCTTTTTTTTCCTTGAAAGCACTTCCTTTTGTGGTAGCACTTCGTCCAGCTCCATCAGTAGCACACAGGTAAGTGTTTGGGCGTTGGTTCAAGGCAGGAGGAGATGGATGAAAGTGGGAAGGCAAAGGGCAATGCACAGTGTGAGGGAATTCACAATGCCTGCAAAACAAAGAGAGAAACTGATATTGTAAAGAAAATGGATTTTGCAGGAGTAAAAACCTATTGCAAGCAAGTAAAATCATACTGGAAGTCTTGGAGAGAAATGAGCTTGCAGGACTTGGCAGTTCCTCAAAGAACCTATGTGAAGGACAGAAGTGCGAAGTCCTGGCAGAGAAGTGTGGGAAAATTTTCTACTGATTGCATTGTGAAAAGTATCATCATTTGTCATTAAAATGGCCACCTGGGATCAGGCAATTAATGTAGATAACACCAGCAACTGAAAAAAAATCAGGCTACAGCAGAGCATGGGTAGATTGCCAGAGTTCATGCAAGTTAGAGGTTTTCAGACCTGGTGGTTCAGAAGTACCCAGAGGGGTACTGGGCTCCAGTCACACATTTCAGTTGAGGGGTCATTGCTCAAGCTAGCTTAGGTGTTCACTGTTCCCTGCCACATCCCCTCCAGCTCAGAGCCAGGATCTCCTGCTGCCATGTCCTCATGAAAGAAAAAGCTGCTTTTCAACCCAACCACAGTCCCCAGTCCAGCTCCCCGCTTGTCCATGCCCAGATGGGGTGTGCTGGGGGTTTGTAATGTTAATAAATCAGTAATAAAACCAATTCTTGCAGCCACAACCTCTGCAGGGAAGTTACTCTGCAGAGCAACCCTTCAGGACCCAGCCAAAGCAGCCTGGAAGCTGTTAGAAAGCTTCAGAGAACTTAGATTTCACAGCAGAGGAGGGTTAATTCTATTCCTATCTCTGAAAGGGGAGAAAAAGAGGGATGAAGAAATTATTTAGTCAGCTTATCTTGATTTCCTTTTCCAAAACTGGGGGAAATAATCAGGCAACTTATAACTATCTAAAGGATATAACTGACAGCTAGCACGGATTTGTTGAGAATAAAAGTTTACCTCCTTCTACGATGAAGTAGCAAGCCATGTGAATTGAAGAGACACTCACTGTCATTTCTTTAGCACCTTCCCTGTCACTACCCTCTCTTTACTGGCCTATACAACAGACTCATAAACAAGGAAGTGAAATGTATACTAGCTGGAGGTGCTATCAGCAATATATAACTGGCTGGGGAATCCATAGTTAGGTAATAGCTACCCATAGTTCACAATCAACAAAGAAGGTTGCATCAAGTGAGATTCCCCATGGATCTGTCCTCTATCCAGTATTATTCAATATTTTCATTAATGACTTAGATGATGAATTAACAAGCATACTTTATTAAATTCTCGAGCAATACCAGTGCTGGAAAGGCTACCAGCACATAGGAGGACAGAACTAAGATTCAGAACATTCTTGATAAATTAGGAAAATGACCTGAAAATAATAGGCAGAAATTCAATAAGGACACGCAAAGTTCTCCACTTATTTCTCCAAATGCAAGATGAAAAATGCCTGGTTACACATCAGTACTGCAGAAAAGCACCAAGCTTTACAGTGAATCACAAACCAACCATGAGACAAAAGTATCACACAGTTGCAAAAAAGCAAACAGCATCCTGGTGTACTTGAGCTAGACTTCAGTCTCTGAGCCATTTAAAGAAACTTCTGTCTGTACTTGGTAGTAATAAGGGTCCAGTTTTGGGCAGCACCAGCCATGGAAAATACTGGCCAGCTGGAGAGGGACCAGAGGCGAACGGTGAGGAAGAAGTCTAGAAAGCATGACCTATGCAATGAGAAGAGATTGAAGAAAATCAGGCTGTTTAGTCCAGAGAAGAGAAGGCTAAAGGGAAATTATAGCAGTTCTCAAACATGCAAAAGACAGACAAATATAAAGTACAAGTAAACTATTTTCTGTGACCTTCCTGAGAAAGACAAGCAATAATGGAAATAAAAGGAATTTAGAGTGGATACCAGCAAAAACAGTAAGCCAAGCAAACCCTTAAACAGATTGCTTAATGAGAATGTAGACTCTGTCCTTAGAGGTTTTATGGACAATTTAGGCACTCAACTACCAAAAATGAAACAAGTTTAGGACACATTGCCTGGGGCAAGGGAAGGGTCTTGTGCTCTTAGGGAAACCTCAGACTTTTGACTGGTGATATGGAAGTTATCAATGAAAAATGTTTGACATAGCCAGAACTGGTTTGAAGCCTTTATATAAAAAGCATTCACCACAAGCTTAAGGGAAGACACATTGATCTGCTCACATCACCACAGAAAGTACATTTAAAAAACAAAGCCCCAACATCATAAAAATTTGGATCTGAAAGTTGAGAGCAGATAATGTTTCACATCTCCAGTCTGGGCAATGGTGGGATCCTTACGTGCCTCCCCATTACCCTGCTTCTCCATACACTCTGTGCAAGCAGGCACGGGCAATGCCAGATGTTTCTGCCAAAGTATTAATCTTGATTTTATACCATTATTACTGGCATAACCTGGCCTAATACTTCTGACTGATTCTAGCACAACCTGAGGTTTCTTCTTTTCTCTATTACACTCAACTGGAGGCAGCAGCATCTGGAGAATTTCCTTTGCTGTTTCAAGAATATCTTGCCAGGGAATATACTCCAATAATCACAGTGCCTATATGCCATCCCTGGAAGCTGTGTAACTGTTGCTCGTGTAGGTATGCACCTACATTTTTGTAAACCATTCAGTTAAGTCAATGTTAGAAATGCCAGTCTGATGTTGCTGAGCTATGCAAGGCTTCCAGAGAGCTTATAGGAAGAAATAAGTTTCCCCTGGTCACTAAAATCAGATACCCTGAAACATGTTTCCAGGAAGCAACCTCTTTGTACAGGGTTCATCAACAGCCATCTTGCAAGTCCCTGCTAACCACTGCAAAGGGGTGAGCTGCAGGCAGGTGCAGATGTGCTGTGCACAGGCAATTCATTACAGCTTGGAGTCATTGCATTTTTTTAATTTCCTGCCAACTTGGTGAGCTCTCACAGTTGAGTAGAAGTAGAGACCTAACTGGAAGGGCAGAAATTCTTACCACACTGAAGAAGCTTCACCTGACTTTTAGGAAGCTGCTCATTCCTCACTGTGCAAATGTCACTTCCCAGGGCAAGTCCAGGGAAAAGAAATGTCAAACAAATCTTTTCATCAAAAGCATACGTCTCTCTTTCCCCTAAACTGCTCATTCTGTTTGAACAAAGGATGCTGGAGCAAGCAGATTCTACAACTAAGTCATAATTTCTCATGTATAATTATTTATCATGACACCATAGGTCCTGTCTTGCCTATGAAAACAGGAATAGGTTCTTTCTGATGCTATTTCAGATTGCTAATGTAATCCCATCTCATCAGAACAAAGATTAACTACCTCCTATTACTGGTTGTATTTCCTATCAGTAGTTTATTAAATTGATTTACTTTAAAACATTCACCTAAGACATCTACCATACAGTAACCAAGAAACTGCATTGGGCAAACTCTGCCAACATTGCAACATCCAATAAACTCAAAAACCAAGGACATACCCATGTTACTTCACTTTAGCATGCTTTTGTGCATACTCAGCATAATACAGCATTTAATTACAAGGTCACATACTACTTTTTCCATGGTACTCCTGGACGACTTACTGCCCTGAATGGACAGCAATCAATTAATAAGCAATTTTATTTTGTCTCTATCAGTATGTGGCCTCATGCACATGTGTCTGATCCTGACCTGAATAATTAATTTTCTCATGGGTTTTTTACAAGCACTGTCCTCATAATACCTTAAGGCTCAATTCACCATCAGATTTAGGTGCCCCAAGTGGTCTGAAGAGCTGACCATGAGTGTTGAAATTACCACATCTTGAAGCCTCATTGCCTGTCAGATGAGCCACAGCACCAGATATTTTTTCATGACCTAAATAATTTCTTACACAAGTAGATTACCTTCAAATTGTTTTGCTGCAAGGTCAGCTGAAGTATACAGCTTTTCTGTGGGAAGTCCTTAACATAAAGTAACTCAATCACATATGGTGGTGTCAGCTTTACCAGAGACCCACTTACAGAAATAACCAAAAAGGTCTTTACAGGGACCTTTCAGAATAGGTAGGGAAGGAGATGATGGGATTCAGGGGTGCCTGGAGCAGACCTAAAGGGGTCTGTGGTGTGGAGAAAAGCCTCTCCAAGAGCAGCTGGGAGGAGGCAGATTAATTATCCCTAGAGTTTGTGATGGATGCTATGAGGTAAGTGGAAGTGAGGGAATGGAGTAGCTTTTAGCCTCTTTGGCCAAGCACAGCAGGAATTCATCTGGAAGAGACATGGACATATTGGAAGGAGGAAGCCAGCTCTGTCAACGTCCTTTATCA
Source organism: Actenoides hombroni (assembly GCA_024336885.1). Classification (NCBI taxonomy): domain Eukaryota; kingdom Metazoa; phylum Chordata; class Aves; order Coraciiformes; family Alcedinidae; genus Actenoides; species Actenoides hombroni. Next base: position 33,088,122 of record WUAM01000143.1, read on the forward strand.
GTTCTGCATCCATTCCCAAACATTGTAGCCTCATCCTCAGTGGTAGGACTAGGTGTGCTGGAGTTATGTCCAGTCACAACTGAATACAATAAGCCCTTAATGAAAGCAAAAATCATAGCATTTACTGGAGAGCCCTCACTAGAAAGCTTCTTTGCTTTGAATAAAGCTTAAATCTATACATTCTAATCCTATGTGGAGAGCTGCACAGCTGTGTGTGGATCACAAGAGCCTAGTGGTGTAGAGCTGGATCAGGGCACCACTGTGCATGGGTTATGAATACAGTGATTACACCAGGGACTTTGAATATGTTCCCTAAAAATCATAGAATCACAGAATGTTAGGGCTTGGAAGGGACCTCCAAAGATCACTGAGTCCAATCCCTCTGCCAGAGCAGGGCAAAACTAGAGCAAATCATGCAGAAATGAATCCAGACATGTCTTGAAAGTTTCCAGAGAAGACGACTCAGGAAGAGGAATAAGTTTTCACTGTTACACACTGTGAGTTTGCACACCGTGAATGCAGCCTTTCCACATATAAAAGAGTGGAACTAATGCAACATTTTGTTTGATATACAGTGGAATAGCATTGCAATATTTATGCCATTGGTTACAATATTTTATAGGGGTATAAGTCGTGACCACTACTGAAGTGTGAAGAAAACAACATATGTCATTATTTTACTTTTTTTATAAAGGAAAAAAAAAAAAAAAGAAAGAAGCAATTGTTCAGCCTAATTGTTATATTTGGTTGTGATTTCTATGCCTGTCAGAGAGCAGTTAGCAGGACTATTAAAGTGCATTAGCTCTCTGCTGGTGTTTAATGACAAACAGACATGGTCCATATTCATCAAGCAATTATTTATATCACAACCTTTTATAGAGCTGTGAATTACCCTTAAGACATTTGCAGTGAGTGATACTTCTAATAAACTGTTAATTTTGCTTCATAAATTGTTCATATTTTTAAGCTGGGAGACTGAAAACTGTGAAATTAAACCTACAGTGCAAGCTGTGCAAATGGGATCTATGAGACTAGGACACAGTTTCAGGTCATTCTAATGTAATAAAAGTGCATCATTACAACAGAAATTAAAGGAAGCTGCAGATATTAATATCTGAGCAATAGACTTTTATGAGAATAAATATATGTGACCTGCCATGGCAAAGAATGTACACAGATTTCTTCAGTGCTGCTACTGGGACAGGCTCAGAAGTGGTATCTGCATCAGACTTACTCTCAGATCTTGAGCTGCAGCAGTTCTATTAGACACCTTTACTGTTCACTACTGCTCTGCCAGCTCCCTGCTATCAGGATGGCACTGATACACACACCCCAAAATTTCTTTGTGTTTGCAACACATTTCTGCTGCGATTCAAAACACAGATGGAAATTTTGGGGGTCAGGCCATGCACTTCTCAGTAGGGCCAAATGTTTTCTAAGGCTAATGGAGGTGTTGTCCTAAAGGAGAGCACATGTTCCAGACACACCTGGCTCCTGTCACAGCATGCATGTCCCAAATCAGAAAGTTGCTTAGGTTTTGTTCAGTTCTGCCAAGAGGCCTGATTTTACCGGTACAGGCGTGCATCTGGAAAGCTTATTGTGAGGGCCTTCAAGCTTGATTTCCCACACTAAGACATCTAAATGCTTTAAGGAAAAAAAATCTGGTCCTAAATGACTGTGAGTGGCTTTGCTTCATTTTCAGAAGTGATGGAGGGTCTTCAGACTCTGTCCATCAGCCTGCAGAGAGGCATTTCCTTCCACCGGGGTTTTCCCAAGATGTGTCACAGAGCACCACCAGCATCCTCCAAACTACTGATGGCCATGAAGTGCCATTGATGTACAAGCTCCACATGCAGGGTGGACCAAGCCATGTAGGAGCCCAGGTGCTGCTGAGATTCAAACGGCCTCTGGCTTCTAAGGCTAGAGCCACAGAGAAGACTGATGATGTCCTTTTTATCATGCTGGGTGACACTCCCATACATATTTCTTCCTAAACACAATTTCCTACTGGTAGATGGTTGGGCAATGCACTAATATAATCAGAAATTGAGCACTTATTATTTGGCCATAAGCATTAGAATGGATCTTCAGATAACAAATACTTACACTTCTCTAATAGGAACCAAAACCAGAACAGTAAGATGACCCTTCTCTGGGACTACCATCTTTATTGCTACATTCCAGCACAAAGCAATTTACCAGCAACAAGGAACAACTTCCAAAAATAGAGTTCAGAATAGAAACACTGATTTTACAGTTTTGAACAAGAACCTTTTCATTCCTGTTTCTCATGAATGTTTTATATCTTGACAATTTTCTCTTCCTCACCAATGTACACCATCAGAAACATTACCTCATTATGTGCTTTCTAAATGGGTTTTCCTCTTCTTCTCAATGCAATATTGCCTCGTAGCATGTGACTGATTGAGCAAAATACTTTAAATTTTTATACAATGCATTAAAATGTATTTTATATTCACTCAGGAGAAACTATTTTCTTTTTTTACCTATTGCTACCTAAATTCCAAACCAAGAATCTACAATATTTCAACAGTACCAAGGCACCGGGACTTCGTGGATGTTGAGCTGAAATAAGAAAATAATTAACTTTGAAGCCTACAACTCCTTTTGACAATACCCTCTGATACCCAGAAGATACAGAACAAATTAAGGCTCTTATATTACCTTGCTGTGTTCCATCTAGCACTCTAGGAAGGGATGAAAGATCATGATTCACCCTAGAGAGAAAGTACTGTGTCAGGCAAAGCCTAAGTGCATTTTGTCTATATGCATAGAGCAGCATTCAGGGAGAAAGGTAACTGAAGCAAAGCGCCTATTCCATCCTCTCCAGTTCATGTAATCACTTCAGACTGGCATTTATTGGTGAGAAGATACTGTCAGAGTTAGCTCTGACTGGTTCATTGCTAGTGATACGCAACTCTGAAAATAATGATTCAGAAATGTGGAGGTTTTCTTCCAACGTATACACCAGGAGAAAATTAGAGTATCACAATAAAATCTGCAAAACCAGGCTGTTAAGCTTTCCAGCTGTCCACAGAGAAAAGTAAAAATCATTGGCTTTTTTTCCACAAAGTGCTTTTGTACAATCTTACAATATCTCACAACGTAATTTTCTTTCAAATCCCATCTCCCAAGAAAGTACCAATAAGAACTTAAAAGACAGTACAGTACAGAGCATATTTCTGTCTTGAAAAAAAATCCCAATGTGCTTTCAAGGCTATAGTGATTCTAGTTTTTGGAAAGAAATTGAACAATTATAGTATATGTTGGTTTAGTGGTGGGTAACCAGAAAAGATTAATCATTTTGCCTTACAGTTAATGGAGTGGTATACTCCACTTGCTTAAGAATACAGTAGTACTATTGAACACAAATGGTTTGTGATTGCTCCTTGAAATATGGGATGAAATGACAAAGAGGGAGAAGATTTCTCACTTTGAAACGTCTCAGGTGGACGAGGGAGTAGCAATAACATTTTGTAACCTCAGCTGCTGCTGTTATTTCTAAGTAACAGAGCCTTTGAGACCTTCATGGTGTCATTTTTCAGATTGTCGACAGTGTAGAACACAAATTTGAAGGTACATCTTAAAGTGACATGACTTTCCAGGATATATTTTTTTAATTAATTTAGACAACTGACATTTAATTTTTTACATCAATTAATGAGCTAGTAGATAAGATGTTTTTGATTTATCAGAACAACACTGCTCGCTGCTTCTCTGTAGAGGAGCAGACGCCTCACACTCATGCTTGCTGCTTACTATCTAATGGCCACACTGACCACCAACTGCAATCACAGCAGGAAATAGCTTGCTTTCAAAGCAACGGTGGCTGTTAAGTAAAGATAGCATATTCCAGCTAATTTGGCAGTTGACAAGGCTTAAAGTATCATCTGGAGCAGGTTGTTGTAGCAGTGCTCAGTTCTGTGTTTCACAGCCCCAGAGAGGATTTTGTTCCAGCAGCTAGCTAAGAGGCCACCATGCAACAAAAACCTGCATACCTGGCTGAGGGAAGGAAGGCACCACTGTTCTCCTAGTGAACTCAGGGACAGATAAGGATGGCATCAGTCATAAAATAAATAAATAAATAAATAAATAGGTAGAAAGGGACATCCATAGGTCATCTGGTCCAACCCTCCACTTGAATCAACAACTTAGATCAGACTGCTCAGAGCCTTGCCCACTCACACTCTGAATATCTTCAGAAGTGGAGATTTCACAGCCTCTTTGGGTAACTTGTTGTAGAGTATGACTATCCCCATGATAAAATATTTTCTTCCTTCTATTGAAATATTTCTTGCTTGAACATGTATCCCTTTCCTCTTGTCCTATCCCTATGCCCTTCTGAGAAGAGTCAAGGTGGAATCCAAAAGAGAGAAAATTGATAGATTACTTTGAAATAAAGATATTTCTGATTACTAGATAGGTATATGGTAGTAGGCATTTTGAAGTTCAAGAGATACAAATTTCCCCAAATGGTCAGAAAAACCAAGGTAATGTCAACTCTGAGTCTGAGCCAGTGAAAAGATTCAGGTTTCTACATCCACTAAGCATCACCAGCCTTCAGTCTGTTCTGGCATTAAAAATAACCACTGTCATAAAACTATTCTTTGTCTTTGAGGTGCAAGAAACTGAGTATTATTGCAGTCAAGGTCTTCACAGAGTTCACTTTTTGCCAAACCAGACTCATCTGAAAGAAATTTATGAGAATGGAGAAGATGATAGACAGATTTCATGGCAGGAGAGACAAATTCAGCTGTCCTCTGGCAATGGTGTCCAAGTTCCTGCACTCTGAAAGGATAGAGAGCCTATCTGAATAGAAGTGAACAAACTTCTCTCAAGAAGGATGCATGTAGGAGGAGAGGAGGGTTAAGGACAAACTTCATAGTTCCTGTTGGTTTCTTTGGGGTGCCAGCAAATGAGGACAATTAGATAGCAGTCTTCTCAAGGGGGTATCTTTCCTGGGGTTTGTGCTGTTCTGCTTGCCATAACTAAAAGTCCGCTGAAACTGAAGAGCTGACTACAGATTTTGAGCCATCATGCACACATGTGATTTTGAGTTTCTCTTGGTATTTGGGAAGAAGATGTCAAGACACCCAGAAATATCTCCAGACTCAGGTGCTTTGTGGACTTCCGTCCTTCCAAGCCTCAGTAGGAATGTCCCACCAATGCCAGTCATGAAACCAGACACAGATGGCCCTGCAGAACAGAGGTACTTGAGGTCAGGGGAGCAGAAACAAAGCCTACAGGGAAATCTGAGAGGTTTGGGAAGGGAACCTCCTACTGTAAATCATAACTTTACACATGCTGCATCCTTGCTTGTGTCAGTGGGAACAAGACTGATCAGTGTGCCCTGACTGTTGATCAGATACATTAGCACAAATCTGATAATTCATTAGATGGCACTGTAACAAGGCAAGGGAGTAAATCCATTTCCCAGAAGCATCCAAATATCTGAGGATTAATAGCTATAGCTTCCAGGAACAAAGACCACAGGTGACTAAATATAAACGTGATCCTTTCTGTAGAGACTTCATATCTGCCATAATTTCTCACAGCTGTGGGAAGAAAACAGGCTGCGCTATAGAATCCTGGCTAACTCTAGGTTTCTGTCCTGACATAAAAGCTAGTTCTGGCTTTCTTCAGAGGATGAGCATTTCCATAGTATATACTGGAAAATATCCAACAGCCTCTGACTTCTGTAGTCCTATGATTAACTCTTTGGAAAAATTTGGCTATTTTATGAGATCTTGAAAACATTTCTTGTCAACAGTCATAGAAAAAATTAACCCTTACAACTGGTGGAGCTATGAAGTTACTTACAGGAAAGCCATTGCAAAGCAAAATGTGTCCTTGAAGGCTGAAGGATCCTGAAAGAGTCCTAACAACAACAGAATCAGAAGTGAAGCAGAAGAAAAAGAAAAAAGAGGAAAAAAAAGAAAAAAAAAACCCCAACTTATTCTATAGAAAACTTTAGGAACAGAGAGGACTATACCTTCCCACCTGTCAAATAGCATCAGGCGTGTTCTGCTTTATGTACTCATAAACTGAGCATGAGAATAAGCAGGTATGAACCCAGCTTTATGGATACTGTGAGGATAAAAAACTAATCTGGTCTTTAGCGATAGTTATTGAAGGCATATACACCTTCACAACAGGAATATAGCTCCATTCACCTCTTGGAAATGGAGCTTGATAAACTGATACTGAAAATACTTTTCTTCTGAGGTATTTTTCAGCATGAAAACTGTCAGTGAACAGCCTGGATGCCTCCAAATTTCTTTCTGGTTAAAAATATTTGAATGTTAATTTATGTAGATACACTTCAGACCTTGAATTAGTTTCAAACACTTTGCTGGCAGATTGATTTTTGTAACCAGATTTCAGCCTGTGGACTGAACTGGGAGATGCCAACTCAATCAGTAGCTGTGTGTGCAGGTCTCACAGGCCTGTTCTCATTTAGAGTGACCAGAACCATGTGGATTTTGAGAAGTAAAGAAGACTGGATTTTGAGCAATGAGCACCTGCCAGATGGAAGAAAAGTTCCTGACAGTTTGGCACCCAAAGTTTCATTTATCCTGAAAGCTGGTCTATCCAAAAGGAAATGAGCCTTTTACAACAGTCGTTCAATTAGTTGTCATTGCTGACTAGCCAGAGCTTCATACAAGAAGTAACAAGTCCTCGCTGTTAATCAAACATCAACAGTAGCACAGCTTGAGAAATTACAGGCTTAACATAATATATGAAGCTGCAAAATGACATATGCATTGTCAATCGTCTTAAGAAAACCAGGATTTGTGTCCACTGGACATTTTTACAGAAGTGTGACCTTCCTGTGACCTAACAGCAGGTAAAATCACAAAAGTACTTTGCCTGTAAAGGACAAAGAAACAAAATGGTCAAGGCAGAATTATAGGATTTATATATGTACTGATTTTGTATGAAGAATTGCTATTTTAAATATATTGAATATCAGCCCTGGGAGAAAAGAAGCAGTACTACATCTATAAATCTATATATAAATGTCTTGGCTTAAGTAGAGAAACATACAATCAGTACAGAATGACCTGAGGTGCTCAGATGTGCCTCAAAATGTCAACTCTCACAAAAACTCTGTGATATAGAGAAAAACATCCTCATTTCCATTTTTTAGTGGTGGCAGTTCTAGTCTCTGGGGACAGGAACCACCTCTGTGACCGTCAGGCCATTGACCATTGGAAGCTCCAAAGCACAAGCTAATCTTTTAAGTAAAAAAGGTTTTCAGTGATGATAGTCTTCATTTAAGCATCTTCTTTCTGTTCCTAATTACACTCAGTGCATATAAACATAAAAGGCTTTCCAAAGTGATAGGACATTTGTTTCAGAGGTCACTTGATAGAATCTTTTGGGAGTCAGTTTTGAAAGATGTAGGAGTCCAGGAAGGCTGAACAGTTTTTAAGAAGGAAATCTTAAATGTGCAGGAGCAAGCCATCCCCGCATGCCATAAGACAATGCAGAGGCATAGAAGACCGGCCTAGCTGAATAGGGGTGTTTGGCTTAAAATCAGGGAAAAAAGGAGAGTTTATGGCCTCTGGAAGATGGGCCAGATGACTCATAATGAGTATAAGAATGTTGTCAGGTCATGCAGAGAAATAATTATAAGGCTGAAAGCTGAACTAGAAGTTAATCTGGCTTTAGAGGTGAAGAGCAATAAGAAAAAATTCTACAAATACATTAATAATAAAAGAAAGGCCAGGGAGGGCCTCCATCCCCTACTAGATTGGGGAGGAAATATGATAATAAAAGATGAGAAGGTTGAGGTGCTTAATGCCTTCTTTGTCACAGTCTTTAGTAGTGAAAACACTTGCACCAGGGAAAGTCACTCCCCCAAGCCAAGAGACAGCGGCCAGGAACACAATGACCCCCCTACAATTCAGGAGGAGATGGTCCATGACCTGCTGCTCAACATTAATGTGTATAAATCTATGGGGCAGGATGCGTTATATCCTAGAGTGCTGAGAGAACTGGCAGAGGTGCTCACCAGGCCACTGTCCATCATTTTATCATCAGTCCTGGCTGACTGGGGAGGTACCAGTAAATTGGAGGTCAGCCAATATAGCACCCATATATAAGAAGGGACAGAAGGATGATCTGGGGATCTACAGGCCTGTCAGTATGATGTCAGTTCCAGGGAAGCTGATGGAGAAGATCATCCTGGGTTCTGTTATGCAGCACATGCAGGACAACCAGGTGATCAGGCCCACTCAGCATGGGTTTATGAAGGGCAGCTCCTGTTTAACA
>WUAM01000143.1:33106227-33130207 GCA_024336885.1 Actenoides hombroni
CATGTCCTTCTTGAACTGGGGTGCCCAGAACTGGACACAGTATTCCAGGTGGGGCCTCACCAGCACAGAGTAGAGGGAGAGGAGAACCTCCCTCGACCTGCAGACCACACTCTCCTTAATGCATCCCAGGAGGCCATTGGCCTTCTTGGCTGCAAGGGCTCATGGTCATCCTCTTGTCCACCAGGACCCCTAGGTCTTTTTCCCCAGAACTGTTTTTCCCTCACTGTATTCTTCCCAAGTGGCTTGTCCCTTCTTCCGTGTTCTATATAATTCCTCCTTCTGCTTAAGTTTATCTAGTAGCTCCCTGCTCAACCATGCAGGTCACATTTACTTCTGTCTCCCTGCTAGGCTGCCTTTTGCCATTTCACTGTTGGGGTGAAAGCCATATTGGTTTTGACAGTTCCCTGACAAGGAATCCACATGTTTGTGGTCTCTCCTCAAACAATTCTCATCCCAGGAAACGTCCCTGTTTCACCCTGGTCCACTGAAAGCCCCTCCTTCTGCAGCCCCGGGGGCATCAGGCCAACTAGGGACTGAAGGGTGAAACCATCATTTTCACTACTCTCCACACACACTCTGTGCCTGCTATTGCCTCCTCTGAGCAGAAAGCAATCTTAGGGCACTGAGCAGAGCAGGTCCAGCCTCTGGTCAAAGCAAAATAGGAGCAAGTGTTGGGCTGTTCATGGAAAAAAGGTAAAAGGAGAAAGCATCAGTAAGTGAAATTCAAGTCCATAATTCCTAAGAGCTTCTTCCCAAGAAAATCTAAATCAAATACATGCAAGGGGAATGTTGGGTTTTTTTAATACAAGTCTTAGGTACCCTGTTATTGAAACCTTTAGGTTGCAAGGGAGATGTGGTGCAGTTTCATATGCGTTAGGGTCCCAGAGAATGCTGAATATTTGAGGCCACAAAATTATCACAAAGTGGCTTTCATATGCCATTACACCTGTTTTTCTGGAAGCACCTCTTCATCATGGAAATGTTGCCAATGCCATTTATGTTACAGCCTGGGAGAGGTCAGTTTTATGCTTTATATTCTTTTCCTGAGATGTACCTTTCAAACCAGCACTTATTAGCACAGAGATAGGAAGCAAGCAGGGTCTCTTACACTGAGTGAACACAGAATTAATGAAACTGCTTACCTAGACAGAGACAGAAATTGCCACATGACTTACAAATGGGCAGTTGAATTTACTGCTGCATCTCTAATAGCAGGCTATACTAGATGGACTAAGAAAGCAGCATAAAAACCCTGAGGTTTGCCAATATGTTTTCCTCTAGTTGATTCACTGAATGATCCCACTGGGGTTTTAGTCTTTATTTTATTGTATAAAATTATTTTAGTAAGCAAATGCTAACAAACAAAAAAGAGCAAAAACCCCATTATTCTACAATCTATTTTCTTAGCATAAAAACCAACCACTTAAGATCCACATAAGAAAGAAATGCCCTTTTCAGACTTCTCAGAGCACATGTGCTGATTGCTTGGGGTTCCATGGTTTTTGCTTTTCATAGAATCATAGAATTATTATGGTTGGAAAGGACCTCTAGGATCATCAAGTCCAACTTTCATCCCAACATCCCCCTAACCTCCTTGTTGCTGCCCCTCAGACCTGCCCATGGTGCAGTGGCTGCTTGAAGGTAAACCCCAGTTCATATTTACTCCCATTTCATCTTTGATATTTGATGACTCCTTCAATGAAATGTGCCTACTTTAAGTTTACACAGGCAAAAAGGATGTGTGTTCATGCAAAAATCACAGGACAAAATGGTTTCTTAGAATAATTTTTACCTCTCTGAGCTCCAGCAAGGTTTTGCTCAGAAAGTTTCCATGGTCAGCACAGCTGCTGGTCAGAGATGGGTTGTGTGTTGCATTAAAGCTCAGCGGGCCTTTGCCAGCCCCCTCCACAGCCTTCACACTGAATTGAAAAGAGCTGCTAACAGCTTGTGTTAATCAAAGATATCCAGGTACCATTCCAGAACCCGCTGCCTGAAATTCCCAGAGACACTAAGCCAGAATCTTGCTAAGACAGTAAGGCAGGCACCTTACATTGATCCAGTACAAGGACTTGATTCTATGCTACATCTAGCAACCATCACAACTCAGTGTTCACCTTATAGTCACTTCCTATCATGTTGAAAAGGGTCAAACACAGGCCCATAAATTACTGCCTGATATAGCCCACATCTTCACTCACCCAAGACCTATAGTAAACCCCCTACACTTAAAAAAATCCCTTCAATTCATTAATTTCTGAAATTTCCAAAAGACAGTTTTTCAATCTGATTTACCTTTGCCTCTAATTAGATCAATTAATGGGAGTTGTCATTACACTGAAAGTTTGACAGAGAGATACCTGAGCAGAACTCTCAAAGGAGATGCACGACTGAGGAGGTCACAGAACAAGGGAAAAGCTCACCCTATTGCATCATATATGGAGTAAGGCACTTGAAGTTTAGAGAGCATGGCTTTAGCATACAAACCTGTATGGCTGGCAAAAAATCACATGATCAACCTTTCTTACATTTAAGTCAGAAGACAAATGAGTTCAAAAAGTGCTACAGAAATACACAGTTTCCATACAAAAATTGCTTTCTTTGTTAGCAACTGTGTGACAACGAACAGGGAAGGCGGAGCGCTGGGTAAATGCAATGCCTGTAAGTCATCCCCACTTGCATAATAGCTATCCAGCTGGTGAAGAAATGAGAAACATCAATCTAAGGTACCTTAACTGCATTTTAAAGCAGAAATATACCTGTAGACCCTCAGGTACACTTCAAGAGCTAGGGCTTGTACTTTTGGTTGTTCTGCTGCAGGGTAGCAGACATTTTTCTGTGTGATTTCACCTGAGGACAGCAAATGTCCCTTTGAAAAGCTTTGAAGTTGGGGTAGCTTCCCTGTCAAATGCTACAGAGGAGAAAAAGAATGTTAACAGTCTAACGAGAGAAGGAGAGTGACAGAGAGAATTTGCATTAACTGAGTGCCTGGAGTAACACTTGGTCAGGGAGAAACAGACTTAAGAAAATTTAAACATAGCAGCACATTGTATCAGCCCATTTCCATGGCAGAATAGGTGAATTTCAGGGTGTTATGGATTTATTTTTTTTTAATAAAAAGCTGGTAAATCAGAACTGATAAATGAAATGAAAACCAATTTCTTCCCATTTAAATGCAGCTCATTAATACCCAGGTCTGACTCACAGTACAGGAAATATATTTTAGTCCTCGCAGGCTATTGTGACAGTCACCACAAGCACTGAAGCACAGACACTCTGACGTGTGCTGAGCTGCAGCAGACACAGGTACCACCGTTTGCCTGTGGAGATACGTAAAATGTGCTGCTGGCTAAGATAGATAAGGCAGCCAATTTAAGATACATTCTAAATGCATTTCATCTTTTAAAAGCAGATTTAAGTTAAGGCTCTGATGCAGCAACACAAAGCTTCATGTCAAGTCAGTAATTTCCTGCCATTGCTGATTTGAAAGCAGCAAACAACTGAGGTCAAAGTTAAAATGTTTCAAGTACGAATGCTTTAAAATCAAGTTAACATTTCTGATTGATCTGATTAACTTAAACTCTTCCTGCTTACAAAAAGCTGACCATACCAAAAAGAGTCCAAGCCTTCAGACTATTAATATTCAATTAATAAATATTTCCTGGTTTAGATGACTTAATTAGAATCCAGCTTCAAGTTCTATAATGCAGTGAAACAAATGCTGGAGCAATGGTTTTAAAAAAAAAATCTGTGCCATTACTGATGCAACAGGATTTCTGAAAGGGTGTGTGGAAAGATAGTCTTCAGTGGGGAAGATAACTGAACCACAGTAATCAGAAACATGGTGAATGAACGGATAAACTGAAGCAGATAAATTCTCATCTTTCGCTATGACAATAGTTTGCATCATAAATGCAGAACAACATCAAATTGCAGTCCTTCCATATAAACAAAAGTGAACCAAGAACAGAAACTAAAAAGATGCTTTTTAAAGGAAAAGAACCTTAAAAATGGGACATGGGAACTTGGGAAGACAAATATGAATCTCTTAAAGAGCCAGTTACCTACTTAACACTGAGGGTTTAGAGAGTTTCTTAAATGATAAATGTATTTCTTCGGCAAAGAGTGTTTCATACTCTTGCACCTCTGGAAGGGGCTGTTGATTTACAGCCTACTGGGAAAGTTGCTGTGGGCAGGCTGTTGTAGCCATGTTCAGTATTAGTCACCATCAGCTGTATCTGCAAGGACATCTTAACAGCTCCCCCGCTCTCATCAGTTCTACAGTTTCAAAGGTGGGATGCCTCTAGCCACATTTCCAAAGGTACTTAAACACTCTGCAACTCTCATCCGGAAGGCAGAAATGTTGATGGCATCAGCAGCCCAGTTTGGGACCCTCTGGAAAATGAGATTAACAAAAGAGTCTGAAATCTTCTGAGCTGACCACCAGTCTGTGAGAGACTCTGTAACATGGATCTTAAATCCACAAAGCTCATTGTGAATTTAGGTACAATCATATGGCTTGAGGTGGCCCATGGGGTTTTCCCATGCATGCAAGCAAGTATGGATCCTTACGAATGAGGCAATGGGGTGTTTTACCTTGTTTTCCACCTGCTTGTCTGAGCGCATGTTTGATCAACTGGTCCAGATTGTCTTGTGGCAGCTCATGGTAACTCAGGAGTTTTGCTATTCTTACCCTCAATATCTGTTTTGGCTACTGGCTCCGTACAAGGCAGAGGTGTCACCTGCAGTCCCCGCTCTTCTCCCCCATTACCCAAGAAACCCTTGCAAAGAGCATTTAGTGTGCAGACCAAAGCATCCAACAAATCAAGGACAAGGAGTAAGTTTGCCATCACACACAACAGATGAGCCTGTCTAAAATGCAAACTCTAAAGATGGCCCTAGATCTAAACAGACAGCAATAATAATTTCAGGGTAGAGTAAAACCACTAATGTGCAACAGTTACCTCCAGCCAGTTCAGCATATACCCCCTTACCACCACAGACTCTTGGTAGTGCTCTCTGTAATCACCATTGATAGCCTAGCCCCAGGCTGAGGTTAAAGTGAGTGATGGGCTTGCCCTTTACCTTCAGGACTGGACTAAGATACATTTAAAATCCTGAGTTCAGTCAGAGCTTAGGGGGAGTTCACAGTCTGCAGCAAGTGCAAAACTGGAGCTGGGTGTCCATCACAACCAGGTGGGAGCTGCTTGCAGGTCTAGGCTAAATGTAGCGTGGAAGGTCTCTGGGCCTAGCAAAGACCAGGTCATTAGAGAAAAGCAAATAACTCAGATAAGGAAGAGATTAGCAAAATATACATATTAACTGGAAACAAGATAATATTGCACTACCTGTTTCATAGCACATTCTTAATTGCTGCAATCAAAGAGTGTATAAGGACGAGTCTGCAGATACATTAGGTTCACAATAACCTACTTATCATATTTATCAGCCCAAGTTTCCTCCCACTTCCTTTCTTTGCATGTGGATGGAATATCTCTGAAGTCTAGGCTTTCATTTTTATTATGGTCCTACAGACTGGAGCATAATGAGCCCCATATCAGGAGTCTCCTGGTGCTGATGTAATACAAATAAGTAAATGACTGATAACAATACAGCCAGATAAATAAAATACACTGACTTGATATGAATTATTGCATTAGTTAGGCAATTTCTGCTCAGTAGACATTTCTCTCAAGGTACTAACCCACCAAAGTGAGAGATTTAACATTTTCATTACTCTGTGTGTTAAATAACTTTGATAATTTTTAATGGGAAGCCATTATCAAATATTAAAATAGCCAGATCTGACAATTTCAAATTGTGATGTGATAATCTAGAATTTGTGAATTATTGACTGGAAGACAGACACTGGTTTATAATGCTGGGGCTCTTAAGAAGTATCCCAGGATCATAAGCTGTCCCCAAGCATCAGATTTTGTATTTCATTTACTAACTTTATTGAAATCCATACAGAAAGTCTTCTTTTCTTTGGTCAGCATCCACCTATTTCAGTTCACACACAAGATACCCCACAGTTACTGTATAGATGCCATAGTTTTGGTTTACTTTTGAAATCAGTCTTGTTTAGATGGCAGCATTGGGGATTGATATAAAGCACTTTTCACCCTCCTTTACAGGCTACACTTTCATACCCATGAAAAGTGCTTCCCAGAGCTGTGCATCTACAAACAGGGCAATTCTAGGAGGAGCTTTACCTTTTCTTACTCCTATACACACACTGTGCAGATCTCAAGACAGATTTGAACTGTTAGACCAAAAAAACACAAACCAAACAAACTTTAAAATTGTTGTTGGATTAAATTTTAGATTTTTTTTTTTTAAATATCTTACTGGATATCACTAGAATACCATCAGCTTCCAGCAACAGTTAATTTGTGAAACAGCCAAGCTGTGCAAAGTGGGAAGGAAGATGATGGCATCTTTTCCTTTCAGCTACCATTTAGAAAAGAATATTCTGAGCTGAACCTTGAAAGCAATCAAAAGCCATAATATTTCTGATTAGGAAAAAAATACAAATTAATGAAACAAAAGATGTTCTAGGAAGTATTTCCTATTAAGATTTTTCCTAACACTTGAAAAATGAAAGCATTTCTGAAAGAAATTTATTCTTACTAGGTTTTCTGGTTGTGTTTTTTAACCCAAAGGGAATTTGGGGGAAAAGGGGGTGTGTGTGCTATAAAGCAGCTGTACAAAGTAAAGTGAAGAGCACCCATGACTTACAATAGCTCCATTTGGAAATGTAAAGGAGTCATGTTCTACTCTCAACTTTTGCATGACAAAGCCACCGCTGTTCATTCCTGGTATTCTGCTGTTTCTCATCTTTTAACATCAGCTTTTCACAGGAAAATGACACAAGATAGAGACTCTGTCATAAATTCTGGCCTATCTCCTGACAAATTGTTTTAAAGTGTTTATTGAATTCTAGTGGCTAACAGCCATCAGCTGATAACACAAGGCACAGGGACAACGTTTAACTCCATGGCAAGGGAGAAGAGAACTACTCAGAAGGACTGGAAAATTCCTGTCTTTTGGCACAGAAGACTTTTGAAGCTCAAAGCATCACAGTGGGCTGGGTTTCTAGTGGTGGAAAGGCCAGTCACTGCGGGCAGCTGCTCTAGAGCAGGCTCAGCCAGCAGCAGATGGGAAGATCCCAGTGTATAGGGGTTTTCCTGATATTTTCCTTTGGAAGAGAAACACCAGGGGAGTGGAGAGACCCAGCAGGGGCCTGCAGCTTTCACAGGAAAGGCTGACAAGTAGTGGCAATGGCCAGTGCAATGGTGACCACCCCCAAACCTATAAAAGAAGCCCCTGGGAAACAGTAACAACCAGGAGCACTGAAAACAAAGCAGGCAAACAGAGCACAGCACATCAGCCAGAGCATGGTAGGGCAGTTTGCACAGAAGGGTGTACAGGAATGGCTCTGAAGCTCTGCCAGATCAAGGGGTAAGTTCAACTGGTGGCCATCACCCTCTCAGAAGGAGCTTAGCTATGGTCTCCATGCACCAGAGAACCATATTTTCTACATTTGCTAGAAATGATGTGGCAACCCATACAGAGCTCCCATGAAAACATGCAGCCATCCAGGTCTCAGGCTGCAAGGAGAGCCAGAGCCTTTCAATAGTAACAGGTGACAATAGTGAGAATGGCTGTGTGAGCTGTGACCAGGGGGACCATCTGCTCAGCCTGGGGGCAAAACTGTGAGAGGAAGTAGAAAAGTTAAGAAGCATCAGGCTGAGCAAGAGAGAGACTGGTGGAGCCAAGCTCTGCCCTCCCTGAGACAGGAACCAGAACACCCACAAGAAAACACCCAACACCAAGGGCATCCTATATCCTCCTCCCACCAGGCTGAAGGCAGCAGCCTTAAAGAATAAAGTGAATGGAGGGAAGTCCACACTTGGGGCAGCAGGCAAACTCCCTCCTTGCCCACCCTGCCCCCTCATGTTCCTCTGTACAACAGAGGCTCTGGAGGTAGAAAGCTCGTCAATGGAGGATGTGGATGATGACACATCTACACTAGAAGTGTCTCCAAGGTCAGAAAAACCTACCCTCAATACCACAACCACCTCCACAAGGAAGAAAAGGAGGGTTACAGTTGTAGGCAACTCCCTTCTGAGTGGAACAGAGGGTCCAATATGCCATGCAGATCTCCTCATAAGGAAGTCTACTGCCTGCCTGGAGCCCAGGTTAAGGACATTGCTTCCTAGCTTGGTACAGCCCTTGGACTATTACCCATTACTGATATTCACTGTAGGTGGAGATGAAGCTGCAACCCATAAGCCAAGAGCAACCAGAAGAGATTTCAGGTGATGGAATCTGGGGCACACACTTTTTCCTCTGTCCTTCCACTTGCAGGCAGTGACATGGGAAGAAACAGATGGATCCAGCCTATTAATAAATGACTCTGTGGCTCATGTCACCACCACAGTGGTGACATATCAACAAGCACCAGGCTTTGCTCAGGAGTTTGCAGAACTCATTAACAAGGCTTTAAACTAGACTTAAAGGAGGAGGGGTACAATATCAAGCTGGCCTGTCACAGTCTGTGGAATGACACACCACAGTTAGAGACAAGGTGCTAGCAAGGGTCCTCAATCTGTTGCTCTGAGGCATCCTGGGGACGCTGCAGCACACTTGAAGCCTCAGAGATGAGCTGGGGACTCCTGAGGTAATAAAAGGTAATAGAAGCCAGCAATGAAACATGGCTGAAATACTTCCAAAAAATTAAGGGGTGTTCTAAAAAGGTATCATGGCTAACAACCCAGCTGAAGTGCTTCTACACCAAAGCATGCAGCATGGGCAACAAACAGGAGAAGCTGGAAGCTACCACACTTCTAGAAAGCTAGAACCCGATTGCCATTACTGAAACTTGGTGGGACAAATCCCATGACTGGAATTCAACTATCAATGGCTACAGGCTGTTGAGAGGGAACAGGTGAGGAAGGAGGGGCAGAGATGTCACCTTATACATAAAGAAATGGGTAGAATGTGAAGAGCTCTCTGAAGAATAGCCATGAGCAGGTCAAAAGCCTATAGGTAAGAATTAGAGAATGAGGCAAAGGGAACCTTGTAGTTGGTGTCTACTACAGACCACCTGATCAAGGAGATCCTATTGACAAGCTCTTCTTCAGCTACAGGAGGTTTTGCTCTTGCAGGCTCTCATACTACTGGGGGACTTCAACCATCCTGACATCTGCTGGAAAAGTAGCACAGGGAGTTGTAACCAATCCAGGAGACTCCTGAAGTGCACAGAGGATAACTTCTTAAGCCAGGTAATAGACAGTCCTACCAAAAGGGATGCAATACTGGACCCAATAGTCACCAGCTCAAGTGAGCTAATTAGTGACATCAAGCTTGGAGGCAGCCTTGCCTGCAGTGATCACACACTAGTGGAGTTCTCAGTCCTGAGGGACATAGGTTAGGCAAAAATTAAAGCCACAACCCTGAATTTTAGGAAAGCAAACTTCCAACTCTTGACAGAGTTAGTCAGTAGGACCCCCTGGGAAACAGCCCTATGGGACAAAGGAGAAACACTGAGCTGGCAGATCTTTAAGATGCTTTCCATAGAACACAAGAGCTCTCGATCCCCAGGTATAAGAAATCAGGCAAGGAAGGCAAGAGACCAGCATGGCCAAGTCATGACCTGCTGGTCAAACTAAAGGACAAGAAGGAAATGCACAGGCAGTGAAAGCAGGGGCATGTAGCCTGAGAAGAGTAGAGGGACACTGTCTGGTTGTGTAGGGCTGGGGTTTGGAAGGCCAAGGCACAGATAGAGCTGAACATGGTGAGGGATGCAACGAATAATACAAAGAGCTTCTACAGGTATGTCAACCAGAAGAGAGAGGTCAAAGAAAGCATAACCCCCCACATGATGAGCAAGACTGGCAAACTAGTAACAGAAAAGGAGAAGGCTAAGGTACTCTGTAACTTTCTTGCCTCAGTCTTCACTGGCAACCTCTCTCCTCACACATCCCAAGTCAATGGACTGCAAAATAGGGAACAGGGAGGCAAAGTCTCTCCCACTATAAGAGAAGAGCAGGTTCATGGCCACCTGAGGAACCTGGACTTAAGTCTATGGGACCTGACAAGATGCATCGCAGAGTCCTGAAGGAGTTGGCTGATGTAGTTGCCAAGCTACTCTCCATGATATTTGAAAAGTCATGGCAGTTGGATGAAGTCCCTGGTGACTGGAAAAAAAAGGAAAACATTACACCCAGTTTTAAAAAGAGTAGAACGGAGGACTCTGGAAACTACCAAGATGTCAGCCTCACATCTGTGCATGGGGAGATTATGGAACAGATCCTCCTAGAAACCATGCTAAGGCACATAGAGGACAAGAAGGTGACTTGAGACAGCCAGCATGGCTTCACTAAAGGCAAGCCCTGCCTGACCAACTGTTGTGGTTTAACCTCTGCTCACAGCTAAACACTACACAGCCACTCCCTCACCACTTCTCCCCTACCCCTCTACACCCCCTCCTGGGGGATGGGAAGGAGAATCAGAAGGAAAATCAGAAGGAAGAAAAGAGATGAGACACCAGGGGGTGAGCTAAGAACAGTTTAATAAAACAACACAAAGAAAAAAACAGTAATAACAATAACAGCAAAGGAATTATATACAAATTGAATAATAGAAACTAGAAAAGCTCTACCTGTTCCTGAGACACCCACCATTCCTGCTCTGGATACACCAAAGCTACATACTAAGGCAAGTTGAAACAAGGCAGCCTTACCCCCGGCCAGCCCTTCCCTTATATAGGGGCATGGCTCAGTATGATATCAAACATCCCATTGGCTGGGTTGGCTGTTTATCTCGGCTGCGGCCCCTCCCAGCTGCAGCCCCTCCCAACTGATTGGGCCAGCAGCTGTTTGTAATAATTAACCCAAACCAAGGAAGTGACTCTGCCCCTCTGCTCTGCTGAGACCCCACCTGGAGTACTGTGCCTAGCTCTGGAGTCCTCAGCACAGGAAGGACATGGAGCTGCTCAAGTAGGTCCAGAGGAGGGCCATGAAGATGATCAGTGGACTGGAACACCTGTCCTGTGAAGCAAGGCTTAGAGAGTTGGGGTTGTTCAGGCTGGAGAAGGGAAGGCTCCAGGGAGACCTTATAGCAGCCTTCCAGTACTTACAGGGGGCTTGTTAGCAGGGTCTGTTGTGACAGGACAAGGGGTGATGGTTTTAAACTAAAAGAGGGTTAATTTAGACTACATAAAAGGAAGAAATTTTTCACAAGGAGGGTGGTGAAACACAGGAACAAGTTGTCCAGAGAGTGGTAGATGCCCCATCCCTGGAAACATTCAAGGTCATGCTGGATGGGGCTCTGGACAACCTGATCTAGTTGAAAATGTCCCTGCTCACTGCAGCGGGGCTGGACTAGATGACCTTCAAAGGTCCCTTCCAACCTAAAGTATTCTATGATTCTAAACTTTCTTTCCTAGAAGAGAAGATACATGGGATCATCTAGATTCTCTCCTTGGTTAAGTTGCATCTGAGCATAACCGAGATGCATGCTACAGAAATTGCCAACAGTAAAGGCTGAAAGGCTTTTAAATGTTTTACACCTATCTATGTACATTCTTCATGTTATAAACCCCACAATAAATAAAGGAGAAAATACTATCGCCTACTTCTATAGTGCTCAATTCCTGTTTTTCACAGCACTTCCTCAGATTCTGACATAAATTTCAGACTTTGTTTTAGAAACAAGGCTCTGTTTCTCATGCTTAGAGAGAAAAAAATGGAAAGGTTAACCCTAAGTCAAAATGCAGAAGCCACACCAAACAAATCCAGCATTTACCTTAATTTCACAGCTCATATTTAAGTCAATCCTGTGATTTGGAGAGCTGATCAGGTATTTTCAGTGTCCAGGCTTGTCAAGAGTGGTATATGAATTACACGTGGAAGGTAAGAGCTACACACCCTGGCAACATTGTGTCTGCCACAGGGCACACAGGGAGGTTTTAGAAAGAAAATCATAGCACAGTGTGGATAGATAAATATTGTGTGAGTGCTTTGCTTTGCTTCTGTCTTTGACAGCTCAGGAGGTAATAAACCTGACACTTTTTTTTAGATTTTTTCTAGCTTTTCAATACAGATGGCTGTTCTTGAAATTCAAGAAAACTCAGGTAACCAAAGTGGAACAGCTCAGCTTGAGCAAGTAGTATGTACTAATTCTCCTTTAACTCTTTCTCCACTAAGGCACATTTGTAATGATAGTGCTAAGCAACATGAGTTTAGTTTGTCATCTGCTGATTCTCTTATTTACATGGACATTGATATAACACATAGAGATACTAGGAATTACCAGGAATTACAGATATTATACAGCAGATACCTCACTAATCTACAATTTTCATTTTAGTAAGTATTCAGTGCAGAACTTTTTGTGGGCTCTACCCCAGCAAGTCCTGGCCTGCAGTTGATTGACACCTGCTAGCCCCAGCAAGCTGTGGCCATCCTGGAGTCCCTCTCAACATCATCATTTATATGAGGGGCATCAAACATTTCTGTAATATTAGACCACTCTCAATCCTAACAATTTCATGTGTAGCACTGTGGAGCCCATCACCAAGCCTGCAAGTGAAAATATTGCTGCTGAAAGCAGAATTTGCCCCTTCCAATGCCCATTCCAAGTGTTTTATGACAAGGAAGTATATGTTATGCTTTGCTGAAGAAAGTGTGACCACAAAAGCCAGCATATCCTGGGAACCTGGTAACACTTTGCAAATGCACCCAATGTGCATTAATAGAAATCTGGAACACGCACTGGCACATTTCTCCTGGGGGCAACACTCATGCAGAAACATTTGAAAAGCAGGACTGAGATGTAAATACATTTAACCTTCTCACTGATTGTTTTCCTATTTAGAACTTACATGCTTTATTACCCAGTGTTTAGTTACACTGTCTAAATAAAAGAAGTTGTGCAGAAATATCAGGAATCAGGGACCAGCATTTGTGTCATGCCCAGTGTGAGTCCTGACCATACTGCAAGATCTGTGTATCTGGGAACCAAACAACTTCAGAACAAGGGTAATGTGCTGCTATTATATTATGTTACTTAGAATAAAAACTTTGAGGGTTTCTTCAGAGGTCCTTTTGTCTAAGTCCCTCATTAGGCTAGTACTGAAATTCATAAAATAAAGAAAGAAAATTAAAACCTGAAGACAGTTCCCTTTATCCCTGTTCCACCTTCTTGTGGTGGAAACAGAAACCGTGACTGACTTCAGATGAGAGAGGCTCAGAGTGCAGGTACCCAAAGGGTTGTGATTTATCAGTGTGCTCCTTTACAAGCCCTTTGGCAATAGTAAACATCTCTTTTCTGGCACAAATAGCTGTAGATTTGTCCTGTTTTAGGAGTTACTTTAGATACTGTTTTCTGCTGCTTTGTATATTGCCAAAGTAAAGATGTTGCATCTGTTTCATTTAAAATTCCTAACTTAGGCTTACAGCCAAGCTTCAAATCAATTTTGAGGAGTTAGCAGAATTAAGCAGTGACTTACTCCTCTGTATTTTGAAAATGCTACTCATTTAATACATCTGTCAATGTAAGTACTAAGTAAGTTTTTAGTATGGTGATTCTGAAAAATTGCCTCCCAGAATGCTATTTTCCTCAATTATGCAGTTTGTGATAAATTATTTTAAGCAGTTTTGTATAAATCAAGCAACTGAGCTGAGAGTGAGGCTACAACATATGATGTCTTTATCTTAATTTGCACACTAACTACTGCAATAATTATGACACTATTGTCCATATGACTTTAGACAGCGGGAAGGTTATAATTCAGTTTTAATAGTTTAAAACAACTCCTTGCTATACCAATGACAGGGCTGCTTGTTTTCATTTAGTACATTGTATTTTGGAATGCACAAATAATTTATTTAAATAAAGGTATATACAAACATGATGAAGGAAAAACTCTACAGAATTCAGTACAATGGCTGCATGCACTGGGAATGACGCCGTGATTTGCTTCAGAGGTGTGGAATATGAACTGAAAACTAGGAAAAGTTTTGATGGTGTGCTGAAAATCCCATCACCACATCGAAGGGTCTTCAAACCTGCAATACATATTAGGAATAAAAAACCAAAACCAAGTCATTAAACACATTTAAAGCCCCTTCTGAAAAATCCAAAGCTAGACCTACCTAAAATTTTAATTTTGATACTATCAGCAATAAGAAATACATACACATATTTGCAGTTGAAGACTGGATATTCAACTGCCATCAAAGCAGAGGCATCCTGGTTGACCAAATGTCTATACTTTGGTGCCAAAACTTGTCCCTTCATACTGCTGCCCAGATGGTGTGTTTTTACACCACTGACACTCACTGCAAAGCTGCTTTATGCCACTAAGCACCACCTAATGAAATTCAGCTAGAAAACTATAAATAGAAAACTAAAAATATATAAACAGAGATACTTTTACTCAGGAGCAAATGATTTCCAAAGTGAATTCACTGAGCCAAAAAACACTCCAACCAAACTCCAAACACCCCACATGTCATGCTTGTTAGCACATTCAAACAAAACTGAAGTCCACAGCCACCATCCTAAAATATTACTGTGGTATTCCACTGATTAATATCAAACATTTGAAATATGTGTTAGAAAGAAGTGCTGAAAGCAGGATTTGATCTAGAGGTACTCTGCTTGCAAACATCTGTGCTGTCTTCACAGCAAGTAAGGCAACAAGTGGAGAACGTAGAGAGAGATTACAGGAAGTGCATTTGCATTGATTTTTGCCGTCTTGGGCATCTAGTCTTCCTTCACAGTCAGTGGGGAGACACTGATGCCTTGAGATGTCAATCAATCCTGCCCATTTTCGGATGTAAGTCTCATTTTGGAGATACTCACTCTTCCAACTGGCTGCAAAGGCAGCCTAGACAACTACTTCACACTACATACCTAATTTTTAAAGAGGCAGTGGTAGGGGAAACAAATCCTGTTGCCGAGTTTTAAAGGTTTTCTCATGACTCCACAGGCTTGACAAGATCAGAAACATGCCACATCACATGTTTATGTCATAAAGTTTACTCCACTCAGGTGAAGGTGCCTCCTTTTTTTATTCTTTAACTTTCTATATTTTAACTGTTTTCTAAAAGAATGTGTCTAAACTTTCTTTTTATGATCAGACACACACCTAGACTGCAAAATACTTTGGGGCATATATTAGTAAAATTTAAATGTCAAACCATGCCAGCCAAGATTAATACAATTAAGTTCTTGATCAATACCTCAATGTTTAGTTACAAAGCTTGTTCCCAAGAACTCACAAAGTGTTTGTCTCTCACTGGTTCACTGAGTGCAAACTAATCTGCTGCATAACTGTCTGCATATATAGCTATTTCTAAAGCATACACTTTACTAATTTAAGTTCAGAATAATACCAACCTGCCTTTCATTCATTCAGTCTGGCTTCCTCCAGAATGAAAGCTTAGGCAGCCATGTTGTACCTGGGCACATTTGCTGTGTGTCCAGCTGTCCATCCGTGCATGGCTCCCCTAACTTCTCTACCAGCTTTCAAACCCTCTGGACAATTTCCACCGAGTCACAGAGATCACAGAGATATTAAGATCCTGGTGTGCCATTAAAAACAGGACTGAGTAGAAAGAAGATTTAATTATGTCCTCACATGGAGGAAAAAGCTGGAGCGGTGCTCGGAATCCATACAGGATTTTATCCTAGAAAACATATCCATAGGAAACTAGACATCATTGTTCCCAGTACTCTCATAATTGTCATCGATGAATGACGAATACCATACTCAGTTTAAAGTGCTGTTACAGGGGGTATGAAATAAAAATCTGTTTCTCATCAATTCTTGATCTTCAATGCAGACTAGTTTGTTATTTTGCTCATGAGTTTTTGCTCCCTGGTGTGTTATAAATAGCATTATTGAAACAATAATAATAACAACCATAAAGTTTTGTTATGAAGGGGTGAAAATTACGGAGAGTATTAGACTTTGTACTACCCTGTGTGTTGCCTCAAA
The DNA here is from genome assembly GCA_024336885.1 of Actenoides hombroni. Lineage (NCBI taxonomy): Eukaryota > Metazoa > Chordata > Aves > Coraciiformes > Alcedinidae > Actenoides > Actenoides hombroni. The sequence continues at coordinate 33,122,240 of WUAM01000143.1, forward strand.
TTCATGGCAGCGGAAATTTCCCATTATGCGAGGGCTCTGCCTTGTCATTACCAAACACAAAATAGTCTATTACATTTCACTGCTCTCCATGCAGTTTTTTACATAAGCATCTGCAGAGAAAACTGCATCCCCACAGCTGCGGTTAGTCACCAAACCGTAAGTCAATGGTCTCCCTATGCGCAGAACTGCAAGTGTCACGGGCAACCTCCCTTGATGGCAGTTGAAATTTTGGTCACTTTTCAGTGACAAGATCATGCCCTAAATTCAGTGCTAAAGATTATTACACTTGAGTACTTAACTAGTCTAACTGAGCCTTTGCACAGCTGATGAAAGTGCAGAGCATTTGCTTGTAAACTCCTGAGATGACTACTGCTTAAAACATTTATTTTGGCAGTAAAGTATTATTAGCAAACTTCAGGCTAGCAGTAAAGCCTTAAAGTGAGATCATTTATTCTTGATTCTACGCAAAACTAAACCAAATATTTTCTTTCATGAGACAAAAAACGCTTGTACCCTACTTTTTCAACATACTTTTAGCTGTGTAAACTGTAGTCACTACTACACTACATTATAGCTGAAGTGTCAGTAACTGACTGGATAAATACAGTATGTACATTTGAAATCCCACTGTCACTTGAAATGCCACTGTTATTTTAAACCAAGTGCAAATGGAAATATAAAGGCCTTTTTTTTCCCTTTGTGAAAGATGAGGTATAAATCCAATGTGAAATACTGTATTTTAAAGACCAGTCAGCGTTATGCATTTGTGTATAAATTAACATGTGTGCATATTTACCACTCATTCATCTTTAGAGGAAAAAAATAAACCTGATCGAGTAGCAAATGAGTAGAAACATGCCATCTTTGGGGCTCCAGTACATTGGAAAGATATAAATTTTGTGGATGGACCACTCAGTGGATAAGGAATTGTCTGAACGGTCGCACTCAAAGAGTTGCGGTCAACGGCTCGATGTCCAAGTGGAGACCCATGACAAGCGGTGTTCCTCAGGGACTGATACTGGCACCAGTGCTGTTCAACGTCTTTGCGATGATCTGAACAGTGGGATCATCCTCAGGAAGTTTGTGGACAACACCAAGCTGTGTGGTGTGGTCAACACACTAGAGGGAAGGGATGCCATCCAGAGGGACCTTAATAGGCTTGAGAGGTGGGCCCATTCCAACTTCATGAAGTTCAACAAGGCCAAGTGTAAGGTCCTGCACCTGGGTTGAGGCAATGTCTAACAAAATTACAGGCTGGGCAGAGTATGGACTGAGAGCAGTCCTGAGGATAAATACTTGGGGATGCTGGTTAATGAAAAGCTGAACACGAACCAGCAATGTGCCAGCGCAGCCCAGAAGGCCAACTGTATCTTGGCCTCCATCAAAAGAAGTATGGCCAGCAGGTCAAGGGAGGTCATTCTGTCCCTCTACTCCATGCTGGCGAGACCCCACTTAGAGTACTGCATCTAGCTCTGGAGCCCTCAGCACAAGAAGGACATGGACCTGTTCAAGTGAGTCTAGATGAGAGCCATGAATATGATCAGAGGGCTGGAACACCTCTCCTACAAGAACAGGCTGAGAAAGTTGGGGTTGTTCAGCCTGGAAAAGAGAATGCTCTGGGAAAACCTTACCATGGCCTTAAAGTATCTGAAGGGGGCCTACAGGAAAGACGAGGAAGGACATTTTACAAGGGCTTTGTAGTGATAGGACAAGGGGTAATGGCTTCAAACTGTAAGAGGGTAGATTTAGATTAGAGTTAGGAAGAAGTTCTTCACTGTGAGAGTGGCAAGACACTGGAACAGGTTACCCAGGGAAATTGTGGATGCTCCATCACTGGATGTGTTCTAAACCAGGCTGGATGGAGCTTTGAGCAACTTGGTCTAGTGGCACGGTGGTTGGAACTAGATGATCTTTAAGGTCCCTTCCAACCCAAACCATTCTATGATTCAATCAGGCATCAGCACACCATTCTGTGTAATAAAGACCAATATGAGGCAAGTGTTGTGGGAATGCTTTTCTTCCTCCAAACATCAGGTATGGCCATGTCTCAAAATCAGGAAATGAGGAGTTTGGACTGTATTATATCTGGTGAGGCATTTCTTGAATTCACAGATGGTGCTACCTCTTAACAAAAAAGGAATTACAAATGTTTTTTCAGAACATGTTTACCCAGCTGTTGGCAGCATATGTTTTCTCCCTGAGAAACATATTTATTGATGACACGTGAAACTGTTCAATCTAAGTGAGAAGTGGAAGCCATTACAAAACTTCTTCATACATACCTGGATCTAGGAATATTTTCTGTGCTTTCCCTCAACAAGAGGTCTGAGATCAGTGTCTCTGGGCTTGATCTCTTTCCATATCTAAGGAAAGAGAAAATAAGTATATTTTTGTATGCATCAGTTTCAAAAAAATGAAGACTAAGCATGGAACCATTAAACAAATCTTTTCAGAAAAACTGAATACAGCAGACATAAAGGCAACTTTCCAGTCAGTATTTTAATTTAAGTTGACTTAGCCATGTTGAGAAAATGTTGACTCTTCAGTATTTCTTTGGATACAATTTTTTCCATAATCATGTTACATGAGAATATTGCAAAACTCTGAGTATTTCTCAATTCAATGGCTGTTTCTGGATACTCTGAGGTCTTGCACCTTATTGATGTGGGCATGGTGGAAGGCAGAGGAAGCTGTCCCTAGCATGGCCTCCAAGCATGTCATTCCTGCCTACAAACCCAGTTCCATCCTCTCATTAACTTTCACATTGATTTAGATGATGCTGCATTGTAAATGAGGAGTTGATTTTATCTAGTAAGTAAATAGAAAATTAACTCAGATATGCCACGTTATCCAAGGAACTAACTAAGAATTTTTTATGACAGACAGTACAATCGGGGTTGCCCAACACATAGCACATTAGGTTGTAAAATCTGAGCTACCCCAAGGTAATCATCACTTTTGAACTATGTGGCCATGGGAGGTAAAACTTTCTGAACCAGAGTTCTCTTCTTTAGTGGTTGCCAGGGTATCACCGGCTACCTTTGTCCTGTATTTGCACAGCAGCTGTCTTTCTATTGCCTTTTTTTTTTTTTCTTTTTTTTTCTTTTTTTTTTTTAAGATACTATACAATGCTCAACAGTTAAAAGTACTGCAATTCCTTGTTCTTAGGAAAGAATTTGCTTGTTTCCCAAGAAAACAGAAGTGACAAGAGCAGTCAGCTTGATAGATACTTCTTTACTGAAAGGATCTGTTACCTCAAGAGTGATAATTATAAGAAAATGCTCCCTTGGTTGGACAGAATCAAGAACGTGGTTTGTAACTTGTGTATGTAATTAGTCTGAATCACAAAGTACATTAACAGCTTTGTGAATGCCTTCTGAGTGAAATTCTGATTCCAGAGAAATCAAAGGTGTAATTAATGACTTTGATTTTATCGACTGCCATCAAGATGTTTCTCCAATTTGGGGTGGGGATAAAAAAAAGCAACAAAAAGACCCCCAACAACAAAAAAGCCTTCCCAACCTATATTTCAAAAGCTAGCAGTTTTACCTGTTGATGGCATGACTTACTGAAAAGTAGAAACATATCTCACTTTTTAATAATTTTATTCAGTTTTTGGATTTTTACATTGTCTTAATCATTTCAGTACATCACCTATGCTGCAGAAAGAAAAAGCATCAGCATCACAATTCAAAATAAAATTTCTTAAGCTAAACTGACTGAAATCAGGTATCTGAAAAGAATCAGCCAGACATAGTAAAATGCTATTACAGTAATGCAATCAAGCATGATTCTGAATCAAATACCTTGCACTCCATCACCACAAAGGGATTTCTTTCCTTCTACTTCCCTATTCCAATTAATATGTATGTGACCCGGACTTCAACTGAGGGGGAATTTAATTTGCTGTTATTTTAAAGAAATCGATTTAACAAATCAACAACTTGCTCCAACAGTTTACGCTTGGGCAAAACTCCCACTAATCTCTTGGAAAGTTTTGGCTGAATAAGAAATGGGTAGCAACTCTCCAGAGTGCAGATATTCAGACAAATTGCAATGATGACTGTATTTGGGAGACACCCAAGGGTCCCTTCAGAACCTTGGCTGGACCAGTGCGGCTCCCTGTGCTGGATGGACCCACCATGTCCTCACATAGCAAAGCTGCACGAGGCAATTACCAACTGTGACCAGCTGGGCTGACCACAGAGCAGCTGCTCTTCCTATATCAGATGCCTCAGTCTCCTGTCTGCCCCATAATTCTGTCACTGGGAAAAAAACATGCTACAGCTATCATAAAAAGCGATCATGGACAAAGTCAATCTCTTCTTACTGAAGCAAATGCTTTGGGAGATCTTCACTTCAGCTGCTCAGTGCTCTGCTCCTTGTCTTCCCTGCCCAACTTCAAGACAATGTAAACGTGGAAAGCCAGGCCTTCACTTGCTGTTTGGGAAATGCTTTTATCAAATATCATAGCTGTTTTAAAAGATCAAGGCTCCAAGATTTGTGAAAATATCTAGTCAGGTTTTATGCTCCGCTCGAAACGTCAAGGCCTTTCTTTGGGCATGCTGATAACCTACAACTCCAGCTGAAGTCATGGGATCAAAGAGTAAACGTACTTATTCTGATTAGGGACAGAGGGTCTCAGATTCAGCAAAATATCAAAGCTTTCTATGAAAACCTGGGTCCTGGGAATCAAATCCTATTAAAGTGTGTTGACATGAAGTGGAAGCATCAGTACTGCCTAAGTCAGACACACATTCTCTGCCCTGCCTGTGATTCAAGCCATTTTCAGGAGCAATGGCCTTACTGTTCTGCTACAGCAGAGAACAGCCACAGATGCAAGAGCAACCCACAGGGGACAAGAAAGGAAGAGTGCCTGTTGGCAAAAGGGAGTACAGGTAGTACTAAGTAGCAGAAGGAAGAGTGACTCAAGTAAAGACAGGCTCTGAAAAAAGCCCCCAGCACAGTGCAGTAAAGGGGTATGAGGCAAGGATCACAGGATGGTTTTGACAACAGAGGTGGGACGAATCCAAAGACACACAGACATCTGCAGGGTAGGAGTCTGCATCTGCACTGCTCACCTTAGGTGTCAGGTCTGTATGATTTGAGCACCTAAGGAACAAGGGGTCTCATCAGAAACAAGAAGTCTGAAACAGGCCTGGAGACCTACACCCTACGAGTACCTGTTTGCTTCAGCTAATCTCAAAGTAAAAAGTATAAAGATGACAGGCACAGATGTCTAAAGCTAAATGAGAAGGATCTGAAGGAGAAGGATCTCAACAGAGAGAGGGAACAAAGGAGCCACACAGACAAGGTCTAAAGACAAGATGAGAAAGATGGTCTGGAAGGAAGAAGCTTCATGGGAGCTAGGGTGAAGAACCTGTGGGTCACAGTACCTCAGAGGGGAATGACACTCAAATGCTTGGGTTAGGCCAGAAGCAGAAGCAAGGAGGATGAGCTAGAAAGTTATTCATAATCATAAAAACATCAAGCAAATCAAGACAGATGAACCTGAACAGAAAACAGCATTGGTCTCCTCATCCTTTCCCAACAGCTCCATCTCACTGCTTGCACAGTGACCAGGCTGAAGGCAGCAGGTCTGGTGGCAGGCTGAGCACAGCTTGTTCACACACCCTCAGGAGGAGCAGGGTGACCCTGGACCCCTCATCTGCCCACTGTTACGGGGCTCCCAAGTAGCACCATGCATAAAAGACAGAAGCTAAAGCTGTAAGAGAAAGCTTTGAGCTCATCTGCTGAAACAGACAAAATAAGCATCCTTAGACCAGTCCAAAATGCTTCAAAAGTTACTGATTCATTTTGCAAGTGACCATGTCACTGCCCAAAACATAGCATCTCCAGGAGCTCAGTTAAGTTTTCCAAATGGAGGCAGCAATGACTTTATTTCTACATTGTTAATTCACCACACAGTGAAAACAGCACACGTTTTTGTGGGGTTTTTTAGTTAACCTATGTCATCAACTTTAAAATGTGTATCATGAAGTTGCTGTTGTGGAGAGTTGTTTTTTTTCTGCCAGTTTTCTTGTACTTTCCAGGTCAATTCTGTTCCCTTTAAATAGGGTGTGTATGTGGGTGTGGGTGTGGAATCTAGGCAAAATCTTAAGAACAACATTTAAAATCTGCATTATTTTATTCATCAGCAATAATAACTATTTCAGTTCATTTCAGAACCCAAATTCACACAAAAGAATGAAAGCAGTCTCAGTTTCTGAGTTTTCTGAGGTACTTGTACCCCAGAAATTAGGGGAGAACAGCCACACAACCAACATTAAAGCAAGCATACAGGGCACACACCAGAAGTGGAGGTTGAATACAGAAATGTGGGTTTGGGTTTTCTTGTTTGTTTGTTTTTAAATACGACTTGGTTTTGGACAGGAACCACCTTTGAAATCAGAGATGAAAGAAACAGGAGAGATGAGAGACCAGCCTGGAGATCCCACTTCACACAAGGGGAAAGGGCAGCGGAAGCTGAATGCAGAAATCAGATTATTTTAGCAGTAATCTAGATAAAAAGTTATCTGAGCACAGACTATGACACAGAAGCATGCCATAAACATGAATGAGTTGTGAATATTGCTTTAAAAGTTCAGGACTGAAGAACTGTATTTCTATCAGCCTCTTCATCTGTCTTATGCTATTAGAGCACTGGCAGACAATGTTATGGGTTTGCTGGGAAAGCTCTTGGTTACACGATAGCCTCCCTTCTAATTTAATTCTTCAGACTTCCAGAGGGACAAATGAAAGCCTAATTTTAGACCTTTCATCTGGTTTTGATATTAAATAAATAGATAAATATGTCAAAGCTCTTCTGGGTCACGCACTGTTCAGGGACCGCAGGGGAAACTTCTGTTAATCACACAGGTTAAACTGGGCAGATGCTCCCAAAGAAAATTATTTTTTGTAACAATTTTCACTTTTTTTCAGACTGAGCCTTTACCCCTACTTTAACAAGCACAGCCACCCCCAGAAAGCCAGTTAGACCCAGGCACGTTCACACTCTTTTCTATTTCAGCTTGTGGTCTTGAGAGAGTTTTTGTTAGGACTAGTAGAGTTTTTGGTACTCGCAGCTTTGCGAAGCTGGCAAATCACAAAGTATCTGCACTACTACAACTCCTCAGCAAGGCTAGAGGGGCACTTTTTCTCATCAGAATCTTCACTAGAGTTGGTGGCAGCAACAGAAGTGGTAAACTGCTCCTACTGCCCTATCTAACTCTCTCCAGCTCTCAGGTTAGTTACGTTTTCTCTCCCTTTTGGATATATCTCCCCATGCATGCTGTCCTGCCATTCACACTGCTGCCTGCCAGCCCGTCTGTACCAGGGCTAGAAAGGGCTGACAGCAGAGGCAGCATTGACATCCCTGCCCCTTCTGCCAAGTTGGATGGTGGAAATGCAGCTCCAGACCCGGAGGTGAGTCAGGGGTGCATGGCTGCTGCTCACACACCCTCAGGTGGAGCCGGGTGAGCCCCTGGACCGCTCATCTGCCCACTGTTACAGGGCTCCGAAGTAGCACCATGCACAGGGGAAGCAGGGTGAGACACCCAAGGGCGAGGAGGTACCCCACTTTCCTTCCCTGAGCCTCGCCAAGGAAAAAGACAGCCCCAGAGAGCAGGAAAGGGGGATGCTGGCCGGCCGCTCTGCCTACCTCTGCCTGGTGATGAGGTTGATGTAGTGCCTCAGCGCCGAGTAGTATCTGGCCATGTCCTCTGCGGGAGCGTCCTCGCCGGGGCTGTCCGGTTTGGAGGGGTACGCCTCTGCCAGCGTTCCCAGGCAGACCAGCAGCGACAGGGCGAAAGTCAGCACCGACACCCACAGCCTGACGGTACCCTGCATCTACAGGATCGGGGAGAGCCGCCGTCAGCACCTGCCGCGACGGCGGGAGCAGCGCGGCCGTCCCCTCGCCCGCGGTCCCCAGTCCCCGACCCCGTCCCCACGCCCGTCCCCAGCCCGCCC
>WUAM01000143.1:33130597-33150770 GCA_024336885.1 Actenoides hombroni
TGCCCCGTGGAGGCGCCGTGCCTCCCGGTGCCCGACGCCTGCAGGGGAAGGGGAGCGAGTGCGGGGAACGAGTTTACCCCACTCCCACGACACTGGAGAGGCCACAAGCGTCATCTTCTTAGCAGGAGTGCTGCCGAACATGAAGCCGAGAAAGCAAGATGGTTTGGGGCAACCAAAAATACCGAATCAGTGCCACAGACTCAGGCATCATACCTACTAATTGCGTAAATCTTGAGGTTTAACTCGACTGGCAGCAGAGCTGCAGCAATGAAATTGTACTTCACTCCATGCCCACTGTAGCAAGACCCTCTACACCCCTGCCCCAGGCTGCCTTCTGAGTGGCTTTTCTAATGTGACCTTATTCTGTTTTATTTCTGTGCCTGAGCCACATGCCACAGAAAAGAGCTCATCAAGGTCTTGGCATCACTTCAGCCCTTCCAGTAGCTGTCCTGACCCTAGGGAACCACTGCTGAAGTTGGGACATGGCAACTTCTCTCAGCAACATGGGATTTACAGGGATTGATCTGACCGAGGTGCCAGATTTACATGTCTCCCTAAAGTTGCCCAGACCTAGAATCAGTGAGGAAAGATGGGCACCCTGGATAGTGATCTGATCTTTCATACAATGGAGGTCTGAGACAAGGAGAGTGTGCCTCTTCTGGAGACATACCCGTCTCCACTGATAACAGCAGCAGCCTAGGCTACTAACCTCACCTATACACCTGACCATCAGAGTGCCTGAAGCTGGGTAAAATGAATCCAATCCAAACAGAAATTTCAGACTTTTTTGAACATTTTGATACAGTTGGAAGTTATTCACACATACCAGTAAAATTAAGTTAATTACTTAGAAACAGGTAATTTGATTAGCATCTTGATGACCAATGACTAATTCCAGTTGGAATGACAAATCATGACTATGATCATATCTTACTTTTACTTTAATTTGAAGGTAAAATAACAATCACCCAAGTAAGAACATTAGACATACTGACTGAAAGCTTTAATACATATTCTAAAATTAAATCATACGTATACTACCGTAAATGTAGTTATTAATTCTATAGTTATTATCATATGCGGTTAGTGGCTTATTAATAATCCAGCAGATTCTGCAAAAACAACGTGCAGTTTGCAAGAGCAAAGCCAGAAATCGTTTTCATCACTCCAGAAAGAGAATCTCAACACTTTTTTTAAAAAATCCCTAGCAAATAAATGGCTCTTGTAATATGCAAGGAAGCTCACTGAACTATGTCCAGTTCAGGCCATCGAAGCAAAGAAAATTCCATCGTTCTTAAGGTCAAAAGGTGTTTTTATATCTTCATGACTCCATAGTGCACTGGCCAAAAACCTTACCACAAGATTACAGGCTGCCTTTTATTATATACTAAATGAAAAATTTTAATGTGTAGGAATAATTTTCCATGCCACAGTCAGCATGATTTCAGCAGATTTGTGCATAGAGTGACATCACATCTTACAAAATGGCTTCACTGCATCCCCACGCTCTCTGTCCTCCCACCTGCAGCACACCTGCACATTCAGTGTTCACATTGTCCTCACGTTGGCTCAAGAGAAGCAGATGCTGTGACAGTCTGTCTGATCCTTGCGATGCTGCAAATGGCCTAGAGAGTAACTGTGCTCTGGCTCCACCAGTTTCCCTATGCTGCACTGAATTCAATGAGCTGCCTAATCCAAAACTTGCATTGATCCAGTTTATCAGCTTTTATGGGGTGTAGGTGACAAGCGGTGACAGCACCAGAGACTGAAGCATCTGGGAAGGTGTGCCACAACAGCTCTCACCAGCTTCAGCCTGATTCTACCACAACCATCTGCCACCAGCTCACAGGATTGAGGGTGACTTTCTCACCGTTAAGCTCTTTCACAAGTTACAACTGAGACTGCTTCTCTCCTGCTAGCACCACTATTTTTACTCTATCAATCTTCAAGGCAGTTCAAAGAAAGAGGAATAAGCTAACAGACTAGCAAGCAGGGCAAGATAAAAGTGAAGCCTGGCACCTACATGCTTACTTGGGCTATAAAGGAGGCAGTGACATTCCCCCATCATGGGTATGTCTATATTTCTTGACACAGCAGTATGTCACACTGCCACACCTTGGCACAGACCACCACCTGGGCAGTGGGCTGTCAACATCTCCAGAAACCCTGGAGGAATCCCTGCTCTTTTCCTAGTGACGAGGTAAGCCGCGCCCTCCAAGTAAGCGATTAACAAATCATGCCTGCTAAGTTACTCTACAAAACACTGGGGCTGGAGCAACAGTTCCCCACAAAAATAAGGTATGGACCACATTAATAGTCCTTTTGCTTCATAGTGTGAGGAGTGAGGAAATCCTTCTCTCTTATGCAGGAGGAAGAATCAAATTCACCTCCCATATGAAACAGCAACTCCTGCAACTGCAGGCTGCTTGACAGAGTCTGGGGAGAGGTTTTCTCCATGGCATTATGACCCAAATCAATTCATCTGTTGTGTCTTACCTTTAGATAAAGTAGTGTCTGCCAGCTTGTGCTGAGTTTGGACTCATGTCCCCACTCTGAGTGGCCCAAAGGTACATGAGATGTCAAACCTTACCACTCTCGCTGCACCTCCAGAATAACAATTCTTTCCATACAGTTCCAGCATTTGATTGGGGAAACTGAAAACACTGAATCCAAAAAATTAATCACCTTGTTTTCCACAGTGCCTATTTCTGTAACGGTACTGAGGCACTTCTCAGCTCCAGGTGTGTGCTTATGCCCCATTTCATCATTTAAGATGAAGCATACATCCTAGAGCTTTCTTGAGCCCAGAAATTTTCACATTTGGAGCCATTCTGTAAGTTACTACAAAAATATCCTTTCTCTTCTGTTTTGAAACACTGAAAGTCCATACAGGCTCATCTAGTTCCTACCGTAAAACATACATTAAACTTAAATAACATAGATGAAACATACTTTGGACATGTAACATATTTGTCAGTATAATCTCAATGCAACCAATACTGGCATTTTTAAACCAATGAAACAAACCCAATAGTTAAAGCTGCAGACATATATGGGCTTCAGTGTGTCAGTGAGACTTAGTGTCCCTGATTTTAATGTGTGTTTTACAAGTGGTTTCCAGAGTCAAGGTCTCCTGCACCTTTGATGATGCCTCTTGATGATTACTCCACATGGATGCTTGCCAGCACTGCTGTCTACACACAAAGCAGGCAAGGATTTGTATTCTGGCAAATGGCAGAGCTGCGCTTTCCACAAACAGCTTTAGGATGGACTATAAAGAGGAACAAGAAGGCAGTGAAGGTAGTTGGAAAGAAATGAGTAAGACTCGGAAGAGCCGATGAAGACAGTTGGCAAGAACTGAATGGAGTTCAAGAATGCAGTCTGGTGGAGAGAGCAGAAAGACACAGGCATAGATTAAGTATGGCAGCACTTAAATATTCATATTTTTCCTTTGCCAAATACTATGGGCTTGCAGATGTGCAATTCCAAGCTATACTACAGCTAAGTGATCAAGAGCTTGAAGAGTATTTAACTACATGCAGAGAGCAACACAGGAATTTCAAAGCTCTGAGCAGGTATCAACACCATGTACAGTGCCAATGGGAAAAAAGTGAAAAGGAACATAACAGTCAAATTTTGCCTATATTTTAGTGTCATGAAATTTAAAGACTCAATAGACAACTGTTTAGCCTACAAATTTCAAATTACACCAAGAACAAGACTTCCAAGATATCAACATATTAAAAGTAAGGTGATACTGTTTGACAAGCAGCATAAATATGAAAGAAAATTCAAGTTGTTTATTAATGGCAATATATATGATTGCATTAAACAGGGGCATGGTATTTGCCTTAATTAAAACAAAAAATTTATTTTTATTAAGTTTGGACACTATTATTTATAGCATCCTTCTATGATAGGCATGGAATTAAAGCTGTTCTCTACTATTACAAATGCAGGTAACGTCACTTTTTCACTGCAACAAAGTAAGTTTGTGTGCATCAGAGATCTTAAACTAAGACCCCATAATAGCCCATTAATAGTCCTTGTTTTAAATTCAAGAAGAAGATCAATGTCCTAGTACAGGGAAGTGTTAAAAATTGAAGCCGAAAGAAGAGAAGATTTATGTGGTACTAGAGCCCTGGAAATGGCAGATTTTATCAGCTGATGTTGCCTGTGCTATTGCAGTTTAAATGTCTTACCAAAGTTTTCCATAGCTGAGCAAACCTTCCAGAAATGCTGAATCTTTGGACCTGGGAGTTCAGCCAGATAAGCAGTGTATAATTATTTAGTAGTCATATGAATTTATCTGAACCTATTTGGACAGAAAATGGGGCTGTTAATCTCACAAAATCAGGCTCTTGCACACTTGACAGTGTTGCTGATTTCAGTCTGCTTAGTAATACTTTCAGGAAAGCTTCTTATTATGCTTTTATACATCACACTAGTACCCACGTTTCCAAATGTATATATGTCCCTTTTTGTACTTTTATTCACCTCCCCCTGTACACACAGTAAGAGTTGAACAGAACACCCTCAAAACTTGAAGCAACCACCCCTTCCTGTCTGCTCAGGAGCAGTACTGTTCTCCAGAGGCATCCCTGCAAGCCCAGAAAGCATTAAGCAGGTTTTTAATACCACCAAAACGTAGGGCTCTGTCCAAGTACAAACTACATTAAAACACAGGAGAAAAGAAAAACCTAATGGATCAAACTAAAGACCCATCTATCTTCTCCTCAGTGGCATTTAAATGCAGATTCCTAAAATGGCCAGAATAGGAAAAGCACATGATGCCATTCTGCTACTATACTTTTCCCAACCTCTAGAAAATTGTGGCTTAGGGGCTTCCTAACTAGCAGTTGAGGTTTTGTATTTTTTTTACTAAATTTTGAGCATCACTAGCCTTCTGCGACAGTCCCACAGCATTCTTACCATGTATTACCAGACAGGAATGGAAGTCATCAGCCAGCACCATCCTTCTGTTACCACTTTGATGTGACTACCTGTACCTGTATGTCCCCTCTCCTCACAGTGACAGGACAGTCCAACATTGGTACTCAGGAGATGAGTGGTATTCACACAGCAAGGCAGTGAGTGCCTTCACATGCCATGGTGGTGTGACACTTCAGGCACCAAGCTACCACACTGAGTCACAGACCCATCTGCATGGCACCTCCTGCCCTCCAGCAGGGAAAGGAAAAGGCAACTCTCCTTGACATGAGCTACTTCTGGTGATGCACGAATGGCTCCCGTACAAATACTTGACTGTGAGCTCCAGACTCGAGATGTAATACAAATAAATACCTTGATCTTTAAAACAATGTTGTTCATAGCTTCACGTCAAAGGCCCTGCAAGCATTTGACTCACAATAACAACATATGACCAGAAAATAGAAAAATAAAACCTGGTTTCAGTGGAATCTTATAATGAAAGTGGTTTGGTTTGTTGGTTTTTTCCTGAAAACCCACCCAGAGAGACTTCTGGAAAGCTGCAACAAGGTCAGAGGGCCATCAGCAATTGTCCCGAGGACACACAGTACAACGCACAGTTTTGACAGGAGAACAGCGACACTCAAATAAGCCACAAAACCAAATTCAATATTTACAACTGTAATGACATTTGTTTTGTTATACCTTCTTCCCTTTCCCACTCCCCCAGGACAACAGAAAAACAAAGACAGATTAGTAGTACAGAGATCAGAACACTACCTCTAGCAACATGTTTACTTCCAAGACCAAAGTCAGTAAAGAACAGCTTACAAGAAGATAGTGAAGATACAAGAAGATAGAAGATAGCGAATGAATCAAGTGTTTCTATCTGAAACAAAAAATTCTCCATCCTGAAAGTGATTTTTCATGTGTATAGATGAGGAAGCTGGCAAAGCTGTCATGACCTAAAGACAACCAGAATTAACCATTCTCTGCTTTAGTGTACATCTTCAATATCATTAAACAGGGAAATAGAAGGCAAAGTAAGAGAAGTCCAGAGAGGCTACACTGCAAGATTGTGCTGAGTGACTCTGCCTGAAACTGAAAGAACAAAAAGACTTGCCTGAAACATAAGAGATATCAGAGGTTGGAGGGGATTGTGCCAAGGACTAAGGAAATCTAATCACACTTGCATGGAGAACTGTCACACATCTTACCTGCAAGGACTAAATCTGAGAGACAGAAGACATCTGCAAAGACTTCTGAAAAACCCTGCTATGTGTGTTCATTCACAGAATATTAGTACTTATTGATATCTTTGCAGAAGTGAATTCATCTATATACAAGGCACTGGAGCTGAAAAAAAAAACAAACTTATACTTAAAATGTGGATATTATTTAAAAAAAAAAAAAAAAAAAATCCTGTCTCCTAACAGATCACTGTCCAAGCACAGTCATAATAACTTTTGCTTACTGTCCTGCAACACTGACACAGATGAGAGTTAACTTTCTCCCAAATGGTTTCATTAAGTTTTATGTGTTAAATGCTTTATTACTTGTCATGGCATGCAGCACAGGAAACCTCAGTTTCTAAAAGCAGATCTAAACTTGGAGACAGGGGTGACAGATTGATTAATTTCAGGGTAACACAAGATGAGATTTACCTCTGCTAGTTTTGGCTATACAAAAAGTAGGCTCTTGCTTTAAGAGCAGGTGGCTGCAGAGCAATTCACCTAAGATAAATGTCCATCACAGCTGGAAACACACCAGGAGATGCTCCTCTCTCCCTGTCATCCTAAAACATAGAAAGCATAGACTACTCAATTGCACACAGCCAAAGAAACTGAAGAACAAATCACACTGTGATCAACAACAAATCCCCTGGTGACAGGGAATCTTTCTCCGTCACAAGGGCTTGGATACCACAGAGGACCACAACAGTTGTCTATACTAGAAGGCATTTTTTGTTTATACCCTGACATGCAGATTTGAAATGACAGGCCTAGGATTTAGGAAAGGGTCATACACTTAAGATAGCATTGTACTGACTGTACTGGTCTCACAGAGCAAGGACACATGGAAATCCCTTGTCACACTCCTAAAAAAAATACCCCACCCAAATGGTCTTAGCTGTGCACTAGTCTTATGCTGTTTGACTGTATCTTAGTTAATGGCTTTTCACTCTTATTAAATGGCTCAAATAAATTTCATGTTCAGCCATTAATCCAATAATTCCAATAATTCTGATATCGGGAAAGAAATGTTTATCCATTATTCTGTGGGTTTTTTCCTTGCACAGTGGAGCAAAAGAGCATGACAGTTGTAACAGTAAGGTCAGGCTTATTTTGTATATGGCAAGCATTAACAAGAATATAGATTACAAAACCTAGCAATGAAACACTGAAATATACCATTGACGGTATTATAATGTTCTTACACTGTTAAAACTAATTATCTATTTCATATTTTAGCTCTTATTGTCTCAATCCAATCTCACAACTTTCTGCCAGTCACTAAGGTCCTGTTAAAGTAAATTAAAATACATCTTCAACAAACATGACTGAAAATGGATTCTGCCTGATTTAAGTCCATGTGCTCTTTTTTTCCTTTGCTTACAGTTTGACAATATGTTCTTCTTTATTAATGTCATACATTATTTTACTGAAATTAGTAGTGATATTATTTATGCAAATAGAAGTAATTAAGCAAGATGTGATTATGGTGCCCCTCATCCTACTGCTGGGCTCTCTGTAGCCTCACCTGTTAATTGTTTCTGCTGAGAGACTTCATAAATAAATATAAAGTTACCACTTTGTAACCATTATGGTTATATTTTAGTTTAAGATCTTGTGGAAATACCTTTTTTCCTACACTCTCCTGTGAGAGAAGGAACAGACTTAAATACTGCTGGCTCCCTTTATTGCATTATGCTAACCTCCATCCAAAGCAGGAAAAGACAAAGGGCTTTATAAGAGATGTAATACTTGAATAGGGACCAAATTCTGGGAAGCATCAGTGTTGGTCAGATGAAAGGATCAGCTGCAGGCTGGAAGCTAAAGGCCGCATTTTGCCAATCACTCTACATGTACAATACCAGGGCTCTGCTGGTAGCTGGAGGGGTGGTCTATGGAGAAGACAGCAGATCAAGTGTTGACCCTCAGATTTTCAAAAGCTTTAAGCAATAGCTTCACAGGAGAAAATTTTAGTACAGCTTTTAGCCTTTGCTCTGCAAAATGCACCTGGCAAAGCACAGTCTTGCTACACAGGGTGCCCATCCTTTGAATTTTGAAAAGTTTGAATGTGAGATAGCACTGTTGTTTATAAAGGCATGATCATTTCATTCCCATTTGTTGCCCATGTGTGTCTGAAGCAACTGATGTGATTAAGCTGTCATTTACCAGCACTTTGCACAATGCCCAACAACAATCTCCTGGCCACCTGTCAACAGGAGACTGTCACCTCACTGTTGAAGAGTCAGTGCGTATTCACAACAGATGTATTGGCACACAAATCATAATTTTTACACAGCGATCAAAGTATTACTAGTCAAATAAATATAATCAGAAGTCAGTGCAGAACTGTATACTTCATTGAGGAGGAGGAAAGAGATCCAAGACACCCACAAATCTGTTTTTACCAAGATACCCATCCCCACAGTATTTGTCTGCAACCATATAAAGTATGCACATCTGTGAAATTATCTGTACATCTGTTTCTTGGCATATAAGAACTCGCCAAACTTGTGATCAATTGCACACTTCAGTATTTTCAGATGGAACCAAGGAAACATTGTTCTCAAAAAGCAAAATCTCAACTGCACAGTGTAATTCCCTAATTCTTATTTGTTTGTTTCACAGCAGACTTGATAGATATTTGTAAAACTAGCCAAAATTTCTCCAGTTATAAGAATTTACATGATCACTAAATATATTGCAAAGATTTTCTGGCACTTGCTTGGATGTCTGTTCTGTATTTTTCTTAAGCTTTTAATTGTTCAGAGCAGTTCCCCATTTCTCAGAATTTTCCAGACCATTTTTTTATTCCATGCAGAAGAAAATCACATTCAAGAGATAATCCATTATTTAAAGGTGTTAGATCAAACCAATCCCTACTGTAACCACCTCAAACTCAGCGGTGCTATTGAATTGTGGTAGCTTCATCATTGTGATGAATTAGCACATCTGCTTTTAATGTATGGACCTTGCAGTGCAAAAGTAATATGACGTAACTTTTGCATTGTCATGATGATATTATCACTGAGTTTCTATCCCTAGGTTTTATGTTTTTTTAGTACAGGTAATAGCAATATGTGGGCAAAAGTCAACCAAAGTCTCCCCCAAATCCAACCAGCTAATTGGAAGCACACAGGAAAACTTTCGGTAACATTGGCCTATCTTGGGGTTATAGCTGCTTTCACTACTGGAAAAGACCATACTAATTCACCTGCCACACAGCCTATATAACTACCAATGGAAATAGTTTTAAGCAAGTTGCAACAGGACACGCCCATCTATTTAACTACAATGAGAACACCTGCTCAGCTCATATCAGGGGGGGACTCTCATCAACTGTGTTTAAAAAGCAATCTCTGATATATTTTCAGGTGAAGCTTTAATCTCAGTGTTGACAGTGTTTGAATTCAGTGTTTTCAGCGTGGTTCTGCCTCTCAAAGATCTTAACATGCTCACCCAGTCATGAGATGGATAACAAAACTACAGTACAGGAAACAGACAAAAAGGAGAATCCTGGAGGCTGGTTGACCAGTTCTGTGTGATTTCTAAAAGCTATACATTTATAGAATTGGTCCCTGCCCTTCTAGGGAGCCTGAAGAAGAGTAAGATAACCCACGTCCACTTATGGACTGAAGAGAATCCATAAAAAGGGACAGTCTCATTACGGTGTGCAACTTTTAGGAGCAAATTATCCCCATGATGGACTCCCAAAGTCTCTTCTATCAGCAACTTTGACTGCTGGTATGATATAACAGTGTTAGAACAGGTCAGACTTGCTCTGTGTGTATTTCACTGAAATGATATTTGTCTGTTATCTTGTCTGTGCTGCTTATTACTGAAGTATCCAAACATCTCATATACAGCAGTGAATTCACTTTCAGAGTGCCCTGTTGAGTGCAAAAGTGATAGTCTTGGGTTTGGCAAAGGAGTAACTAAAACGAGGGGAGATGAAAACCTTTGCAAAGGGAGCCCTGACAGGAGTGGGAACACAGACTCTGAGTGGTTTAATTTGCAAGGGAAAAATACAGTCCCGTTTCCCATAAAAGCAAATACCCTAACAAAGTCAATGAGCAGAACCTTTTGAGCAAAATAATTCGCAGGGTCTTCTGTAGGAGTTCAGTAGGCATCCCCTGCTACACCTCATTCTGCATGGAGTAGAAACACAGTCCCTGAACCTGTTGCTACATGAGCAAGTGGTCCCCCAGGAATCATACAGCTTCCAAATCTCACCCAGTGACTTAGGCACCCATATACCACCTCAATTCCGGTTTAAGTGGAACTGAGACAGTATGGCTTTTGCTTTTTTTAGTCTGCTAAATTAAAACTACTTCTGAGATCAGCATGAACACCAGGATCAGATTGTGTTGCCTGTCTCTGCAAGCATGAACACTGAATGGACTAAATCTAAGCTAAGATCACCTCAAATGAGGAGCTGCCTCTTGCTTGTAGCTCTGAGAGTCATTCTGCAATTTCCTCGTAATTTCAGATTTCTAGGGGATGAGGTTTACATTGTGGTAAGTAAAAGCTGTGCCTGTCAATGATTCCATAATTCCTCTCATCTGGCTTCAGCACTGCTGGTAAAGATGTGCTAACTCTTATCAAAAATTAATTTCCACATGGAAGAAGTTGTGTCCATTAAATGAGAAAAATAGTGATACTGCAGACCACGCTGTTGAAATTCTCTTCCCTTGGAAAGTGTCTATATGTTAGTCTTCCAACACTTTATGTGACTTACCTGTTTTGCAAAGTTGTTTTTTCTTTTAAAAAGCATAATACATGCTGTTTCCAATGGTTTAAAAAATTGTCATGGAACACAGCTAAAAAAGTATCTATGTGATAGTAGGGATGAAGATATTTTTCATCTCCTCGTGTTCAGACTCCAACAGCATTGCGCTGCAACAAAACAGACAACATGCCAGTGGACCCTTCCCCAAGCTACGGTGTCTGTGAAATCCCAGGTTCTTCTAATAATTCTAACACAATTCAATGGGTTTGTGTTTCACTCTCAAAACTAAAAGAGTTATTGCATCATTTATGTCAGCAGAAGTCTAGGCCTGGGCCTGATAGCAGTCCTCAGGAAGGTGCTCACTTTGTTGGGGTTTAGCTTGGTCCCATGGAACTATTATTAAAAGTATACCACCTACACACATGTTCCCATGAAACACCGACGAACCTGCTCAAGGAAAGGGGAGAGGGAAGAGGAAGGCAAACCTTTATGTTGTTTTTTGTCTCTACTTTTACATTGGTACTTTAAATATTTTTGAGACACTACAAAGAAGGACCCTCCTGACAGAGAAACCACATCAGATTAAGTCTCAAGGTTAACTTGATTTTACAAACAGATGGAGAGAAAAAAACACAGTAAGCTTTAAAAAAACCCAACCCTACTATTCAAAGTTACACACACATTTCCAGAGATCAAGTCTGTCTGCCGTAATGGAACAGCAAGCATACAGTCACCACAGAGTTTCTCCTCAGATATTAGCTAGCTTGGAGGTGTCCCTATGAATAAGTCAGGCCTTTTGACAACCACTAAGCTCATCTTTGACAGTTAACTGCCCATGATTTGTGGAGGTGGGAACATTCCAGATAACGACATATGCCCAAGTAGAAGAAGTGGTTACAGCTGCATTAGCAACTGCAATGATCCAGGGAAGTTCTCTGTCCGTGTAGGCAAAATACCAGCACAGCTTTAGGCCCACACAGCTAGACTGTTTCAACATCCCTAAAACAGAGTAGTCTCACCTGAAAAGCTTTGCTTTCTTTGTTCTAGTCATCTCTGACATGTCGCACACCTTGGAAGCTTACCGTTTACAGAAGTCTTGGCTTTTATTACATTTATTGTTTTAATTATTCATTGTGATTACTTTTTAAGGAAGTTACTATCCCTCATGAGTCCAAATCACTGGGGAATAAAGGATCAATGGACCAAATGTGAATGACTCTTTGGAGGTGTTCAAGACCACACCAGCTACAAAACAATTCTTGCTTAGTTTAAAAGTGAAGATCACAACTGAGGGGGAAAAAAAACCAAACAAAGACAAAAGAAAGAAAATTGCTGATTAAGTGGATTTGAACATAGATTATGAGCTAGGAATTTTAACACAAGAAAAATGGTAAGTGAAGCAAAAGGATGCAAATCTATGGTAAATAGGGCTAACAATAGTTAGAAAGACATTTTGAATATAAAGGGAGCAAAAGGACCCCTAACAGTGGAACTGGAAATTATAGAATTGCCAAAAATAGTCCAGAAAAGGCAGAAGTGTACAATAATTAACTGATGTGTATTTGGCCAAGGATCAGATGATGTAATCATTTCAGAAGAAAATAATGAAACAATTTTCACTCCAACAGTGCATCAGAATGACGTCAAATAAGAGCTACTGAATTTAGACATATTTATAGCATTAAGTCTCAAAACAAGTATATGGGAGTTGAAAAGTAGTAGTGAAAACCCCTCCAGACTATTAGTGTTGATTTTTCAATAAGTCATGTAATCATATCAGAGAAGTTTCAGAAGTTGAGGAAAAATGATGTAACACCAGTATTAAGAAAATAAATACAATAATAGAATAAATTATACAACTCAGGTAATTACAAGATTGTCAGACTGACTAACATCAATCCCAAGCAAAATAAAGGAATGGCTGATACAGGACCAAATTACTAAAGTATAAAAGTGAGGCAGTATAATTATCACCAGACAGCAGGGTTTTTTGGCAAATAGGTCCTGTCAAACTAACTTGATATCTTTCTCTGATGAGATTACAAATTGGCTGATAGAGGTAATGGCGTCACTATATTTGGGCTTCTACAAGACATTCTATGCAGTCATTACCATATATTGCAAAAAAAGTTAAGAATGCTATGAATCAACACTGCACACATTAAATGGATTAAGACTGGCAAGTGGTTACATACCAAACTGTCACTGCAAAGATGTGTGTTTTTAGCGAGGTTCAGTGGGGATCCAGTCCTACATTATCTAACCTTTTTGCCTGAGATGTGGAAGGAAGCATAAAGTAATCATTGTTGAAAACTGTAGATAAGACAAAGACTGGGTGAGAAGTACGTAATTAAGATGATAGATGGTCAATGCAGATGGATTTAGGGTGCTTTATGATGGATGCATCAGGGGTGATGTATGATATTACCACACATCAGAAAGTACACACTTTCTCTCACATATACATAGACCAGCGGGAAGACACATAAGATGGGCAACATAAAAGCAAACATTCAATGTTCAGTCAAATTTTACCCCATGGCATGGTGGACAGAAGAAAAAACATGGCATTAAGACCAGCTGGTGGTCATATGTCGAGAAACAAAGGAAGGAGGGCATCTCTGGGGATTCAATTTGGAAAAACAGTGTCCCTTATGAATATGAGATCTCATCCAGGCAGGAACACAACTCCCAGGAAGTAACATGTGTTCTCAGCTTAGTTCTGTGGCCAAAAATGGAGCCCCAGATCCAGTGGTTTTGCACTGAACATTAGTGTAATCATGACTCAAATATCTGTCCTGGAAAGGATATTGATAACTGAGAGGGATCAAGGCAGCACTGAGAAAGATTAAAGAACAAGAGGAAGCATCTGTTAGTAACGGTGCAGGAACTCAATCTCTTTAGTTAATCAAAGAAAAGGTTAAAAGGTAATTTGATGAGTTTATAAGTACCTATGAGGGAATACAAGTTTGCCAGTGCATTACTTAGTTCAGCAGACAAAGCAAAGCAAGTAAATGAAAGTTAAGGCTGGAGATAATTACCATGAAAACGAGAATCAAAATCTGGTTTTGGTAGAAAACAGTCTTTGGAAGACATTTTCTGGCAATGGCAATTTTTAAACAAAGACTGAATGCTGTTCAAAAGCCAGTACTCTAGATCAAACACAAATCAGCTTAGGGGAATCCTACAGCCCATGATACACAAGAGGTCAGACCGTAGGACCTACTTCTGCCCTTGCTATTTACAGTGTAAACCTGAGTATAACTGGGATAGAGATATCTCCCTGAGTCTGCAGAGAACCTGAAATAAGAAATCAAAGAGGTCAGTCAGCGCTGCCACCAGGCTCAGTAATGTTAGCACCAGTGCGACATCAGCAGATAGTAGGAAAGAGAAGCAGACACCCATGCTCCTGCAGTACTGCAGCTGGATCTTGAAGCAGTGTGCTGCAGTGGCCTACCACCCCGACGATGTGATACAGCATACAAGGGAAGGAATGGGATTCAGTGACTCCTAAGATCCCAAGATGGTTTAGCCCTCACTGGAAAGTGATGCTACAATAGGGCACTCACTCTTACAGATTCCCTTACAAGAACTGTGAATTCTGTATGCTAAACTTTATGTCCTTACTTTCAACTACCCTCATAGCATGGTTATGTAAAGAAGAAATAATACTATTAGCTCTGAACGAGTAACAGGCAGCAGATAAAGAAGAAGAAAACAAAACCAGTCTGTAAATTATAAAAACTGTTTTGTTTTGTTTTGTTTTAATCTATTATCAAAAGGCACATGCACTGAAACACATAGAATGATGTGTGTAGCAAGGGTGTGGATACAGAAATCATGGAAAGAGAAAAAAAAAACAAGCGGTAAGAAAAATAACTCTTAATAGAAGCAGTTTGTAATAAAAGGAAAAGCCATATCTAAGACTCTGTTGTGTGGTATATAATTCAAGATTTAATCTAAATGTACCAATTTCCTTCACAAAACAATAGGTGATATTCTGAACTGTCAAATTAAATGGAGGAAAAATATTATCTACCACTCACTGCTTCCTGCATTTTGATAGTTAAAAACCTTCACTTCACTTGCAGAGTGCTTTAATTTGAGCCTTATGTTTTCAATTTCTCTCTGATCAAGCTCCTCATCTCGCCAAATTCTCCATAGATTCAAGGCTGGCATGAGAATAACAGAGGCAATCACTCATTGCTAACAATGGCAAACACAAAATAAGCAGGAAAGAGACACACTCCTTGCCAGGTCTTGTAATTACAAATTTGGCTTGGTTCATGCAAGTTCAACTCAATCCAGATTTTTCTGTAAATGTTGAGGGTCCAATTCCAACAGAAAAAAATGTAGCTGGAATTACACAAAGAATTAATTTAACCCAGACAGCTTAATGCCTGTGTGTTTCTCATGCACATGTCTCTGCTTTTGTCATGCAGGAAGTGAACACACACATCAACAAGGATCAACAAAAGCATTTTATGAGGAGCAGCTGGAAATTTTTACTGGTTTCAAGCCACATTGCAGGTATGGGTCTTTTCAGTCAATGCAGCTTTTTTGGCTTTTATACTAAATGTTTTAGTGCATGGGCACAATCAGGTTATACTTTTTACCTCTTTCCTTTGGTTCTGCCTGATGAATTTTTTTCTTGCAGCCTCACCACAGGGAAAGCCTGCCTTACCCTTGCCACAGCAGTGCTCAGTGGAAAGGCTGCTGTGAGCAAAATGATCACCAAACTGGTGTTCACTAGGAAGAATTTGATTGAAAAGTAGATGGTAGACACCCCTGAAAAGAGAGGTTTCCAAAGCAGTACCAGACTCCAGTAACATATATAGGGTGTGGTGAGACAGAGGTGTCCTCCAGCCCAGAGCTGTATGTCACCATGGCAGATGACCTTTTTCAGCTTCCATTCAAGATATTTGGTGTTGCAAATCTTTAGGTGCAAGCAGAAATACGGCCAAGATACAAAGACACAAAGTGAATATAAGGTGAAATCAACTAGACTTTATCAATCGTATAAAGGCAAATCCAACTTCAGGCATGTTAAATTTGCCTACACCTTTTCTAGACTTGCACGTTGCACATTCTCTAGCACAAACAGTGTAAAATTTCTGCCAGATGCATGAAAGTACCATGATTCCCTCCTGTGCACAAGCTAGTTCTTTAGCTTTTTCAAATCCTTTTTAACATCTTTACTCTTTATCTTTGACCCAGAAGAAATAATTAAAAAAACCAACCCAAAAACCCCCCACCTCTTTGTAGCATTCATGCATTTGGTAGAAAGAAACTGCATTTTTTTCTAACCCAATCAAGCACATAAATTACCTCCTGACTGAGAGTTTTACAAAATCAATTAACAAATAATTATTTTTTGACTAATAGTACTGTCTCTTAAATGCTTAAGGCAGGGGTAAGAAAGGCTATGATATTTAAGGAAGTGATCAATTTCCACAGTATTAACTTGTAATTCAAAGACGTGGTTCAGCTCCTTCATGATCTGGCCAGGTTTGTCAGTGCTTTGAGAGTTTAAGGACTGATTCAGTTTTGCATACTAGAGTCTTTTCTTAGAACATACATGGTCCTTTGTCACAATTCTATTCCATTCAAACTTTGGAGACTTTCTTTATCAGTCTTTTTTTAGGCTAAAAGTGTTTATAAACCTCCCTGTGGTCTGTTAAATCTTGGAAAACATGAATGTGAAACAGGAAGGGAACTTTCTTTTTTCTGTTCTTGCAGTATATGAATCTCCTCATTTTAGCTCAATGTGGGTTAGTTAGACCTCCTCCCTCATTTTTAGGGACTAATTTTGAGTAAGTCACATCCTTTGGGTCTCTTGCTAAACCAAAGACTGGTGAGCTGGAAATAAAGCAATAGTCTCCCCATAGGGGAAGTATCACTGCTCTACAGAGCTCCCCTATAGTGATGCCACCCTGGGACCTCATTATCCACCTGCAGCTGAAAGCAGCCCTGCACTGAGGCAGATGATAAGCTGACATTACAGATTTCAGAGGCCATAATCTCAAAAAACAGGGTAGTGAGTGCATGGACAGCTCCATCAACAGCCATTACAACGAGGGTACCTAACTGATTCTAGGAAATTATATTCAAATATTTAAACATAATAACCATAAAAACCCCTACAATGAAGCACTACCCACTTGTAATTGCTGATTATATGCTGGGGTTTTCAATTGAGGCTTTCTCCTTATTTGCCTTATTATCACAAAATTGGGCAGAGATAGTTTATATAATGCACAGAAAAAAAATCAGAGCTAGCACAGAGCAATCTGTACTTTCCTTCCTAATTTTTAGGTTTATTAGAGATAATACTAAGCAATTTCATGTTAAGGCAAAGTAAGGCATAATTGAATACATTTTCTCTCATGTTGTGCATTGTTTTATATAGCAGAAATAAGAATGGGTTTTCATTGAACAAAAATAATGATCACTTCATTAACATCTTAAAGCCATTGCCAAGCACAGAGGCATATGTTCACCTGCCTGAATTCTCTGACTTGTTTTTTAGTTCCTCCTCATAGCTCAGACACCCACATACTTAAAAAATACCTTAGAAAACAGATATGCTTGCAAAACATCTCCCCTTCCAGGGCAAAAACTGTTTACATTATAGCAATGTTTACCCAAACAAAGTTCTGTGATACTTCATTAAGACATAGAGCAGTGGTATCCTGCCATCTACCTGCAAGATGAATGAAGACAAGTCTGTGGTCCTGGTGCTGCAGGAGCCCATTTTCACTCTTATCTTTACATGCTGGATGTCCCCCTCAACATAGCCTCAGCAGTTGAACCTCAAAAGCAACCTGCAAGAACAGAGGGGAGGAAGATTTAAGGATTTTATATCTGCTTGCTCCCAGTCCTGGCTTAAAGGGTCTCCATTCTCTTTCTGAAAGACCTGTGGAGTGGGATGCTATGGTAGAAACCACAAGCTCCCCATGTGCTTTCTTCCATGGACTGAATATTACCTTTTTAATCAACTTCTTAATAACAACAGTTGGGTTCCAAGGTTGCAACTGGCAGCCTGCAAGCTCTTTCTATTGCACAACAGTATCTGCAGGACAGATGTTTTAGGCTATAACAATAGCAGAATGTATTTTTAGTGAATGTTCATGAGGTATTTGCTGGATGGTAGCCCAGTGTGCCTCCAGGTTGAACTCAAATAAAGGAGAGAAATGGTGGGCTTCAGCAATGTCCACAGAAAAATGCATGAATGGCCAAATTCTCAGCATGAAAAAAAAAAAAAAAAAAGAGAAGAAAACACAGGTGTTTGACCTTAATCTTGTTTCTATAGGGAGCTCTCTGCATCATTGTCTGAGCTACTTTGATCACAATCAAGTGGCAGGAGAGCAAAATCCTTCATTCAAACAGTCTCTGTGAAGTTTGGTCCAAGCCTGACACCAAGTGCAGTCCTGCTCTCTAGGTAGCCCTTTCTGAGAGCCAGCGAGGAGGTGCAGACAGAAAGCAGGGAAGTACAGGTGCCATCTCCCTCCAGTCATTAATAATGAACTCATCAGTAGAAGAGGAAAGTTAAGTTCACCCACACAAGGGCTCCAGTAACTTGTTTTTACTTCTTTCTGACTCAAGAAAGGAGGATCTATGCCTGAGAAGAAAGGCTGAGACAAAATGGGTAGTGTTTGCATGTGGATGAACGATAAACAGATACCTTCCCTCCTTAGGATGAGCAGTCATTTTGCTGGCTTGTATTGAGTGTCTTTGTTGGAAAAATGGTTATTTGAAAGGGATCCTCAAATGCCATGACCAGATGTGCATTGTGTATGCATCTTCCTGAGCCACATCAGATGGTTTTCAGCCTCTTGTCTACCTATTCTTCTTGATCTCTCTCACCTTTAGCTGCATAAACAAACGTGTTTTGCCAAACACTGAGCATGATTTCACTTCAGGGAAACATTTCTCATGTGCTTCCTGCTGACTCTATGGAGAAAAAGAAGAGACTATTTAGTATCTGTGCACTGAAAGAGTAACTGAATTCTTCTTACAAGAATAATTTTAGTCGAACAAGTATTCTGAAGGCTGGATAAAAAGCTAATGTTTAAATTATTTAAAAATTAATGCATTAGCATACTAGTATGTCTGCATTAATAACATATAGGAATAAAATAGTACATTTGGCAGTAAAATGTTCTAGTAAGCTGCTAATAAAAAATAAATTAGCATAAGGTAGTCATTCTAATTTAATAATCTTCAGCTTTTTATGATATACAGCAGGGTAAGGAAGCCTTGTTTCTTGCTTACACATACACATTTTATACATGTAAATATATTTTACATCAGTTTATATGCACAGCTATGTTCTTTCCTAAGGATTCATACATCAACTCATATTCAAATTATATCTGTCTCTAAAATAACCCTGCTGGGATATTCAGCAACTAAATGAGTTCATTCAGAACTATTAGTGATCATTTTCAAACAGGAGTTACAGAAATAAGGGAATACGCATATTTTGTATGATTAATCGGGACATTTTATCTGCCAGTGCTTCTTAGAATAGCTAATTGGTTTTCCAGCATCTGTGCATGGTAAATCTTGGTTAGCTGTGTATTAACAAAGGCCAACTCACTGACCCTGCACAGTCAGACATCATTATTTTCAATCAGACCAGTCAGTTTCCAGGGTAAATTACAAATCCATCAAATATTTCTGTTTGTTGTGCCAGTCAGGGAGCTCACACGTTTGACCCAAATGGAACCTCAACTGCTTTCTGGCATTAAGAGATAAAAAGTGAATTGAATTTCGTGTTTGTTTGATGGTATATTTTAGAAAAATTGCCACCTGCCATTTCGTTTGGAAAAAGCCTTTTTTTTTCTTTTTTAATTTTGGCTTAAAATGGGAAGAAAATACACTTCTGATAATACCTGCAAGTATTGCCCTGACTCTCAAGAAGATACCAGTAGAAAGGGCAAATTTGGCCTTGACTAGCTGACATATTTGAAATAAAGTATTGCTCTAATCATCTCTTTAAAACTTGATGTTGAGTGAAGTAGGTCAGGATAGATTCTGGTGTGGAGCAGGCATGTCTGACTGCAAAAGTGAGGTCACCCCTTCTGCTTTCAGGTACAATTATCTTATTTTGGCTCAAGTCAGTAAAAATAAATGGATTGTTTAAAAAGTAAGTGGATCCTTTAAAACTGTTCAAGTCAACAGCAAACCAGCATGCCACCCCTACTGCCTCACCCCGTCCCCCCCCCTCCCGCACCCCCCCCCCCCTCTCTCCCCGCACCCCTCTTATTTTTACCATAAGTAC
>WUAM01000143.1:33165844-33192591 GCA_024336885.1 Actenoides hombroni
AAATACACACCAGAAAAAAAAAGATTTTTTGTTTTATAATTCAAACAACATTAAAAGCAGGATTTAATTAGCTATTTTCCTGGGTTTTTTTAATGTATTTAAAAATAAGCACAGAGTGCTACGTTCACTCACTAAGCAGGGAGTGAGTTTACTAAGCACTCTGGCCTTATACATCTCCAGTTTAGGAGTCTCCAGATACTGACTCTACACGAGTCCTGCCACAAGGACTTCGTGCACAGTGAGGTTGTCCCAGTTGCACATAACCAGATTTCCAGTCCTTCCATGTTCTACTTGACAAACAGCCACCAACATATACGATGTGATGTCAAAAATTTTCAAACATCCAGGTTATTTTTTGAGTCCACTTTTTCTGGGTGCCAGCAAAGTGTTTCAGATTGAGCAACTAAAACTGTGGGCACCCAAAATTACTGCATGCCATCTTACATATCTGGATCCAAATACTGCAAAACTTGTGAATCCTTTGCCCTCTCTTCATTTCCCGAGCCCTATCCCAGCCTCTGCAGGGTTACCCAGTACTTTCAGGTGTTCCTGCTGGGCGCTGAGCAGGACCCAGCAGCCGTGGAAAGAGGCACTCTGCCTCGGCTGCTACCTGCTGCGTGATCAGAGACGGCATGCTAAGATAGAAACACACAGACATTGCATCCTACCAGTAACCACAGAGCTGTCTTCCCCTTGTAAAATCTCACCTTCACCTGCAACAGATCCTTACCCAAAAAATATTAATTTCCTCCAATGGTTTCTTTAAAGTTACCTATGACTGCTGTAGAACACTTGTTTTCCCTTTTTTCTATTTTTCCCCTCAAAGAAAATTTCTCTGGAACTGTGATGTCAGTTAAGGATTTATGTGTTATATACACTCTAGCCTATGACACTGGGACAATTATTTTTCCTTACAGGCATTTCTTGGAATGTACCTGTCTCCCTGAGGACTGTATGAAATCTTGTTAATAAGGCAGATGCCCTAATGGCAAAAAGGAATAAGCGATGCTAGGTTAGAAGATTAAGGACATCTTTCTTTCTTTTCACTGAGCTTCTTTGAAGTCTTACTGTTCCAAAAAGCCTACAAGAAATTAATATATCTCTCCCACGAGAATTAGTCAACAATTATTCTGCTTCCAAGAGAAACTTATTTTGAGTCAATGTTTTTAAAATCTGTTCATCAGGCTTACTCATGCATTAAGGATGATTTTCAGTACTCAACAGAAACTCCTGAAACAGGGAGCAATCAGAAATATCTGATTTCATGATGCATTTTCCCTCCAGCAAACCAAGCAACTGTTTCCACAAAGAAAGTGTAAAGACTCTCTGTCTTTCAAGCAGTTAATAAGTGTACAGCAGAAATAGCTAAATTTCAAAAGCTGAAATACAATAACTTGGCTCACAATGAAAGTTGTCAAATGACTGAATTTAGTTGTACAACAGTAGAATAAACATAAATGTTAACTAAGTAAAAAATGGCTAACTGTACAAGCAACAGCACCCAGCTAAGAGCACAGGTCAGAAGGTCCTGGCTTTATCCTGGACTTCTTGCCTAAATTCAGGCAAGCGATGCAATCACTTTGCTCCTGTCCTGGCGATGGGACCCATCCCACGCATACAGCTTGCAAATTTACTAGATAAGCTCTGGGTTGTGTGAAATGATGTAAAGGCCTGCTGAGTGTTACTTAAGAATGAACATTAAGAAGTTAACGGTACCTTTTATAGGTGCTAAAAATTAAGCACCTATTTAAGTGTTACACAGTTGGAGGGATTTAGACCTGCTGGAGTCAGTGGACTGCTGCCATGAGTCCAGCTTCTGCCTCTGACCCCACTCCTGCAACCTGTGGCCTGACTGCAGCAGAAAAGGGAGAAACATGCAGGTACCTGCGTGTTCTAATAGCACCCTCTGATATAGATCTAAACATAGGAAATGCAATTTGTTTGGCCTTTTTCTTTTGTAGACAACAATCAGCTCACCAGCTTGCCATAATTATTAAAGATTAGTGATTACAGTCAGTTTATAAACAGTTCTATCCCTAGCAAGAATATAAAAGAAATGTTAAACAGTGCTTTCACCAGCGTTTCAGCTGGTAATAGTTAAAAAAGAAGCAAAACAAGTTTCAACAATATCCAGTATTTTCTACATACAGTTTAATGGCTTCTGAAACTATAACTGCTTGGACACCAGCCATAACTAATAGTTATAAAAACACAGCTTTTCTTAGTCAAATTACACAGCAGAGATGAAAGGGAGCTAATCCACAAGGCTACACAGATACCACAGAACACTTTACATTGAAACAGTGAAAGATAGCTTGGCTAGGAAAAGTGAAAATTTCAACACCAGTGCTTGTTTATCTGTTCTTTCTGCTTGCAACAACAAGGAAAGAGATGTACATGGGAAAAGGAAGCAATGTCTAGTAGGGGTCTTGCAATAGCAGCTCCTATAACTTCACCTTTTCAGCTCTGGCACACAAACATAAGCAGAAATGTTATGCCACAAACTATATCTACTTCTCCTATTTTCTCTGCCTCGCTCTCTTTTGTGATTTCTTTTCATTTCTGTCTGCTCCAGATGCAGAGACTTAGCCCTGTGGACACGTCGAGCCAGGTAATGTTCAGAGGTGAACAGTCTGTCTGGCAGTAGCATGGACAAGTTTTTTCGAGGGGGAAATGTCAGCATAATTCACCAGCAAGTTAAAAACAGGACTAATGGATACAGACTAAATGTAGTACGTACTTCCTTCTCACCATCACTAAAAAAAAAAAGAGCCAAAGGAAGGTAAAATAGAAGCAGGCAGCAGCCTAGGGTGCTAAAATAAATATAATACTTTAAAATGAAGAGGGAACAAAAGAGGAGGAAAGAGAGAGAACAGGAAAATTCTTTCAAAAACTGAACTGGAAATAGGATTGTCTTTACAGAGAATCCTGAACTGGGATGTGCTCCATCTGAACACAAGAGTGGAGTATTAAGCTTCCTAAATTTAGCCTGGAAGTGTTAAACAGCTCCATCAGCAGGGTGTAATTCTGCAACAGTTACTGCAGTGGGAGCCACGGGGGTAAACATCCTCATCTGCTAGTAGGTGCAAAATGAGACACTTAGAGCCTCCTGTGATATGGCCACTGAGAGCATCTGTGGACTGGACTCAAGAATCCTACAGAGCTTCTCCCTGCCTGCATCCTGGGAGAGCCCAGTGCTCAGCTGTTCTGCATGTGTAGCACCATGGTTATGCATGTTCAGAATAGCAGGGTCCAAAATGAGCCAAGGCTTTCCTTACAGGACAAAGAGGAAGAGGGAGCACTCCCAGAGAGTTCAAAATCTACATGTGTGAGTGGTGCTGAGGTTTCCCAGCAGCAGCAAAGGGAGAGCCATTCCACAGCGAGCACCATCTGCCTTTCCAGATGACATTTGCTGCTATTTCACCATATTCTTTATATTCTGGGAAGGTTTTAATGAGCCCCAGAAGACCCAATACTTTGCCCTTTTAAGTATTAAAAGAGGCAGAAGGGGCTATTTTGCCACCCAAATAAAGTCTTGTGTTCTATGACTAAAATGCTTTAACATCACCTAGAGTCCTTCCCACTTGCTTGTGCTGCTTCATGCATCACTGATCAGCTTAGCACCTGGGCATTTCACATGAGTTTAACAAATTCACCACTGAGTGAGGGAACCAGAAACATCTCCAAAGACAACTGAGACACAGAAGTACCAAATGGCTGGTTTTAAGATGCAGATGCTTCCATATGTGGCTGAAGCTCAAGTCTCCCAAGTTACAGCTTCACATGGACACAGCACTACCACCATGAGACAGCAGCTGAGTAATGACATCAGCAATGAGATCATGATCTTCTGGTCATTTTTTCCCATCTCCCACACATGCCAGCTCTTCCATACTCTACTCTTCAGCCACTGTACAACCCCAGCAACAACTCACTCTTGTGACAACTTCCACAGAAAGGAAGTGAACAGCATTGCTAATCACAAGGGGGGGGTGACAAAAAAAGAAAAAAAAAAACAACAGTAACAAAACCAGCACTGAAACACTGATTTATTCTCACAGTATCACTTCGTTGCTGTCTAGCTTAGACTGCAGGCTCCTTCAGAGATGAACCAGACAGCATTTTCTATCTTATTCAGCACACTGTGAGCACCAGCAGAGATTTTGAAACCTGTTGCAATGTTCTACCAGATAGCAGCCACAGAAATTAAGGGGAGTTATGCAGCTGAATTCTTAAGTTATCCCTTTATGCTTCCCCTTCCTCATAAATTAAAGGACAAGAAAGCAATTTAATAAAAAATAAACACAGAATTAGCAATACAACTCAGATCCTTATGCTTTCTTCTCTCCCCCCTTTTTTTTTTATCAGCACACAACCAAACAGCAAAAAAAAAAAAAAAGAAAAAAGAAAAACCACACTAGTATCACTGTGCTTCAGATTTCATTAAATCTTCCCACAAAGTTCAATTTCTTAATAGGGACTGATACTGGTTGTATTATTGCACAACTCCAAAATTGCAGGCTATACTTAAATATTTGCTTTATGCAAACATGCAGTCACATTGCAATGATATGCCTGGATCTCCTGTGCTCAGTATTAATTTCTGATGCAATATGTAAATGTGTTTGCGAAAGGACATGGCCAGGAGGTCACAGAGATAGCTTAGTAAAAATATAATAGAAACAGGCAACAGCAACAAACGGAAAAAAAGCAAATCAACTATAAAGAATATAGTAATTAACACATAAAGCATTACTGAAAATGTTAAAGACTCTGCTACCTTAGAAAACACTGCTTTTCTGTGGTCCTCCCAGCTCACAAAAAAATGCAGTCAAAACAGAATCCATTCTGTCAGGCCAATTAAAACATTTAGGAGCACAGAAAGCCTGTAACAAAGGGTTGGAAAAATTAAAAATATTCAAAGAATATTTAAAGAGAGGATAGACAAGAGATGTGTAAAAACAACAAATGCCATGAAATTAGCCCTTTACCCTCACTGAAAACATGAGCAGCAGGATATAAAAATCTACTAATAACAAGTAATATATTCTATGGGAGTTGCTAAAGGTTTTTCACGGGATTATTTTGGGGATGATACTGTCAGAAGATACCATAAAGGCTAAATATCTGTAAAGGATTCCCAAAATACATCATTTTCACAGAAAAAAAACTCCAACAAAACAAAAAAACAAAAACAAAACAAAAAAAAAACCAAAAAAACAAACAAAAAATAATGCTTTAAGTAATATTTGGCATACTAAAATATAGATGAAAGATTTTTTTAAATTGTTTTTAAAGTATTTTACTGGATAAGCCAAACAGTAGTTGCTCTGTTTTAGGAGGCAACTTCCCCTCTAGGAGGATTATTTTATCAGTGTTTGTCAGTGGGACAAACTTTCCCCTTCAGCATCTTCCAATGGTCTCAGCCGAAGAAAGAGCACCATACTGGTCTGAAACCTCCTGTTTTATAGCAAGTCTTATTAACTGCCTCTGGTAATTGTACTCCTAGCTGTGAAAAAATGATGAACCTGCATCAGAGTTTACACCAATGAGATATAATCAACAGGCAAATTAATATCTACTTCTCAAGAGGCTTGTGGAAAAAAAAGCACGTGTGCTGTGCTTTTAGCTGCCAAGACCAGCCCGATGGGCCTTGGGAACTGGCTCCAGCGCACACCACGTCTCTGGCTAAAATCACTAAGAGTGTTGGTTGCTCCTGAAGCAGCTCTTTGCTGTCCCCATGCTCCCGGATGCTGCTCCACACTCCTTAAGAGAATCCAGTATCCATCGCTTCCCACTCCACAGAGCCCTCTCTTGAAATTATCCTATTACACCTAACACACTTAAAAATTAATTAATGCTCCTCTGCAGTAAGATGCCATAATTAAACTCTCCCATTTTTCATTTAAGACTGAATTTAAATGAGGGCTTGATGGCACTGAGGTACAGCAACATTCACAAAGGCAACGCTGACCTGAGGCCTTTGCAATGGGTTTTGGCCATATAATTGCCAAGGGCCTCCTCAAACATCAAGAGTTTGGCCTTCAGTAAAACACATTTATAATCTCCCCAGCTTTCAGCAATACTGGCTGAAAAACATGCAAGGGTGATTTTAGAGATTTCATCATAGAGAAAATAAAAGTCTTCAGGATTTTTTCCCCCAGACGAAGCCTATCTATCATTCTCTCACACAGGCTGAGCAGAGAACCAGCCTTTATGACTGGCAACAGAGAAGAACAAAATGACATTTCCTGACCTTTAAAAAGCATTTGCTGATCAGCACTAACCGTACCATTTCCCTTATCTTATTACTCACTAGCCTAGCTATAAAGAAAGCAAGCTGAAATTCAGTGTATTCTGCTCGTTCTGTAATACTACAAGTGCTGTCCTGTTCTCAGTGCCATGACTGCATCTTCCAAAAAGGGGGAAGCCCTGGTCTGCTGTTTGCATTCAGCTCCCACTGGAGACGGGGCTGAAAATATCTGACATCAAATAGGACATTAATGTACATATATTAGAGAAGTGTATTAGCTAGGCTTAAATTAAAAAAGATCAGGTTTTGGCCAGAATTTTGGCACACTATTTTTTTTTTTTCTTAATTAAAGCTTGAATAAAACAGGAGTTAACAGCAGATAGTCCAGGAGTAAAAAGGGTTCAGTTTGACTTAATATATACAGCGTAAACATATCCATAGAGGCAGCCACACTTTAAAAGTATGTCTTCAGTGCAGTCAGAGCAAGGAACTGCAGTTTAAGTGCTGGCATAAAGATAGCTCTGAACGACCTGATCACGACTCTGAACAGTCCTGATCACGACTCTGAACGGTCCTGATCACTCTGTGGTCAGTGCAAGGGGGACATCAGTCCTGACTGGCTCTCCAGGTATTCAGCCAGAACCCTACCCAAGCTTTGCAACTTGCATTAAACCCCACATAATCACAGCCGATCACCTCCATACTCAAACTGACAGCTCTGGGCTTCTTGGTGCATGCACTGATTCACCTGGACATGAAGGACCATCTTGAATTCAACATCCAAGAAGGCACTAAAACACTGAATCTCATTCAAGGCACTGGTATGTATATACATACACATACAAATATATGCACACTTCTTTTTTTACGTATGTCACATATTGATATATTTATATATCTACTGTTGTATTTTAATCAAGCAGCAGGCAAGGGAAAGCAACATTCATGAATATTTTTGAAGTATAGAACCAATGTTGTGGAAAACTGAGAAGTGGGCCCGTGTAAACTTTATGAGGTTCAACAAGGCCACGTTCAAGGTTCTGCACGTGAGTTGGTGCAATCCCCAGTATCAATACAGTCTGGGGCATGAAGGGATTGACAGCAGCCTTGCAGAGAAGGACTTCAGGGTAACGGTGAATGAAAAGCTGGACGTGACCTGGTGATATGTGATCGCAGCCCAGAAAGCCAACTGTATTCTGGGCTGCATCAAAAGAAGCATGGCCAGCAGGTCAAGGGAGGTGATTCTGCTCCTCTGCTCTGCTCACATGAGGCCCCACCTGGAGTACTCAGCACAGGAAAGACATGGACCTGTTGGAGCAAGTCCAGAGAAAGGCCACAGAAATGATCAGCAGGCTGGAACACCTCTCCTGTGAAGAAAGGTTGAGAAAGTTGGAGTTGTTCAGCCTGGAGAAGAGAAGGTTCCAGGGAGACTAGATGACATTTAAAGGTCCCTTCCAACTCAAACCATTCTATAACTCCATGAAAATTGAGAAATAAGATTCAAGCAGTGGGCTGGAATACTTGGGATTGGTATTAACAAGCACCCCTGCTTAGGAGCTCTTACAATGGGAGTATCCTCTTGCGGTTAAAAATATGTTAGACGCTCATACTAGATTTGAACAGGAAACCCAAACTAATAACAAAATCTGGGGATTCATAGTTATGTTTCAGCTGTTCTGTCCTCTTTTAAAAGTCTCTGCAGTTCCTTCCTCTAAGTCTGTATTGCCATTCCCAAGAATATCCCTTTCCTTCACATTTTTAATGAAAACAAATTCTAATGGTATTTATTGCTGAGCAAGAATGCAAAGTCACTGTCCTCAAGGAGCTAAAGTCTCCTCTGGCTGTAGCCCTGTCAGGACAGCCTTCCGCTTCCTGACTGCCTTCATAAGCAGACACCTAGAAAGATGTACTTACAGGGCTATTCTCATCTTCAACACCCACTAGCCTCCCTGCTGAAGCAGTCAACACAATACCAACAAGTATTGTGTAATTATCCTTGAACTCTGTGAAGGCCATTTCAGTGACTATTCACTGGTCCATTAGGCAACAGACTGATCCAGTGAGGATTTCTCTTCCTGGTATGTAAATAAAATCACATCTATGGACTCATCCTCTTCGCTCAGTATCATTGTTTCCTTTCTGTTTTCTTCCTTCCTCTAAAACCATATTAAATACCTTTCTCCACGTTCATCCCCTCATCCCATTAAGTTCAGATCACCAAAGATTATTCTTACACTTCTCAGACATGCCTAACAATACTTCATTCACAGTATTTCCATTAGCTTTTGTCTTAACAAAATGGTTCACATAGTCAGAATTCGTTTTAATCAACTGAACCAAGAAAACAGTATTTGGAAAAAATCAAGACTTTGCACCACTTCTTCAGTGGATGACTGCTGCATTTATGGCTTAATATATATGTTTACCTATGTTGTGCAGGTTTAGTGCCTCTTACATGTACTATTACTGATGAAATAGCTATGCAAGACTTTTTGTTACTTTTTACACAAATCAAAAGAAACTCAGAGCCTAAACCAATATGGAACTAAGGGAGAAATTATATTCCTACTTCATGGTCACACAGACTGGAAGGTAAACAAAAAAATAGGAATAACAACCATAAAACCAAGAAGCTATAGGTACTGTAAGTAGCACAGGACTCTCAATACCAGTACATCACCTCTGACTCATGACATCTCTCATAGTGCAGCACTCTTGAAACACAACTGATGGAAGAGAACCAGAGAAGTGACCTAGAAATGTAACCAGGGAAAATTACCAGAGAAGGCAGCAAGGAACACAGATGGAAAAGAACTGAAATAAGAGAATAACGGAAATAAAAAATTTGGAAGACAATGGAATTAAAAAATTTACTCCCACCACTGTGACAAATGCAAACCATGACTGAGAAACAAACCAAGGTGACATCATTTCATAATGTTACTAGCCTGCTAAAATCATGAAAACCTAAATAACACATCTTAGCCTACATTAGTGAGTGACCACTACTCCTTGGTCAGCTGCCATAACCCAAGAGACATCACAGCAACATGGCAAGCTAGAATGAAGTTTCTGAGAAGTTACTGAATTTCAAGATCAGAATTAAAGTTTCTATTTCTCCATTCCTTAATTTCTCATAAAGACAAAGCATTCCAATTTAATTTGGCATTTATTTCCGTCCTGGTTTGGGGCTAGGTTTTGTTTTTAAATAGCAACAAAGTAATTGTAACCACCAGTATTCTGAGATGAAACTTTTGAATCATACTTCTTTCCTTGATCTCCTGGTTTAGCTCAGCCTCATGGCTTTTCTCCGTTGTTAACTACTTTTTCCCTCATTTTTTCTCATTTCCTTCATATTCTCTGTGCACAAAACTGTAAATCACTCTATTGAAATAGGCTGCATTTCTTTTGCAATACAGCTCAATCCCACAACTCCCCTAGAAATCACTAGGTGTACTCATTAAACAATGCACTTCTCACCCAGAACAGTCACACCGCAGTCTGCCTCATTTGATGAGTCTAAGTAAAGTTTTCCAGGTGGGATATGCAAACTGATTATCTGCTCTACAGTTTCAGCAGAAGCAGAAGATGTTTAAATCTCCTGAAGTTAGACTTACTTGATCAAATGTCCAAACCATGAATCAAGATTTTTAAGAAGTAAAAACCACATGGCTTGTGGTTTATTTTATTTTGTTTTTTACAAGCTGGTCTAATATTTTTAACCATCCATTCTATGTAAATATTTAAACAAACTTCTTTATCTTCTTTACATCAAAAAAAACCAAAAACAAAAACCTACCAAACATTAAAAAGTGGGCCCTGTGCACAAGTCAACTCCTACATTCACTGTCAAGTGAATCACTGACTGTGATTCTTTAAGCAACCTAAATCTCTCCTTCCGTAACACCTTGTCACACCACTTTTTCAGTACATCCCTTTTCTTCAAAATTTTCAAGACCTGAATAAAAATGAGAAGCTATTATATAGCACAGAATAAAAAGAGATTACTCTGTAAATTTTCTTAGAAATGGCAATACTTCATGCATATCAGCACATTTTAAAAAACAGATTTGTTCTTCAGCTTCAGTGTCTATAATTTGATTCCACATCAACTTGTGGACTTTCTTCAGCTTAATCTCCCGTAATCTTTTGGCCACATCATTTTATCGTACAATAAAGATCACAATAAAACTTCAGTGGAGTTTAAGGAGCCCCATGAGGTCACAGCTCTCCCCAAAGATCACGAATCAGATATAATCTCAAAAGGAACCAGGTAGGATTTACATTTCTGAATGGACAAATGATAAATCTGTGGCCATTCAAAAAAAAAAAAAACCCAAAAAAACCTGTAGCCTCTTCCAGTAGTGTTGTGTCCCAATTGTGCTAAAGCATCTTTATTGCCAAGATACATGAGCAATCAAAAGGAAAGTTCAGAATTTGGTATTTTTTTCTTTTTTAAACTCATAGTAGAAATTCAATCCATTGCACATTTCTAGTGCCTTATTGGGAATAAGAAGTTCTCCCTATTCTCTTTGTGTTTTTTATCTTTTTACTGGAGTTTCTCAAGGAGAAACATTCCCTCTGATGGAGTAAGGATAGATGCAGTTACTGTCTCAAGAGCGCTCCCTGTTTGCATGCACTACTGTAAAAGACAGCATCCCTTGAGAGAGATAAGACTCCAGGCTATGAATCTCATGCTCTTTAAAGCAGAGGGTATCATGCCTCTGATACACAGCTTGATTTCAGCTACTTTTCCCTAGATCATAGATTAAAAGAAAAACACAGCAAACCATTAGCCTATCAATGACAAATATGTCAGTGCCCATAAAACACTTTACTGTTGCCCTTCTCAGCTGTTACATTTCATAGAATTCATACCTGTCAAGAATTAGGGCTGGGCTGGCCACCAGACAAATAACAGACATTACCTATTAATCCCTCTCCCTTCCCAAAGGGGAAAAGAAAGAGAATAA
The DNA here is from genome assembly GCA_024336885.1 of Actenoides hombroni. Taxonomy (NCBI): domain Eukaryota; kingdom Metazoa; phylum Chordata; class Aves; order Coraciiformes; family Alcedinidae; genus Actenoides; species Actenoides hombroni. The sequence continues at coordinate 33,177,071 of WUAM01000143.1, forward strand.
ATAAGATACACTTATGGACTGGAAAACTAAAACCAGTTTTAATAAAAAGAGTAACAATAAAATTAAATACATATACAAACATATACAAACCTAATATTCAACCCAACTGATGGCAATTACATCACCATCACGACTGATGCTGTGGAGCCGGCACTGTGAAAGTCCCAGACTGGACTCAGTGGCAGATGGGAACTGGATTCAGGAGGTGGATTCAGGAACACATGGATCAGGATCAAAGGCAGAACAGACAGAATCCTCATCAGACACCATCCATTAAAGAGGAGAGTTTGACCCTTGTGATCCCTCAGCTTTATATCGAATATGACATATATGGGATGCAACCCCTTGTTGGTCAGTTTAACGTCACCTGTCCTGTCTTCTCCTCCCTGCAGGTGCAGCCTCTTACTTTCTGAACCCCTACCAAGGTAGTACAGAATATTCAGCAGTGACCTTGGTCTTCATAGGAGCAAGTATAAGCAAGAAGCTTTCTGCTTACCAGTGTTCAGTAGTAACTATAAACATTGAGCATTATCACTGCTAGAAGCAGATGCTGGCTGCAAAAATACGCCATTAATATGCTGCACTTCAGAAAGTGCAGTTACTTGGAAGAGACTGAGCTGAAAAATAAAATCACTAAACAGAACTCATTCTGTTCTAACTCAAACCAGGACAGTACCGTACATGTGCCTCCCCCCAGGCTCAGATATATCCCCCACTACTTCCAGCCCCACATCACTGCAGCTTTTGTTTGTTTTTCAGAGGAAAGCATTGGGTAAGACAGAGCCAAACTTTTGTCTTTTTTTGATTGTAGAGGTCTGAAACCTTTGAGTTTTCTATTTCTTTCACAATATAGTAATGAAACATTTTGAGAAGGCCAAACTGAACCACAGTTCATAGGCTATGGTAAATTTGATCTTGACTCCATCACTGGGCTCTCAAAAATTAATTTTCTTATCTCTAAACCACAGAAATATGAATTAACCAGATTGTGGAGCATTTATCTTACCTCAGGATGAACAAGCAGTCTGAGCAACAATCTTTCTTCTTTTGCTACCAACACACACAAAGAAATTTGTTGACCTGGTATTTAGAGCATTCTTCATTTTCTGCCTATCAGTCACAGCATTCCTCAGACACTCTATTTGTCATTATCATTGAAGAGTGATGTAAAAAAATCTCAGGAAAAAATGCCTGTGCAAAATCCAAATTGATGTAATGATTCAATACACATATGTTTATTACACAAAAGTTAAAATTTTACTTATGTGTCATTATTCAGTTTTAATCAAGACTTCTTCAGAAGGCTGAATGAAGTCATTTTCTGTAAAACTGGTTTTGAACCTCCTCTTTAATGGAAGTTTTACATGACAATACATTAAAATACAGCTGGAAATGCTGTATTTTATTAGGACTAGGTATTCAAAGTTATGATTAAGCAGACTTTCAGGGAACAGTAGGAGAGGGATGTGAGGCACCTTCATTAACACCTTCCAGCACAACACACCAAGACATGTGAAAGCGTACGACAGAGCAGCTGTGCAGACACATCACTAGTGCATAGATAATTTACTCCAGATAAAAATGCAGAACTCCAGGCCCTTAGCCAAATTATGCATGCAATACCCACCTGCTACATATTTACACGTATGGACACATCTGCATATAACACACTTCAACCAAACCTTTCTCCTAAAGCTTTCCGTTAGATTTGCTGCCCGAGAGCTGCAATGTGGCTGCACTGCAGCCAGCTGCTCATACAGATGCAATTGCTCCAATACTGATGATTTAAGCAGAATCTCTAAGGCAGGAAGGTACTTCATGATCTTCTAGACCAAACACCCACTCAAATCAGCACACGCTACAGCAGGATACCCAGGACTGTGTCCAGTCAGGTTTTTAATATCTCCAAACATCTCCCCAGCCTCTCTGAGAGACCTGTTCCAGAAGTGATCATGCTTAGAGTAAAAAGGAGTTTCCTTACATTTTCGTCGAACTCGATGAATTTCCTGTATTTCATTTTGTGTCCATTGTTTCTTGTCCTGTCACAAGACAAGAATGCGAAGAGCCTAGCTCCATCTTCTCCGCACCCTTACTTCAGGTATTTGTACACATTGTGGAGATCTCCCTGAGCCTTCTCTTCTACAGGCTGAATAGTGCCTCAGCCTCTCCTCATGTCAAATGCTCCAATCCTCTCATCATCTTGCTGGCCCTTTGCAGGACCCCCAGGATCTTTTCTACACTCCTCGTTCATTTATGTAGAACTCCTCCCACCTTTGTTTGATTTCCTGCTTGTTAGGATGGATCACTCTTAAGCTTGTAGGTGATCCTTGAAAAATTAGCTAGCTCTCCTGGACTGTATCCCATGCGTTATTAATGACAGTGCTAGTCCAGATACACTTGCTCCCCTGACCAAACCACCCAACACACTGGCAGAAAAGACTGGCCTACTATAAAAGCTATCTTAAGAAGAGGTATCAAGGACCAGCCCTCTGGGGCCATCAGCACAAACGTGATTAAAAACAAAGAACAAAGTCATTAACCCTTAGGTGTCCTGAGCTATTCTGAGAAAGCTGACAGTAAAGCTGATGTGAAACATCCCCTGGATATCATGAAATTCACACAACAAGGTATATTCAAAGCCCAGATAACCTAAAATGAATCATGTATGATATGAGGCTATCAATTATTGCCATAGAGACCATAATTTCTGCATTGTTTGACACATACCTACACCTGAATTGTTAATTGTCACACTAGACTGGACTGATGGCTAGATTTGGTATAAAGACAGCTACAGTACATCAGACAAGAAGCCTATTTAGCCCTGTATCTTCTCTTCGGCAGTCAGCAGCAGATACTGAAAGAAGGTGAAAACATTCTGTACATGCCCTGGTTCTTTCCACTATCTGCGGTCAGTTCCTTCCCATAACCATGCTCTTGAGAAGCACCTGATAATCACTTGCCTTCTCCACCTCTTTATTATCCCATATATTTTTTTGTATTTCTTCCTTGATCTCTTTACAAGCTGAAGTCCTAATCCAATTAGTCTCTTGTCAAAAAGAAGCTATTCCATGCCCTAGGTTATTCCTGTTTCTCTTTTCTGCACCCTCCCATAGGTCAGCTAACTTTCTTTTTAGATAAAGCAGTATTTAAGATATGAGGGGAGCATGTGCTTATTCAGTGGCAAAAAGATGTTTCATCTTCTGTTCTCACCTTCCTTCCTAATTAATTTTTAACAGTTTATTTGCCTTTCTGACCACTGGAAAGCACTGAGTTGGTGTTTTAAGAAAGCTGTTCAGCATAACTGTTAGCAATTAGAGCCTGTAATAGTCTAGGTACAGTGTGGATTTCTTTTCTTTATGGGTATTACTTGGCATTTAGTGACTTGGAGTTTCATCAGTCAGCCAGCACTTCTCAACTTTGCCCATGATCTAGTGATCCTAACTGCCTATATTAGGCTGTTCTCATAAAAATCCCTTGTATGGCATTTCAAAGTTACTGTAGCCATATCGTTGATGACCACTAGCACCCAGGAACTAACTGTCCATTCTCATCAATCTCCAGATTAACCACCACCTCTTTACTATAGCCTATGGTAGTGTGGGGAGATCACCACAGGGTCTGAGATGCTCTGATTCACCATGGAAATTCACTCAGTATCCACAGTTGAACCAGAATTACAGAGAGCACAACTCAGCAAAAATCAGTCTGATATGGCCTGTCCCCAACACGATGTGGGAGGTTTCTCAGCCAGCTCTGAGGACTGGCACTGCAGCAGCAATTTATTTCACAAATGTTTTCGTACGTCTTGTGTGCCTTTTAAATACATATACACATTTAATTTTTTTTCTTTTCACCTTTTTTCCTTTTTTTATTAAAGTATTTAATATTTTCTAGAGCTCAGCAGACTTTCACAAATCTCATACCACCTCATCTTGCCCTACAGATTCCCCAAGTACCTGCCCTGTTTAATCAAGGATCTTCACAAAGAAACTCTGGGAATACAAGTTCAGCTTCTTTACAGGCAGACCTTTCAAAACCAGAGATACACTTGCACCCTCACACACATACATGCACGCAGCCATCACTATATAACTACAGTGCTATATATACACATGACTATATAGCAAGTTCTGAAAACTTTCAATATTTAAAAATACATTCTTGTCTGCACAGGTTTTCTGAGAGTGCCTTATGGAATGTAATTCTAAATTAATTGAACATGAAGGGAATATCTCCAAGATTTTTTCCACTTTCTCATTCTCGTCTTCAATTAAGAAAATTCCTTTGATGAAGATATTTTTTTTCATGGTCCCTTCAGCAAAACAAGAGTGTATGGACTGCTGTTTATTTGAAAATCTGCTAAGGAAACAAGCAAGAAATTTCCTGCTACATCTATCAGAAAGAAAAAAAAAATAAATCTCCATATGGAAAATTTCATGGTTTTGTGAGCTTATAAAAAAGTACAACATTTACTCTTGTCCTCTATAATATTTACTCTCCTTTTAATTTTTTGCTCAAGTTTAAAATACTGTTTTTGATGTTTTACCTCAAGAAAGAGTTGCTTAGTCTGTCAAAAGGGCACCAGCATGAACTCAGGCTTTATTGGAGAGGTGAAATTATATTATGTTTCTCCCAGAAAAATTTTGTGTTGTAAAATCTGGCATTGAACACAGTACTGTATATTCCAAATTCCATGTGTACCCAGCAAGTTGTCTAAAGACAACACAGACCAGGAAGACTTTTAAGCAAAAACTACTCCCAGAGCAAAATCCAACAGGTCTGTACAGCTGGAATAGGTTTAAGCCTTGGCCCTAAAATATTTTGGACAGCTTTTCTCTCCCCATACGGACTTTAAAAACATAAATTCTCTGGAATTGATGTAAACTTCCAAAACTGGATCCCTGACATTTCAGCAAAGAGGATGAGAACTAATAGCAAGAATTGTCATCCACAGTAAAAGGAGTTCCACGCGACTCCTCTGGGATACGCACATACAGCCATATATATATATATATATATATACCCCCATATCCAGGAGTATGTGAAAGGTATATTCGGAATGGAATTTGTGGCCATTGCTTGTAGTTTGCATCATCGAGTTGGTTGTCTACAGCCAGAGCCCTAAAACCTATGTGTGTACCTAACCAGCTTGCTTCAGACAAAGGTCTCTCCTCATTTACTCTATATCCTTGAGCATACTGCATCACTTACTGTCTTTTGTAATAGACTTGTTTACTATTCAGTAAACCTCTTACACTGCATTGCTGCAAAAACAACTGGAGTCCTTCTGATTGTTTTGTGGCTAATGCAGTAAAAACAGCTGTCTTGAAGCTTAGGATATTTCACAATACAACTACACAACCTGTATTAACACTTCTGGGAGCCTCTTGGTTTTGTACAAGGTAAAAAATCCACCCCTTCATTAGTGTACATTTTATTGTTTCTGAACACATCCCACTATAAAGCACAAAGCTGTGAAAATCTGTAATACTGCAGAACCATATTGCTCTCTCCTTTTGCACACATTCACTTGGCCTTCCCAGTGTGCCATCTTCTGCACTCTTCTAGCTATCAAGGAGAAAACATCGGGTGGAAAGCCTTTTGTGTTTCACTGTGTTCCCAGATGACACAGTACTCCTCCTTATAAAAACAGAACCTTTAAGGAATATGTTTTTTCAGAGAGCCTTGCAAAAGTAATCCATAGTGTTGGGGTTTATCTGTGCAATCAACTTGTAACAAGAGTCAAAATTAGCAGTCTTTAAATGGTAGGGATCCTTTTCTCCTATGAAAAATGTTAGCCTTCTAGTCAAGAGCTAGAATGCTTCAGATCTAAAGAGCTTCTGTAAACACTTCTCAAGAACTTCAGTTTGGGTGCCCGTGCTCCTACTCCCCTTTATCAACAGCATCCTCTGGTCAAATTAACATTCCAGACACACATGAACCTCCCATGAAAGCTCCACAGCCAAGGTGATCCATGGGAGATAAAGTCCCATTGATTACTTGACCCCAGAGTGATATAACCAACAGGAAATATCACAGCTTTCAGCCAATGCTGGTTTCAACAGAGCATTTTTAACCCATCTTATGGGGAAATCTGAGCCCTGCTGTCTTGCTGAAGCAAGCAACTCATCCTGAGCAGCAAATACATGAGAAAAACATTCTTGAGTGATAAGTCTAGACCCTGCAGCTGGGCAGTACCCAGTGTGGAACATCTAGAAAAGTTGTGCCAATGCGAACTCTGGGAACATTTGAGGCTAAGGTAACTGAGGTTGTTTAGCCTGGAGGAGGCTCAGGGGGGACCTTGTCGCTCTCTACAACTACTTGAAGGGAGGTTGTAGTCAGGTGAGGGTTGGGCCCTTCTCTCAGGCAATTACTGACAGGAGGAGAGGGCATGGCCTGAAGCTGCGCCAGGGGAGGTTTCGGTTGGATATCAGGATGCACTTCCTGACAGAGAGGATGATCAGGCATTGGAATGGACTGCCCAGAGAGGTGGTGGAGTCACTGTCCCTGGATGTGTTTAAAGAAAGGCTGGATGTGGCACTTAGTGCCATGGTCTAGCCAATGTGGCAGTGTTGGGTCATATGATGGACTTGATCTCAGAGGTCTTTTCCAGCCTCAGTCATTCTGCGACAGATTTTTTCCATAGGATGCAATAAATTACACGTTTAAACATGTTCTGTTGAGGTATGCTGCCTTTTAGCTTCACTGAATGTCTCTCTGTTCTTGTACTGCAGAAGAAGCTGTATGAAGTACCCATTTTAATCCTTGACAATTTATTATTGCTTCGATTTGTATTTGCTTTTTCTCTAATCTAAAGACCAATCGTTTCAAGATGGCAAAGTAAGAAAAGTAATTGTGAACACTGTGGCACGTAAGTAGCACATAGGAAGGAGCTGAAGGCATCCATTAGTACTGTTAGTCTGATTTGCCTTTTTAATCTCTTTCATCTCTCTGCACTCAATGCCCTTTTCTTATTTGGGAAGCTGGGAGTTTAGCTTTGTTCCTAGAATGATGCAATTACAGATACAAATATCTGCTGTATGTTTTCTGTGTTCAGAATTCTGGCATGACATATCAAGAAAATATCTAGGTGTGTTCCTATGACTGTCCAGGGAATGATCTAAACTTCCAGCAATTCCTGTATTTCTACAAAGTGTCACGGGAGAACACAGCTTATTTATTGCCTATGTTTTCATTTGCAACCTTCAGTCATTGAATCTTACTGTTTGTGTTTGGATCTGACACTTTATGTAGTACGTGGTGTTCTTGGGTTTTTTTGTGTTTTGTTTTTTTTTTTTAAAGCGCTTCTAGCTTGATTCTAACCCCTTCTGCTGTCCTTGCTACCTCTCCCACTGTGACAGTTAATGGTCTCTTTTTAAAGAACATTGGGGATGGAGCACAGTCTCAGGTGTGCTGACCTGCTCTGCCAAATAGCAGTGGTTAGAGAAATGCATGGAAAGTTGGCAGAGATCTGGCTTACTGTGGCAGAAATGATGTAACAGAAAATGCTCTGTCCTTTGGCCTGAGCTGTGTTGCTCCACCTGCGAGAACAGGAGAGCAATACAAATAAACCACTTGCTTCCTTTAAGGCATCTCAGTTTACTTGCCTCTCTGCTGAGTTAGCCCCTATCTGGATTGTGATCTAAGTCTGCTATTCCAGATCTCACTGCCTCTTTCCTAAGTCTGCCTCCCATTTTGGAAAAGCAAAGAATAGTGTTGAGCATGGGAACAGATCATGGGAAGCTTCCTAGGAAAACAAAAAAGGCATTTAAAATCTCTTTATTTTCTGTTGAAATTAAAAATTGTTCTGCTCATATCTAAATAGGAGGAAAACGTCTCTCTTTAAATGATATCCAGGGGTTCAAATCTAACCATGTGAATTCCAGCTGCTGGCTCTACAGCTCACTGTTTAGGAGGCAGTTTGGAATAGGAAGATCCTGACTGACAGGACAAAAATATTTTGAGGGAGGGAGTAGCTACACATAGCCAAGCATCGTTGTCTCTAAAGTTGTGCAGAAAAATATCAGTCAGCAGTGTGTACTAAAAGCAAGGTGAGGACCATGTGATGTTATATCCCAAATTGCACTTAATGTAAGTCAGGAGACGGGTTTGTTGTACCGACAAACTTGTTGTAGCCCAAGCCAGGCAGGTGTTAGCTATGGCTAGTGCAGTCAGTAGATGAGGTTCTGGCTGGATCACAGGCTAGTTTGGGATTTGGGTCTGAGTGGGAAGGCAGTGGTGTGCTGCCTTGTGAAGTTTGCCCTTGTGTTGTGATTTTTTTCAGTTTAGAAAGTGTGGCTTTTTTTTTTTTTTTTTTAGTGGCATTTTTAGTACCTTTGGCTGGAATTGGGAAAGGATCTTTTTGCTACTAAATCCAACCCACCAGCACAACTGAAAGACCTGAGGTTGTATTTCAGTGGTTAATCCTATCTCTGATGTCAGGTTGCCTAATCCTCTTTATAAATTCTATCTGCCCAACAGCATACAGTTGCACGTTGCCGAAACCTTGACACCTGAGGAGACTGGGGAAGGGGGACAAGTTAAACAATCAGAAACTTTGGAGCCGGTTTTGGATCTGTCCAGAATGAAATGGTAAATGAGATGGAAAGTCATGGTATTTTAGAGCAGCTCAAAGCTTGTCAATTGAATAATCATAGCCAAGACATTTATTGGATTTGAAACCATTGGCCAAGTAAGACTATTACTGTATCCACCAGCAACTCTGCAGATATGCCTGAACCTTGTGAATCTAAGGCTGTGGGAGCGGGAAGGGAAAGTTAAACACCAAACAGCAGCCAGGTGCTGTTGTTAGCAAATGTTTCCCCAATAATTAGATCACCCTGTGCTGGGGACGGTGGAGCCAGATGGTGCAGGAGAGAGTTCACACTGTTAAAACATGAGAGGCCATGCCTTTTTACAATAAATTTCATTTTCTGTGTCTCTTAACTACAAGATTCCCCCCCCCATGTTATCATTTGGCAATGCTGACAGTTTTCTTGTATTCTTTTGGAAGTATTTTCAACATTACACAGCTGTTTATTTAATAAGTCTCTAGTGCCTCAGCAGATAATAAGTAAGTCAGAGTGAATATTTACCTTATTTCTGAAGCACTATTCCATTCAGCACTTCTAGCACTCTGGCACTTTCAAGTGACCAGTGTAGCATTTTAATTTTTCTGTACTTCGGGCATTCTGTCACTCTAGAACAAGACTATGGCTAATGCTCCTTCTCCCATTATCTTTTTCTCTTTTCTTTCTCATCAAATTGTAAATATCTTCATTACCTCTTTTCACTGACTGATGTTCAAATTTTTTTTGGGCAGATTTGAGTGGCCTCATAGAAAACAGCAGTTTCCCTCATCCTACCCAGGAGGCTGCAGAGTGCTCAGGAAAGTGCCTCTGGATGTTGTAACATTCTCAGTCCTGCTACCAGCAGTACTAATTAGCTGAAAAGTGGACAGCAAAGTCTATTAACATAAAGAGAAAGGAACCCCTAATGCTACTTCCCTGATGTAAGAAAACGAAGCTGTGTTTATTCCACCGCTCATCGTGGTGTTGGCTTAGGTGTGGATTCCCAAAACTTCTTAGCACTGCTTCTGCTGAAGTCATAAATCTCTAATAAACTTCTAGTGACCACTGAAAACTCTTCTCCAGCAGATGCCTATGGAGGGAGTGAGGGAAGCTGTTCAACGCTTACATGGTACTTGTGCAAACTAAGTCACTCTGAAGAAACTGAGAAATATTTTCCTTACTTTCAGAAACAAATTACCCACAGTTGAAACTGTTTGTTTAAAATTATTCTTTTTCACTGCAGTATGCCACAACGTAGTGCTTCTTATTGAATGCATGATCATAGGAATCTATTTTGGTCCAAAGAAGATAGTTTCATATTGTATTTAAGCATCCCTTCATTTGAACCCGATCATGAATTCATTGTATCTTGGAGAAGAGGTGGTAAGGGAAATACTCAGATTGCAAGGGATATTTTTGTACTTAGCTTTGATAGTGCACATTACATCAGCCAGAGCACTTCTGTAAAGGTCTGCCAAGTCCTAAATTTTCAATAATCCCACTTCCTTCTCTTAAAATTGAAAAGGTAGTGACTTCCCTGGGAATGTATGTCATTTCAGCATTCCCGGTGACTGTGTATTCTGAAATGCTGCAGTCTGTTTGCTTAGTAATCCCCTTGTCTGTGTAAGTTGTTAGGGGTAACCAAAGGCAGCTGATTACTTAATTGTATAAGGCAGGAAATCGGGTTCTTTCATTAGTTCCCATAATGTTCTTGAGAGCAACCAGTATTCTGCCTGACTGAGTTTTCGATCCTTTAATTCAAAAGATATACTTTCCCTTGGCATACTCAGTGACCCTTTATCCTGATAGGCTATTTACTGAATAAACTGAACACTCTACAGTAAAAAAAAAAGCCTAAACTTTCTGAATAAAATAAAACAAAATATTATCTAAGACAAAACATGTTATAACCAGAAGAGAAATATGACATGTAAGGTTTTCATGTGACTTTGCATTTTTGTAAGATCACTCATTGGTGGTTTTTTTGTTGTTGTTTTGTCTTTGTGTATTTTTTGTGTGTGTTCATGTTGCTTGAACTGATGGGCATGTATAGGAAAAGAAATATCTTTATCAACTGGTCACAGCCTTAGGGATCTGCTTTTATTCAGTGTCTCATGCTTAGGAAGCCCTTTTCCATACTAATGATTGGCTAAAATTAATAGAGCTTGGGGCCAAATTGTGCTTCCATCGTGTCCACTGGCAAATACTTATTAGAGGAGGAGGCAATTGCAAAGTCCATGCTTTGCCATGTGCTTAGGGGTATGTGCAAAATCCTGGACAGGGCTGGTGAGGCCTGTGGCTCAGGTACACTCCCTGGTCACACCCCAAACACACGCAGTGAATTGGAGTGTGAGGCTGGCACAACTCAGCCCTTGTGAGTATGAGCAGCAGGGGAAGAGAGGTACAGCTGCAACCTGATCTTTAGGAATATCTGGATTATCTCATTAAGGAAGAAACTCACCAAGTTGGTGTGGTTGGTTCTTTGTTTGTTTGTTTTTTAACTCCGGCAGTTAAGCCACTACAAATGTAGCACTTGCCTTGCTCTTTACAGTCTGCTTATGTTTCTCTTGCCTCCTGTCTTTAAAAACCCAGATCAGTTTGTGTCAGGCGGGTCTTGTTTTCATGTCATGGGAGTCAAAGGGAACTTGGACTGTAGAATTCACGGTGCTCATGTTCAAGTCTGTCAGGAGCCTTAACTGAAACCTTGTTTTGAAGGATATTGTATGAATCTTCTCCAACCCAGGCCTAGTATGCCAAAGGAGTGTTTGCTAAGGGGAGAGATAAGCCTTAGTACATTAAGTCGTGGCAGGTGGAGGCTGGGAAAGAATATCAGAATATTTCTGATGTTGTTGGGTAATCTTTGGTTCCATAAATTATGTAAAAACTCTCAGATGTGAATACTTCTCACAAGACATCCCAATACTTCTGCTCCTGAAGAATTAAGGGTGTTTGCCACAGCATCTTAAAGAATACCCTGAATGCTATACTTGTGTAATCAGAAAGATGAAGTAAGCCCACTCATCACAGCAAAAGTAAGACAAGCTGCACTTCTCCCTGCCCATGTGCTGGTATCAAGCCTTGAGTTGATTCTTATAATATCAGGTTGCCTCAGGCAGGAAGTTCTTCTATCCAGCAGAGATGCAGTACACTTCCACACTGCCCTACACTTCCACACTGCCCTACACTTCCACACTGCCCTACACTTCCACACTGCCCTACACTTCCACACAGTGGAGGATGTTGTTGACTGTGTTGGGTAATGCAGAAATAGCAGGGGAACAGAGAGACCCTTGTGTCTGTTATTGTGCCTCTTTTTGGAAAACCCGGTTATAGAAAGACTTTGCAACTCATGGAAGGTGTACAGAGAAAGAGTTCAATCAAGCTCTTTCACGTCTTAGGCAAGGCTGCCAGTAGACTCTTAGTTAATTTGAGTTACAATGTGTTACAAAGCTGATTTTAATTGTTTGATGGATCCAGAGTAAGAAAGAAGGTTGTTCTGATGGACTTCTGTTTCAAGTCATTATTGTACTGCCTTTAATAAAGGGGATAAAATGGATCATAGAATCATATAATGTTTCGGGTTGTAAGAGATATTTAAAGGTCATCTAGTCCAATCTGCTTTCAGTGAGCAGGGACATCTCTACCTAGATCAGGTTGCTCAGAGCCCTGTTTGCCATGACCTTGAGTATGTCAAGGGATGGGGCATCTACCACCTCTCTGGGCAACCTGTGCCAGTGTTTCACCACCCTCATTGTAAAAAAATTTCATCCTTAAACTAAAAGAGGGTAGATTTAGACTAGATATAAAGCCCTTGTCCTGTTGCAGCAGGCCCTGATAAAAAGATTATCCCCATCTTCCTTATAGGCCCTAAATTGGGTCTTATACAGGATATATATTTACCAGATCGGGCAGAGCCACATTCTAAATAAATGAAAGGATGATAAAAACAAATGAGGATGTGTGGCCCTAAGCAATCTTAACCAGGAAATGAGAAGACATTTTCTATTCATCAGTGAAGCAAGTTTGTAAGAGAGCCTGCTCCTAGAAATAGGGGAGATGGAAACTTAGAGTGATTAGAATGATTTGGTGTCAAAATTCAAAGCTTTCTAAATTCTTATAAAACCCCAGATAAGGTTACAATGACCTCTGGAATGTGTGACCTGCTTTTCACACCTGCAGGTTTCAAGCTTGTTATGGAAGGCAGCAGAGGCTGTGAGGACATAATCTTCTCTGACTCTTGGAAGACCAGTACCACTCTAAACTTGAGAGCTGCCCGTGGTACACACATGTATTAGCAATTTTGTAGCCTTCACATAAATGTCTGTTAGCTGTGGAATGGCAGCTCTTATTGCTTCGGATGGGAAGAAAGGGACAGTCCTGTCTCCATGATAAGCTTTTCCAAAAGTTTCCGTGATCTTTTTCCTGTGCCTTGTTACAACTGTTTTCTTTTCAGTACAGCTGTGTGTCCTATGTTTGATGTCAGTGGGGAAGAAAAGCAGCAATTGTCCTCTGCTACCATTTTCAAGGTGTAACCACAGATGTTTTGCTGATTCAAGTAGAAAAGCAAGGGGGAAATCTATGAGCTTTCCGCACTTTTTCAGTACTAGGTGACATGTGGCTCATACCTCCTGAACACTGACTTGGTTCAAAAAATCTCCAAACCTCTTCTGCCTCAGATCCTCTCTCCACGTCTCCTCCCTTCCCTGTAGCTAAAGCTGGGGCTTGTCCAAACTGGACTCAGGTACCCTGTGTGCCTGCACTGGTGCTTGATGTGACTTAAGACATTTCAGGCGCAGCTTCAGGAGGGATCGAAGTTTTCTCCTACTTGTCACACATCACTTGTGTTACTTGTTCCTGTCACTGAAAGAAAACATTACATTCATAAACTTGCAGACTTCTAAATCACAGAAACCAAGTAAAGAAACTTACTATAATTTTCACTGATCTGTATAGGCAAAACTGCCCCTTGTTAGGTGTTTTCTAATGTTTTGGACAGTTTAAGTGCTACATCAAAACCATCCAGGGTGGTGAGTTTTGCCGAGTTGTTTCAGATAAAGATGAAGACAGCTTGCAAAGAGGAGCCTTCATCACTGAGCAAAGGTGTTCACCAAGTTTGGACTGATCTGGAAACAATTGGGTCTGTATGCTGTGCATCTTAGTGGATGTGGAAAAGGTGAAATGAACTGTGAAAATAGTTGTGAAACATGCATAATTTCAGTGGACTGTAGTGGTAATGCCCTTCTACTGAGTTCCTGTGTTACTTTCCCTGGATTTGTAAGAGGATACCTTTGCTGGTCATTGGCCCATGTTGACATAATGCAGAAGACAGATCTATAAGGAGGTGTTTACTTTGGATCTGATTTAATGCTCACAGCTGTTGATAAAGAATCATCAGGTGATTTAAATGCCCTTTACATAAATAGAACAGCCATTTTTTTTCTTATGGAAAGTGTAGGGCTTCCTGAAGGAGTAGAGACTGCAGACCCATGTGAACACGTTTAATTTGAGTCTAATAATTTCAAACAAATATGTGACTCAAATTAATTGGAGGTTTCTTCTAACTATAACGTTTCTTATCGTGTGAAGTATTAAGGCAGCATAACATATACAAGACAAATATTAAACAAAGGTATTATGGATGGGAAATTCCTAATCTAGCTCACTATGTTGGTACAGTGGAAGTTTCTTAATCCAATATCTGATGAAGGAACAAGGAGAGAATTAATTTACTGCACACTAATTACTGAGGAGTATGCACTGTATATACAGTGAAAGGCGCTGAAATGAATACTTGATAAACAATATCTGGCAAATTAAAAATCTGAAATGTTAAATGAAATGCAAATTAAAAATCTGGACCGTTAAATTAATTGAATGCAAAAAAACCCTGACATTAACTATCATCAAGGGTCGAAGTTATATCAGCAAAAGCAAAGCTATTCAGAGTTAAATCCTGCTTCTCTCTGTGATTTACTTGTGAATTGGTGGGTACTAGAGGAGCCCCAAAGATATGAATTTGCATGCATGAGGAGCCATCCTTTCTGCCTGCTGAGCAAAATGCTGTCCTAGGAAATGATGGGGATGGTTTGCACCTGAAAGAAAGGGCTATGGAAATGAATTGGATCCCTTGGGTACAGGCAAAATGCAAGACCTGTGTTGCAGTGTCTGTACCAACTTCAGCCAAGTTAATGGTTTTAATCTAGAAGGGACTTGATTTTTGTATTTTGCATTATATTTTAAGCCTTATTTTCTTTGTCTCATCTTTTGGTGGAATGGAAACTGGAAAACACTATACTGTGAGGATGTAAGATGTTTCTAAGAATTAATTTACAGGAAGTAAATTAAGGCTTAATATATAATGATACATTAATATTAAATACTGTTTTTTTCCAAAAAAGATGCCCATTAAGGATTTACAAATATGTATGCAAGCTTTTAATCCAGTTGAAACAAATGGAAATATGTTTTAAGGATCATGCTGCTTACTTTAACTTGGTCAATGAGAGACTGAAAAGGTAGGGAAGACTTTGTATTTATCTCAGTTCTGGGGCATATCACAAACTATGCTTTAGCATGGAAGATTTATTTAACCAATCTATTTTTTGGACTTGTTTTCTTCCATTTTCATGTTCATTTGTGACTAGTTGTGTAGGTTCTAACATGATATAAAGCACTGAGTGTGAGAATTTTTCCAGATGAGAAACTGTTTCTGCATATCCACCAGGCTGGGGCAGGGGTGTGGAGCACAGGGAGAACCTGAAGACTTAGAAAAAGGTATGTTGTAGGCTAACCCCAAGAAAGTTAAACCCTCCCAGACACACAGACAGACAGACACACACACACACATATATATATATATATATATATATATATATGTATGTGTGTATGTATATGCATATGTGCACACTAGCACTTATTAAATGTAAGGGAGAGAGACACATTTCTGGC
>WUAM01000143.1:33200879-33225014 GCA_024336885.1 Actenoides hombroni
TAAATATATAGGATGTATATATATTTTAAATATTTACTGAAACTTGGCTAAAGCACAACATTGTTAAAAATATGAGGATGCACTGAAGGAGTGATTAGAGAAGGGGAAAAATATGAGGAGAACAAAAGCACAGAAGCTATGAAAGAGCAAGATTCAAGAAAAGAAGCATGTTCAATTGTGCTGAAGGCACAGGAATGATGAGACTGAAGTAATGTTTCTGTTACCTGGCAAGGAAGAGGTCGTTTGAGTGGAGTGCCATGGATGAAAGGTAAATTGGAGAGGGACTGGGTGATAATGAAAGGAGAGGAGCTCTAGACATCCATTAAAAACAATGTTCCATAAATTTAAGAGATTAAAGTAATAAAAGGGATGGAGACATAAGCCAGAGCAAGTGTGTTTCCTTTTCAAGCAGAGAAACTAGGACATGTTTACCTTGCAAGAGAAGAGTACCAAGAGAAATTGAAATATTGAGGAGAAAAGTAAGGGAGAGGGAAAAAAAAAGGCACAAGGCAGACCAGCATGAAGTTCAAAAAGAAACAGAAACCATGTCTATGAAAGCAGGAAAAGAGAAGGCAGGAGTTCATGAAAGAAGGTAAAAAGTCACCAATAATCTTATATTAAAAATCACAAAAATGTCAAGATACTGATTGAAACAGTTTCAATTTTAACTAATCTTTGCATTTTCTCTGTAGCTTTAAGACTTCATAATTAGTGAGAAACAGTGAAGTCAGGTGAAACAGGGAATTTAGAGGATGTGAGCCAGTTGCTGACCAGGCTGACAACTCAGTAACAAAAAGACCAAAAGTCCTATCAGATGAGGCTAGTGGAGATGAGGGATATAGGGAGCTTGTAGCTAATGCAGATCTATATAAAGTTACAAGTGAAATGACTATTATAAAAAATAAAAAAGGAATATACTAAACTTACAGAATTAGGTCTGAAATGTGTATAATGCAAGTTTTTTTAAAAATGCTCATACGGTTCAAATTGTTGAAAATTTACAGTATGTCCCAGTTATTTTAACTTTCTGCATGTTTTACAATGTAGGTTATCAAGGAAAAAAACCAAACAACTCTCCCCATCTGTATTATAAAGACATAGAAATATATGTAAAGATAGCTATGTTTCCTACTGGAATTAGAAAATATAACAATGGAAACACTAACAACATCAAAAGATTTTTTTTTACCTGAATAGCAAGATACAGTCTTATTTGCAATATAATTCCTGTCTCTGTATTTTCACATTCTAAAAGCACTAAAAAATAATCCCCTTGGAGTGAAATCCTGTTACTAGTAATTTGTTTCCAGTTGTTTCAAATGGAAACAGGATTTGTAAGTGACGTAGTAACAATTTATACATATATTTTTTTAGATGTGCCTTTTGTTGTGCCTGTGTAAAGGGAAAATAATTTTTTCCTTTTCTGAACACGAAATCTGAATAAAGATAGATTTACTAGATATAAACCAACTATTCTAAAAGAACACTTACAGTATTGCAAAACTAACTCAAGCCCTAATATTCAAACCCTACTGCATACACATGTTTAATTGACATGGTAATACACTATTTTCTTTTCCATAGAACCCCTGATCCATTCAATCATATAATGGGTGGTGCTTAAATGACGTATCATTCAACATCCTCCTTCCTTCTCATTTTTAGACCCTTCAAAACATTTTCTGAAAAAATATTTCCGCATCTCATCAGCTTTTTTGACTATTCATAGCTATCAATAAATTAATTTCTGTATGAGACAAGAGTGTACTGCTACCCTATTCTAAAGAAGAGAAATAGAAGCACAGAAAGAAAAGTAGAAGTATTTTCTAATTTCAGGTGTTTCAATATACAAGGACTTTATGTTTTCAGTGGTATGTTCGCACTGGTTGTTAATCAAACTTGTTGCTGAATCATTCATTAACACACAGCAAAAAAGCAGTTCTAAGGAACTACTCACATAGGTATTCTCTGGCAGACATATACAAAATCTAATTGTCCAGAGCAATAGTTGATTTCTTTAATCTTATCCTTTTTTTGTGTGTGTGTGTGGGGGTTTTTTTTGTTTGTTTGTTTTACACTACTTTTTCAGTAATAGTAGAAGTAGTAGTAGATGAAGGTGGGCTTTTTATTTTAGGAATTGCTTAATGACATGTCTCCCTACTTCAACAATATTTAATGAGCTTAAAAAAATGCATTCCTCAAATATGTTTCTTCTTGCTCTAGATATTATACTGTGGTTCCCAGTTTCTTCTGTTTTCTTAAACAGTCATTCCCCCATTTTTGCCCTGAATTCCTTGATCCATGTTCATGTGCCCAGATGCACCATTCCTGCATCTGCTTTCCCAAAACCAGCCTGAATAGTTGTGCTCCTGCTCACATCTTCCCTTCCAGGCACTACCTGAGCCCACATGCTAACATGTCTCAGTCCCTTCAGTCCCTTTAGTCCCTTTTTCTGTCTCCGCATCTCCATCAGACCCACCCTCCTGAATGTTGTCTTCCCTTCTCTTCCTCTTCTTGCTCAAGTTTCTCTCTCAGCTTTCCAGTGGGATTTCAAGGACATCTCCCCTGTCTTCCTGCTTCCACTCACCTCCCTTGAAAAGGGCCAAGACTGGTCCCTGAATTTTTGAGTCCCTTTAAGCATCATTCATTTCCTCACAGCACCCCAGGGTGCTTCAAAGCAGGCTTTTCCCCATGGCATCTCCCCTGGGACCCCCAGACCTCACCTCAAAGTCACACGTCAGAGAGAAGTAACAGTGGCTGCAGGAGAGAGAAAAGGAGACAGGACCCTCCTACAGCCTTTCCATGCTGCAGAAAAGGAGGTCATGAAGATAAACAGTAACCCTACAGAGGCAATGTGGGTTGCTTTGGAAAACACGCAGTCCATGCATAAAAAATACAGATTTGCTGAGATTAGGCCTGGACAGGAACAGCAAGAGAGCAAGAGGACTGCAATCAATAATATTTCATTATTAATCATGTTAATATCTAATACACCAGATTGTCATTGATATATATATTGCTGTATAATGCTGCCAGTTAGTTTGGGTAGGAGTCTTCTACTGCCAGCACAGAAGAGTTTGTCTTCTTTAATTTACTTTTGGTTCAGGTGCATGAATCATGACAGAAGCAAAGCCTCCCTCCACCCCATCAGGCTGTGCTCTGGGCAGTCCATGGTTCACACTGCATTAGCACCACCTGTGTCCTCTGCAAAGCTCCTGCCTTTGTTAGCAGGGCTGCAAAGTCCTGGGGAAGGTCAAGAGTGTCACTGTACAAAATCTCTGGCAAGGTTCAAATCTCTCCTCTGTAACATGTGCTAGTCCTTTCCAACAGACAGCTGCCAAAACTATTACTTTTAGGCAGGTAAAGCAGTAGCTTTTTCTTGCCTTTTGCCTTGGAAATCTCCTTACCAATTTGGACCAAATTGAGTCAAAAGAGCCTTGAGGTGGATTAGCAGTTGAGCACTAATACCTGTGCCACAGAGTTTGGAAAGTAAGTAAGAAGGCAAGGAGAGACCTTCCTCTGTTTTTCTCCAGAGTCAATTTCATTTTCTTTAAGTGTTTACTCTGCAAATAACACATGTATACCTACAAAACCTATGTATCCATTTCAACAGTAGTGGCTGCATACTGGATCAATGACTGGTAATCTAAAGAGGTTTGCTTCACATCAGCTCTACACAAAGACACAATGTTATGGTTTGTTTTTTTTTCTTTTCTTTGTTTTCACTTAGAAATATAGAATCATAGAATATTTTCAGCTGGAAGAGACTTTCAAGATCATCAAGTCCAACCTTATTCCTAGTCATATCAAAAGCCACTAAACCATGTCCCTAAGCACATGATCTAACTGGTTCTTAAACACTTCCGGGGATGGTGATTCCACCACCTCCCTGGGCAGACCATTCCAATGTCTGACAACCCTTTCTGTAAAGAAATGCTTCCTAATATCCAGCCTGAACCTCCCCTGGTTCAACTGCAGACCATTTCCTCTTTTTCTGTCACTTGTCACCAGGGAGAACAGACCAACTCCTGCCTCATTACAACTTCCCTTCAGGTAGTTGTAGAGGGCCATAGGGTCTCCCCTCAGCCTTCTTTTCTCAAGGCTAAACAAACCCAGATCCTTCAGCCTTTCCTCATAAGACACATGCTCCAAACTCTTTACTAGCTTGGTAGCCCACCTCTGTACCCTCTCCAGCACCTCAACATCCTTCCTGTAGAGAGGGGCCCAAAACTGGACACAGTATTTGAGGTGCGGCCTCACCAAAGCTGAGTACAGAGGGATGATCATCTCCCTGCTCCTGCTGACTACGCTATTCCTGATACAGGCCAGGATGCCATTCGCCTTCTTGCCCACCTGGGCACTCTGCTGGCTCATGTTCAAGAGGCTGTCAATCAACATCCCCAGGTCCTTTTCTGCCTGGCAGCTACTGTAGGCTGTAGCGCTGTGGGGGGTTGTTGTGGTCCAAGTGCGGGATCCGGCATTTGGCCTTATAGAAACTCATGGAATTGGCCTTGGCCCAGTGATCCAGCCTATCTAGATCCCTTCGTAGAGCTTCCCTACCCTCGAGCAGATCCACACTTCCACCTAGCTTGGTGTCATCTGAAAATTTACCAAGGGTGCACTCTATCCCCTCATGCAAATCATTGATGAAGATGTTAAACAGGAGTGGCCCCAGTACTGAGCCCTGGGGGACACCACTCATGACTAGCAGCCAACTGGATTTAACTCCATTGACCACAACTCTTTGGGCCCAGCCATCCAGCCAGTGTTTCACTCAGCAAAGTATATGCCCATCCAAGCCATGGACAGCCAGCTTATCCATGAAGATGTTGTGGAGGACAGTGTCAAAGGCTTTACCAAAGTCCAGGTAGACTACATTGACAGCCCTTCCCTCATTCACCAAGCAGGTCACCATGTCATAGAACGAGATCAGGCTTGTCAAGCAGGATCTGCCTTTCATGAACCCATGCTGAGTGGGTCTGATCTCCCGGTTGACCTTTAATTGCTCCATGATGGCTCTCAAGATTTATCTGTTCCATAACCTTCCCTGGCACCGAGGTGAGACTGACAGGTCTGCAGCTACCAGGATCCTCTTTCTGGCCCTTCTTGAAGGTGGGCGTCACATTAGCCAGCCTCCGGTCCACTGAGACATCCCCGGATAGCCAGGACTACTAAAAGATGATGGAGAGTGGCTTAGCAACCACATCTGCCAACTCCCTCAGCACTCTAGGGTGTAATCCATCAGGCCCCATAGACTTGTGATAATAAATGAAATGTGAAAAATTGTTATCTGAGTTGCATTTATTATCAAAAGACTATCGGTTGGTCATGAACTGATTAACTAATAATCACTGTCTTCCACCTCAAAATCTCGATGTTCTGTCTGAAGACAAAGGGTCCCTTCTGGTTAGCAGAAACTTTTTTAAAATTTAAAGGTGCAGACAGAAGACAAATATCAGAAGTTGGAAGAAAACTATAGTTCAAATCACAGACACTTCAACCACCTGGCTTCATCACAGCATGTAGCAGGTTGACCACAGTAACTCCCACAGAATCTCACACCAGAGATGCAAAACAACACACACGAAATGAGCGACAGACATTGTAGGATGTCTAAACCAGAAGTTATCTACAAAGCTGTTTCCTTCAAAGGTCTTCCTCAGTGCTCAGGGAACAACCCTGGAAGTGAGCTACATGGGATGAAGTTCACTCCAAGGAAGAGAAGATCCAAGAACTAGACACTATAGGAATGTAGGTGTTTTGTAAGACATTTAAGTCTAATACAAGCATCCTTTTGGAGGCCCGATGAGAATAAGCATTGCTTCTTTCCTTATGTAAATGCGATAGAGAGGGATACAAATTAAGTTTAAGATCATATTTTTATCATGCTTCAGGGCTGTAAGATCTCTCCATAATGAGGTCCACAGGATATGCATAGCAGACAATTCAAACAAAAAGCCAGAGAAATATTACACTTTCCAATTTCTGAAAATGAAAATAATCAGAGAACAATTAGCAAAGTTTTGAGTTGCTTTTTCTTTTTAAAAACAGAACAAAGCAAAAGTTGATGAGTGAGTTGTAAAAGTAAATGATTCCGGCTATAACATTCCTCAGAGGAGGGAAACCTGAACTTAAAACAGTTTTACAAAAAACAAAAAAAAAAAAGCATGAAGTTGCAGCCAACAGTAAAGGAGGTTTAGCCTCTTATTTGATTACTAGCATGAAAGTCACTAAATCCCAGCTCTCCTGATGAATCATTGAGAGTGGGTTAACATAAGCCATCACTTCACATTTGTTGTTTCTTCAAAGTTAAGTATTACAGTGTGATAAATAAAGTTTTTATTGAGTCATCAAGTTGTCAGCCATCAGTATTAGATTTATTCTCATTTGCTGAAAAGAATTAAGGAAGAGTCACTGCCACTTAAGCCAAACAACTTAGTTCAGTTTTGCTAAAGAAGACAAGAAATGTAACTTGTCCTAAGAGCAGTAAAGGGCAATTTTTTAAGATACTGTACAATATGGCTACTTGTGCTAAAAAAACAAAACAAAACAAAACACCAACAATAAGTTTAGATCCTTTTTGAGTACCTGATTCTCACAGCTTCCAGGAAAGCAGGAAATCATCAACACATGTGAATATCAGAGTCTGAATCTGAAGGGATCCAATTGCTTGGTGGCATGATTTACAGCCAATTATTACCACACCTTGCGATCTATGCCTGTCTATGCCATCCATAGCGGTACATAGTGGACCAATAGCATCTCTACAGATTTAGCTCTACAGGGGATTTTTGATAGCTGTCAATATCCTATATGGTAATAACATTTCCAAACAACTAAATACTTGACAGAAGCTATCACTAGGCCCTTGCTGGGAGGAAAAGAAGCTATTAAACATACATCAAACAAGCTGCCATGCAAACCTAAAATACAAGAAAATAAATGTCTAAATAGATTTATAGAAAATGTCACTGGGGAGAAAAACACAACAAAAAAACCCAAACCAACCAAAATCCAACAGCTCAAGGCTAGTACTGACCACAGAAGTATACTCACATGCAATAAACAACAGCTTTCACAACTGACAGCATCTGCTTTCTGGTCTTTCAAAGTTTAAAATGAAAGTAGGTCCTTCAGAGTAAGTCAAGGCAAAGAGAGAAGAAATATCTCATAAAGGAAATAAAACAGTTTGTAGATAACACTCTGTTAATCACTACTGCACTTAAACAGGAAAAGTGAAAAACCAGCCCTTTTGATCCTGCTACACTGACCTTACTGAGGTCATTTTTACCAGGATGTAAAATTTGACATGCAACCAATGTGGGACTTAGTTCTCAAAGACGAAGATGCACCTTCAACTTCATGAAAGATGAACGTTGATGGGAATCAGGCATGTTCAGCACCTTTCAGGATTGGGAGCTGTCAGACGAGAAGTACTACTCTCTCCCATCTCTCCCTTTGTCCCATTTATTCAGTGGGTGCTCTGACAGAACTCAGCCTCAGTAGGAAACATGTTCTTTTTCACAGATGATCAGCCCTTTGTGGGTATTATATTTTTGCATTAGTCTGCCATTTCTCATGGGAAAAAAGGGCTCTTTTCAGAAGACCTACAAGTGAGGGAGTTTGTTGGGATCTCCCTTCTGTGAGATATTCAAAAGCCATCTGGAAATGGTGCTAGGCAACTGGCTGCAGGTGGCCCTGCCTGAGCAGGACCAGATGACATCCGGAAGTCCCCCCCAACCTCAACAACTCAGTGATTCTGCGATGTGCAACCTCCTCTCAGGCATTTGGAGATGAATCTGTAGTTCTGAATTATGAAGAAAGGCTCACAGTATAGAATTAATTTCAGAACAGAAGTCAGAATATTGAGGGACTCATCTAATGTATGCAGCAAGGAAATTCTGTCTTCAGTCCCAGCCTTTCCCAGGACTTACTTACCTGTAACAGTTTGGGTTTCACAGGTTTTTTAGATTACTTCCAAGGCAGAGCAGGAGCTCATCTTGCCTGTGAGCAGCAACAGCCCCCAATCTTTGTACAGTAACATCACTGTGCAAGCAGCACCATCTGTGTTGCAGACAAGACTTCTGTACCCTCAAGAGTCAGAGAGGATTCAAATCAACATACGTCTGTTCCTAAAGCTACTGGAATTTTGCAAATGTTTAGTAGGAGGAAGATTTTGAGCCTGCCAGAAGCCACATTATTGGACAGGAGGTGTGCTTGTCCTCACAGGTGAAAGAAACTAGCAGTGTTTCTGCATAGTTGGGAAGAGTCATTCCCACTTCTGCATCATTAAAGCAAGGTACTGAGAAGGAAATGGATTGCTGGTTCATGCCAAGTCTCTCATTTCCCATAGTTAAATGTCATAACCACCAACCAACTCCACATCCTTGGGATACCCACCTTTTTGGCTAAGAGTGTCTATGACCACTATTTCTAGCAGGCCTTTTATGTGCCAGCTACTGTCCTGCGGACACGGGGAAAGATATGATGGAAATTCTACAGCCCACAAGTACACTCCTCATTTAGGTCCTGAAGGAGGTTTGGAAACATCTGAAAATTACCTTTTATGACTTAGGCACCTAATTTTGATAAATCTTAAATGATTAAACCTTTTTGTAGTTCTCTGGAATATGACTGCAAGTAGGGACACATGAATTAGAAAAGACAAGAGTGAGAACAGAATATTATTAAAAAAGCAATAGCAATATAGGAGAATATGAATTATGAAATACTTGATAGTTTATTAACTCACTGTTTTTGGCATTCTGCAGTGATAAATCACAAGGAAAGACACAACAGAGAAGACTGTTAGTGCCATTTGTGGGCCAAAAGCTTGAACAATTGAACGAGATTTGTCATGCCTTTGGAGAAACAAGTATTTCTGCATGTCACTGTTCAAATTAGCCAACTGAAAGAGGTAAATCTACCAAAAACAGGTATCTAGAGTACTGGATGTTAAGTAATACCATATTTTTGTAATATATAAACTCTGAATTTAAGTCAGATAATTGCAAGCAGAATAAAATCTCCCCAATGTTCCAAATACTAAGTTTGTCACTAATAATGAACAGTATAAATTTAATCTTGACTCCATAAAGAAACATCATGCTAATAAAGGTAGCAAGATTTATTTTTGAGGATGGTAATACAAAGATGCTGCTCTAGAAGTAATTGTAACATTTACCAAAGGCACCCATAGATTTTTATTTCCAGACAGGGCGATTACAACGCTACAGTTAGGGTTGCCATAAAGCACCAATGACAGACAAACCAGCTTCTGCATCAAAGCCTGTAAATCCCTGTTCAGACACCTCCTCACTTTGAGGGCAGTCGTGATTTACAGTTTGCTTATTTATTTACTTATCTCTATGCTTTCGTGTGACACAATGCCTATTAGCCCCTTCTGGTAAGTATGTATGTACCCCACGTGCGTAAACAGTGTGTCTGCATATACACATACATGGATTGCAAAAGTCGCTATAAATTAAGAAATCTTACATCTTTGAGGAGAATCAATTGGTCCTACACTGAAAGTCTACTTGAGGACTACTCTTCTCCCCACCGTTCCTAACTGAACCAAGCAAACCCAACTTCTTTTAACCTGATTGCAAACACCTCATCGTCTAGGGCAACATTCTGACTTCATCTTCTTTGTAAAAGCTGGATCACAACTTTAGGACACAGGCCCAGTGCAAGTCTTCATAGTCTTCATAAACACATCTCCATTACAGCACTGTACCCCATAAATCAGCATTTGTATTGCCATTAAGATATCTGTGGGTCCTAATACCTTAAAGGACACAAAAAGATGTCTTTCCTAGAAATGTAACTGCAAAATTAGTCTTTGCTTCACTATGGCAGGAACTTATGCTGAAAGCAGTAGTAATCTTGTCACAGAATAGACCAGGTGTAGGTTTAGGGTTCTTGCTAAGCAGCTTTCTTTGGGTTGGACACTGAGCTATGTTTAAACTCCAGGCTTTCCAGAGCTTAAGAAGAGATCCGCCTTCATGAACAGGTGTGGTGGGTTAGCCTTGACTAACAGCCAAACTCTCACCCAGCTGTTCATTCACTTCCCCACTCTGACCACAGGATCTATTTACAGGGGAGTAAATAGGAGGAACAGAAATGAGAAAGCTTGTGGGTTGAGATAAAAACAGGGAGGTCACTTACCGTTACAGACTCAACTTGGAGAAAATTAATTTACTGCTAATTAAAATAGTATTTAATTACTGATTGTGGTAGTAGGAAACAAAAACTGAAACAACACCTTTCCCCCTGCCTTTCCCAAACCAATCTCCTTCCTTACCTCCTGCCTCTTCTATTCACTTCAAGAGCAATGGGGGTAGATGGGGATGGATGACTATGGTCAGTACACAGTAGTTTCTCTCTGCCAATCCTTCCTCCTGACATCTTTCCTCTGCCCTGACATGGGCTTTCCATGGCCTACAGTTCTTGTCAGTGAACTCTTCTCTGGCACGGACTCTCCACAGGCTGTGGTATCTGCTCTAACACATGGAGCACCTCCTCCTCCAAATTTGTTGTTGAAGCCTGTTGTTTCTCACTCTTCTTCTTCCCTCCTCTGCCCATCCAATGATTTCTGCCCTCTTGAATACAACAGAGGCACCACCAGCTTGGCTGATGGGCTCAGCTGTGTCTTGCAGGGGGGTCCCACGGGAGTCACCATGGGGCAGATCCTGACCTCTTCTCACAGAGGCTACCCCTGCAGCTCCCTGCTGCCAATACCTTGCCACGGTCACCCAATACAACAGGAGGCACACCTGCACACCAACATGTCTCAAAACGCATGGATCACATCTCTACAACATGATCCTCCTACTCAGTGTAGAGAAGCCAGAGAGTGGCAGAGCCAGTAGCACACTACAATCTTCTGTACCAGCTGCCTGTAAACATCAGCTTTGAGTGTTTTGGTACATACCAGATTGAGCATTCATTTCTGAAACCTGACACTTGTTAGGCACTGGAAACACAGGCAGAGCATGAGATTTTACTACATAAAGCCTTCTAAGAAATAAATGACTGTAAAGAAAGACAGCAGATATGCTGTTATTTGGAGACAACTTCCTTGCTTGTTTCAAAAACCTGCCAGATAATAGAGAAATCCAGCCTGCACAGACAGCAGAAACATAGAAATGAGCTAATGAATCTGTAGTGTCAGGAAGGAAAGGAATTTATTATTTTTTTAAATGCAAAGCATCTTAAGAAAATTTAAATAAAGTCTTTGCAAACTTAGTGGCACTTCAGTGAGAACATGCGAGGATTTAATTTTAATATATTTTAATGGTTCTGAAGTGGTACAAGATGGAGCTGCAAGTAATGCATGTACCCACACTTAAAACAGATGCCTAATTGGTGCAAAATACAGTTATCACTATATTATACCTGGAATAAACCCCCTTTCAGTGTCTTCTCTCACAAGGAACACTGAGCTCTACTTTTGAAGGAATCACTGCTTCACCAGGCAAAATTTGGCAAATTTTATCGCTATATATAGCATCTACTTGATGGGAAACCCCCCTCATCTTGAGATAATCACATATTCTGCGTCGCAGAAAAAAATTTTAAAATCTCAAAATCTGAAGAACAAGATTGAAATGGAAGAGACTGATGGAAGGACTGCACTACTGTGGTCTAATTCCTAGAGAATTAGACCACATTTAATACAGAATTTTCTGTCATATCAAAGTACCACAGAAGAAGCTTAAGTTCACCCTGTTTTTCAATATGGGGCAACATTTGGACACATTTCAGGCAGCAAACTTATGGAATGAAATTAAAAGGAAGCATTATTGGTCTGGGATTAAATCATTAAAATGTTGCAGGTAGAATCTAAATGATTACTCTGTTTATTTTGAGCACATTTTTAGGACTGGAGCAGAAGTCTGGCCATAAAATTCTGCACTTCTGGAGGCCGGGAAATTTTCAGAAGTATGAAAATACTCAGGGAAAAGGAATCTGTTCAGTTGCCCACAGGCAAACTAGAGTTTAGATATGGTAATCTTAAAACAAAAAAAACCAAAATCTGACAAACAGAAAAGACGGTCTTGTAGTCACTTTCAAGAAAATCCAAATTAAGTATCACTGCACCAGTTGCCCTGCTTTTCCTTTTTTTTTATTTACAGCAAATTCAAATAGCACTCCTGTTTCTCAGTCAAAACTGAGAAGGTATCTAACTGCTTTAAACTTGAGGAAAACTGTCAATAATCAGTGTCAGTCATGTTCTGGAGATCACCCAAGTGGTAGGTCATCTAAATCCGATCATACAGAATAAAACCTTTCCAGTTCTCCTTAGTGCAACTCCATACTGATGAGAGGACACATATGTCCTCTCCCAGTGCCGTACAGATTGATGGGAACCAAAGACACCCAACACTTGGATCACTGACTTGTATCAACACTGAATCCCCAAATATAATTTCAAGAATAAACAGAACCATAACATCCCAGGGCACCCTGAAGCTGCCTGCAGCAGGGATGGGGTGTAGGTGAGGTGTCCATCCATCAAATGCTACCAATGACCAAAACTGAACTTCTGAGAGCCTTCCTCAGGATTTATTCCCAAGACCAGCAGGAGTACACTTCCCTGACGACATTTACACCAGAAGTTCCATCACTAAACCCATCACTTACATCAGAAGTACAACACACAATTTATAAAGACATTTAATCCTGCTTTAAATGATGGCAGATCCATCACATCCAACAGTAAGTTGTCTCAATTACCTTTGCTGTTAGTCTTGCACACCACACACCCTCCTAAAAATCTGTTGAGATGGCACCTCAGCATGTTGTCACCCCCTGAACCAGCCTCCTCGCTGCTACAAGCTGAATGCTGATCTTCAGACCTAGTGCTCTCCTCCTTCTGCACAGATTTGGCAAAGGTGTGCACCAGCATGGTAAGAAGCATTCAATTTCTTTTACCGATTGCAGTCTGGCCAAACATCTATTCCTATGCCTGCACTGTCATGTGAAGGCAATAGATCAGATGGAAAAGCACAGATGCTGCTGCCCAGCTTCATAAATAAGACACTGAATAAAGTACCCATCCACCTTGCTCCATCTAGTAACCTCCATCTTGCTGCTGGAACTGCCACTGGTATGATTATTCCCACAGGGAAAACACCACGAGGAGTGAGATGCCCCGAGAGCACATCAGACACTAATGCTGACACTCAGCTTGCCCTTCTCCACCTTTAAAGCATTTACAGCAAAGTTATGAACCCCTCCAACTGTGTGCACAAGAATATCAGAGGCATTTTTGCCAAAGGAAGGCTGTCATTCAAGACCAGTTTTTTATCTTAAGGATGCGATTTAAACAAATGGGAATTAATCCAGGGAAGCATTATGAATTGAGCTACATAGGACAGACTTGACAACTTGGCACCTCTGTCACTGGTGTGAATTTGGATGCAGAGCTCTGAACACCTGAAGCCAATGACAGATGGACACCTAACCTACACCCCATCCCCACTGCTGACAGCTTCAGCGTCCCCTGAAACACCAGGGACAGAAGGCTCTTCTGGCTGCCATGGTTTGATGCTCAGAGACCTCAGGGAGTCAGTTAACAAAAATCAGGGTGCAAGTCTCCTCTTGACAGCCATGACACTGTTGTCCAAAAGCTGTTATTCAAAACCTACTGGCAGAACTACCCTAACCATAAAAAAACCAAACCCCACAACTGTGTGAATAGTGTTGGCTTTACAAAACTGCGATGGAAGCACTGAAGGCCACAGTGCTCATTTTACGCCTAGCAAAACAGAAACATCACCTGGTGCTAGGAAGGTCAGAGTAGAGAGGCATGACTACTCCCATGAAACACGTGCTCCCACAGGTCTGCTCCACCCTTACCACTCAAAATCTGAGGATATATACAAGATACACATGAAACACATTTGTAGAAACGTCAGGCTTAATTCTGCAGAACACACCAGAGTAGTGCTGGGTTTACACATCCAACCAGACCAGAGGGTGCTTTGTGTCTCCTTGTTTCAGTGCCAGCCTTCACCCCCAGATGTCCAGGCACAATCTGTGGCCAGAGAAGCCACACTAGCAGAGGTCCCTTACACCACTCCTGTACCCACAGAGCATATGCTGTCCACGGACATAACTGAGAAGAGCAGTATCGAACACAATTTCCCAGAAAACTGCTTTGCACTGCAACAAGCTGCAGCACACAGAGAGATTTGCCAACGGAGCACAGTGGGAAATCTGAGCTGTCAAAGGGCTGAGTAAGGCTCACCCACAACCCCTCATCCACTTATATGGTCACTTCCTTAACGTAAGCATTTTATGGGACCTCTGCCTCTCCTGATGAGAGCAACATCTCTACTCACCACGTAGGACCCTTGTTTTTATTCATTGAGATTTCAGAAACAAAAACACATGTGGGTCTCGGCAATTATCCTCAGAGAAAAAGCAACAGCAAAACTGGAATGCATTAGCCATAAAGGAGGCAATTAAGTCTAACCTTTGCTAACCTGGTAGGTCAATGGTACAAACAGTATGCCAGGAATTATTTGGGTCCTATAGATGCCCTTTAAAAAGCCAATTATCAGGAAATGAGTGACTCTGTCAGATGACAATACAGCAGTTCTTCAGAAAGCACTGGGAGGGCAGTGGGGGGGTCTCTCTGTCTGGCCCACATGCAGCTTTCCAGTATAATTGAACAGCTCTCACTGTTCAGAGGAAGGCAAAGGTTTCTTTCAGCAGAAGGTCTTTAGAATTAATTACACCGCCTCTTACTGGGGAACAGTAGGGCACATTTGCTTGGATGTTATGTCAACATATGAGTCGGTTTTTAAGAGGTACGAAAAGAAGTACCAAAGCAAGACAAAAAAGGAGAGGGGACACAGTACGATGTATACAAGTGCCAAATCTTTCAAAAATGCCAGGATGAGATGAAACAACGGAGCTTGAGTTACTAAAAATAAAAGGAAAACACTAAAATGGCTGTCAAGGCACATATGCAAACCATGGTTACAGAGCAGGTAGGAGAGGCATACTTATTCCAGGATGGCTACAGAGGGACAGAGTAGGGTTTTGTTTCAGTTTGGCTTTCAAAATTAAAATATTCATCTACATGCTCTTTCAGAAAGAGCAGCACATCAATCCCAGCCCAGGGACTTCTCCAGATGACATGGCTGGCCTCACAGCGGGCATCTTAATCAAGGGATGGGACTGCAGGTCCCAATATAGATTTGGGTTCAGTTATTTTGCCTCGACCCTGATTATTTTTCTTAAGTCTGCAAACTAAACCCAGGGAAGTGTTACAAATGATGGTTCAGCTCCAGCCCTGACCCAAAACGACACCATCTTTCTTAGACTCAGCAAGAAGGAACCAGGAAAACCTGAAAGGAAGGCAGTGAATTACATTTACCTGCCATCTCGTATCTTATCTGCTGCTCTCTCCTTTCTCTGCTGTCACACTTACTCCCATCTTGCCCCATTGCCTTCAGCATCCATCCTATTTGTCCCTCACTTTCACTTTCTAGCATCCTTTAGCGGCAGCAAAAGGGCACCAGAGAGCACGCTCATGAAATGCATCCACCAGCAGAAAAGGAAGATGACAAAAATCACTATCTGCAGCCCCTTCCAGCAGGAAGGAAAACCCTGGAGATGAGCCAAAGGCTCAGAGGGAGCCTTTAAAAGCTCACCCTTCAGGAAGGCCTGGCCAAAGGCTCCAGAAGGCAGATTTCTGAATCCTACATCTGTGAATCAAGGTAAGCCCTACGGCCCACCCAGGCAAGCACTATTTCCACTGAACTGATGAAGCTGCTCACAGTCCTAAGCACTACAGTTATTCACACTGTGGCTGGCCACCTTCCTGCACCTTCCCAACTCCAAAGGGTGAGCAGTCTACAGTCTCCCCCAAGCATTCATCCCTGTTGCTTCAATTACATTACTGCACCACATAAAAATCAGCACTGCTTTTAACTATTGCAATACAAATCTGCAAATTAGCAGTATAGACACCAGCAGCAGGACACAGGCTACTTTAATGGGATATGCAAACCCTGCAAGAACAGCAACATGCCTTCTGCACGTATGCAGAGTCAGGAGCTATGCTGCTGCCAGCATGGGGACACAAGGCAGCCAGGTCAGAATGCAAACCCACAGAACATGGCTGCTGCTTGTTACAAGACAGGCCCTGACTGTCTGCATTATGCACTCCTCTTGAGGACTCATCTTCTCCAGACCTTTTCTCTTCTGTTTGTGTAGGATGACAGGCTGGTTCACACTGGCTTCAGTGGCAGACCAGACCCATTGCACGTTGAAAGCCTCTAAAGCAGGAAAAGAGCGATACTGTCTGGGGTTAGGAAATTAAGTTCAAAAGCACTGTTGCTAGTGTAGGCTTCTGTCTTTGTGTGCATGTATCTTCACAGGCCAACAAGAGAGAATATGAAAAACCATAAAACATCAGCAGGGAGCAATCAGAAAACATGAGGTCACAAAACAGTGAAGTACTGCAAAATCATTATATGCTCAATTATATATTGTATGACTATCATAGCACCCAATGAAAGTAAAGCAAGCAGCAAACCAACCACATCCATTAGGCCTGTAACTATCCCATACAGACTTGCCCCCTAAGCCCCTTTAATAAACATTTATTAGTTTCTCACCCTAAATTCATATATATTTACAACAGCAGACTATTTTCTCTCAGGAGTCCTTTAGAGCACACCTCATTCTCTCCCCAGCAGCTACTGGTCTGTAGCAGCAGTTGCTCTGTACCCCAGCCTGTTACACAGATGAGTTGAACAAAAAGCATTTCCTGGTGTATTGTACATTTAATGAGCTGGGATCTCTTAATAGAAGTAAATTAATATTTTTATATTTATTAAAGCTCTCAATATAAGCAACTGAAATGCACAGACCATTAGTTAAGCTGCTTTTTGGTTCATTACTCTGTGTTATCAGAACTCCTTATGGTAATCTGACTACACATTACCCTACGTTTAATGGCAGTAAAGGGTACCTGATCAATTGGTGTACCTGATCTGACAATAACAGAGCTTTCCCGTTTGTTTTCAATGAAAAACATCTCCAGAAAAAGTGATCCTGTGGTCCTTTCAATGAATCGTAAGACAAAGAGCACACTGAGCTCTTCTCAGTAACACTAGACTCCTCTGTTACAAACTTCCCACTCAGACAACTTAATGCATGCCCCACTGACACTGGACCTAGCAGCTTATTTCTTACAAGTGCTTACAGTCCTACCAATTAATCTTTGTGCCCATTGCCTTTTTTTTTTTTTTTTCTTCCCCATTTCATTAGCTGTTTAGGTCTGGTTTTTGCCCCCATTTATGTTATCACAGCAGCAGTTTTCATACACCTCAAGCCACCTCCTGTTCAATAATCACCAAGGCCTCAATGCTGCTACCAGCTCCACGGTGACTCGGTCCTGCTGAGACAGACCAGGACTGGGTCTGCTTGCACTACAGCCTGGACATGTGCTGCCATCAACTTATAATGGGAAAAGCATTAGTACGGAGGGTAAAAAAAAAAAATAATAAAAATCTCTACTTAGCACTTTTGAAATCAGTAAGAGCTCTCGCTCAGATCTGACCTTTAATCAAGCAACACAGGACAACAACAACAAAAAATCCACTAAAGGCCAAAGATTACAAACAAGCAATTCTAGGAAATCTCAAAAGCCTAAGAGACTCTCTTTAGAAAACAACAGAAAATGTGGAGTACTAACCTAAGTATTTGGCATCACTGTAACACTGTGCTGCAAGCTCAACAGAGCAGACTTTCTTATTTGCAGATGACATGTTGCAAATAGCTCCTTCTGCCATTTAAGCTTCACCCACTTCAAGGAACCGGCAAAAAGATGAAAGAAAGAAGGCTGATGGGTTTTCCATGGAAAACATAAATTTTGTTTGATTCTACCTCAAATTAGTCACTTCTTCAGCACTTGAGAACAAAACCTGTCCTCATGAATTCATATCAAGGCTTTTACTGAGAAGCACCATAAAGAAAGTGTTCACAGGCCTGTCTTCATACACATGCCTTCTAGTCTGAGATTTCTCCTTTTCCCTCTATTCTGCATTCAGTTCAGCTTCACATGGCAAAAGTGACCACAACAGTTTAAACACAGCAGTAGCCTTGTTGTTGCATATCTAGGGTCCAGCTCCAGTTCTCACTAGATACCAGACAGCAATAAGCTTGATCTCTGCCTCTTCCAAAGGCTAGCTTTCCAGCCTTCATACCACTGCTTCCTGAAATAAATCTTTGCCCACAGCATGTGCGCCTGCTCCTACTTTTGTGGTGCTTCACATGATATTTGGGACCTTGCAAACCCTCAGCATCCTCCCTCTCTACTCATTATTCCATTCATGCACAACCAGCACCTGCTGCCCCCTCTTGCAGGGCTTGGAAAAGTCATTCTGCTCAGAGACATTTCTTCAGCACCACTGTCAGTCCAAACATACCATCTCATGTTTAACCATCTGAATTCCCTCAAAAAACCCTCTATGCTGGTTTTTTTCTTACACTCTACCATAAACTTTCTTTCCCCCATTTTTGGCAGCTCCTTAGGTATTACCTACATGGGAACCTGACTGGATCTACACTGACCATACAGTCTTTCTTACCAATTTAGCCTATTCTCACTGTTCTGTGCATATTTTTCTTTCACAGCTCATTTATCCCATTTCCATGGTTTTTAATCTCTGGTTCTGGCCATTATCAATCCAATTTTTTTTTCCCCTCCTCTTTTTAAAGGTTTACAATATTCTTTGCTGATGAATTACATGTTGTTCTCAGTTGCTTTTGGTCAAAGACTCAAATAGGTCAGCGTCAGCACACTATTATCTCAGCCTCTTTCCTAGCTTCTTAACAGAACTTTTTGCCACTGTCCCTTCTGTGCAGCAGGAGGTACCTCAAGTACCAGGAGGAAGAAAACTGTGGCAAAAGTGAACAGCACCAAAAATAGAAACCACTTTATCTAGAAGACTCAACAAAAGCAACCCTTACTAGCAATCTCTAGAAATCACACTGCTCTTTCAATATAATGTTCATGGTG
This sequence comes from Actenoides hombroni, assembly GCA_024336885.1. Lineage (NCBI taxonomy): Eukaryota > Metazoa > Chordata > Aves > Coraciiformes > Alcedinidae > Actenoides > Actenoides hombroni. The sequence continues at coordinate 33,219,928 of WUAM01000143.1, forward strand.
ACAATTAGACTGAAGGCAAATTTTTGGTGAAACATTTGAGTTTGGAATTGTAACAAACCTTTGCATTTAGGTCTATGCTAAACCCAGTATGCCTGCTTTCATACAGAAAAAGTAATGAAGAAATTATTTCTATTCATCTGTCTGGATTGTTCTTTCCTCAAACTGCTGGAATAGTCACTGAACTCCCTATTCATTTTTTCCAACAAAACCAAATGATTGCCAGCTTGTTTCCACACTCAAACCTGAAATAAAAACAAGGATCCCACGCACTCCTTGTGCAATCTCTACAAAGTGGCTCTTTTTCACACAAGATGCAGTAATACGGACCCTCTTAGGTGAAAACTCAGAAAACAAAAAAAGAAAGGACTATGATCTCCTTTTCTATTTAATGTCCTGGAAAGGCAGGTGAAACGGTTTGTTTTGTTCACTGTAAGACTTCTTTTTCTATAGCACTTTTGTCAACAAAATTCAGGCACATTGGAACTGTTCCACCTTTTCTCTGAAACAGCCCAGAAATACCAGGTAGGACATAGGATTCTGAATGTTTAGCGTCAACAATTTTTCTTCCATTTGCCAGGATTTTAAGATAAAACTATTTTATTGACAACCTACAAGAGAACTGTAAATGGTCTTAAAAGAAAGAATCACACTACCTCAGTTAACCAGATTAATTTGCTTATAATGTATGATCCCACTAGTATTCTAGTCTTTCATAAAAAAAAGGGTAGGCAAGATAATTTTGTAATATAAAACAGAAGCAAAAATTCTAGATGTCATTCTAATACACCTTAGACAAGCAACAAGAAGTCTGACTCTTTCTGCCTTTTGCAAATGATTACATCAGTCACTTAGGAGCTGCATCATTTCCAAATGCCTTCTTGTCAAGGTTTAGGGTCAGTGCTGTCTGCCAGACCTGTAACAGATGCTCTCTGTTAACCCCTCTCCCTCCCCCCAGAGGAAAAGAAAGGGAATAAGGGAGAGAGACTCACTGATTAGAAAAGAGAGCCAGAACAGCTTTAATGAAGAAAAAGGAAAAAAAAAAAAAAAAAAAAGAGAGAGAATAAATACAAATATATACAAACCTAGTATCAAACCCAATCCCCTGATGGCAATTACATCGCTGCTACCACTGATGCTGTGGAGCAGGCACTGGGAAGTCCCAGACTCTGAGGCAGACAGGAACTGGATTCAGAAGCAAGTGGATTGGGATCAAAGGCAGAAGAGACAGAGTCCTCCTCAGATGCCAGCCGTTAAAGAAGAGAGCTTGGTCCTTGTGACCCCTCAGCTTTATATTGAACATGATATATATGGGGATGGAATCCCTCGCTGGTAAGTTTAGTGTCACCTGCCCTGTCCACTTCTCTGTGCAAGTGCAGCCTCTTACTTTCTGCACCCCATAATGTGGTACAGCAAATCCAGCAGTGGCCTTGGTCTGCAAACCGATCCTCAGTACTAACTCTAAACATCAAGTGTTATCACTGCTGGAAGCAGACACTGCCTGTGAAAATAGGCTTCAGAAAATTCAGAAAATAGACTTCAGAAAGTGCAGTTAGTTAGAAGAGACTTAGATGAAAAGTAAAATCACTGAACAGAACTAATTCTGTTCCAACTCAAATGAGGACACTTCTCTACCACAGGAAGTTTCAATTAAATTAGTTATTAAAACAAATTTAATTAAAGTTGCATGATTTCTACACAGATGCACTTGTTTTTGTTCAAGGGAGTCGAACTTGTTCTCAGTCCTTTTTCTAATCAACCTAAACAAAATCAATATATGAGAGTTGATAGTGCCTGTTGGTAGTTGAAAGATGAATTCCAAGTTATTTAGTTACAGTTAATTTGGAAAAACTTTCTCTATTACACAAAGCCTACCTAAATTGCCATTTTATCTTACTTGAGAATCAATCATTTGACTTGATGAGGGGGAGTGGTAGGGGGGATACTTTCGTTCACTCTGCAGTATTACATGACTAATTAATGTTTTCCAGGTAACATTTTAAGCAAGGAAAAGGAGAACTTAAATGATAATGAGCTTGGGGAAAACCTCCTGTCACACAGAATGGTCACAGCTGTTTAGCCAACACTGAGCTCCCACAAGCTGCTCCACACAAGACCTGATACAAAAACGTTTACTGTAGTTTTGACAGATCTTCCCTCTCTTCCCACTCACATTCCACTAGCTTTTTAAAGTGTTTTTCATTTGGTTCTTCCATTCAACAGTTCAGGTTTTTCTCTTGTGTCTCCTGCATTGATTCCTTGTCCCCTTCAAATTACTTCTTGTCCTCTCTCTCTGTCTCCTGCTTTCTCTCATTCACTCCTCACATTTTTTTCCTCTCCAAGTCCATTCCTAGGCACTTGTAAACATGACTGCTCAGCAGTCAAGCAGAAAGGGAAAATCCAGGCATCAAGGGAACCTTACTGCCTAGGCCTAACCTGAAACAGACTGACACAGGAGCAATTAGAAAGCAATTTTATGTAATAAAATGATTTATTCATTAGTACAAGTCAGGGATAAAAGCTTACAGATTATGAGAGAAGCAGGTTTGTTACAGCTGTCAGTTCCACTATCAAAATGTATTAGTCATTTAATGTCTTTTTTTTTAAAAAAAAAGCCCAAAAAACACCAAAAGCATCCTATAATTACATGTATGTGCCCTTCCTTACAGAAAAGGGCTTTGCACAGAGTTCTTTATTTTCATAATGAAACAGCAATAATTAAAGTGTCATGAGATGACTGGTCTGTCGGTGAGTTTGACTGACCCATGTATTACCAAACCCCATATTTAAAAAAAAAATAAAATAAAAAAAAAAAAAATGTAAGGTCACAGACCCAAAATACCCATCTACTTCGCCATAGTAGGAAGGTTAATAACCATTAGTTACTTCAAGCACACTCTTAGCCAAGAGATCTATACAAAATTTCAGATGTTTTCTTGTCCAGGACAGCTGCATTAACAGAGTCAGCTCTTCTTTCTTTCCTGCTTTCAAAGCAATTTCAGCATAAAAGCCTAAGTACCAACATCTAAAGCACTTCTAAAGTTGGCCTTCCAACCAGTACTGGTAAATCCCAGCAAAAGATCACCATGAATAACATCTACACCTTGAATGGTGTGGTTCATCATCTCTCACCCCAGTCACAAAGCCTGAAACACTGTGGAAAGCAAAGAGCACTCTGCTTTATCTCTTGGTAATTGTGACAGGAGAGCACACTTCCCCCTTTGCAGTAGCTCCTAGGTAGAATTCCTAGGCTGGATGGCAGTACCTAAAGCCTGTCCCATTCCCATCTCCAGAAGAACAAGTGGAACACAGCAAAACCATGTGCTGAACACAGACTCGGCACTTAGTGGGACTGACATGTCAGGAACAACAGGCAGAAAGGACCCTCGCTCAGTACCAAGTCTCCTGAGTCATTCCACCCTCCCTCTACTTCCCATCTGCCCTCCAAGGACTTTGTGTTCTTCAGAGTATGAGTTATGGACTAAGCACCAAAGAAGGGTGCTTATCACAGAAATGCTGGTGGTGGTTCACTTCAAGCAAGAGACTCAACTGTATGAACCAGACCCTATTCACTACCCAACAGGGGAGAGAACGAGCACCACCACTGCACTGTTATGGGTTTGTTTGTTTTTACACATCAGACTTCAGTAGTTATATTAGCAGGCATGGCCCTGTTAACATTTCAGACAGTGAGATTAAACCCCTAAGACCCAACTTGCCATAGAAAGGAAGGCAACTGGTGATTTGTGGAATTGACTAAGGCTAGTGGAAAGACATCATACACTGAATAGAGTGAGTCTTCAGACCAAAAAAAGTGAAGTATGACAACAGGGAAGTCCCTTAGGAAACAAGGCAGACTACATTCTGTCCATGGATTGCTCAGTGCAAGAAAGACAAGTTGGTAACCCCATCTTGGATGAGTTTTGGACTGCTTTGGTGCCTGACCTAGGTAAATTGCTAAGAACATAACCTCATTTTCAAAAGAAGTGTGTGAAGTCTAACTTAATCTGCAGAGCAGGTGCTGTGTTTGCAAAGAGACCTGTGATAAGTGTGTACCTAAAAAAAAAATAATAAATCTGTAAAGAACTTAAACATATCTCAGATTTTGCTTAAAAAAACCTCAGGTTATTAAGTACTGTCCTTAAAGTGTCTTTCTTCGTGCTCCTTGTGAGAAAGTCATCACAAAAATAAACCTTTAAAAAAAAAAAAATGCCAGCATCTTCTCAGTGTTACAAATCCCATTCATAGCAGCCTTTCCTGCAAGGACACCTCATTCCTCTCTGGAAGGAAGAAAATCCACCACTTAACACACTGATCTTGCGACACTATTCAAGCAGGAGGGACACACAGTGGTGGAAGGGGCGTCAGCATCTATTTAAAACTGCAGAAACACTGCACAGAAAGAAATAATGAGGACTAGTCATACAGCACACAAGACACTTTGTTCTGTACTTTATAAGAAAACATCAGTTACAGAAGGGAAGGCAGCAGCATAACACAGGAACAGGCTGATGCTTTGCACAGACCACAGTGGGCAATGTGACCAATAGCTCAGACGAGCTATTTCTCAGAAAAATTCCTACTCACTTCAGTTTGGATCTACCTTTTATCATAGCTGACTCTACACTCATCACTTAAGACAGCACATCCAGTACACTGCACTATTTGGAAACGGAGAAGTGTGTTCATTCACATAGCTCACCAGAGGCTTTGTCCTGAAGCGAGTTGTGCTCCCTAGAGATTCATCCAGGCATGTCCTAAAAACTTTTGCCAATGGACAGCTGACATTTCCCTTGCAGCAGCTGTGTCAGGTGTCTTCCACTCTTCTATGCACACTCCACATCAGTCTCCAAGTTACAATGAAAACAGTGGCTTCTTCTCAATAAATAGGTGATGAAAATAATAGCAGGTCTGCTCACAGTTTCAAACATACAGCTACTTGCTTATCCTCTATAACCAGATTTAATCTCTCATTTCCTCACCACCCCCGCCCCCCACCCCCCCCACCCCCCCCCCCGCCCCTCCCCCCTCTCACCCCCCACCCCCCTGATCCCACCACTCCCCTCTCGCTTTTTTTTTTTCTTTTTTTC
>WUAM01000143.1:33225114-33242168 GCA_024336885.1 Actenoides hombroni
TGTAGCCCATTTCTTCCACTCCATAAGCTATACCTTGACCTGTCTTGTTAGCGGGCTAGAGCTGTTGTGCTCACTGTCCCCCCCCCCCCCCCCCCCCCCGCCATTTGCTTGGTTTCAGCCTACAATGACATACCTTTCCAAACAATTCCCAGGTATGTTTTCTAGTTCCTGTATTCTTCTCCAAAAACCTCTAAGTGACACTAAGTCTGCAGTGCACTGGCCAGAAGGCATTACAAAAGACCCATAGACAAACATGCCCACATTCCTCACATACTAAATGACAGTTTAGTACATTAATCTTGCTTTCAGATCCTCTTTAGCATGCACTCCTCGTTTTCTACAGAGGAAAGGACTAGGGATATGTAGGCGGGAAGATTGGAAAGTCTGGGGCTCTTCACCCAAGAACACCAACTGATGACTGTAAATAACATACTACAGAAAATGTGAGTGGAAAGGGTCTGCTTCACCATCTTGTAGCACTCAGCAAAGGGAATACTTGGATTCCAGGTTAGAACCTCAGAAGTTTAATTTTTTTTTTTCCATCCAAACAGCTTTTACCAAAGAAGCCAGAATACAAAACTAGATGCAACTATTAGTGGGTTGAAAGACAGGAATTAAGTGCCTGCTGTTTCCAAAACTCTTGAATAAGTTTCATTGGGATGCCAGGGGATTCCTGTGGCAAAAAATTCCGTTTCTCAAAATATTTCAGAAACAATTATCTGTTCTATGAGGTGCAAAGCACCTGACTTCCAAGCCAGCAGGTTCTGTGGCAATACACTGACAAAACAATTTCCAGGGTCAGCAGTATTGGTACCTTTCTGCACAGATTAGCTGTGCAAGCCTTATGGTGTCATAACTAAAGACAACTGGTGAGCTTAGAGCAGCCTTCAGTATGGTACCCTGAAGATACATGAGTCATAAACAGGCTCCTTCAGGAAAACATCAATACTAACACTTCTGCTCTCTATATAGAAAGCACTGCTGCTTAAAGGTTTAAGGTGCTGATACACACCTTAAGAAGTGGTAAAGTACTGCACTGAGGTTGGACTTTTAAGAAACAGAAAAGATACTCTGAGAAACTGTATGCCATAACATCCAAAAATCAAAGCAAATTCCAAGAAAAGCAAGACAATGTCATGCTAGTTCCATAAGCAAATTAATAAAGAGAATTAAGTGATATATACCTTTGGAGAGATTCCCTTTATTAGAAATCTTTGTTCCACCCTGAAAAAGTTATCTCCACTTCCCTCACGGGCAGTAAGAACCAGCATGAAAGCAAACATTGCTCCTGAAGCAAAGAGATGACATGCTGAATTACACTGCAAATGAACAGCCTCCTCCTGCCAGCAGGCAAGAGTACTGTACGGTTACCAATTCAACCACACAGAGGTTTTCAGTACCTGTGTAGCAGGCAGGTGACTGCCAGGACTGAGGCAGCATCGAGAGGCTCCTCTCTGGCTCTGGGCTTTGTTACGCCACAGAAGTTCACACACAAAAACTTTCTGCTTTGATTTTTTTTCTAAACCAGGTGAAATAAATGGGCAACAAACAATAAGTGAAGGGAGAAGAAAAACAAAACAAGAGATACGTGATTACATGGTCACAAAGTGTATAAGGCAACAGAAGCTCCAGGTAGAACTTAAAGTGCACACACAAAGCCCCTTATCTGCAGCTGCTGTTCTGGTCTGGCCATTAGCCTGATTTCTCATGGATATTACAGAAAAATGTTACTGTAAATCTGTGCACTCAGACTCATTACATACACCCAAACTTCCAACTGAAATGTGCACATAAGCACCCATATATCACCCTTTTTGTCATTCAAGTGGCAAAAGATTTTTCGTTCAGTTTAAATACCTCACATATTTTCACACTCATACTTTTCACCATCAGTTACTAAAATCACACATGCACAGATCTCATCAAAGTGTATAAAGGTCTGATGAGAGGGTACAAAGAGGCTTGAACCAGACCTTTCTTAGTGGTGCACAATGAATGACAGGAAACACCAGGTACAAACTGAAATACAGGAAAACCCATTTAAATATAGGAAAAAGCTCTCGTTATTGTAAGGGTGGTCAAAAACTGGAAAAGACTACCCAGAGAGGTTTGCAGTCTCCATCCTTGGAGATATTCAACATCCAGCTGGGCATGGTCCTGAGCAACCTGCTGTAGTTGATCCTGCTTCAGGCAGGAAGAAGGACTAGACAATCTCCAGCAAGTGGCTCCTAAAACAAGCAAGTGGCAACTACGACAGGGAGAGTAAGCACATGAACAGATACACAGGTTAAATTAATTTACCACAAACTTTTTTTAACTTTTTCTTTTTTTTTCATAGCATGTGTACATCACATATCAGCCTACCTACACACTTGTGACAGCTGTGATGTCTGCATTGGCATGCCCTGAGTTGCTCACATCGTCTTGGGGAATATTAAATTAAAATGTCAGCTTTCAGATTAGATACATTTGAGTGCCTTTCTGTATCTTTGTCAGCAGCAGAGTTAGAAGACACAGATCTTGAATGCAAACAGATTTTGCCCTAACATTTACTGACTCCTGGAAAAGAGTATCAGAGTTGAGTCACAGTACAAAAAAAGAAGTGGATGCAAGCACACACACACATGTGTTCCTTAATCATCACTCCTGGGAGGCTGCACTTACTTCACACAGCAACACTTTGAGGAAGTATGAGGATGTAAACCCTTCTTCCTGCATGAAGGAATAATGTGTATAATGCAGACTTCCTCAACATGCCTGATGAGGGCTGTTCTATTTCAACACATACCATATGGTAACAGATCAGTAGTAACTTCAGAGAAGTCAGTCTTAAACATGATGCGCTCTGCCTCTTACTCCAAACATATAGTTTTTCTCTTGATTTCCATTAATGGAATATAAATTTACATCATTTCAGTTAATTTTTTTAAAAAAGGACTACAAGAAACATTACAAGAGCAGTGTTTCAGTTTTTGTTTCCACCCAGAAACACTGGGCAATTAACAAAAAGCCACCAAATTCTCATGATACATTGCCCACGTAATGCTAGATAGTCTATGCTAGACCTCCATCTTTCCTATATAGTTAGCAGAAACTGATTTTAATATTTTCGAGGAAACAAGAAAGTCTTTCTTGTGCATACGTAATTTAGATTTTCTACAGGAGCCATAAGTTAATGCAGTAGCCTAAAAGAAAACACACATACTTTCATCCATATTGTTCCTCTGGGTCAGCAACACATGCATATACCATTCCTGCAACACCTTCTTCCTTAAACAAACTTACATGTCACAGATCAACATGTTAATTTAAACAAGCAGTACCAATAGAAGTTGGCAAGACATTAGACCTCATCACACAGGAGTTGCAAAGCTCTGAGTACACAGCAGAGGAAACAGTAACACTGTTCCAAGTTCACCAAAACACTACAGGCAGGTGTTTGAATCCACCTCCACTCAACCAAGTATTTGGACACAGACTTAAGCATTTGATGTAAAGTATTTCTGAGAAGTGGGAAAATACCACACGATCAGAAACAGAGCTGGGAGACATGGGAGGGAGTAGTCTACACCTTGAGCTCTCTGCCTGTGGTGGACTTCAAGCAGTGGCACATACTCTAACTAAACTCAGAACGATTTCTAGGGTCACATGATGATGACTCAAAACTCTTCCAAGACAGATGTTACCCTGATTGCATGGATGCAGTGAACAGAAGAACACTCATTGCCGAGACTGTCTCAACCACCAAAGTGTGAGAGAAGGAGCACTCCTGTTTCTATTTACTCAACTGTATCAGTGCAAAGATTGAGGTGGGTTTCTTCACCTTCTCCTGGTTCAGGATTCCCCATCAACCTTTGATTTTCAGGCTTCCTGAGAAAGAGGCTTATAGCAAAAACTCAGTATGAGCTAACAGTCTAAAACATTCTACAAACTGAACCTCTTCTGGAACACTTGGCACATCACTTCCTCTAATAAACAAGTCTGTTTGCATCATACTCTGTGTATTATTATTCTTTTAATACTATTCCTACCAGGGACATCTGAACAAAAGCAGGAAGGATATTTCTCAGAAGTTCACACCTTTCTGCTGCTTATCCCTCCACCTGAAAGCAGCTGTGACTAGATCATCATAACTACCACTGCAGCTAATATGCCAAACAAGCACAGCAGATGACAACCCACATATAAAGAGATCCTGTTTTCATCATGAGGTGCCACTTGTAAAAAAAGGAGGAGGTATAGAAACAGCAGATAGGATTTTGGTAGCCTCTCTCAAAGGACAATCAGTCCCATTTTGAAGCAGGTATCTGGAAGGCAAGGGGTCTCATATGAACACTGATGTAAAACTCAGCTTCCTGCCCAGTCCAATGACAATTTATCAGCAGATAGTGTATTATCTGGCAATTCTTCCCCCATGGCAGATTAGACATATAGGCAGTATACTAGTATATGTGACAACTAGCTAAGGGTAACTGGCCTTTCTATAAGATAAATTAAAATGTTTTAAAACTGATTTAGAGATGTATTGAACAAAACTTTACAATAAAGCCTTTGCTTTGAGTGCTGCACGTCTCTTCAAGTGCTCTGTACCAAAGGCAGCGTGGCAAGTCACATGTGCAGCTTCCAAAAAAGAGAAAAGGCCAGCCACTTGTTAAGCTTGCTAGAATGGGAAGTGCAGACACATCTCAATTGCATGCAGTTAACCTAGGTCTCCTTTCCATACCATCTGCCAAAATGATTCTGACACAGGTTTCTACCTTTTAATTTAACCAATTGAAAGTACTCCAAGTTCACGCTTTTTTTCTTTTCCTCACCTGTGATGGCATAAGGCAGTGATACAATAAAAATTTTTTTTAAATTACCAAACATGGAGCCAAGTAGAGCAGAAAAAGGCTTATCCAGACCATCTTCCACCCCATAGGCGTGAGACACACTTATGTTATTCCTGTCAGACAGTTGCCTTATCTCACTGTAGCACTGGAGGCTTCAAGCCTTCCTAAGCCATACATTCCAGTGCTTAACTATGCTGAATTAGAATGTTTCTTTCCCTGATGTCTAACCTTAACTTCCTTTGCTGTAAAAAAAATCATAGAATCATAGAATGGTAGAGGTTGGAAGGGACCTCTGGAGATCACTGAGTCAACCCCCTCTTCCAGAGGAGGATCACCTAGAGCAGGCAACACAGGAACATATCCAAGCAGGTTTTGAGCATCCCCAGAGGAGGAGACTCCACAACCTCCCTGGGCAGCCTGTTTCAGTGCTCTGTCACCCTCACAGTAAGGAAGTTTTCACAGAAGGTTATCAGATTAGTCAGACATGACTTCCCTTTAGTAAATCCATGCTGGCTACTCTTAATAACCTTCCATGTGCTTAGAGATGATCTCCAGAAAAAGCTGCTCCATCACCCTTCCAGGGATAGAAGTGAGGCTGACTGGTCTGTAATTTCCAGTATTTTTTTTTCTTGGCCTTTTTGAAAACTGGAACGACATTGGCTTTCCTTCAGTCCTCAGGAACCTCTCCTGTACTCCATGATCTTTCAGAAGTTATGGAGAGTGGTAGAGCATCAACATCAGCAGCTCCCTCAGCACTTGTGGGTGCATCCAATTGGGGTCCACAGATTTGTGCATGTTCAATTTACTCAGGTGATTTCTAACCCAATCCTCATCAACCAGTGTAGAGCCTTCCTCCCTCTAGGCTTTCCTACTTCCAGGGTCTGGGATTCCTGAGGGCTGATCTTAGCAGTAAAGACTGAAGCAAAGAAGGAATTCAGTATCTCCACCTTCTCTGCATCCTCTCCCCAGGGCTCCCACCTCACTCAGCAGTGGGACAACGTTTTCCCTAGTCTTCCTTTTACCATTGATGTATTTGAAGAAGCCCTTCTTCAAATCAACCCGTTAATCCCCAAAGGGAAGAAGTAGTAATAACTCCATTTTGTTCACCTCTGTTCCAGGCCTTTACTTTTTCAAGAGTTAAAACTCATCTTTTCTTTACCCAAGACTTTTTTCTAGCTTGTGGGCCCCAATTTGCAGATCTTTGACTTTCTCATACACCTCCCTGAGCTGTCTCTGATAAATTTTTATTGTTCCTTGAAGCGTGATATCCAAGTCTGGGTAAAAATACCTTGGCCAAGAAAAAGGGTATCTCCATTATTTTTCTGAAAAGACAGACAGTAGCACTGAGGTCACTGGAGTGTTTTACGTTTCAAAAAAATCCTGTCGTCTTTAACTGATTTACTCTGAAGTTGCTTGGTATTAAACTTGCTAAAGCTAACTTAACCTGGTTTTGAGGCTACTTGGATAATTGGTGCATGGTCAAAAGACATGATTTTGCATATTCTTTAGAAGTAATCCAATCCTGCATAGCAATTTATGCAAATTAAAGTGAGTTACCATAGTAAGATGTATCAAAACCATGAAAAAAGCAGAGATATTAAAGAGTGGCTGACAATTCACAATCATTCCAGAATGAATATAGCTTTTCTAATGGCACAGTTGAACCACTTACTCACAGAGACCCTCAGAAAAGAGAAATAAGTGAATGAAATCAAAGCTGGGAAGCAGTGGCCCTGGGGGGATCTAAATACAAAGAGCAGAACGCATACAGGTATGCATACATGTACAGAATAGTTTCACCTGTTCTGAACACTGGACAGATAGGTGGCAGAAGTGGAGCCTGCCAGCTTTTTATGAAAATAAGGGTTTGTTTCAGTGAAAAGTGCCACCTCTTAGTGGCACATTATGATTATATTGTTAGTTTGTCAAGCCTGTGCCTAGAGCAAATAACCCCAGCACTTCAAGTTTAAATGATATTTACCTTAGCATAAGCTTGGAAGCTTAACAAGAACTGAGGATACTGATTTTATAATGAATGACTGTGGGTACAAAGATGCTGGTCACCTATTTATATTCCCAAAACTTGTTTTTCCTCACCACACTGGTTCCTGAAAGAGCAATAAACCTTACTAGAGCAAATTCATATTCCTGAATAATGCCAGTTCTGATTTAGTAATGTATCTCTACCATCTACCTATCTATCCAAAGACCTTTATCTACATAAAGATCCTTTCTGTAGAGCTTTTCAAACTTCAGAATGAAGTTAGTAGGTGACAGGTACAGTTGCTGGCATAGCACCTAAAAAGAGGGGACATTCCAAAGTAAATCATACCACTTGTGGATTTTCAACTGAAAGTGAACCCACAGTGAGTAAGGAAAAGATTACATTTTCTCTAATCAAATTAGAGGCATGAACCATTCAAGGGCCTGACAGTACTTCTGCAGTAGCACTGCATTAGAATTAAGCAAATGCCGATTGCTTCCTGCTTACGTCAGTCCAGGATCACTCTTTAAGTGTCTGTGCACTGATCTATGGCAACAGGTCACCTTCAGCAAATGAATAAATGCATTTCAAAACAATTTGAACAAAGTATACATTTTAGATAGAGGTAGTGGTCATTTGATAATCCAAATGGCTTAATCATCAAGTGCTCCACTGAAGCAGAGGAAGTTGTTTCACAGATTTAAGAGGTCAGAGAGACAGATTTACTACATATATGTAGGAACAATCAAACCTGCATTCCCTCCTATGACTGGGGTGAGACAAGACAATTCTGCCACCTTACTGTTGAGCTATTTATCTGATGACACACTAAAAAAAGAAACCATAATAGACTTATGAATCATAAAATGATACTAACAGCAGCAGATGATGAAATTCATGACTCAGGCTACTAAGATTACCATGTTTCATATTATACTACTTGCATTTCTTTTATTTATTCCTTTGCAGCTAGTATAATTTGTAGTTACCATCAATTAAATGACAGTCATAAATGGAACTTCTAAACAATAAAAAAAAAAGAATCGTGATGTTGAGCCAAAAAGCAAATAAAAAATATCAAAAGGTTAACTTTATAAATGTCCTGAGGCATAGTACTAAGATATTAATGCAACACGCTGGTCCCTCAGTACACTCTGACTAGAAAATGTTTTACATTTTCAATAAACAAAGTTCAGCATTGTGGCTCATCTAACAGCACTAACAGGTTGTTTCCTGTCCCTGTGTTGTGGCGAAGGGCTTGCAGAGTTAGGACCAGCAGGAAACAATACTGCCACCCTGTGCTCTGAAATGGGTGGTATGTATAGACACTATCAAATACTCTTCAGATGTACTGCTTAGAACAACTTTCAGTGCACATTTTCTCATGCTTCCTATCAAAATCTTTCTTTTTTTTAGACTTTCACTGAAGCAGAAATACCCAAGAAGAAAAAAGTGGTGTTCAAAAACCAAGTCGTTGTTATCCAGTAACTCCGACTTTCCCACATCACTTCTGTCTCCTGCAGTGCAAGGAGATGAGTATAAATAAGAGTGAGGTTTTTGATCCTGTCTTTAAAGTCTAGCTGCTTCCCTAGTGAAACAGTGGGACAAGATGCAGCACATGACCAGAGGAGGCTGGAAGACTGTTAAGTTGAAGAAAAAAGGCTCATCTGTGAAAAATCACTACCACATACCCAAATGATTAGTTTCACAGCTCATGCACATTAGTAGTCACCTTACTTGCAAATGGCACCATGAAGTAACTGTGTCTGCAAGAGAAAACAAGCACCAAGCCACTTCCATCCTCTACAACAGATATGTTTGTAGAGACAATGTAAGCAATTAAATACTGAAATACAAAGGCTGATGAGTCACAGTGATCGAACTATGAGGCCATGCCTGCTTCTTGAGCATCCTACATGACCAGATGCCAACAGCAGAGCCCACCCAAACAACTTCAATTCTTCAATGCTCTTCAGTATTAAAAGGAGGAGGAAAAGCCTCTGGGAAGGTAATGACTGTGCATGTTATTTCCAGGAGACTCACAGACCATCCTAGTAAAAAAACTTGCACTATATTTTATCAAAACCACTAGAAAAAAAAATGGTATAAAAGAACTGTCAGGCGTGCCTCACCTGACCCCCCTGACAGAAGTTACTATCATCAAGAAGTATTTTGCATGGGTAACAGTTGGGACAGTTGAGCAGCTCTGTTGAAGACTTGGGGGTACTGGTGGATAAAAAGCTGGACATGAGCCAGCAATGTACAATCACAGCCTAGAAGGCCAACTGTATTCTGGTCTGCATCAAAAGAGGTGTGGCCAGCAGGTTGAGGGAGGCAATTCTGCCCCTCTGTTCTCATTAGACCTTACCTGGAGTAGCATGGCCAGCTCTGGATTCCTGAGCACCAGAAGGACAGGAGCAGGTCCAGAGGAGGGCCACAGAAATGCTCAGAGGCCTGGAACACCTCTCCTATGAAGAAATGCTGAATAGAGTTGTTTAGCCTGGAGAAGACTCCAAGGAGACCTTACTGTGGCCTTTCAATATTTAAAGGGGGGACAGAGGTTTTTATAGGACCTGTTGCAACAGGACAAGGGATAATGGTTTTAAACTAAGGGAGGGTAGATTCAGACTAGATCTAAGGAATAAAATTTTTACAGTGAGGGTGGTGAAACACTGGAACAGTTTGCCCAGAGAAGTGGTAGATGCCCCATCCCTGGAAACATCCAAAGACAAGGCTCTGAGCAGCCTGGTCTAGTTGAGGGTATCCCTGCTCACTGCAGGGGGGCTGGACTAGATGACCCTGGAGGTGCCTTCCAGCCCTAGCCATTCTATGATTCTATGAAAGTCAGGTTGGATGAGGCTCTGAGCAATCTGATCTAGTTGAAGATGTCTCTGCTCAGTGCAGGGGGTTGGACTTTTAAAGGTCCCTTCCAACCCATATAATTCTATGGTAACTTGAAACATATCCAGATGTTACAAAATTCAATGTGCAAGTATAAAAATTGAACCTTTCACCCAAAAACTTACACAAGGGTACAGAAAAAACAGGTAACTACAATAGCCAATTCCTGGACCAATGGTGAAAGTAAAAACAGATAAACAACATGTTCCAACTAGGTTTAAAAAAAAAAAAATGGAAAAAGAAAACCCAAACAACTTTACAGATGAAAGGTGACAGCTGGAAGAACAAATAAACAACAGCTCCACCTCTTGCTGGCAAGGACAGAGAGCAAAAATTACAAGCAGACTGATGAGCTTACAACAACTGCACACCCACAACATGAACATTGGCCAAAACCAGCCTTCAAAAAGACACTGGTATTGCTTTTGTGGAATCATCGTTTTGACAGTTAAATTAGAGGGAAGAAGAGTTGCTATGGAATAGAATGGCATCTCCCAACAGGAGACTTTAAACAAAGTCGGGGGGGAGTATATTTTTCTAATAAAACCACTTCCAATTCCAGCAGCCACTACCTGCATCTCCTGGTATCAAGGTCAGCAGGCTTTTCCTTTGAAGTATTCATCCAACATTCATCACAGTATCTGGACCAAAGCATTTATTTGCTCCAAAGGAATTCTCCTGGCTTTTCTCCTGAGGGAGACTGAATCAATTCTGTAAACTGAGATACTCGAACACCAAGAAATGAGTCACACTGGCTGTTTTATGGTGGTACATGACTGTTAAGCTGCGGGTGGCTGCTTACATGGTTGTTCAGTGTTTCAGCTGGTAGGACTTGAACAGCTTGCTTTTTACCACAGTTCATGCAAACACAGCATAAAAATCTGAAGTGTGGTAATTACCACTTAAAATCCTTTTGTTGAACCTCAAGACATTTGAAAGACCACCTCCTGGGTACATGCTCCCCTTCAAGAATTATCCTTGTCTCTACTTCTGCCTTGGCAAGTCAATGTAGAAGAGCAAATAACCTAACTCACCACAGGTTACATAAGGAGACATTACTAAGACCTTACATTTCACAGATTTTCAGGTTCTGGTAACACCACAACAGACTGTCTTTGAGAGCAACAGAGAAACCTTATTACCAGAATGAGGACAGGGAACAGAAGAAAAGTTCTCAACAAGTTGGTTAGAGTAAAAAACTGCAGCAACACATGGAGGACTCAGTAAGTGATAAGAACATTATAAACGTTTACTTGGCCCTTGGAACTAACTACACACAACCATGTACTGCCTGCAGAGCCACAACATGCACTTTAACAGCACAGGCATCCTAGGCCCACATCTGGGAGAACAGAAAATCCAAGACACACCTGGTAAGGGCAGAACCTGTTCTGGAGTCATCTAGAAGAATAATATCTTGCATCTCAAAGCCCCAAGGCTCAAGTCTGCCAGTATCAAGTATACTGATGCCAAGTGGTACAGCTCTTGGCTCTGCTGAAACACCAGACCAGAGAGTCAAAAAAGGAGATCATAAAGAAGCTACAGAGCTGCTAAACTGACAGAATTACATCCATAATACCATACTCGGGATACCAAAAACTTCTGGTCCACACTAGGAGTGTTGAGATGAGACCAAACAGATTTGATCTGCTTGACCACGCTACCAACCGTTTAGATCGCAGGGAAGTTGAATAGCTGGAAGTTCACATGTGAAGAAACTTGTGTCTGGGAGTTTTGGCCAGCTTTCCCAGCTCTGCTGTACAGCAGGTTGTAGAGAGTCTCACCCACAGGCCTCAGGCAGCTAACTAGCTACTGGCAACACAGCAGGGCAACAAATACAAACCAACATCACGTCTTTACACTGTAAGGCGAAGCTGGTTTCTCCCAACCTATCAGTAACGCACCCTGCTGCTGTAACACTTCCGTGCCAGAAAAAAAGGATAATAAAATATATAAAAAACCCCACACCCTACCAATTCAAATGGCTTTAACTTATGAAGATGATTCTACATGGAGTGATCTTGATGTATGTCAGCCCCTGAATGTAAACCTGCCAAAACCCAGTTCCAAGACTTGATCCCATGTGTCCCCCCCACAGTACAGGCTGCTGCTACCAGAACAGAATTCCATGTCGTAACAGCAGATCTGGCCACAACCCTGAAGGATAGGACAATCTGACAATTGTTTTCAGCCTATCTAGCCACAGTGTGTCTGCTGTGAGAAATGCATGTTTTAAGGCAACTGCTGCAGGTGAAGTGTGGCATGGTGCATAAACTACATAGGCAGAAATGTGAAATACTAATGGAACGAGCAGATAACATCATGTAAAGATGTAGTAATGTTACTATGGATGTTAGGCTGGCCACAAAGATTGAGGCACAGTGATCAGAACAGCACAAGTCTCCAGAAGTGATCAGAAGCGCAGCTTTCATAAAGGAGTATTTTCCATAGCTCCACCCAAACATGGAGGTAAGAAATGTACATGTTCTCCTAATTTGCTGAAAAAACTGTTCCCAAAGAAAACCAGCCCTTCCCAGGTCTTCAGGTTAGGTTAGGTAGAGCCAGAGGAAGTGGTTGTTTGCAGATGCCTGAAGAAAGCATTTCTTCTTAAGTGATTTTGATCTACAGCCTAGAAGGCAGCTGTAGTAGCTGACTTGGGTATTACATCCAGAGAAGCTGAGACTGATACTGAAACACGACTGGTGGACACCATGGTAAGAAATGCAGAAAGAACACAATTTTGAAAAAATCAACAAAGGTAAAGATCCTCATGAAATGAAGTTGTCGTCACTAAGACCTGGAACTGCAGGGCTTACTTACCTAATGGTGAGCCATTATGAGGCCACAGGAAGATATGAATGTCTTGGGACTGTGACATCAAATCCATACTTCCCAGTGAAGCAATACTCAGCTCCTCCAGGTCCCCCACTGATCTGCACTGTGCAAGAACATTGCTCAAAACTGCAGAATACTGATACCAAGGGGGGAATGAGATGTTTCATTTTGTCATCTCAGAAGCAGCAGCAAGTGATTTAAGGAGGCAGACCATTTTTATAGGATCATTTCAATCTCCCATTCCTATCCTGCAAGTACCCATTTCCTAGACAGAAGAGATGCAGTTGTAAAACCTGTGTCTCAAACTAAACAGCAGACAGACCATTACCATGGATTAGTACTCAGCTTTGGCAGGAGAGCTGTGCAACGTGATCCCAAACCAACCTATTTTCTTAAGGCCTCCGGCAAGTAAGAAATGAAAAGAAAGCTAGAGCTACAAAATTACTATAGAAAAGGTCAAAGTAGAAGCAGAACTGGTGACACTAAGACTGTAATCAATTCACATGGAACGGCTGTCTTGTGCCCTAACACTCATGTACCAAAATGTTTGTTTTATTGCAGATTCGGGGTTTTTTAATAAATAAATAAAATCTATTGTGCAAAGTTCCACACACAGAAATCATATTACTTACGGCAGGTGAAGAAAATTTGAAGAGACTGCTTTTTTTGTTTTTTAATCAAGCATTCACAGAGACTTCTGGCTTCAGAAAACCAAGAAGATTAGCCATTTAGGAAGTTAAGAAGTACACTTTAGGTCGCATGGACTCTGAAGCAGGAAAGCTGGGCAAAAATTTATTCTAATATACATGACACAGCATAACACAAACTATCAGATTAGTCTTGTAACCTCTATTCAGTATTTAACATTAATTAAAGGTAGTCTGTTATTAACAGCGAAAGACTGCAGTCAGTATTTGGAGAGCATCCCCCACAAAACTGCAAAACTTCACTTTCATTGACAAAAAATAAGGTACTATTCTTCTGTGATTTCTGTAATGAAATAATTTATCACACTAACCTAAAATTCTACACAGGAATATTTTTAACAAAGGTTTTCCTCAGTCAATTGCTACACACACATTAGAGAATTTTTTTTTAGATCATTAGAATTTAAAGAAAAAAAGGACAAAGCATCTTACACACTATTCTATATAAAATAACTAATTGGTTTAAAGATGGAAAACCAAGTCTAATACCACAAGTGGATCTGCAAAGGTAGTATCTTTTATCCACTGTGAACTGTATTATTGTACCTGAGGGCTCCCCAGTTCCCCTGGTGCTGCTTCTTACCCATGACATCCTGCATTTTCACACTGTTCATCTGACAACGTGCAGCTTCAGTAATTCCTCTACAAAATACTAGTCTGACAACAGTGCTGTCCAAGAGCAACACCCAGAGGCTAAATATATTGCTACAGCAACTCTGCCCATTTTGATCGGTCTGTTTCAGAGAAGGAAACTCTTCATAAAGATAAGCAACAATTTCCTGTAAAAATAAAGAGCTGACAAAACTCTTTCAACAATAACATTAACAGCAAAGAGTTAAGACAAACAAACCTGCTCATGAAAATCACACCAGTATAGCTATTGCAAACAACATTTAAGAACACATGATATATACACACACTTACGTGGAGCAAATAAGCAGCAGTTTTTGCAGCTGCGTTTGTATAGTATTTTGGTTGACAGCGTCACTGCAAAGAAGCAACGAGAAGGACACGTGCTCTCTAGAAAGCCAGATGCCTTTTTCAAATGAAAAGGGGCAGGCTACTCTCCATTTTCTTTCCTAGTTGTCAAAACAGTACTTTCACTTTTTTTTTAAATCTTGAAGGCAGTTGCTGTAGGAGCAACTTGTCTATGCAATTACAAAAAACCTCCAACAAAAAGGTAATACCCTAGAGCATTTTTAAGAGGAACATGTTATCTGAAATCACAGCAAAAAGAGAAAACTGGATACAAAAACAAGTCACGAAAGCTTCATCTTAAAGATCTCTGGCACCAAACAAGACTATTCTCTGTAAATTTAAAGCCTACAAAGCAGACAAAGAAAAAAGGCTGACAAACAAAGAACACCACACTTATACCCCAAACATTTCTTTAGAGTAAAACATATTTAAGAGAAAATGTAGCAAAGACTGTGTAATCACAAAACATGACTGCATCTACCAAACCTGTATTTTGAGATTTCAGATCAGGACAATGATTTCAAAGCCAAACAAAACCAGAAGTCTCAATCAAACACCTAGTGGAAAAAGTTCCTCATCTACTGAATAGGGTTTGCTCCATTCTCCTCAGTTAACTGCAAGGTTTTTTTCATCTGTCTTCTCAGAATCATGTTCTTCATGTGGCTCATGCTCTTCACCTTGTTGTGGTGACACCGGAATCACATCAACTACAAGGAAGCAGTCATCCCTCAGCACTTGCTCAGCTGTCAGTCTGTTACAGCAGAACAAATTCAGGAGAAGAGATTTAACTTTATCATCCTACAAACAGAGGGAGAAGGATTTCATCAGTAAGCAAACCAAACTCAATTACAAATACCAACCAAGTATTTGATGAACACATCTTGTAAGTGCTTAGGGCCCAAAGTCCTCACAAATGTTGTACCATAGCATTCCCAATGGTTAGCAACACTTGACAGTCATAGTGCTCAGAACAACAAAAGAGCAGCCAGCATTCAGCACCAGGTCTGTCAAGCTGGTGCCAGCAGATTTCACAGAAGAGTGCAAGTAGTTCTATTTTAAAATATAAATTCACTGAAATACTATTAAATGAGAGAAATACTGAAGTCAGTCTCTTTACTGCGAAGGAGCAGAACAGATGCCATTTACCTTCTACAACTTCACCTTTTAACTTTTGTCGTACTGCTTTATCTCTCTACAGGAGCACATAAGAAAAAAAAATAAGGAAAACCAAAGTAATGGGCTCTAAATCAACAGCAGCTATTTTGCTATTAACCCGTCACTTACCTTTGGTGTTTTGGATTTATCAGAAGGGATTACATGCCTAATGTGCTAATGCTTAGTACATTAACAGTGGTAGACCCCATACACAAAACATAAAACCACTGCTACTACACATATACATGAATATCAGCTGTTGAGGGAGGAAGAGCACACACCAAATTTCGACAAAGGGACTGCAAGACAGCCAATCTCAAATGCTGATCTAGAGATCTAGACTCAACAGGAACAGAATTCTTCCATAGCAGGCTTGCTTGTCCAAAGCTTACAAGTGAGCAACACCCCTGGCCAGGGTCAGTAAAACAGCAAAGCACAAGATACCTCTACACCTCTCACCTATCCCCATTTCACCCAGACAGAAGAAACACTGTGATACAAAGCAATGTACACAAGTAGCCAAAAACTCAGAAAGAAACCATCAGACAATTTCCAACTCTTCCACTAATTATCAGAGTGACTCTGGAGAATCAGCCACTCCCCAGATAATCTGAAATCCAGGTGAAAACGTAAGAACTGAAAACTGTTGATCTTACAGGCATAAGGCAGGATTGTTAAACATTTATAAAACACTTTAAATGCTCAAAGGATAATCTCTAGGCATGACAATCCAAACATGTGCAATGAAATACAGGACTGAACCATGACTACAGGCTTCCTCTGTAGAATTAAAAGTTAAGAAAGTCTGAGCATCAAAAGAGCTTGGAAAGTTTTGTGTATTTACAAGTATCTAAGTATATATTTACATTTCGGTATACTATCAAATGTCTGTCAATAGTATATATCCCCTTCTCACCATCTTCTTACAAGGGGAGCTGATGGAGCAGATCATCCTGGGTTCTATTATGCAGCACATGCAGGACAACCAGGTGATCAGGCCCACTCAGCATGGGTTTATGAAGGGCAGCTCCTGTTTAACAAACCTGATCTCCTTCTATGACAGGGTGACCCACTTGTTGGATGAAGGCAAAGCTGTGGACGTTGTCTATCTTGACTTTAGCAAGGCATTTGACACTGTTTCCCACAGTGTTCTGTTAGAGAAACTGACTGCCCTTGGCTTGGATGGGCATATGCTTTCCTGGGTGAAAAACTGGTTAGATGAACAAGTCCAAAGAGCTGTGGTCAATGGAGTTAAATCCAGTTGGCTGCCAGTCACGAGTGGTGTCCCCCACGGCTCAGTACTGGGGCCACTCCTATTTAACAGCTTCATCAGTGGTTTGGATGAGGGGATAGAGTGCATCCTTGGTAAATCTGCAGATGATAGAAGCCAGGTGGAAGTGTCAGTCTGCTTGAGGGTAGGGAAGCTCTGCAAAGGGATCTAGATAGGCTGGATCAATGGGCCAAGGCCAATTTCATGAGTTTCAGTAAGGCCAAATGCCGGGTCCTGCACTTGGGCCACAACAACCCAATAGCATCCTGGCCTGTATCAGGAATAGTCTGGTCAGCAGGAGCAGGGAGGTGATTGTTCCTCTGTACTCAGCTTTGGTGAGGCCGCACCTCAAATACTGTGTCCAGTTTTGGGCCCCTCTCTACAAGAAGGAC
>WUAM01000143.1:33254453-33311602 GCA_024336885.1 Actenoides hombroni
ACCTGCTCTAGTGGGAGGTGTCCCTGCCCATGGCAGGGGGGTTGGAACTGGATGGTCTTTAAGGTCCCTTCCAACTCAAACCATTCTATGGACTCCCAGGCTCACGTAGACACAGGAGACCTTTCAGAAAGACCTTATTTTTTTTTCCTGGAAGCTTCCCACACAACAGCTTGATGCGATACCTGAAGTCAGGCCACATTTCCCATCTGCTGGGCTTCTTTCCAGAGAGACGTGTTCTGGCTGCTGATTTCTGGGCCTGAAAAATTATCACCGCCAGCCAGAGGACAGCAGTTGCCTTGCCCTTCCAAGCTGTGGAGGGAGATAGGGCTGGAGATGACACCCTGGACTGCAAGGGAACAGCAGAGCCACCGGAGAAACTGGGCAGATATCTGCCCCTGCCACCCCGAGCAGCCTCCTGTGCATCCCTACACTGCAATCCCCTACTCGACTGAAGTGGCCCAGGGCTACGGTGACCAGCCCAGGGCTGCCCAGACACCCTTTTCCTACCCCAGTGCTAAAGCTCCGCGTCCGAGTGCCAAAGGGCTACGTGAAGCTCTGGTGCTGCCACACAGGACCTTGGCACAGGGTCTCTGGTGCTGCCACATGGGACCCTGGCACAGCTCTCGAGTGCAGAGTGCAGAGCAGGGCTGGCCCCTGCTGCCCGGGTACAGCACTGGGGCTGCCAGGCAGGAGATGCCACGGGAGATGCCTGCTCCACTCGGATGCTTTTCAGGGGCTGCGAACCCCGAGGGACTTCTTCAGAGCCACCCTCTCAGCGCAGCCCCTTTCTTGAGGTGTTAACCCCAGCGCCAGCAGGTTTTGCTTATGCTTGTCTCCCAGCCCAGCCCATGCTCCTGCCTGTGGCAGAGCCTGGAAGCTCCTCTGCAGTCAGCTGTCACAATCTTGACATCACACCACACGCTGATGGTCAGCTTTGCACGGAGCAGCCCTGGCAGAGTTTCTTTCACCAATACTTGCATAGCCAAGTACACTCGGGAAGTTACAGCTAAAATCCTCCCTCCATGAATTGTCCCGAGTCCCAGGGCAGCCGTAGCATTTCCTGGAGCCAGCCCATGACAGAAAGCAGGTGACTTGCTCGGGAGTTTCTGCTGGGGAAGGAGCACGTGACTCCCGAGCCAACGCTGCGCTTCTTAAGGGCTCCACCAGATCTGGGGGGAAAGGTTAAAAAGGTTCAGTCCCCGCTGCTCGCCGAAGCTGAGAGCTTGCAAACAACACAACGCTGCCCAGGACAGCACACAAACACCTCTTGTTCTCAGTCCTGTGTGGAATTGATGATCTCAGAGGTCGATGAGCTCAGAGGTCGATGATCTCAGGGATCGATGAGCTCAGAGGTCTTTTCCAGCCTCAGTAATTCTGTGTTATTCCAGATGGTTCAACGTGGCGAGGACAGGGCTGGAGACAAGAGAAGATCAGGAGCTGTCAGACCACCAGACCTCTGGCAGTCACTGCCAAGTTTGACAGGCACTGAAAACTTTGGCAGCCACTGTGACCATGGTTTCGCCCAGCCCGTCGACCAGGAGTCCCTCTGCTTTTGCACTGCTCAGAAAGCTCTAGCAGGGTCCTCCAGAGAAAAGAGTGCAGCTCCTGCCCCAGTACCCACCCTACTGGGGCTCCATCACCTCCCTGTGCGAGGGTGGATCCAGCAGCTGCCCTGGCAGGAGGCTGGGGCCCTTCCTGCCTCCCAGGGAAACTACATCACCTTCAGGAAGGGGAGAGCACACTAGAGAACCTGGCCAAAATGATTCCCAAACCAAACCCGAAACAAACAAGCAAAAACTTCAAAACAAACACACACAAAAAATCAAAACAACAACAAAAAAAAGCAAAAAAAGGGAATTTTATGGAATTATTTCTTGGTTTACCAAAATTCAAGGCATTCTCTTCAAAAATCTCGCTTTCCTGCAAAGGGTAACTGACTTTTTTTCCTCATCTCCACAACGTGGAGAAGTTCACCTCCAGAAACAGGAATTCCGGTAGGACAAGCTCCAAGATAAGATGGAGAAGCTTTTCCTTTTCTGAATGATGTTTCTTGACTCACTTTCAGTCTCTTCAAAACCCCGGGCAACTTTCCCATGATGTCAAAACCCCAGCTCCCTGAGCCCCACCAAGATCACCAGGAAGATTTGTAGCTAAGCTCCAGTAAAGTGCGCTCGCTGCAGCTCTCCAGCTGCACAAAGGAAATGATGGGGTGTAGTAAGATGGGCCATCTGCACATCTTCCCAGCTTCCCTCCTCCACTCCAACACTGACTCCAAACCCATGGCCCGTGTAGTTTCGAAGGCGGGTTCCCAATGATCTTTTTCTGCTCTCCAACTGCCTGCCAACCGAGGGAAAGGAGGAAGCAACCTCAAGGTCAGAAACCTCTCAGCTCCGGGAGGCAGTTCCCACTCCTTGGAGCAGGCACAGCAGGGGAGAGAGGGAGGGTGAGACATCTCCTGCTGCTGTGCTTGTAATTCCCATGTCTTGTCACATGGCCCCAGCTCTGGGCAAATGGAGGTGTTTAAAAAAGGAGGAGATGTAGCACTTGAGGCGATGGTCTGGTGGTCAGGGAGATGTTGGGATGAAGGTTGGACTTGATGACCCTAGAGGTCCTTTCCAACCATAACGATTCTATGGTTCTATGAAGACACCACTTCTGGCACACACCCAGGACTTCAGGCACATCTCAGCACAGTAAAATCTAAATTAAATACTTAATATTTTTGCTTAAGGCATCATCCTGCAGTCACACTGGGCTGGTATTTTGCTGGATTTCAGAATCATAGAATCACAGAATCGTCAGGGTTGGAAGGCACCTTAAAGATCATCCAGCTCCAACCCCCCTGCCATGGGCAGGGACACCTCCCACTAGAGCAGGTTGCTCAGAGCCCCATCCAGCCTGGTCTTAAAAACTTCCAAGGATGGGGCTTCTACCACCTCTTGGGGAAACCTGCTCCAGTGTCTCACCACATCATCTTAAAATCACCAAACCACTTAAATCATTCAAGTGCACCACAGATTTTTCTTGTATTGTTTTTTTTGAACAGATGGATTTTAAAACACCAGAATACACGTGGATAGAAAATGTCATGGCAAGAAGTCAGGTTCAAAAGGAAGAGTCTGAAAGAGGGAGAAAAGAACAAAAACAACAACAAATCAGCCCACTTAACAGCAGTCAAAAGCGGGTAAGAGCACTGAGAAAAGTGCTCAGTAACAGTTCCATATCCAGTATCACACCCTGTTTACAAAGAGAATAGCACTACTCGCACCAGAAGACTATCTGCATGCATTCCATCTGGCTGTTCTCAAGGAAAGAATTCTGTTAGTTACATCCTATTTCTTCCCAGATTGTGGAGTCTCCTCTCTAGATCAAAACCCACCTGGATCTGTTCCTGTGTGGCCTGCCCTGGGTGTTCCTGCATTGGCAGAGGGGTTGGACTCGATGATCTCCAAGAGTCCCTTCCAACCCCTACCATTCTATGGTTCTATGATTAGCAACTTCACCGGCATATGGATATAGCAGGAGGCTCCAGAAGGATAACAAGTTACCATATGAAGATGTCTCAGTGGCCCACATGCACTTGTCCCAGTTGCTATGTGTAACCATGCTAAGTCAAAAGGAGCAGAACAAGCTACTGCATGCTATTGATCAGGCAGAGGAAACATGCTTACAGACAGCTAACACAGAACAGCTGACAACTGCTCAGCTCACACCCCAGCTCGCTTTACAGTAACTTACACATATGCTCACACTCTTGGCCTTCCACTTAACCAATGCAGTATTAGGACTTGGAAAGCACAGAGCTCACTAACTTGTTTGTTGAGGTTTTTTTCAGTCCTAGCCAGCTGGACCCAGCTGTGGCTGAAGTTGTTTGAATTTCTCTTTAGTTCAGGCCAACAACAGCTCTCACTGGAAGATATAAAACGTAAGTCAGAAGAAATCTGTGATGCAGAAGAGAGGTTTGCAATGCACAGCCTTAGTGAGAGCGCCACTGGCTTCCAAGATCCTGTTCTTCCAAGGGACACTGGCAAAACCACTCATTTCTCTATGAAACAGCACAGCACAACCTCTTCAGCTCTATAAAATCGTAACCAAAGTTCTCACTGATCCTTGGTAAAAACTTATTTCTGTTTTCCTACTTGGGAAAACTATTTTGATGTTCTAGCTCCTAATACAAGACAGGATCATCAAACACAGTTAAGCTAAAGCAAAAAATTCACTTAACACATCTAGCAGCATTTCAGTAACCCTTCAAATACTTCCAAAAAACCTATTAGAATTTCACCACAGTACAATTATCTAGAAGGTGCTTAAGGCCTACCACCTAGTGGATTAGCACAGTATAACCTTTACAGACACAGGCAAAAACATGCAACCAACCACAAAACAGAAAACCCCCGTACAATACCACACTACGACTTCCCTCTGTCTGAAGGAGTGAGATCCACAGGGGGCCTCCAGTGACAGGAAGCCATGAAATGCTATCCATCCGGTACCTTTTCTAATTAGACATCAATCTGCGTATCAGACTAGAACCAAAAAAATAAGTGTATCAAAACGTTTTTTTGAATGGCATTGAAAAGCAATTCCATTAGAAAAGGAGAAGTAATTCCACGAAAATTTGAATGCTTCAATTTACTAATGCTGCTCCAATGTTATACAGACCTATGTGCAGCCTGTAGTTGTGACAATTTTTCTTAAGAACCCAATCTCATACATGTGTGGACAACTACATCTCTGGAATTTGTACAGAGAAGCAGTCAAACTAAGGCCAACCATTTTCCCCTCTCCACATACACCTGCACAGTCAAAATGAAAGCAAGTAATGTTTCTGAAGTTAAAAAGAAGAGAAGAAAATACTTCTAATAGCAAAGGCCAAAAACACCAGTTCGGTGTTCTCCTTGGTAAAGTCCTCTTCAAAAATTCTTACTGCCTCTACAGAGCCTCTTTCCCTGTCTACTTCCCAGTCTTTGATTGTTGAGTTGGCTGGGAGGATGAGAAACTCTTAGTATAAACATATGCTTCTGTAGTATTTAACTCTTACCATAAGAAGAAAAAATAAAAAATAAAAAAACTTTAAACATTTTACGCTTTGCTACGCTAGTCCAAACTACACAGCCACCTTAACAAAAAAAGGGCAAGAAAGTGTATAATCCAACCACAAAACCCAGAGCCACAATTTACAGGATAACTGCGTTGACTTTTTAAGTTCTCTCATTAACAACTGTCTTCTACTAAATGTTCTGTGCTTTGTGAAGTCTTGTTAGTCACCAAACACAGTACCATAAGAGAAAAGCTGCTGCTCAAATCCAGGATCTAGATAATTTGCTGCTGGAAACAAACCATCTAGGAGGGAGACCAGGATCACAAGTAACAATAATAACTACATGTGTCAGATGTACAACTCAACTCGGATGTGTTATCAAAAGCTTCACCTGCTGCTGTCAAGGTCTCCAACTACAAAACATTTAACATTGAAGAAATACCCTCCACAGGCTCTTGGAGTTTCAGACTCAAAAATTATAAAAGCAACCTCCTTACCTGTAAAGCTCTTGAGCGCTCAGATAGGGGCAGTTGATCTACTTCCAAAATTAACTCTTCCACTGCTGAATACAAGATCTGCTGCACCTCATCTCTCTTGGCAATCAATTCATCTCTTTCATCCTATACAGAAGGAAAACCAAGTCAGCAACTCAGACCCAAATGCCACATACACAAAGTGGAAAGCGACACCAAAAAGAAAAAGCATTCATCCCTGCAAAGTATGAACAGCACAATATGTGCCTGACTAGGAATGAGTGAAAAAGCAAATTTTGCTTTTAACCTCTACTCCTACAACACGACCACCTTGCACAAATACAGCATCCTTTACAAGGTAATAACATGGCTACATTATCAGAAAACTAAAGAAACAGTTACTGCGTGACTGCTGATAACAGTGGGAGTCCTAATTGCTACTGTAGACTCCAAATGTGCTAGTTGTCCCGCAGTTTTTGACTGTATTACACAAGTTAGAATTTTGATTATCTATACTCCCATACACATCAAATTACACCCAAAAAGTCAGACCGCACAACATTTCTTGCTGGAAAAGAATACTAAAAAAAAAAAAATTATCTATTTTTTCCTTGTCTTCTAGCAGGAAAGACAGGTGACCTGTAAACTCCCTGCTGATTATCTGCAGTATGATCATTAAACTAAATATCATTTTCTAGAAACAAACCCAAACTTTCCCTTGGGTGACTGGTAGGATTAGTTCTGCTAATAGGAGAGGAACCCCACATTCCTATCAGAACCTAACCAACTCACAAAAACTAAACCTTTTGAAATGGATGAAGCAAGTGACTCAGGAGCATGTTTGCAGTGTTCTTTTCACAGTGATTTAACCCAACATGCCCACAGAAACATGAAAAATATATATAACATAGAAGACCATATTACAGCTTTATAGACCTGTTGTAAAGATTTGCTATTCCCTCCTACATCTCTCTGCAAAAATAAAGAAGTAAAATGAGTCAAGTAGATATAACACACTGTCCTGACACGTGTCCCTATTCCCCACCTTGGAAAAAAAAAAAAAAAAAAAGTAAATCTTGTAAAGTCTAGTGTGGAAGGCAGAAAGCAACAGAAGAGTTAACCATGGCACTAATACCAGTTTCACATAGAGCTAAAGAGCAGTCAAGAACCCTTCCCACTAACAAGCAATATAGAATATAAATATGTATATGAAAACACAGGTTCTCAGAGTTTTAATATTTCATTTATCCCAGGAAAGTTTAGGAGATTATTTAATTGGGAGTTTGCAAGTATCCATGCAAGAACCCGTAAGACTAGAAATCTTATTCCTGTAACAGACAAGGGCAGAAAGAGATCTAATGGTTAGAAACTGGAAAGATGGACAAACTCCAACTAAAAATAAACTCTGGGTTGTAGCATACATTGCTCTAAAACTTAGATCAGCAACTGAAGAGATGTTGTAATTTAGCCAGACGTTAGGATAGTAGAAACCAGTGGATTAAGGTTTTCTACAGAAGATGAACACAACGATAGTGCTTCAGCACTCTAAAACATGAAACAACAACAAAAAGATTTAACAGGCACTTCTGCACTTTTGAGGCATTACTGGTGATCAAAAGCACACAATTTTTACAGTCTTCCTGCTGGTTTCCCTGCATAAGAAGGAACTAGTTTGTAAAAGAATACTGTAACAAGCTGCATAGAAAGGAAAAAGGACCCCCTGTCATAAAGAACAGTTTTCAAGACAAGATTTCTGAAGAATATTACTTCAAATGCTAGAGCAAGAGAGACCTAATGTAGCAGACAACTCAAACAAGCAACCAAACTCAAATTAATACCAGTTCAAGCACTAAACAGCCTACACATGACTAAATGACAACTCAGGAACTCAATACCTGGCTCAGAAGCCACGGACAAGTCTCCTTCTAGTGTCTGCCATTTAACTGGGTACATGCAACAATTCACAAATCAGATAGTGCCTGTCAAATAACAGTAACTTCAGAGGGCATTAAGTACACAGTATTTAAACAGTCTGCTTGATGAAGATGTAAGCTCATCACCTGTGATATCTGTTTAAGATGCACCAGCTTTCCCCCAAAGCAAGACAAGATGTTCCCTCACAAGAGCTTACAAACAAGGGAAGCTTGTGACAGAGAGGCCGTCAGCACTCCAATGAGGTTAAAGGAAGAGCACATTGCTTAGGCAACTGCACAGCAAGATTTAACTTAGTAAAACCAATTCTGACAGCTAGGTTGACAGATCAAACAGTTAAACAGTCTGCTGTAGTTTAATAGCCAGCTATTTCATCCATGTCTTTGGGTTCACTGGGCTTCCTGTACACTGGATTTACATGCATCTCATTTTAACTGAGCAGGAATCAAAGTTAGTGACATTAACAAACTCAGCTGCACTAACAACAGATATTTGTTAGTCTATCTACAGTCAGTATAATTTATGTAGGGATGACAGAATAACAAGCACACCCCTTTCCTGCATGCATCCTGGGTATTTCTTGTATTTGAAAATACAGTAGCCAAGATTATGTGACATGTTATACAGCACATAGAAAAAGATCTTTAAAAATCAAAATGATTCTCAGGAAAAAAAAATAAAAGTCATCACACTGCACATTAAAAGAAGACAATCTTTGTGTCCACAGCTCTAGCATGATTCCACCAAAACTCTTGTTCTGTACCCTTCACCTACCCAAGTGTCTTGGTTTGAGTTAGAAAAGAACAATTCTGTTCAGTGATTTTACTTTTTAGCTCAGTCTCTAACTGCACTTTCTGAAGTCAATGACGTTTCTGCAGCCAGTGTCTGCTTCTAGCAGTGATAATGCTCAATCTTCAGAGTTAGTACCAAGGATTGATGTGCAGACCAAGGCCACTGCTGGATCTTCTGTACCAGACAGGAGGGTGCAGAAAGTAAAAGGCTGCACCTGCAGGGAGAGGCGGACAGTGACCCTAAAGTGACCAGCAAGGGATTCCAGCCCATATACGTCATATTCAGTGTAAAGCTGAGGGGTCAGGAGGGTCAAGTTCTCTTCTTCAATGACCAGCATCCGAGGAGGACTCTGTCCATTCTGCCTTTGATCCTGATCTGTGCATTCCTGAATCCAGTCCCAGAATCCAGCTCCTAAACACAGTTCCCACCTGCAGCTGAGTCCAGTCTGCAACTTCCCCAGTGCCTGTTCCACAGCATCAGTGGTGACAGTGATGGAATTACCATTGGGGTGGGGTGATACTGCTTTTGTATATTTGTACATATTTCATTTTATTATTATTACTTTCATTAAAGCTGTTCTATCTTTCTTTTCCGGTCGCTAAGTCTCTCTCCCTTATTTCCTTTCTCTTCTCTTTTGGGGAGGGAGGGGGATTAACAGAGCATCTGTTACAGGTCTAGCAGACTACCCTGACCCTAAACCTTGACACAAAGTCTTCAAAATACTTATATTCCACAAGAGCCTTGCAATGTCCTGCTTCCAACTACTATCAATTCATCCTGAAAGCTAAATTAATTGCTTGAGGGAGCTCTACACTTCCAAACACATTCCCCCTTGCATACCCTTTGCAGCAATCAGGCACTCTGGGGGAGACCTGGTAGCGAGCAGAACTCCTGTTTTCTTTATTTTTCCCTGTTTAAAATATTTGTGAAACTGCTGTGACAACTTCGTCTCTTCAGATAGTAGGAATTTTCTTTTTTGTCTTCCACAACGGCATGCTCTCAAAAGTCACAAGATTTCATGCCACTGTCCATTTAAACCTTTGCTTAGGCAACCAGGAACAACGGGGGAGGACAGGACACCAGAAGTATCACTGATTTCTGAGCAAAAGTTTTCAAGCTAAGTGTGAGGCTACACCTTGCCAACACAAAAACAGAGTTACACAAATACAAGTGGAGCTACCAGAAGCTGCATAGCATTGTAAGCTCCTATCAGAAGTATTTCAAGTATTTGTGGCAGTGTTAACGCACTACAACGTAATACGCAGACATGACTTCATTGTTAGCCATTCACAACTGAAACGGGTGACAATGTCCAGATCATCTAACATATTCCAACAAATTAGTCCATCAGAAAAACCTCAAGCACTCTTCAAGAAGGTAACCTCTTTTTACGATGTTTCTCATGGAAGAGTGCTGCTTGCTGGGGCTGGCAACTCAAAGAAGCCTCGCAAAACCTCACACACACTGCCACCTTAATGGCACCAAAGCAACCATCTCCTCTACTGAAAAAACACTTTGAGA
Organism: Actenoides hombroni; assembly: GCA_024336885.1. Classification (NCBI taxonomy): domain Eukaryota; kingdom Metazoa; phylum Chordata; class Aves; order Coraciiformes; family Alcedinidae; genus Actenoides; species Actenoides hombroni. The sequence continues at coordinate 33,264,216 of WUAM01000143.1, forward strand.
CTCCCTCAGTCACACCACTATACCTGTATCTCTCCTAACTCTCATTCACTTTAAGAGTTTCCTCCTACCTGCAGTCCAACTGAGTCAAACTGGATGACAAGGTGAAAATACGTCCCAAGACATTCTTTGCTTTACTCGTCTGCTGTTGCTCAACAGGGCTTATGGACCCACTTGAGTTCAACCATCCTATGTCATCTCTAGAAAACTGTAACTGCTACTATTTCACATGGGATCAGGACCACTTTTCCCAGCACAAGCAACAAGCAACTCACTGGGGTTATTTTCTAGTCCATTTCACAACTGTTAAATTCAGTGTAATGCAACACCACTTCTTGAGCAAACACATTTAAAATGGTTTAGGTTATGCCTGAAAATAGTCACATTTGTTGTCATTCTCCCAGACACACAACTGCCATCCCTTCCCTGCCTTACCACAAAGCCTGCCACAGACTGGGGAACCCTCCCGTTCACAAAAGTAGCATCGCTGCACCCAAGAGACACAGCACACAGCCATCCTTACGTCCCCAGGCAGGCTTTTTCAGATCTGTGGTTGCAGAGCAGTTGCACTAGATGGCAGCTTTCCTCTATACAAGTCCACCTTCCTGCACAACTGCATCAGCAGATGGCTCTCCCTCTCCTGCCCAGAGGAGGGAAGCCTCCGTTAGGCAGCCGGCACGCTGCTTTAACAAAAGGCTTTGAGACACACCGCAGCTGCACAGCTGAAGCAGTCTATTATGGAACAAAAACCTTTTAGCTACCATGTTCCAATTTCCTTATATTACTTTACAAAATCAAGGGTGTCAAAGTCTAGGTTTAATACAAAAAAAAAATAGCACTCCACAAATACATCAGTTGTAGCAAAGGCAGCAAAGCCTCCAACGTTATCTAGCAAAGGACGGATATTTCCACACTGTGCTCATGATATCCAGCTACCGTGAGACTAAAATACTCCTTCAACAGCTGTTAAATTATAGCCCTTGAGAAAAAAAATCCAACCTACCATATTTCTGCACAACCGAATCCTCTCTTGAGCTAAGTCATACTCTGTCCAAGCCTCCTGCAATTTTTCTAAGGAACATGGAACAGGGAGACATCCTTCTGTAACCACTTTTATGGCCTTTGAGAGACGCTCCTCAAAACAACTGTTCTTCTTTGTGTGCCTAAATTGTAAGGAGGAAACAACATTTTATCATTTACCAGGATTAATTTTTTTGCCAGAACTCAAGAGCTTTAAAAATCAATGCTATTCACATCCCCTGAACGTATGATTTTTGAGATAGCACCTGTCATGTTAATAACCTAGTTTCCTTCAAAAGGTAGAAGCAGCAACTTGCCTTATTCAGCTGTTAAACATTTCTTGATCCTTCCTCAAAAAATACATTCATTATATCTCTGTATTGACAAAGCTGTACATGGAAATTCTCTCCTGCTCTTAATTTCCCTTCTGTCCTTCTTCCTCCCTTAGTATTTTTGTTTAACTCAGCTTCCGTGAACACATATACCAATACATGTGTATTCCCTTTTAAAGGATCTGATGGTCATTTCTATTTCAAGTCTTCTTTCCACTGCAGTCTTCTCCCTTCCTATAAAACTAGAAAGTGAATTTGGGCTATCCAAAGAGATACATCTCTCACAACTCTACAGATACCCACAGAACTAGGGCTACATAGGTACTTGTAACAACTCGTTGCATTTACTAATTATCATGTTCCTTGAAGATGGAATTGAAAGCTCTTCTTGCCATGTACAATAAAGGAGCAGAAGTAAACCTAAGTCATGTGATAAACATGGAGAATTAGGGAATGCAATTCCAACACTCACTTCTCCCCTCCGCACATACGTAAGAGGCACAGAACAACAGAAAATTGCAAAGCTCAACACCGCTGATTAACAGATGGTGACTGGGACAGAATCAGAGGCTGGGTGGAGATCCAGTGCTCTGTGTTCTCATGGCACCGATCAGGAATGTGGAATGCAGGGAAGGCTGCAGGGACCCATTCTTCTGCTTATCCCAGCCTCCCACTTTTCACAGCAGTTACCTGCTTCTCGCAGAAGTTACCAAGAAAGTCATAAATGTTCTGTGCCACTGCTGAAGGCTTGGCCACAGTGCAACCCTCTCGCTTTGCACAATAGTAGTGAACAAGGCATAAATATTATCCCTATTTCAGACCTGACCTGGGGGATGAGAATTTGCAACTGAATCGTAGGGACAGACTGCCGGGTTTGTCCTGCTCACCCTCCCCAGAAAGGATGCCTTTTGGTAAGACCTGCGACCTCCGCTGCACCCCAGGAGATTAAGCTTGTGATTGCAGTCGTATTTTAGAGCTACATAGGTATTCTGCAGCTTAGTGCATTTATCACTGGCAGTCTTAAAAAAATCTGTGTACATTGCACGTGAAATAAAGGGTGCTATTTGTGCACGTGATTGCTTCTTTTGAATGCGACCAGACCCAGAGCAGACAGGCTGTTGGTGCACCTGGTGTCGGGCCTAGAGGCACGGCAATAATTGCCCTCCCTGTTAAGAGGTGAATCCAGACACCCCAAACCCCCCTAACCTCTGAGGGCCAGCTAGAATGCAAAGGGATTCATCTTTTACCAAACTTATCCATCACTATAAGCAACAACACAACACTACATCTCTCGTAGAAAATTAACAAAACAAAACTTCTGGGAAATGAAAAAAGCACGTGTAACTCCAAGAGGTAAGTGGGGCAACGATAAATAGCACTAGTTTAGAAAAAAGCACCTACCTTACTTCTTTCAATGCCTTCACCTTAGCAGCCAAACTTCTCATTTTCGTTCCAATGTAAGTACGTAGGGTTTCCTCAGAGCTTGCAGCAGTTTTCCTGGATGCTTCCTTCTCTCTCTTAATTATTTATCATTTTTGGAGCAGTGTTTCAACAGAGGTAAAGACAGATCGACAGTCACAACAATCAGCCAAGGTTACTTTAAGATGCAGACCACAATTTAGACTTTCAGAAACTAGAGATTAACATACACGCGCGTGCACACGTACGTAGAGCTGGCCCTCTTCAAAACACTAACAAGATGCCTAAAGAGACATACAAACCAGTAAGAAAAAACATCTTTAATAGCTTCTTAAAGGTTAATGGTTCATTTCCTTCCTCATTTCAGTAGCAATGAGTTCAAGTGTATTTCTCAATTACTCCCCATTTGCTAAAAAATCTTCAGACTACACAAAATTTTTTCTTCCCTTGCTAAAAAACTCCTACCCATTAGTTCAGGGAAATCAAAGACCAGGGCGCCATTAAAATCCTTATTCCCATCACTACCACACCTCAAAGTGTTACTGGAAGACAAGAACTCTCGCTGTATGTACAACCATCCCAACCTTGCTACAAGGAACATTCTTAAAACAAAATAAGGAATATTTCTGACTCAAAAAAAGTCCACACAACACTCAAACTGTATTCCTCAAGGGGCAACCTAAATTTAAAATCTCTTGCTCTCATACCATGCCTTTATAAATGCCATTTTAGGTAACGAAACAGTCTTTAAACACTGTCAGCCTTTCAGGCGCAGTACATATTATCATTTTTAATAATAATAACAACAATAAATAACCATAATCATCCACACAACAAAAACACCAACAAATGGGGGGGGGAAGGATTTAAACAGTTTTGTATTTGCAGATGAGCATCTGAAGTCACATGATTGAAGGATGGGTTTTGGTTTTGGGGACTGTTTTTTTAAGTACTCCTCAAAGCCACCACCACACATCACCCATCTAAAACAAATCACTGCCTGCCATAGTGGTTTTAGCAGGGAGCAAATATTTTCTTACTTAAAAGAATATCCACAACCTTTACTTTCAAAGTAGTTACTTGCATTCAAAACAAGATAGTAACTAAAATTTGTAGAAAACTGTTTTAAAAAAAATCATCAGATTATATATAAGAAATGCTTCTAAAAATTTCTTGCATTCCAGTTAATTTTTTTTCTTAGCTATAGACACTGTTGCTTGTTAATTTAGTTTGCATGGAAGTGCTCAAACATCACGTCTTCAGTGGATGGAGACTCTGTGCAATGACAGGTTAGTCTATGTAGAAACACAGGTGTTCTAGGTAGATGTAACTGAGTAGCAAAGCCAGTTATGAGTAGTTTTATTCCACCAGAAAGAGAAAGGAAGCTCAGGTTTGGGGGCAAAGGGATTTACACATCAGATTTTCCATTCCTATCTGTAGGGATAAGGAGTTTACACAACATGTTTCTGAAATCCTGCAGACATAACATCCCTTCACACAATTTCTTCTTACTACTGCTGTTTATGATACTTAAAACCATTCACAACATTTTTAAGCGTATCGGTAACTAAGTACTGTGTTCCTCAGATAGTGCTAGGAACAACTTCTGGAAAGGAACATAAGCATCTTTTCTATTAAGCAGCAACTGAGGAATTTATCATTTCTGTCCAGTTCTAAAATTCCACTGCTGCTGGTTCTGTGATGCTCAGGAACTTTGAACCCACCACACAGAAAGCTGTTTTCACCTCTAAGCGAGTGAAAAAAAGGCAAGGATTACATCCTTATACAAAAATTAATCACAAAGCGCAACGCTCTACATTCAAATTGCACACACGCACCCAAACCAGCAGCTGCATCAAGCATGGTGGCAAGGGGAGCTAGGACCCAGCGTGGCCTGTGAAACGCCTGCTAGCACGCATTGACAGCACCTCCCTGCACCAGGGCAATAGGAGTCTTCCCTCAACCAGTTTAATCCTTCTGTATTCCAGACAAACGTGCCCAGATGAACTGCAGTACAATGAAACCATAAGACAAAAGCATAGTCAGAAACACTCAGAATGAGGAGAGAAGCATCCTCTTCACGTTTCCACATACCTGAAGTTCACATTTCAGCTGTTGAACCTTCAGTTCTAGTTCCTTCTGTCTCTGCAGGAGATTTATATTCTCCCTTCTAAGAATTTCTTTCTCTTCATATAGCTTCTGATCCAGTCTTACCTGTGTGAAGACTGTGTCTGGCACAGAGGCAGAAGCTAGTAGTCTTTCCCTTTTAAAAATTAAGAGAAATTAATCAAAAAAGCCCCAAAACAAACAAACAAACCAACCCGCCACAAACAAAACCACACTGTGCATTCTTTCATGCTACTGTAATGCTACTGTAATTTCAGTAATGACTATAGAATACCACACCAAAACCATTATAAAGGCATCTCCACTACCACACTTCTTCAGAACGCGTGTCCCTCTCCACACCACTTTACAAAGACTGTTACACAATACTGATGAAAGAAGCACATCGTTTGAAGACAACCTTTTATATCCTCTTAAAGTCACTAACTTAAAAGCCTTTCCCATCCAAAAAACATCTTATGATACCACACTACACACCCAGAGAAGTCAAGGTCTGTTGTAATTCGAATCTTCTATCTACTAAATAAGCCAAGGCACTTTAAGGCTAGTGTTTTGGATGTATATTCTACAAGTTACTTTTATAACAAAGAAGAGATGGGAAGCCATCTGTCTCGGAGTACTGTGACAGTACTGTACAGTACCAGAGCTCCACCACACCTCACATCAACTTCCTCCTCACCTGCATGACTTTCATTACCTGCCAGCTTCCCTCTTCCTCAATTTCCTTCACAGGCATACCACCCCAAAAACGCCTGCTGTGCCAAAAATCAAAGGGCACCAGAATATAGAGAAATGCAGCAGAGAATCGGCTGGCTGATCAGGCCAGTCGGGATAGCTTTGTACACAAAAGTATCTCAGCAATGCACGCCACAAAATAAATTATTTTCAGGTTCAGGGCATATCTATACCTCAGAAAACAGGGCAGATCACAGTATACAAATAATTCATTATCATTTACTTTAAGTTTAAACTTTTTTCAAGAGCATCTCATTTCATATCAGTATTTGTTAACAGCGTGTTAACTTGCCTTAATGATCTAACTGCAAAACAGATTTAGATACCATGCTGGAATGTGGAAAGCCTGCCCTCAGGTGATTCATTCAAATGTTCCAGCAGCTCAAATTATGGAATAGGAGCAAATCCTAAACAAGTTTTTTCGGAGAACGTACTAACACCACCTCAACTTTCTGAACGCCAACTACCATCTTTCCCACCCACAAATATTTTTTCTCAGCAGCCTGTTTCCATGGCAATGCTAGCAACTGTAGTACAAGTCACTTTAAAAAGATTTCTGACAACAACAGTAATTGCCAACTTACCACCACCTCTTCTCAATGTAATTACAAGTTGCAGAGACACCATTATCCCCTAAAGCTTAATCCCCCTTCAAACTGTGATTGCTGGCTTTATTTCTTATAAGCCCACATTGTCACATTCCTACAAAAATAAATCAGCAAAATATGTTTGTCCTGCTAGGTGAGTATACTTTTACATTCCACATTTGTGTCCAGTCAGTTTTAATAAGGGGTAAATAAATAAGGGATAGCTACAAGAAGTCTCAAACAGAAGCCTATGGAATTTACACAGATGCTGAAAAAAACCATCACCACGCTGCCTATCACCGCAAAATCTGTTAGAGGTCCGATGTCCTGCAACCTTTGCTTTCAACTAAGCTTTCCAATATCTTCTCTGCTTATTACTGCTTCCCTTTCCTCCTTTTTCACAATCTTGCATTAAGATAGATAAGAACAGTCTGTCTCTGGAAATGAAATGAGGAAGAACAACGAGCTATCCAACCAGCACCACCACTAATGACCAGTTTTCTACATATTAGCATCCCAATGCCCACCACTACCGCATGCACAGACACACACACACTCACAAATACTTTCCTCTTCCATCAAGCACCGCTATTACATGATGCTGGAAAGACAGAAATTCAATTCTGTATTTTATAGACTCACTTCCTCCTCCATCTTCTCATATACCCACATCCCAGCAACTAACCAAATCAGATGACTTATACAAAGTTTTTCTATGACATGTCACTGCCTTACTTGGGGCCAAACACACGCCTTCCAGTACAACTCTGATTCCTTGTGCCAGCAGCTACTTGGTCATCACGGCCTCCTGTGGTGCTGCACTGCACATGACCAGACCTGTTTAGCCACAGTGGAATCGAAACTTTCATCTTCCGATGCTGGTTTTGCACAACATCTACTTTTCCCTCTTTCGCATCTTTAGCTTCTCCTGAGGATGTACACTTTTCAGCAAACCCTGCCTTGACCATCTCTTCTCCAATATCTATTTTTTCATCTTCTGCCTGGACAATAACGGTACCATCCTCCTTCTTGGCTTTGTGATGTATTCTTATTTGTTTTTCAAAAACTAGGCTGCTCAAGAACTTTTTCCCCTGTAAAATAAAAATACAGTGAAGTTGTGTACTGGGTGCTGTATACATTTAGCTGAAATCACCCATCTTTCTTCTGAGAAAAAGAGGACATGTTTAAGATGAAAAATCAAAGAGCTATATAGGTAAACCTTATGTTTAGCACATTTATTCTGAAACAATGTTGTATCTGTACGGCTACAACTGTACCTGATCTAATCACTCTCAATGCCAGACTGGACTTCCAACGGCAATAGTTCTCCCTCAGTGTTCAGCTTTGAGGAATTCAGTATCATTTATAAGTGGCAGAAATCCAAAGTCTCATCAACTCTCACCAGAAGCTGGTGACCAGGTTATCCAAGTATTTTAGAGGCCACCAGACCAGCAATCTAACAGTATCATACAGAGTTGTATGAAAAAAATATTTGAACTATTACATTTTTTAATATCCTTTCACTAAGTGGTCCAGAAGTTGAAACAGAACACAGCGACAAATTATTATGTGTATCTACCTTATGGAAATTACTCATTTAGACACTGGGAAACACCAGAATTGGCAGCTATCAGTTTCGCCAGGAATATAAAAAAAAAACAGTTTTGAAAAACTAGGAAATGCACTGAAGACTTTCACAAGACATCTCGGAGGAAGTTTTATTAACACATTGGTTTTTCGCCCCCCACCACTTCTGAAAACAACCTGGTTTTGCTGAAAGTTAAGAATGAAAGGGGTGTGGGCAGGAAAGCTACACAGACCAAGCAAATAAAGCTTTATCTCAAACAAGAATTATGGTGTGGGTTTGTTTGGTTTTGGGTTTTTTTTTAAATCAAACAAAAACCCACAAACAAAACAAACAAAAACACAAATAAAACAAAACCCCAGGGATTTGAGAACAGCAATTTTAATCTGTCTTAAGTAATCACATTAAGCATTGTCCATAGGACTACAGGAACGAGACCATACACAAGGGGTCTGAAGATTTCCTCTAAATTAGAGGGATACAACAAGGCAAGCAGGACAAGCTGCTTCCTGCCTCTTCTTCCTCCTCCAGCAACCACTGCTCCCAAGCCACTGGTGCTGGTGAAGCTCAGGCAGCACCAGTGACAAGCCCTGAAGAAGCATGTCATTAAGACTGCAAGTGGTGTCCTGGAAAGGGAGACTGTCACTAGTAAAATTCAACCAAGGGTCACCAGTGTCACTCAGAATGGCTCAAAGCTTCTATCAGCTTCTACCAGTCCTGTTGGAACCAGCCTCCAGGCCTTTCACATTCACTGGTGGCCAGGGTTAACAGGGCTTCTACTATCACTCACATTCACCTGCTAGCCTCTCCCCTGACAAAACTTTGTACAGTGTGCATGCACATGGCATTCAAGCAGGTCACAGATGTAAGTGAATTTATCACAGGTTTTGTGACCAAGGGAGAAGCACTTTCGATCCCTCCGTGCTGAGTCAGTCAGAAATACACCTGAGGCTCTAAAGATGGCAAAAGCATATTCTAAAATCACCCCCCACTCTCCCCACACACAACCTGAACTCTTTTTGACAAAACCATTTTAGTTTCTAGAGTTTAAGTTCAGGGCAACAGATCAGACAGTCCTTCCCAACATGCCCTACCTTCACAGGGAAGCATTCAGCTCTTAGAATACTCCTCTTGGTGATGCTTTGCTGGTATTTGGTAGCACGTTACAGATCCCATCATCTAAATGCTTTACAATCTGTTACTCACCTGGTCAAACATGTTTAAATTCTGATCAGTTGGTATCTGCAGTCCCCAGAGTCTGTACTTCTTGGCAACATTTGGATATTGCAAGTCTGGTGGAATTTCAACTATGTCTGATCTATTCAAAACCTCAGAATTTCCATAGTCAATGTACAATACCTGACACTACAAGAATAATACAAAATATCAATCAGCAGAGGTTGCACAATCCTCCTACAGAAAAATGCACAGACAACTACTAGAATATAAGCATTTTAACACACGTGTGTATTGCAGAGATCAGAATCTTCCATACTAAGCCCAGACACCCTTCAGAGGAAGGAACAGAGTTAGAGAAATATTGATACTGGCACCTGTCAAAGCTTAACAACAAAACTCTAAGTAACAAAACAGATCCTTCCTGGCAGTTGGTTGAGTTTTTTTGTTTGTTTGTGGTTTTTTGTTTGGTAGGTTAAATTGGGCTGGTTTTTGTTTGTTTTGGGGGTCTTTTTGGCTGGTTGGGGTTTTTTTTTCCCCCCTCTCTAAATGCTACAATTAAGGAGCAAGATAAAAGACTTTCTTCAATGGACAGATATGCACTTTAATGTTTCCATGCCAACCAGCCTGTCCAGACACTATCATTTTAGATAGAAACTACCAGCCTTCTGTATGCACCTAATGCAGATTAAAAACACTTTCAGGTGATTTGCATCAGTGCTAACAAGTCACACAAAGGTTTGAATTTACACCACTCAGAAGTTTTGAAAGTAAACTACACTGCTAGTAAACTACATCGATTAACAACATTAACTACCACTCACAAATCTCCTTATCAAGAGATACAAACAGCACTTCCCAACTCATCTTTTGCCAGTCTTTTCATCAGCCTTTGTCACAATTACAGATCACTTGAACTTGCGTGCCACACGTATATTCACTGTGTTTAAATGCATTCACACAGCAAGTTTCAAAAGGAGTTGCATTTTTTCCTATCATCCTGCATGTAGAACTGATACATGACTAAAGTCTTCTAAAAAAAAAAAAAAATTTAACAAATAATTTTAAAAAATGGTTCCTGCCTTTTCATTGTTGAACACTTGCTGTACCATACATCTGTACCAACATCCATCTTCAGAAAAACAGCCACCATAAATCTGGAATTAGGGAAAAAAAGATCAAGAACAGCAATATGAAAATATGAGCATACCTCAAAAAGGTATCTGTAATACTTTATACATCTTACTTTCTCATTCTCTTACAATTAGCCCAAACAGCGGTATGAAAACAAAGTACTGCATTTGATATCCTACCTCTCATAAAAAAAATATATGCTAATGCTTCAAATACATAATCCTGCACTCCAAAAACAACAGCTCAAAGAAAATTCTGCTACCAGAAAAACACCAGTATTTTACACAGGAGACTGGCAGCTTTTCTGTTAATATGTTGCCACAACATTTTATTGACACTAACAGCAAACCCAACAACGGAACAGGCCAGTCACACCACAGATATGCTGGGTTTGCTCTTGGCGCACTTTCTTCCTTTTGAAGGGGAACATAGAAGGTAATCTACTTGCACATACAAACAGTTCAGAGAAATCATTTTATTTAAACCTTACTTTGCAATAAGCCATAAGAAGTTCACACACAAAACCACAATTTGCCATCACTTTTTGTATGCTTGCCACAGAACTGCTATTAAACATGTCCTTGTTATCATCTGATGAGTACTTTGCTCAGAGCATTTAACACTACAGGTTTTTTGTAAGATACTCTGCACCTCTTGAGATGGAGCGAAGTATCACTTCTCTGAAAAAGCAGGGCTCTCTTGTTAAAGGTAACCCATCACGTACAGTGGGCAACAAAAGAGAATTCAGCCATCTATACATTACCTTCGTGCAGTATTTCTTGAGCATTAAAAAATAACTGATGGTTACGTAATTTAATTGAAGTCTGAAGTGTGGAAAGATTTAAACTTGCTCATACAAAAGAAGTGTTTTTCTTTAAGAAATCCAGTGGTTCTTCAACAGCTCTTAAGAGAATATAACCCACAGCATAACCAAAGATCAAGAAAATGGTTGCAGAGAATTAAGGCTTTTGCATCCAGGTGAAAAACAAACTCCACAGATACACAACCCACTTACCTTACTAAAATCAGGTTTGCCAAAAACTGCATTAGCCCGAGGACAAGCTTCTGCCAGCACATGACTTAATTTCAAGAGTTCATTACATCTGCTGACATTCTAAGAAGTACGGAGAGAGGCTACGAGTTATTAACTGTCACATTTCATAGATGCTTGATGGCTTTTAACAGATCAAAATTAAATGAAATCAGTTGCACTGCTGTTGAGACAAGGAATGCACCACCTTGAGCTTTCAATCTTCATTAAATATTTTAGTTGCATTTGTAAGCCTCCTCTCATTTTCTTCCAAAAATTAATGAAACTCATTAGGGGCAGGTAATGTACCCCAGAGAAATAGTTTGCAACAAATGTCTTTAACAGGTTAATTACTAGCTTCTGCGAGCAGTATGCAGACCTTACTTACCAATCCTTCCTCACAAATTTTATAATGTATTTGGTGTTCTTTTTCTTTCTGTCCTTAATACAAGGAGACAACAGCTCTGACATACTTCTCGTTCTGTCATATGCAAGACTTGGGTTTTGGTTTGGCTGAGAGAAGCAGAGTCTTTCCAGTTACAACCTGGTATCTGAACCACTGTAAAACTGGGTCAATTTCAGTAGCATGGCATTTATTAGACACCATTCTACTCCCAATTCAAATGAAAGGATCCCAAGCTCAGAGGAGGAAAGAAAACACTAGTGTAACTAAACATTCTAATAACCCTACAAGTACACTCCTAACTTTTGTACCTGACAGTATTAAGCAAACCACTGCAACTGAGTCTTAGAGTGCCAGGGTAAGAACATAAAGAATTACCTATGACTATTAGATCTAAAAATCCCTTTATTAGAAGCTATTCTGTAAATAACATGAGTAAAGTTTGGTCCCCCTCCTCAAATTCCCATTAGGGACCTGACAAACAGCATTACCTCCTTCAACTGGCTCTAAGCCACACAGGTCTTGACTAACATGTAGACACCAATTATCCAGCAGACTAAATGGAAAAGGGAAGCTTCGCTACTCCTTCTGACTTTTCCCATCTTCCTGCTGCACTTCCCACACTAATGAATACCATTACTAGTTTTGGGATTTTTATTTTCCTTTTCTACACAAAACTAGGAAGGACCTAGCATCTATGAATCATCTCTGTGGCAAACTTCACTGAAACGGTCTCACATTCCCACCTGTTGGAGAATACACCCCCAGCAGGGCTCCAGCTGCCTCCTGCAGTAGTCTGCAGTCATTAATCCTCAATTTTTAATTTTTTTTGCACCTACCAGATATTCAAGAAAACCCAACTACAATTCAAACAGATGAACAATTCTTTTTGACGTCTCAGAAAAAAATAACAGATTTCAGTTTAAAAGAGACAGTACTTACAATTCCAAAACCTAAATTAACATTGGGTGGTTGTTCAACATCAAACGCTATAATTTATTCTCATTTCTACAGAAACTTGCTGCAGTGGGGGAGATAAGATTAAACACCTCAGTTAAAATCAAGTAGTTTTCTGAATTCACCTGTGCCCAAAACGTTATAGCATCTTCAATGTGGCAGCCCACAACATCTTCAACTTGTAGGGAAAGAAAAAGAAAAAAAAATAAATATTCTCAAACGTGATTTAAATTGGTTGGGTGGTCTTTTTTTTTTTTTTTAAACCACCTCACATTACCTTTGTCGTAGTCCGTGTCTCCATCCATGACAAGATGTTCTGAAACACTGCAAGATACCTGCAGTTAGAGGAGTAACTCCAGTGCCCCCGCGCAGCCGGAGGCGCAGGGGGGCAGCGCTCCCCCGCACCCCTCGCAGGCCCACACGGCTTGTCCCCGTCCCGAGCACTTCGCGGGCTCACGGCTCGGGCGGCTCCTGCTGGCCGATCGCCTCACCCCCACCTTTCCCCTCAGCCCCTCTCCCCGCCAACGAACACGAACCCGGTTCTTCGATGAAAAACGCGTTTTTGACGCGAGGATGCGCCGTACGGCCGGCACCGCCCGCCAGCAGAGCCGGGCCCCTCCTCACCGCCCTGCCCGCTGCCCTGGGGGCCGCCAGGAGCTAGGGCCAGGTACCGGCCTCCCCGCGAAGGAGCGGCCCCGGCGGTACCTGAGGCAGCCGGGCCGGGCCGGGCCGGGATAACGGGACAGGCCGCACCACCGCCACACGTGCTCCCACTGCCACCAGCCGCCGGCCCTGCGCATGCGTCCTGCGGCGGGTACCTCGGCGCCGCTCCCCGGCCAGGGCCTGTGCGCCCGGGCGGTGCCTCCATCGGCGGGGGAGGCGAGACGGCGGCGCTGGGGAGCTGCGCAAGGGCAAGGGCAAGGGCAAGGGCAAGGGCAAGGGCAAGGGCAAGGGCAAGGGCAAGGGCGATGTTCCCGCCTTGCAGGCAGCCAACCCCTGACCTCGGCCGCGCAGCCGCACCGGGTGAAGGCAGAGCTGTAGGCACCAGGCGTTTCCTACAAATCTGTAACCGTGTGCCCAAATGTGACCTGTGCGGTGGCATAGAAGGGTGGCGATCAGTGCGTATGGATCCTGCTTTCAAGGTGTGAGCGAAGTGGCAGCCCGGAGGCTGCGGTGTCGATGGCATCCTCTCTGCTGGCCTCCACCTATGAGATCCGCATCCAATTCCCCTTGTGCACTGTGTCACTGCTCAACTTTTGTTTTCACACATAGTGTATTTGTAGTTTTCTGGTTTAACTTACGAGCATGAAAATTGATGATGCCGTTAGTGAGGTATGAGTGCCAGTGTCACGCAGGTGACGTCATAGCTGAGCCTGTGACTCTCTCTAGGGAGGTAACTGAAGGAGCATGTGGGCTCTGTGTCCAGGCAGGACCAACTAGCACAAGTACAGTGAATGTAAAATTAGAGCTAAAACAAGTGTACATCAAATAATGATTTAATCTACCAGAAGGCAAATGCTAAGGGCTCCAGAACAAGAGTAGGCTTCTAGACAGAAGTAGTATCTTTTGTTACAAAAAAACAAACCCAAAACCAAACAGGTACACCTGCACAAAGTGCTTTAGACTGTTGTTTTCCATTTTATTTGTTCTAAGAAAAAATACTATCACTGCCTGCAAAGTTGTCTCTTTCCTTAGGCCCCATGGCTACAACAAAAGTACTGCTAGAAACTCCAGGGACATACAGATACGAGACCTGCTAACTGTTTAATATGCACAACATGCTGTAAAGACACTGACAACTTGACAAAGTAATTCTGCACAGATGCTGTTACTGGCTGTGAATTCACACATCACGTTCCCTTTCCCCCCAAACCTGAGACAGACAGACGCATTTTATATTTAGTATCAGAGAAGCACAGAATGGGAAGGAGCCCCTTGCCCTCTGCCTGGGATCACTGACCAAACTCTACTGCCCTAAGTAACCAAGGTACATATAAGCCTTTTCACAGGATGAGAAGTAGGGGGAAAATGGTGTTCTATACTCTAGGAATGGTAGAATAATGTCAAAATACTGATTTGAAAGCCAGCTATTTAAAAAAAAAAGACGTGCTTAACCCTTGCCTAAGACCTATGCAATTAGGCTTTAACACCTCAGAGCACTCACGTGTGTGACAGCAAACCATCTCCCCCATGCCAGATTCCTTGGATTAGAGTCAGAAACGGTTAAAGCATCTAGCTGAATGACAGATGTACACCCACAAATAAATCATACAGATGAACTGATAACTTATCTGTCCCTTAATGTTATGTTCAAAGTTCACAACCGCTCTCAGGAAAACAAACCATCAACAAGTACATGTTAAACAGAGCTCTTTATTTAATGACCACTGTTAATGGCAAACAAACTAGCATTTGGCCTCTGCTTTTACCTTTACAAAAATTTTCCTTTTTAATAGAAGTATAAAGAGGTTTTTCAATAGAATTGCAGGTTGCAATTTTGATCCTATGAAATGCTGAGGGTTTTTTACAATATAAATAAGAACAGTTTCGGTTAAGTGTTAATTTCCCTTAAGACACAATCTGTCCAGTTTTCACAGACAGCAATATTATGAGACATACTGTACCTGTTTTTTCATGTATAGAGATGAATAATAATTCTGCAAAAAAAAGTTCCAACAAGTCAAATGTACACCTTCCAGGAAGGCAAGTTTCTTCTACTTGGACATCATCAACATGGGTGAAAAGTGCTTAGAATTAAGAATATTTAATGCGGTTGATATTTTTATGATCCCACCTGTTTTCCAACTAAAAATAAATATCATTAAATAAATGTAACAACTTCTTCATAAAATTTAAGTGGAAATGTTAAATAAGTTTAAGCACAGAATTCTTTTTTTCTTTAAATTGACTTTGATAAAACTTTGATAAAAATGATCAAAGTACAGTTTAGTAAGACTGAATTTGGCAAACATATACAACTAACAAGTATTTTAAACTCAAAACGTCAATAAAACCACCATACATTATTTCCTAAAAATAAAAAGTTACATGATCAGTATAAAAAGAAACATAAAATACATTTTTTTTCCATAACTATTAAAACCTCTGTCTAAAACAGGATCTTGCTGTGAGAAACCTCATCTCTGAAATACACATATACACTTCGAGAACTGCATTCCTAGTTAGGACCAGAAGAGGGAACTCAAATTACTATTTTTTATTTATTAAGTTAAAGCAGTATGTAACAGTGCAGAATGTAAGGGTAAAGGTACTTCTAAAACATTCATTAGACACTTTGATATATTATACATTTAAGGTAGCAGATCAACCTCTCTGACTGGCATCTGTATTAATGATAGTATAGGTCAGTTACGGCAAATGGCCTTTTTTAATCTTTGAATTTAGGCAATTGAGGCTTCCATGCCACGCCCTTCTCATTCAGATCAGTCACTGTGCAGCCTGCATGCACTCCCAAGAGCTCCCCTTCCCTCCCACAGCTGATACCTGAACAAACAAGCAAGCTGCCCTACACCAAATGCATTCAGCCTGACCTCTTTTCCTCTGCCAGTCAGGCACACAGAGTAAGCTTCTCCCAACTCTTGCTATGAAGTCTCAGTACACACATACTACCTCCAAAGTCTTCAATCCAAGGGATATCTTCAAATATTTTTAAGGACAAACTAACTTACACCTCTGTTTTCAAAGAATAAGAAAGCTACCTCAGGCTTTGCTTTTTACTCCAGAACTGCGGCCTCTGCCAGTTATTCTGTACCAAGTCCTTGCCGTGCTGCTTCACTGATTTAAACCACCACACAAAGTTACCCAATTTCAAATTTTCCTGTCCCTACCTTTAACATAA
This sequence comes from Actenoides hombroni, assembly GCA_024336885.1. Lineage (NCBI taxonomy): Eukaryota > Metazoa > Chordata > Aves > Coraciiformes > Alcedinidae > Actenoides > Actenoides hombroni. The sequence goes on from WUAM01000143.1 coordinate 33,280,577, forward strand.
CATATGCTGCCACAGCTGTGAACACGGACAAAGAATATAACAGTCCATCTCACTTCTTGAGGGAATCGCTCTGTGTTGGATTAGACACGATGAAAAAGTGTAAGTAAGTTTACATCAAACACTATATAGTTGTCTACATGCAATAAATAGCATATCCATTTCCACTTGATGTTTTCAGAAGTTCAGTGTAATAGAATCATTGTTATGGACAGTATCAGACAAAGTGAATGGGGAGAATGGTACCACTAGAGAAATCTGGGATAAAGTGCACAAGCAGGAGCCCTTCAAGTGGCTAGTGAGTACGTGTGGAAATGGGCTTACAAGTGTACAGAACTTCATGTGTGAAAAATATTTATACCTTGGCAAGAACAGAGCCTAGAGAAGTGTGAGAGAAGGGTATGTTTGAATTTTATGTAAAAACAATGAAACCAACAGAAAGAAGAAAAAAAATTTAAATAAAAGTTAAAAATACCAATATTAACAGAAAAAATTCCACCAAGTAAAACTAAGGATTCTACAAAGTGTGTCGTAAAAGTCTAAGAATAAGACATATATTTTCTACAACATAATACTTAAACACATGGGTATTCTCTCAGATCTTAACTAACAGTTCTGTAAACCTCTACATATGATTTTCCATTCTCAAAGGAATATCTGTATAACAATTTGGGAGATTAGAAATGCATTGATTGAAGTACCGATTTTCTTACAACACGATAATTAAAAATTAATTTCAGCAATAGACTAAACCAGCATAGTGAAGAAAGTAAGAAAGAAATATGCAAGTAGACACAGCAAAAAATACTCAATACAACAGTTAACACCATGCCATATAAGAAGTATTTCTTTATTAATCTCATGGCTTCTTTGATGGCACTGGACTTCTCTCTTTCCGTTTAGCAGCCTTCTCCTTTTTCAGCTGTAACAGAGACACCAACAGTGGTTCAAGTCAGCTAACAATGCAGTGTTAAATCTCTAAATCCAGTCACAAATTTTACCAGAGTGATGTATGCAGTGGAGGGAGCTACACATCATTATTAGCTCAACCTAACACCGCTTCCTTTTGCATCATAGGACAAAGGAGCACTTCCATAGCTCTGCAGCTCCTCCCCTGTTCAAACCAGGGCTGCTTTTATCTCTGATAATGGCACTCTAGGTTATTTATGTATCCCTCGAGGCCAAAGTGCCTTGCAAATGTTCTTGGGTTTATCTTTATTTCAATGAAAGGTAAATAAGTTTTATTCCAGACGTGTAACAGACACAGACTAACCAGCACACACAAAATCACGTGGGAAGTTTGTTGCGGACGTAGATGCTAAACCTTCACCTCTGTGTATCCTCACTGACCCACATGGTCATGTCTTCCTCATGCAGTATTTTTTCCTACACAGTAGGCTCTTACAGCATGGTATGATTTACCAACACATGCACATTTAACTCTGCCATTGTGTAGTAAGAATATTAATCCCAATAAATATATCTGTTCTTTTAGAAGCAACAGTTGTTCTCAAGCATTGTTACATTAGTGAATGAAATTCTATTTAGAACAATTATATAAAAGGGATGCATGGACTTTTCCATCTCCTCTAACATAAGATATCATGTCACTATCAAAAATGCAAGGAAAAATAAAATATTTTTAACGTGTTTTTTTTCCCCATAAAATACTATCAAAATGAAGCAAGGTCTCAGTCCTGATATGGATGTCTACAAATGAACTCACTGCTAAGCAATCCTGTTGGTAGCCTACCCAGGAACTCACTCTAAAACATTTTTCCATATTTGGAGGCTTGAGGTTTGTACCTGAAATCCCTACTACATTTTGAAAAAAAAATATTAAAATCTTGGAGGAGGAAAAGAAAGGTAGCAATTTGGATTTAATAGTAACATGTCCTTTCCTATAAACTGATACTATATTTGTAATATCTTACCATATTTTGTAATAATTTAAAAAAAAAAAAAAAATTATTTAAAATTTCACAAAGCTAAACCAGCTTTCTCATTAACAAACATGTCATTACAAGCAGCAAGCACAACAGCAGTTAAGATTTTAAAAGTTAATTACACAACATTGCCTTAAAAAGAATTCATAAACAGTCAAGACATACTTCCAGCTGAGATGGTGGAGCTAAGGAACCAACGTGGGAAAAGAACAGGTATTTAAGCATTTAAGTAACCTAAACTGCAGGGCATTTAAATTTAAAATAGTGGGATGGAGGAGGCACCTCTAAGGCGGCGATTCAGGTATCTAAAAAAGACACACTAGATATAGCCCAACTACAGACATTCATAAGGAAAGGAACATTCTAAATTTTTATAAATGAGGTAGAATTTATGTGACTCCTGAATATCACGGGTGCCTTTCTGTGAGTCTGCTTCACTGTTTCTTTTTGTCATATAGTGAAGTACTTTGGTTTTTTGTAATGGAGAGCTAACTCAATCAATTCTGCCCAGTTAAGGTAAATACCATCCCAGACATGACTGATCTCTGAAATCCTGCAATAGCTCATAGTTGTATTTAAAACTTTAAGAAGCTAGTGTTTTCTCAGGAAAAGAATAAATAATATATAATGCATTTATATGCCATTTAAATCATACATTAGTCTTGTTTAGACACTGCCTTGTGAAAATATATTTGAACGAAACAATAAAAGTAGTAACTTGCCCGTTCTTGATAACGTTTTTCAAAGTAAGCCATGTCATCATCTTCTGAATGCTTCTGATGAGAAACTTGCCTTGTGGCACTAGAACTACCTGGAAAAACAGACAATCAAACAAAAAAGAACCCTCAAGCCTTTTTTCATTAATGACACTTGCTATTCCATTAGTTATGTTTTACATTTGGCAAAACGTATTTGAAATGAGAACTCACCTTTACAGGCAAGTAAGAAACCCCAGCAACTGGGACCAGCTCTTGTAACCTCTTTAGTCTAGGCTAGCAGCTATTGTCAATAGTCTTGGAGCTCTGAGTTCAACAGTTCTATTAATTCCTATGTTCTTATACTAAATAAGGGACATAAAATAAGCATAACCAATCCATAATTCCATGCAAAAAAGACTTTCTGGCAGCAGGCAGTTTCACAGGATTGTACTGAATACGTACAATGCTCTCAGATATGATCAGCTTCTAGTGGGAATTAAATCATCGGATCAGGTTTTTAAATTTTAAGTCATATAGTTAATTGGGAAGATAACCAAATGCTACAAAAAAAATAATTACAGTTTAAAAGCACATCATCAGTACAAGTAGCAGGCAGCAACAAAATAGTTATTCTAAACACATCCAAGTACATGAATGTTTTACTAGCTTTTCACGTAACAGGTCTTCAGTATTAATTTTAAAGTTTAACTTTCATTTTAGCCCTAAGCATCCTTCAACTCATACATAAAACCAATTACTTTTATATTAAATACTTCTTGTAAAACAGTATTATCCTGATGATACAGCACCTGCTATCTGTGAGATGGTTTGAGCAGAACTAGGAGGTCCCTGAAATGTTTCTAGAAATGGATGATCCATGCTGGATTCTAAAAGTTCAGCAGAAAGAGCCCCTGTTAGAATTGAGTAAAAACAAAAATTAACTTCACAAGATATATTAAGAACGTACATGGTGAAGTCTAAACAAGGCTACAGATTCATATCTACAACACTCAGTGTAGACCACGTAAACTCAAGTTAACAAAAGCATTACAGAGGATGGCTTCAAAAGAAATGAAAAGCTGTGGTTCTTTAGCATTGCTGTACTAATTATATTCAGAAAAATCCAAGAAACCAGATCAGAATTTTAAAAAGAAATGAGTACATGGCAATAATAAATAAAACAGTTTTTCAGGACAAAATGTTGTTATTACTAATTACTAAACGACACAAAATCACAGACCAGCAGAGATAACAAGCCTAACAAAAATATAGTTCTACAAGGGACCTCTTTTTTTTATGCTGAATGGCAATTAACCTTTGAATTTGGAAAAAAAAAATGCTGTAAATGTATAACCAGGAAATACCTGGGCATGGGCATGGAAATATTAAGAGAAAACCAGAAGGCACAGGGTTCTTTCTAAAAGATATGCTCCACTTCAACCAGAAACTACTGGGCTTAACATCAGAATTGCTGATAAAGAAAGGGTTTTTTAATCAATTCACTACCTGAAGTTGGAATTAGTACTTTTCAGAACTACTTACTTGGAGAATTAAACATCCCTCTCCGGTCAGCTGCACCTACCTGTTCCACTGTCATCGAGTCTCATGTAGCCTTCTGCTAGTGAACTAAAACCAGTCAGTCCGCCCATAGCAGCATAAGGCACATCCTGCCCCACAGGCTTTCCTTGGGCTAAGCGCTCTTGCTTAGTTTCCACAACTGTTTCATGAGCATACGTGGGCTGACCACATGCACAGGTAAAGCAGCTATGAAAGCCCGAACACTTGGAACCTAATTAACAAATAAATAAGTGCAATGAGTGAGATGATAATGGAATTTATACTTCATTGCAGACTAAACTGATCTTGTCAAAACTAGAGTCCCTTCACTGCAAAAGCATCCAGCTATAATGAAAATCCTGTATAAACACAGGAGGAAGGATGAATATGGAGACTAGATCACAGGGGTTGTCCAGTCTCAGGGTGTCATTCAGCCATGTTTTGAGTACCTCCAAGCCAAGAGAATCCACCTCTCTGAGCAGCCTGGACCAATCAATGCTGGTCTTCTCTCAGAACAGACATTTCTTTCCTAATATCTAACTGGATTTCCTATGTTGCAACTTGTGTCTGTTACCCTTAGTAACACCCTTCTCTAGCCCTCCCCTGACAAAAAATAAAATGAAAAAAAATCTGTCACTGGGTAAAGAAGACAAACTGTTAGCATTTTGGTAGTATTATCTCCAAAGGTTAGAGCACGTGTCAATGTTGCATGGCCAGAAAACTTCAAATCAAAAGGTAAATATCTTCTTAATTAGCAAAATTATCTCAGTAGTAAATAGAGGCTGTGGCAACAGCAAAATAGGTTCTACATAAAAGTACCATGAGACTGACTTTCAGGGAGGCTTTAAACTTACGTAGCCACAGGACATAACTGAAATAGCTATACCAATGACATGTGATGTTCAGAAACACGGAGTGAAGTGGCACAGCTGCCCTCACTATAGCTAAAACTGTCATCAAAGCCCTGCTGGAGCAACAGTATGAACAAGAAATTGAGGAACTGATTTTGCAAATGTTTCATTATACAAATTACCCTGCTTCCAGCTCCCAGTTACAGTTCGTTTTGCAGAGCACTGAAAAAGATTTTTTAAGTCTTATGTAATATGTTCAAGGATCACATTCTTGGAAATGTTAAAGGTTTTTTCATATCATTTTGGGCACTTCTCAGTAACAGAGCTCTTACTCTGTGTTTGGATACAGAATAAAGTATATATATTACATAAAGTGCAACAACAGTATTTTTTTCATTTATCTATCACATTAGATGTATAAAAAAACTGGGCTAGGCTAATACCAGTACATTAAAACAACACAAGTCCAAAATAGAAGCAGTCTTGGCACTTTTCTGTGTAACCTGTGAAGCCCTCAGAAGCGTCAGGCATTTTTGAGAAACACTAGAAAAAGTGCATAATGTAAATTATTATTAAAACCACTGTGTTCTAATGATTCAGTCTGAATCATCCAATTGCACATCTAAGACTTTCACGTTAATGAGAACAAATTCTTGAAAGGCTGTCATATAAACGTTTCATGTTTTATTCTGTGGGATATGGTTCTCATCCAGCAAAAGCTGTTTATGAATTTTCCTGTCCAAATTAGACAGATTTCATGAAAGAAATTTACTAACAGTACGGAACTCTAGCAAAAGGATCTTCAGTTTACATAACTGGAGGTTTGAAAATAAAACCTCTTTATGCATTATTTATTTTCTACAGTTAAAAATTACTGCTGCTTCATTACAATAACCTTGAACAACTGAAGCAAAAATCTTTGTCTTAATGCCTTCTTAAACCTTTTGCTTGAAACTCCCTTCTCATTTGCATTTCTGGACCCACAATCTGTATGCTTGGGAACTGCTTTGTTAGCATGCTAACAATAGTACGCTGCTTCCTATGGAGTTGAGAAAGGATATAAAAATACATTTATGTTATATTCAACCAGGCAGTAGAGGAATGGTGATCAACACGTCTCTCTCTCAAACTATCAAGTTCAAATAGAAAAGTCATGTGCATGCAGCAGTGGAAGTGACAAACTGCAAACGGGGTGCTTTCATACCACCTAACTTCAAGTGACTGTGTCCATATGTACATAACAGGATCACTTAGCAACTTACGCTCCTCCACAGGACTTGGGGAAGCTAAGGATGGAACCATCCTGTGCCAAAGGTGATGTCTTCCTATTCAAGGACTAAAATACACATCAGTGTCAAGTGCAGCACGTTCCTAATACTCTGGGCAGAACACAGATCCCTAACGTGCTGTTCCTGTCAAGTTTCCTAGCAGAGAATACTGCCAGCCCAGCAGTAACTTACAAGAGTTACATGAAAATCCAGGTGCTGCACTGTGCTGATCAGCAAAGTGTTTGCATCTACAACGGATGGGCTGTGTGCCATTTAGAGGGACATAGTGATAGGACTGGCACGGACAACGGCTCGCTCTACAAGGCACACAAATAGGACGGTCTTTGGGAAGCACTTCATAGTCCGTTTTATGTTGTTTATACCTAAAACAGGCAAAAATAGTAACTTTTATTACTTTGTTAGTATTTATCAGAAAATTCACTGAAAGGCTTATAATTTATCTTACAAGTTCTATTTCGAAGTATCTTTAATTAAATTAATTACTGCTGTTAATTTTCAATTAAATGCATAATATCAGGTGCTTTCACATCCCTTCATTACACAGATATCATAGATCCTTATGTTTCATTTTGACAGCACTATCAGAACCAATCTGATGATCTACAATAACTCAAGCCTTAAAGCAAAATTTCTCGTGGACTACAAAATCATTTTGGTCTCAAAAAAATGTATTGAGATTTAGATTTAAGAACAGCTCTTGCGATTTAAAACCTACTTTTCTCAACCATTAGACCTTAAATTAATTTGCCTATACTGTACTGTAATGTGTCTGGAAACATTTTATATTTTCCTGATTTTAAAAAATACAACAGATTGAAAAAATGAGAAGATCCGTACTGGTGAGTACAAAAGCACAACGTCTCTGGTCCCACAAGCTTACAGTCCATGCCGCTTGGTGATCGCCAGCTCACATACAGCCTGTTCTGTAACCGAATTGGTAATACTTTTCTTTTGTACTCTTCATACTCCTCAGGGGTAAAGAGCTTTCCTCCATCATCATCACCTACAATTCTGTAAGCATGTCATAAAAAAAAAAAAAAGCAGTAAGAAAATTAAGACAATAAAAGTAGGTTTCTCAAGACATTTTTTCAAATATGATGTAACAACACTTTTGTTGTAAATGCAAAAAAAAATATTTCATAATACTGTTCTAGTGATGTACATTTAACAGAACTATAGCTGAATTTTTGAGCATTTTGTGAATAATACTTTTAAAAAAAATTTGCTCTGATGGACTGTAAACCAGGGTTGTATAAAAGAAGGAAAAAATTAATAAAGCAAACTACCAAGCTCCTTTTCATACAGCACAAAAAGCAATGGGCTTTTTAATGGCTGTTTAACCACCCAGCCCTCCCGCAGGCTTCTTGAATGACATCTGGCAAGTCACCCAACTACACCTAACTGTACTGCAGACTTGTATATGGTTATTTAATCTTAGTCTAGTCTGAGTAAGATTATTCAGCTGTGAGTAGGTAACAAGCAATGCATTCAAGCCGTCTTCTGTTTTGCAAGAAGACTGTGCTAGTTTCTGTACTTGAAGTTGACAGCAGCTGTATCCCACACCTCGGACAGGCCCGTTTGTTTAAGCTATCACTCACTATGTTCAGATTCAGTCACTGCATAGCCAGAGCTCTTTTGGGAGCAGCACCCAAATTCTACTTTGTGGGAACAATTGAAGAGAGTAAGTAAAAGCTGTAAAATACAATTTAGACTTAATTGCAGCACTTTACTATGCTGCAGGTTAGTTTGTTAATGTCTGTAAATACTTGTTATTATTTGTTGGGTGTGCTAAAACATATCTAGTCGATCTTTGTGAAATATACTGTGGATTTGTACATTGCCTGCACTGCACACCACCACAATCATGTGTCAACATATTGCTGCCTTTTGCATGTTAATCCAGCTGATATCCACTGAAATCAGTCCATAATTTATGAGAATTACCACTGTGCCTACTACCTCTGATTCAGTTTTACTCAGCGTTTTCCTAAGCAAAATGAAGATCACAATTCAGTATAATGACTGAGTTCGTATTTATTTTTGCTCAAGAGGAACGATGATGGTATTAACAAAGGCAGGTCGGAGTTACAAGGGCACGCGTTTATACGCTGCGAAGCTGAATCACCGACGCAGGAAAGCCGGCGTTGCCTGCAGGAGCAGCATCGCTGCCACGCTGCCCTCTCGCACCCGGCCCGCCGCTGGCAGGCCCGGCCCGGCGGAGTGACGCGTTACTTCACCGGCGGTCAGCTCCGGTCCGTACCGTGCCCGCCGGCCGGCGAGGCGCGCAGGGCGCGTGTGCCGAAGGCCGGGCACTTCGTCGCCGCTGCTCCAGGCCAGGGAAACGGTCCCTGTCCGCGGAGAGCCGCCCTCGAGCGCCTTCACGGAGCTAGGTAGGGTGCTTCCGATTTCGCCGATAAATGGCCGCGGTGAGGAACGTGACGCAACGAAGCCGACGCGGATCCCGAGGAAGCGGCTTCAGGACCACAGGAGGCGCCCGGGTCGCGACGACCTCCTCAGGAGAAATCCCGGGTCGCGGACGGGGGAAAGGAAGACCACGGGCCGGAGCCCAGCAGCTGCCGACTGCGAGCAGCACCCCCGAGGCGCGTTGAAGGGTCCCGGCCCCAGCGACCTCCACCCCACCGCTCCGCCCCTCTCCCCTCCCCAACGAGGGCGGGCGAGGCCCGGCCCGGCCCGGCCCCCCCCTCACCGCCGGTACTCCGCGTACTCTTCCAGGGCTGCCGCGTCCCCCCGCAGCCGCTCCGTGCCCGGCCGCGCCGCCGTTGGGCTGCGCACGGGCAGAGCGCCTGGAGCGCTGTGCGCAGCGAAAGGACGGGGCGAGGCAGGCGAGAAGCGGGCGGGGCGGCGGCGACAGCGCGGGCCGCATCGGTACCGCGCGCAGGCGGCGGGGATACGCACCTGTAACGACAGTGTCTCTGGCCGCGCGTGCGGGCCCGGCCGAGCCCCCCGAGGGCCGGCGGGGGGGGGCTGACGCCGCCGCCGCGGCATGGCCGGCACCCCTCGCACCCCGCTCATAGCAGACACCCGTACTGACCGACAGTGCCCCGACACAGCCGCCGATACGACCAACCGCCCAACGAAATCACGTCCACGCTAAGCCCTCCTGACACCTATCCCCACACTCGTGTTGTCCCAAGAGACCGCTGCTATTTACACCTCACCTTATACCACCATGTCTCTGAGGGGTACTTTTCACTGGCACTCTCCTATTATAAAATACAATGCATGTTCTGTTCGATTATAAAATAACATGGTTTATTCACAGTTCCAGACAAAAGAAGGCCAGTTTTGGGCAACACTTCCTAATCAAAGATAATATTGGCATTAGACTGGCAACCTGCAAGTCCTAATTCCTTTCCAAGTGCCACAGTCAATGCCACCACGTTGAAACAACTCTTCCAATGTGTTGGAAGACTGTAGCAAATAGACCGCAGACTGCTATTTCTGATACTGCACTATCTGTGTAAATAGACTGCTTCCTCTTGATACAAACATACTGGTCACAGCATGACTGAATGCGTGAGCAAAGATGCAGTATGTTGTTCTTAACTGGGCTGTAGGAGACTGGTATTTAAATTGTGCTCTGTTAGCACAAGCCACAAGCCCTTAGACTGTCAAAATGAAGCTCAAGAGCATAGGCTTTTTCCATACAATGAAATAGCAGGTGCCTGTTGAAAAAGGTACCGCAATCTCCGTATTGTCTTGGACAGGGCAAGCCACTAGCACTGGAGCAGAAGGTGGGGAGAGATGTCACAAGGACCAAGGCAGTGTTTTGCCAAAACATCACCCAGAGAGATGAAACAGCAGGGAGAGTCCCAGGTTTCCAGCAGTATCTAAATAAGGTGATAGGGCAGATGGTCTCAGCATTTGTCCTGGGGCTATGCCACATGTATAAGAAATTTCACTGCAATACAACATGCATGTTCTGTCACACTGCGATGGGGACAGGAGCAGAAGGCAGAAAAGATATGGGAGCCAGCCATCACTGCAGTCAATACACCTTCAAGTAAGCTAGCAGAGAAAAATAAAACCATAGAAGAAAAGTCAGGATTTTTTCTCTGGGGAAAATTCCGCCTGTGACCAAAACTCTGAGAAAGAAACAGAGAGGGGAAAGGAGAGCTTGAAAGTAGAGCAAGAAGCTCTACAGACACAGAATTCAATGCACTGACGAACACACTGCTGCTCAGGAACTGCACAAAACTGAAGGTTTTTGAGAAACCTCATCTGTATGCACATTTCACTGGTGCCAGAGATCCCAGCACTGCCAATGGGGAGGGGGGGGGCGGGCCTCTAGCAAGCCTGGTTCACACAGAATGAGCAGAACTCCTATGTCACAGGTTGGTGTACCTCATCTGTGCCAGATCGTTGTTAAGAATGGTGCTCTGAAATACAGTTCAGGTTTGGAGATCAGAGCCAGGTTTCTGAATTACACAGCTTTTGGTGAGGGCTACAGATGTTAGTCTATGTTGTACTTTAGTGTCAGATTACCTGTAAAAACAGTCACTGTGAAGGTGTTGAGAGCAGGAGATCAAAAGTAATTTTCTGTGGGGCACCTGTCCTATGAACTATCTCCCATCTTAAAAATTGAGGATTTATTCCTGGATTGGATAACAGCAAGTGTCCTCTGTGATAAAGAGACAGTGCTCAGTTTATCAGCATCATAGCATTTCCTTGAATCCAAATTTGTACTCGCAGTCTTACCTGGGGACGGATATAAAAGGTGAAGGACTTTGTAATTAAGAAATTGAATTCTCAGGTAATAAAGATATTTTAAGTAACTACTGTTTTACTGTCATAGCATGAGTATTGAAATACATTTTGGATTCAGAAAACCTTCTCCTGTCTCCCATCCCCTCTAAGAGGTTGTTAATGGACATCTGAAAGCATTCATTAACAACTGAGTCAAACCAGATTTTCCATGGTAAACTATTGAATAATTTGGAATAGCGGGGGGGGAAGGCAAAGAAGCTGTGCCACAAGCTAAGTAAAAGGAACAAAAATCCAGATGGCACGTTGTACCTCCTATAGCTGTGATATAGCATATGGATGCTGCTGGCCCAAGATCTCTGAACACATCAAAGCGGGTTGAACATATGGACACTCACAGTACAGCTCCGTGAGACCTAAGGAGCTGCCTACACACCAAAGGCAACAGCTTAATGCTGTGTAGGGTGTTGACAGTCTCTCTCAACACCCTCTGTTAACAATAAAATGTGCAACCCTTTTCATTTTTTTTTAAGTCCTTACAAGTTTGACAAATGTTTTAAAATTCATCTCAGTGAAATACCTATGTAAATTGAAGATAGCCACTTTATTCATGCAATAATAAATACTTTAGAAATAACTGATTTAATATTTTAGACCTCAAGTCATCATTCTGAAGTAGTATTTAGTCATTCTATTTCTTTATGCTTGGTCAATGGCTACCCCTAATTAGCTGAAATTCTAAAAATGAGAAGAATTCAAGTGGCATAAAGAATAATGGAAACAGTTTCCAACAACTTGTTTCCTCCTTTCGCATTTGTTACCAATATATTCTAATATACTTAAAAGCAAATACAAGTAGTACTTACTAGAAACCTCTAACTATAACCATACATTATGCTACAATAAAAATCAGCGTTCGTATTAACTCTGGTTTACAGGCATTTCAAAACGTCAACATTTCTCTTCAGTTTTGCTATCAGAGAAACAGAACAGCATTAGACATCGACTGCACAGAGTAAGCCGACGAACGCCACAGGGAATACACAAGTTCATATGCAAACAAGGGTCAATTAATAATGAAAGGCTTTTGCTGGAGGTACTAACAAATGTACCCGGGAAATTTGTAGTAATTAAGATCACTTACAGGTAAGATAATTAAGTAACATGTGATGCGACTGGTGCTGTAGTGATGTGTTTTCATACATATATGTAATGGGGAGGCTTTTTTCTTTAAATTGGTCCTCATTTTAATAACCTAGATGGTATTTGAAAACAGATACAAATGCAAATGGGCATCATCTAAGATAAACTGAGATTTAGTTGAAATACCAATTCAGTAACAATTTATCCCATATGAGAAACATTGCAAAAGTCTAATTCACCTTCTTAGCTGCTGTCATGGTTTAACCCCAGCTGGGGGCTGAGCAACACAGGACTGCTGGCTCACTGTCCCCCGCCCTCCAAATGGGAAGGAGAAGAGGGAGAAAAATACAAAACCCCATGGTAGAGATAAGGACACTAATACAACAGAAAAGGAGAAGCAACAACACTAATAGCAACGAAACAATACACAAAATGAGCGATACAGAACAAACTGAGGAAGGCACAGCCCCAACTGGTCAGACCGACTGGCCACAGGTGCACTTTGCCCAGCCTGCCCCCCAGCCCTTACATACCAGACATGTCAGTATGGCACCAAATAACCCCTGGGATGGTTCAGTTGCCTATTCTGCCTGGGGCCCCCTCCCAGCTTATGGTGAAAATTAGCCCTATCCTAGCACAACCCAGGGCAGCTGCTATAAAATGAAGTCTCCCATTTCACTCCCGCCTTTAGAAAAATATTTTATATACTGTAAAATACATTCAATTAAACCCCAGAGATGGAATGAAGCATTGCTTTGTGAAGCACAAATTAATGAAAGGACATAATCCCAGGCAAGGAGATTATATTTTGATTAATAGTTAAAGATTTCAATAGGCATTCTACATAACCTTTAAAAAAACACAGCAATTAAGTAAAAATGTTTTAGTGATTTAGGTCATTCGGTAAATTGGAGTATTTTGAGCAAGTATTTTCTAAAAGGTTTTTAACATAATAAACAGGGAACTTAAATTTTATGTAGTCATTTTTCTAAATTCTTGTAGTGGTTTCCAGATTTCCTCTGCTTCTGCACTCATGCAAACAAAGGCCACAAGAGCAGCGGTTACCCCAGGACACATACCTGCACAGGAGGCACTTCATCACTTAGGTAGCTTTCACACATCACAAAGATGATGCAGTTTGGAAACCTCTGCATTAGCAAATATTTTCATTTAGAACTTAGATCTGTCTAACCAGCCTCTTTAAATCATTGTGTTTATGAAAAACAAGTATTTACCTGGAAAAACAGACAAGTGTGCAATATGTTAAGACTTATTACTGGATGCCAAAGGTACTGATATTTTGCCACACTCATTACAAGAACCTCTACATTCTTGTGCTATGTTTCTCTATTTTTTTTATTATTTCATTAAAAACCGATCAGCAAACTTCTGTGATTTTCACAATGGATAAGCAGCTTGTTAAGAGCTGTCTTGGTGTCTTTCAGTGGAGTATCTGTCTGTCCACCTATTCATCCCAAAGGTTTTTTTGATGTGGGACCATTCAGCACTTCTTCACAAAATTGAGGGACAACACTTAGATATCTTAATTACATTAAGGTTACTATGGTGAGATTCAAAAATTATTTACTTAGATGAGGAAAGCAACAAAGAGAACTAGACAATAAAGGCAATCTTCCCTAAGAAAGATGTTTGCCTGATACTCATTTGGTTGTGGAACTAAATAGCTGTGTTAAGACCTGTAGTGCTTCTTGCTGGTTAGACAGCAATCAATACACTAATTTTTTCCATTTTTTTTTCATTAGAAATTCTGTTTAGGAGCAGATCTTGAACATTTTTTGTTTCCTACATTAAATAGTCATTGAATACTACCAATTACCTAGTGAAATCAGCTGGTAAACACTCATGAAGCAAATTATAGTTGGGAAATTCAAGTTTCATAATTTACCAGAAAATTTAAAGAATAAAACTAAAACACCACCACTACTCAGACCAGGAGTTCTTTATATACGGGAAGTTGTATGTCCCTCTGCCCTCCAAAGAAAGAGGAAACCAAATCCAAACCAATCCAGCCTAAGAACCAACTGCCTTAAGGAGGTTCTGCATTTCACAAAACTTGAAGCAGGTCACTTTGGAGGAATTTGTGATGTCATCATACAAACTGTAGCACAGCAGAACTATGTAAACATTCCTTTTTTAAAAAAAAATAAAAAACATCAGTGTTTGGCAACACAACCAAATGCTGTGATACTATCATGCATTTTGGACCTGGGGAGAGTTGTAGGCTTTCTCTCACTTCTTTTTCACAAGCCTTTGGGTTCTTTACACAGCCTTCTGCCATTGCAGGGCTGCCACACCTCTCAAAATATCCTATAAATGGGTCTGCAGAGTAGAATATGCAGATGTTTTCTTGCTAGTGTTGTTAATACAAAAGGCATATGTAAGGTCTCTGTTGAGACCTTCCCCTTATCCCTTCCTTACCCTGTTTTCCTTAGTCCACACACCTGAAGTTTAGTCCCCTCAGTCTGAAAAATGCTGTCATGTCAGCAAAAAGGATGAAGCTCAGCTTCCACCCTCTGCACTGCTGGAGCACAGAAATCATGGCAGTAGTCCTGTGCTAGGTATTTGGTGAAGGGAGAACACAAGTCAGCATGGTGATACAGCACAGATGTAATGAATTTGTGCCATAAGGTATAGGTAGTTCACAGGTCTCCATATATACATTATCTATCTACCTACCTATCTAGTACAAGCTAAGTCCAATGAGCCATTGTAATACTGAAAGCTGAGAGAAAAGCTACTATTTGCCCACAGTGTTATGAGTTCCTATAAGGAGTACATAACTGCATGGAAGTTAGTACAACAGACTCTAAAATCCCTGCATAAAACAAGCTATGTGTGCAAGTAGTGAGAAAAATTCACCTTGAAGCTTCTGTTACACTTAACAATCTTCATTAACTTGAGGACTTCACATATCCTCACAAGAAAAGAAAAAAAGGCACTTTGTGCACACACACAAAACCAACACCTACTACAGTTTTTAGCACAAAGGGACACTACTTACCAAGGCTTTGGTTGGTACCAGTCAAATACTTAGGGAATAAAAAGCATAGACAGATATAAAAACCTGTTTTCACATTGACTTGTAGATGCATAAGAAGTTATGCACCTGCCTTTTTCACTCTCAATGAGTGAAGTGTTCACTATTAAAGATCTAAACCAGGCATTTTATTTTATTTTATTTTCATTTCTTTCTCCCCTCCCCTCTAACTTGAGGAAAGTTTGAGGGCATTAGAATTTCAAGAGCAAAAGAACTTAGTGATTGAGCATGAGGAATATCAGATAGATTACTACTAAACTTCAGAGACCTGGAATTTTCCAATCCAGAAATGCCTAGAGCACATGTAGCAAGAATGACACAACTGTTAAAAAGAACCCAAAAAACAGAAGCCTTTACAGGACCAATTAAAAATTTATTTTTCTCTTTCTGCATTGAAGTGAGTACATGTTTACACACAATGTGACAGAAGAAAGATCATCTGAATACTAACTAAGGTTGTAAGTGTATTTTTCCTTTGTATCAATCTAGAATATCAGCAGGGAAATGGAAGAAAAGAAAAAACACCTAACTTTGGATGGTAAATCATTCAGCACCTCCGGTTTTACTGGTGTTTGTTTGGGTTTTTCTTTCATTAATGTAGAATTAGACATCCACCCACCCCCAAAAACCCACTTGCTTTTGGCAAAAGTCCTTGGATGTACCCTTCCTCCCCCAAAAATATTCAGTATGTTTTAAAAAATAGGCTCAGTGGCACTTTCTCTTTAATATGACTTCAGTAAGATTTTGAAATACAGTGCATCCACACTGCAATTCACTTTGCTGTAAGGCTAACTTAGACATAAGGCAAACATCACCTTAGCTCTCAAATATTCCATGATAAGACAACCTCAGTATATATATATATCTGTTAAATGCAGAGATATCTTGTTTCCCTTCATTGCTTTTCCTCCTGATCAAAAAAAAAAGCAATTTAGGGAGATGGCATGCTATGCTCATCACAAATTGCAAGGTACTAAAAAGTTCAAAAGAAATAGCAATGAATAAAAATAAACAGTATTCACATATCCAAAACTTATTTCCATCATTTAAATATATCTGCAATTACAAAATACATACACTTAAATATCTTTGTAAGAAATAATCATCCAAGATATCACAGATTATGATTTGCTTTTGATAATCTAACTGCTCTAACTCCAGCGTAAAGATACACATGGACAGTGTTACTACCTAGGATGTTTCCCTATTATAATTCATTTTCTTAAATATACAGTAAATTCTCCAGCTATTCCAACAGATAGTGCAAATAAAGACATTCTTTGGGTCACAATTTTTAAATATTACTGCCAATGCTATCTGCAATTTAATATTTAGTAGATGAGTAACAAAATATTGTAAGTATACACTTTTTCTAGCATCTGTTTAACAATGCATTTTCCTCAGTTACCTCAGCTTAACGCAGATCACAAAAAAATGAACTACAATACTACTCACCTACCCAAAAGATATGTTATATTTATACTTAAATAAATATATTTAGAAACCTACCTAGAAGTTCCCCATTGCTTTCCACTGATTGTTATTACCCAATGACATACTACATCAAATCATGATATCAAAATATCCTCAAAGACAACAAAGATCACTTCAGAAATACTGCTCAAAGGCAATGCAATAATGCTTTGAGAACCTATGCACTTAAGTTAGGCCTACACAGATCCAGCATGTTGTATAACAGGAAGTTTATGCTTCTTTTAGAGTCAACTACTGCTTTGCCCTAGCCAGAGATAAAAAGCTAAAATATTACTTATCACAGATGTAGCAACACAAAGTGACCCTGTTTGCTACCTAATGTTGCTTGCTGGTTTTACACGTTTATTTGAAGTTACTGGCATGTGGTTGCTAGTTCCATTAGTGGTATTTGTTGCTGAGCCATTCACAATGATGTAATCAACTTTGTTTTCCAACTTGACGAGGCGTTGTAAGATGTCATCCAGAAGAACAGCAATTGTTCTCTTAAGATCAGCTGAAGATAATGGAAAAAACAAATTAGACCCCATTATTTACTATGTGTGGAAAACAACTGCTATTTCAACATATTCACATCTTAAGACTTTCTATCCTTCCTAGGATACTTTTTGGGAAAGAGTGCAGAGGAGTATACAAGTATAGCATTAAATAGCTGCTTGATTTTCCTTTAATGTTTCTTTGTTATCTCAGGCAAGGAAGATACCACCATAACAGTGAACTGTGAAGGAAGCCAATTTAGTATTTGAGTCTAAGAACAAAAGTACTAGCTGGAGCATTAGACTAGTGACTATTCAAAGACAGTATTTCAAATTTCATCCAGATAACAGTGATAGAATACACAGCTATGACACCTTTTAGCCTTGCACAGCAATGGAATATATTTAAATACTCTCCAACATAAAAAAGTTAGTTCTTAATAGCTTTCCTCTAAATAACAGATCTATCCCACAGAAAAGCTGCTATGAGAAAGTATCTTATCACTTCTTACATAAGCTATAAAGTAGGGAAAAAAACCCAATCCATATATATAGGCCTATATTGATTGAAAAACAAGAAAAAGGACCCATATGGAAAACAAAAACAGTATCAGATCTTTCAACGAAAGCTAATTACGCTGTTGTCAATGTTCATATCATTATCTTCTCTCAAGATTTGAAAAAAGTGAACAAACTTAACCAGCTTTTACAAGTTATTAAGATCCCCCCCAAACACACGCAGACAGACTCTCTCGCTTCCCCCTTTACCCTCTAATTAATACTTAAGTAACCAGAGAAACTGGTGAGGGGAAAAAAAAAAAGGTATGAAAGGTATGAGACTGAAAAAAGAGGAGTAACCCAGATAAAATTAAGACACTAGTAATAAATTGATAATAATAATAAAGTTTAAATCTCAAGTCAGTCCCTCCCTCTAAAATTAACTATATCTTGTTGAGGAATGTCATCTTTGGGAAAAAAAAATAATTCTTTGACAATTGCTTTACAATTTGAGTCAGAGCAGGGTCACGTACTCTGTAGTACCATTCTGTGCTCAACAGTCTGAGGGAAGGAGTTGTCTACTCAAGTCCTAAGTCGGATGATCAGCTTGTAGATCAAGAGTTGACCTCATTTTTTCTATTAAACTTTAGACAATACTTCAGAAGGCAAATCTCATTTGGAGAAACACTATGAGACTTAATACAGCAGTGGAAACCTGCATTACACAAGGAATTTTTAAAACAAATTACACAGAAAAGTAATCACACGGTAAAGGCTGGAAATCCTCAAAGACAAAAAAATGGAGAGGGAGAACAGGGAGAAGAGAAGAGAAGAAAAGAAACAGTAGTGTCTTACTGTGGTAAAAGTGTTTACTTAATGAATGAAAAAATTAAAAGCTAAGACATTTTGATTCTGTCCTCCGCCTCTTGAGTTGCTTCCTGCTCATCTCATCATCACAGACTTGCCTCCTTGTTCCTGAGCAGTAGCAAAAACTTCAGACACATTTATGCTGTTTGTACTCTTAGCCTATGGAGTGCCTATATACAGCATCCTACAACTGGTAGAACCCACCCTTTTAATGATTCCTTAAAAAGGGGATCAATGTACATAAGCTTTTTTTTTTTTTAATATTTCTTTTTAAGTCTTCTACTACTCTTAATTTCACAGACACAGGTTTTTTTCCTTTATGACAAAACATAAGTACTTTTCTCAAAAGTAAGGGTTTTCTTGAAATCCTAAGGAATTTCAACCTTCTGCAACCTTCCCTCAAGAGAAGAAATAGAAGCAGAAAGTTAGAAATGAGGCAAAAGAAGAATCTGGAATGCTGAAGTGACAGTGTGAAACTCTGTCCCCATATTGAAAATGTACTTATTCCTCAATATCTTGAGATTCATAGAAAGCACAACATTGCTGTTAATCCTGTAAGTAACAGTAGTCACATACCTGGAGATATCTAAAAAATCCCTGGAAAACAAGAATCTTATGTCTCAAGCTTAATTCTGTCCCACATCTTAATCTTAAACTTCAGGGAATAAACTAAACTCAACTAAGTTAATACAGAGTTTTTTCTCATGAAGAGCAGTATATATTACTTTCAAGAAAGAAGTATTACTTCAGAGCTTCCAGGAAAAATAGATATTTGCATGACTAGTATGGGGTTTTTGCCTCTTACCATATCCTGCCATAGAGGATCCACCGCCGCCATTCATTAGATTTTTATTTTCTTCTGCCAGTGCTTTGACATATCTTTTGCTTAGATCTAATATCTGTCCACGCAACTCAGCACTGCTTTGGCGTCTTGGGTACTGAAACGTGTAGCGTAGCAACATCAAACCCCAAATGATTCCAAAAACTAGTAAAAACATGCTCAGTTTCTGGGACATATTTTTTCTTGAAAATGTTAGAAACATTTCTGATGAAGGCCACAGGTGTGTCTTAATTTCAAGATTAAGTAACTGAACTTCACTTTGTCAAATTATATTACATATTAAATGAAAATAAGATTTCTATGAAGTGAAAAATCTTCTGGCTAGATCATCTTCTCATGTTTGAGTTGGCCTCGATTCCTGAAATTTGTAAAATACCACTTGGTTATTCAAAACTGCTACAGTTGTTGAGATTGAGGACAAATATCAATACACAGTAGTACCTCATTTGGAAAATCTAGCAAACAGTTGTAGATTTGTATCTGCTTAGAGATGCAGTCATGTTTCTATCTCACCTCTTGTTTACAAGGTTTTCTCTTCTTATTTTTACCAAATTTTTTTCTCCCAAAATCAAAACTTTCTATGCTTCTATCAATCACCTGAAGTATTTTCAAAACTGTAAATTGAGCTGACATTAAACTCAAATGCATGGCAAATAAAATGCAGTATCTAGAAGGGACTTGTAAAACACCTGTACACAACATTTTGATGAGTCATACACATATATCTACACACAAGAAGAAGATCTTGTGAAATAATTCACTTAATTCTTATTCCTCACTTAGAAGCATAGGGCAAATATAATCAGTTAAAAGGCAGAACAACAGTCCTTGGTTGGTTAGTTAGTTTCAAGTTGGGCATCATACTTTTCTGGTTTTGTACAGCACTAAGTTTTTGTTTGTTTGTTTGGGTTTCTTGGTAATAAATACAACCAAAATTAACCGGCACATTGCACTTTTAGCATTTTATTACTACTTTAAAGAAATCTTACCATAGCAGCTAATTCTCATCCCTCAATACATTAAGGCTCCAGGAGAAAAACAAATGGTAGGAAAGCTTCAACGGTTCAACAGTAAATGTCCAGACAGTTTGAAGCAATACAAGCCAAACATCTTCATGAGTTCTGTACTGTGGGGGGAAAAAAAATAAATTAAATTAAACAATACAAACACAGGACTAAAGAGACCTTCATTTTCACATTGAGTGGTTGAAGTTGAGTGATTCAAGCCACATGCTTTCAAAACAGAAATACAAGTTTAAAGTTAACTTGAAGAAATTGTTAGGGAAAAACATAAAATCCATTTCTATGTTATTATAAATGCATATATTTGAACGGCCAATAGCTTATTTCAACATACTTAAAAAAACCAAAACAAACAAAATAAACAAACTCGGTAAGAATGTCACTGAAACATGTTATAAGACAGTGACAGCAGATGTTCCAGATTCGTGTGTGTATATACACACATGTATCTTTCTCTTAACTATTTTTCCCTGTCAAATGAATCTGATATTTTCAGTCTCTTTACATGTGTATACTTGTATTTCTCATTTTTTCGCCACCTCTAAAGTTCCCCAATTATTCAACACTTTTTCTTCCCCAGGGAGTTTCTATTATTTAACATAGTCTGGATATAGCTACTTATTTTACATAATAGTTATGTTCCCCCTGTTACTCCCCATTCTTCCCCTCATCTTACCTGACATTAGCACTTCTCAGAGTGCAGTTGCATATCTAATAGAGTTCCCTGCCAGACTTTCTAGAGTGGTAATTAGGTCTCTGTTTTTATTAGAATATTGAAACTGAACTTCTTATCCTGCTAAGAACTCATCTACATGCAGCTCCACCTCCATGGTTATTTTTCATTGCCTCTGCTGACCGGTTCAGCTGCACTTATGCCAACGCACCATGGTCTGCTGCATGCAGAAGTGTCACTGCTAGCAGGGTTCTGAGGTATGCTTGTTGCTTATCATTCACCTGCACTCCTCAGATAACGCTCTCAATAGACAGGCCAACACCACTGATTGGAGTGGCAAATTTTCCAAGTGGTCTAAAATCAACGTGCATATCTAAATTATTCTGAAAATTACCAACCTAAGGCAGAAGCAGTATTAGGACTTGGACACCAAAGTTGCTGTAAAGTAACACGTTATTGTGTGCAAAATACCCTATAGCAACTACCAGTACATAAAATCTTACTTTTCCTGCCAGGTGTTCTAATATAAGTGGCAATCACACATCACCAAGCGAGGAATAGCTTACTTCACCTCAACTGCAGGATATGACCGTGCACATGGACAGATGGCCAATGTGCAGTAATATACATCCCACTGAATTTACAGTGTGATTTCACTTGGTGCAAAGAATGTGCTTATCAACCCGAAAAACTGTATTTAAGACAAATTTGTCTTAAGTATATAAAGAGAGAAAACAGTGACAATGGAACAGGGTGGTTAAAGATTTTCCCAAAACAGGTTCTCCCTAAACATGAGCTAACCAAAACCTATCTTCCCTAGCTCTTTGCCAAATCCATGGCTCTGTACTCAGACTTAAAAGCATAAACTATACCTACATGATCATGCAGCTACATAATCCCTGAATAGTGTCAAATATGATCAAAAACATCTACATATGAGGTCCAGGAGTAGAGTATTCACATGATGGCTCAGAAAACCAAATAGTATCTTTCAAGGAGAGACCACAAGTGTCCCCCACCATTCCCCAAAGTCTACCTTTTATATTATTTGTAAAAGAAATTAAAAAATCTTGAAATAACAGATAGCTCTTGCAGAGTTTAAATGAAGCTCTCCACAGATCTCCAGCCACATCTCATCCTGAGGCATTTAGACAATATCACTACAGAGCTTTGGAGTGGAAATAACTCTGCTATCACACTGTAAATAAGACCACAAGCCAGGATAAAAGTCCTGGCCAAAAGGAACAGATTGAATAAACTCCTGCCAAGGAGCAGTAGGAATTGCAGACTGGGTCTTTGCCATGTATATTTGATTCACAGTGCACACACTGACTACTGAAACTAATGGAAATCAAGGACTTAACCTGCTGGGCAAATGGCATAACATGCAAACACCGACACTGGGCAGAGGAACTGGGAATAAGGTGTACCAACATGAAGGGAACTCTTTGTACTTGTCACTTCCCCAGGGCATTTTTAGCCGCCATTCCCTTCTAATGAATTTCAGTGTAATTTCTAAGTTCTGGAGATTTGGTGTCCTCTTTCTTCCTGAAGCATGCACTTCCAGTGACCCATAACACACTCCCTGCCAGACCCTCCCAAGTTTACAGAGTGTGGAGTAACAAAAAACAAAAAAACCCAAAACAAAACCCAAAACAAACAAACAAAATAAGCCAAAAAAAATCCCAAAACAAAAAACAAGACACCACACAAAAAAAGGGCAAGTTTATACCCATGTGATTTACATGTAGGAAAAAATGGTGTAACAGCAACACGTGTACATACTAGGGAGAAAATACCATGATCAGTAAGGTGGATGAATTGGAATTTTCTTTTACTTCTTGTTGCCCTGAAGAGTCAGCACCTCGCTACACCAACATTACAGTTTAAACAAAACATATCCTCACAATTGACCTTTGTTTTCAGTAACTCAGAGGTAATATGCTGTGAGATAACAGTATACATGTAAGAAGAAACACCCTCTCTTGGAATCTTTCTTCTCCCCCATTCTCTCAACTCCTACGTATGCACCATTCCCTAAGCAGGGGAAAAAGGAAACTAAGACTTCCTTCTTCAGACAGAGTTAAGCCTGGGCAGGGAAGCCAGGCTGACCACTCTCCAGCTGCAGCTCAAGGCCTTTTACAGCAAAGGCAGTCAAAGCACTGCAGACAGCAACAGGAAAAAGGGGTACATCAGAACTATGCCTTGCTGGAATTCCTACCATCCCTAACCAGACACAAAAGAAAGACAACCACGAAGATGAAGGACTACAGACAGGACCCAATTTAAAAATCTGAGGAGGGGAAAAAACCCCAAACCAAACCAAACCCACAAAACACCCTCCCCTCCCCAAAAAACCATCAGCCCTAAGCAAACAAAACCTCTGATCTGCCTCTGCAGGCAAAATGGTGACCCAAGAATCCATAAAGAAGAGAGTATCTTCCAAATAATCCTTTCAACAGGCAGTCTGAAGTGACTGATTCAAGTGGTAATTTTTCAAAGTTCTTTAAAATCAACAAGCATATCTAAACTGTGCTGAAAATGACAAGCCCAAATCAGAGGCAACAAGCAATTTGTGAACAGATCATCTAAGACTAGGCTTGTCTTTCACAGACGCAGGGAGTTTGATTCTCTTCACTGTCGCCATTGGTAATTGTCTAAGAAACATATTGTCAAAGGCTGCCAATGTGGATTTAACGTTGTCCAGTGATCACAAAACAAACACTAACACACATCCGCCAATGAAAGCCATAAACCAAGCCACTCATCCTCTCCATAATTAAATCATACCTCTATTCTCTGAGCTGTGTTCCAGCAATCAGTCACATATGAAGTGTATCACTGAGTGCATGGAACAAAAGAACAAGACCCAAAGAAAAAGCAACAGAAAATCCATTATATGTTCCATAATAAAGCAAAGTTCTAGTATCCCTGATGATAGTTAAAGAGTAGCATCAGACTTCCGTTTGATTACTGACCCTTCTCCATAGAAACCATCCATACTTACAAAACATTAAACTTGGAATTTTGTTGCAAAGCCTTCCTCAGATTCTGTTTTGCTTATTCCCAGCAAAATGCAGAGATTACATTCATGTAAACATAAAAAAAAATAAATTCAACAGTCTGTAAGGCGAAGGAATGCCTCATATCCTTTAGAACAATCGCAGGGTATCTTGAAAACGAGGCATACCCAAATCCTTAAAAGGTTACAATGCACCTTACAGCATCGTCAGTTCTGCTAGCTTGTCAGCTCATGACAGACCAGTATATATTCACCATCATTTTTCTAGTCTACCTGAGAGATTCCAGCCTTCCTAAATTACTAGAAGTGATTATCAGCATCAGCAGGGCAAATTTAAAATGGTCCTGAAGAGATGGTGTGTGCCTTATAGTTTTGAAAAATGCACAGAACAGATGAAGATGACTATTTACAAGAGAAACAGAAAGCAGCAGGCCCATCGGGTATTTTGGGTAGTTATTAGTAAGCAACCAAATTAGTAAGCAACAAAACAAAACAAAAACCAGAATGAACAAGAATAGAAGAACAGAGAAAACTGAAGCCTGAATATTCCATACCATTCAAGAATCAAGAAGACTTTAATAATAAAGGCAAGAAAAATGCATTGAAAACAGTAGTGGTAATATACAGACCATTAAAGTCACCTCGTTGGTTATATATTTTGAAAGACAGAATGCCAAATACTGTACCTTACTGATACCCCAGAGACCTATGTAGGTCTCTAATGAACTAATAAGAAAGTAGCCTTGATAAATGGGAATTTTACTCAATCTATTACTTACTACCATAATACTTACCTGTTCTGACTGCCAACAATGGGACACTGAATTCCAAAGGAAGTCTGGCTTTAAGACCAATTATTATTAACTGTATAAACACAAGAAGGGATTTCTTGAGACTTAAAAAAAGGCCAGATATAGTCATGGGAGTCTGTATCCAACTATGGGGGTGCAGGGAGTTGGGGGATGAAATCTTGTTACAGAACAGACAGCAGACAGAAATTAGGACAGTACAACTAAAAGCTGGCATTAATAATTACTGTAAAATATTTGTACAGTACAAAATTAGATTTTATTACAAGCTCAGTGGGAGCATAACAAGTTTATGAAATTATTAAGGGTTTTAAATTAACAGAATAAAATTATATGAGAATTTCCTATTAAATTCATGGCAGCAAACATCTCTCAGTGCAGGGAGAGTACTGTACTAGTAAATAATAAGCTGTGCTGTAAACAGACGTGATGATACCTCACTGCAATAGCCAACAAACCTGTCACGAAAACAAAAACCACAGGGGCATTACAGAATACCAGGAAACATTTCCACAGTTCTATCAGCTCTATCCTATTAGTTTCCTTTTCTGTATCTATTTAGAGTGTGCTTCCCCTGGCCCATTTATCTCCGTGACCTCCACCATCTTTTATTTCCTGATTTTCCATAGAAAACTTTGAGCATCACGGTCATTCAGCTGACAGACATCGCACTGACTACTCTGGAAGCAGACAGGCCAGTTCTGTGCCATTTGAAAACCTACTGGCACAGTCGCTGTGCAGCAATGACTTGGGAAGTCTAAAGAATAACACACACACACAAAAAGCATAGAGCATATTCACTGACCAATTAACCTTTGAAGACAGGGACAATGAAATAAGCATCTAGAAGTCCAGGAGGTACGTGCTTGAGACTTTTTACAACAACAATGATGTTTGTATTCTGGTAATTTGCAGTCTCAGATGGCTACCAATTTGGCAGTAGGAGAAAAATCTGCATAAGGTGCAGTAGAGAAACAGATGCTCAAAGAAGTTAAGTATATGCTGTTACACAGGATGACAATTCCTGACAATACTCAGAAACTTCAGCTCTCCTTTCCTACACATAACACAAACAGCCTTTAACAAATCACCTTACCTGCATCATTCATATTGGTTCCCAAGGAAGAATCACATTCCTCATATATTTAAGAGCAGAGGAGTTCTTGAAAAGATTACAATAAAACTATTTTCCTATACTGGCACATCTGTACTGGTGACTTTTTGCAAACCAATACTGCCCTTTGGTTCACAGGTTCATTAATCAGGTTCACTCAGATAGCTGCTAGCACCACAGAAGAGCAGAATATTCTACTTCGAAGCAATTAACAGCAAAGCATGTCCCCAGACAAGCAAAACCATGTTTGAGCTCTCTTTTGATGAGATCAACTCTCAGCATGTTAAGTATTCCTATTGTTGTTGATGTAAAATTTGTTCAAAGGAAAAATGTCACCAGTGAGAGGGAAAAGAGAAGGATACCCTATTGACAAAAGCTCAGCAATGCCTGACACAGCAGACACCATCAAAACACTGTACCTGCGTGCTGATGAGGCTCTTTCCAGACTGCATCACAGATCAGCTGATAGAAGACACAATTTGTATTAATACTTGCTAGGCTCAACTGAAAAGAACACTGACATATTAAGAATAGGCAAGAAGGCATATTTCTGGGGAAAAAAGGCTGCCCTATCAGTATGACAGCTGCCGGAAAAAAAGTTTTCGCAGTTCTGTACCACTTGTGGAATGCACTGCCAAAGGAGTGCACCCAGTGCTTGGTGTCTTTTCCAGGACATCTATCTTTATACCTTCTCCCATAGCATATGTTCCTTCATTCCATACCTCTGCATGCCCTAGACTTGCAATTAACCAAGGAACACTGAGAAAATAAAATAAAATTTAAAAATGCCTTTTCCCTTATCGCTACCTGGTTTTCAGGGAATACCTTTAATGGATATTCCAAGTCAAACTGTAGAAATACATTAGGTTTAAGGGAATTGCAAAAATGGGTAAGTAACCACCAAGAATTCCTATTCTTCTACAGTGCTGCAACAAAGAAAGCAGAAAACCTCCTTGTGTGCTCCCACCAGGCCCTGTCTCTCAATGCAGACAAAGGATATCTGGACCAACAAAAGTCACAGCTCACCAAGCAGACAGATATTGTCACCGGTGATGAGCCGTGGGGACTACCTCAAATATATCTTAAACCAGAAACAATTTTACCTCCTGCAGCCTTCTAAAAACAGCACACAAACAGTTTGTTTTGTAACTGGACTTCAAATTGAAAACCCACACACTCGCTCTGGTATAAAACTAAGTGCACGAACACTAGATTACCTAATTGTATTTCAGTATTTTAGAAATACTGCTGCCTTGTTTCTATTTTGAATGCACATAGTCCTATTTGTGCTGTTTTCCTTTTATACTTTCTGCCAACGATTGTTTTTATTTCACAATGTCTAAGGAGTCTGCTTCAGTACTTTTTGGCACCCTAGTGTCCTGGCTTTTTTTCAGTGCCTGTCCCCCCCTCCATCTTTATATTGCCTACTACTATCAGAGAATGCTTTTAAAATAAACTATTTAAAAACAGAAATTCTTTGTTTCTTGACTGTGGGCAGTCAGCCAAGATTCAAGATTTTCAGAAGGGAAATGACTTGGCAAGGGTTGTGAAGAAAATTTTAGAAAGCAGCTATCAATGGGGACAGTATATTTTACTCACTGAAGTTCCCCTCCTCCCACTGGGTCCACCTGGGCCTTCAAGTTTTTATATCTCAGTATCAGCTTCTTAAAGAAAACCACATCTTAGCTTCATTCCATCAGGGACACTATTTTTTTTCTTTATCCTTTAGTGCTGCCATTCAGGTCACAGTAGGACCCTTGCTCCCACGAACTACAGTTATGACAGCACAGGAGGTATCTTCTCAGCTTATCATTTTCAGATAAGATCGCCCCATTTTTTTCACTGTACTTGAACACTAAGCTATGTCAAGTACTCCCTTGCAAAGTCCTAACTAGCACCTCCACTCTCGCACAAAATTTCACAGCTGTGTTTATACTGCTCTTTCCAAAGCCCCATGACTCCAAAACTTCCTTCCGAGATTATGTTGGTTAGCTAGTTTTACAGAAAGCCATACCTGCAAGATCATGAATGTAGGCAACTGAGAAGAGAAGAAATTTTAGAGAACTAAAAGGAAAGGAGGCGTCTTTAAAGAGAATTAAAAGGGGAGGCGGGAGTCAACTAACAAGGTGATGGCTGCAATGGTGGAGAGATCGCCATAGCAGAACTTGTCATACATTACACGTACACACAGTGCAGCAGCCACAAAAGCACACTTCCCATAGAACAGCAGTAAAAAAGGGCTTGTACTGCTGGGGAGAGAGGAAGAATTGAACTTGCCTAGTTTTATTCAAACTACAGAATTCAAACCAAGTGTGGATGTGTGCAAGGTGTCCACCCAAAGTATGTTTCAGTGGTAAACCTACAATACGCACTGGGCCTCAGATTCACACTCCCTCCCAGGAGGCTGCTCCAGTTAAAAGATTTTAGAAAAATAACACTGGAGGCAATATTAAAATCTTTTCTTCTACATATTTTATTATTTCTAGATTGACTTGTGGGTTTATCTTAGCATAGCAAGGGTTATGACAGATACTTAACCACAGCATTACAGTGGTA
Organism: Actenoides hombroni; assembly: GCA_024336885.1. Classification (NCBI taxonomy): domain Eukaryota; kingdom Metazoa; phylum Chordata; class Aves; order Coraciiformes; family Alcedinidae; genus Actenoides; species Actenoides hombroni. The sequence goes on from WUAM01000143.1 coordinate 33,309,210, forward strand.
TGCACTGCAAACTATTTTATTGTTAAAAGTAGAATGTACCCAGACATTTAACTGGATTATTTATGTCATGGTAGCCTCTTAGTTCTTCATTATTCCACTGAAACTGGTCTCTTTGATTTTAAGTTTTAAGTCTTTTTGTCTAGGCCTTGTTTTATGTAGGCAAAGTACACATTTAGTTCTGAGCAATCCAAGAGTTATCTTTTAAATTACATAAGCAAATGGTAACAGAAATATTTTTTTTGTAAGATTGACAATCATAAAAGACAATTTAGGAGACTATTAATAATGCACAGTTGAGGAAACCCAGACCATCTAATAGTACAAGTTTTCAATCACAGGTGAAAGAGCTTGTCAAATAACAAATACCATACAAAGAACATTTTAGCAGTAAACTTGTACCAGCACAAAACACATTCATTTGAATAACTGAGCTCCACAGGCTTTCGACAGCTACTAGAAACAATTTCAAGGCTCTTTTTGACACTTACTAGTCTACAGCTGACAATTTCAGATGACAGCATGCATTTATCCTACATACAGTGCCCTTCACTATTCTTGGAAAAGGTAGAAGCTATCATGAACTCTGGGGGAAGTATTTTACTTTTAGCAGTTAAATGATGTCTAGTCACAAGGCTACATCACAATACATGATTAGCTAATACCAATGCCTCCTTCAAAAAGCTAAAAGGAGTTTCTAAAAGCAAGAACTTGTTGGGTTTTTTTTTTGTTTGTTTGTTTTGTTTTAAAGAAAGAAAAGGAAGTAGCTCTATTTTTCAACTGTTAAAGCCTTAGGAAAAAGACCAAAGCAATTCCAGCATTATTACTTGATCCTCTGGAGTCAAGTACCTGAAATTAATTATTAAACAATTATACATTGTAACACATAAAATAACAAAAAAGAGGCCAGATTAATTTAGGCTTTATACACATGGGTATCTCCAGTGGTCAAAACCAGAGCAAGGGCAGCAATAGATTTCAACATTTGATTTAAAACTGCTATCACTCCTCTTCTGATGTCTGAACAAGATGCTACTTATAATATATAGTTATCATCTTTATATTGTCTCCTCTTTTGATATTCTGAGAGCAAAACAGCAATTCATGACATTTGCTCCAATGCCCACTGAGGGGGCAAAGCAACAAAAACATGCAAACAAACAACACTCAGTCCTTAACCTGATCTACACTCTCCTAAGGAAACTCAACATTGCATCGTAAGACAGAATAAAAACCATCTCTGCTTCGCTGTGTAGCACACAAACACAGAAACTACACTCGATTCTAGCTATCACTATCTTTTAGATGACAAGATACATAAGAGAATGTACAGGATGCTACCGTGTGAGATTAACAGACTGAAAAGAAAGTTTATTAATAATGAATGGTTAACAGAGCTACAGAAATCAGGTAATGATAGTAGTATGTTAAAAATATTAATAGAAATAGGTTTAATGGAAGATTTAAAACATAATTAAAATATCATCAACTGTTACCTGTAAAAGCAATTTTATTATATTGCAAGAAAGAAGCATTACTCCACAATTCTTGCTGTCAGGAAATTTCGTATTTTATCATATCCTAAAATCAAAGCAAATGTTTTGTCCGGTGTTGGGATTTTTTTTTGCAAACTTACTAATGCCAGAGGATCACTTAACATTATTAAGGATACTGCCTTTGCTTGACTAACGAACATTTTTTTCCCTTTCTTCTAAGTTTCATCCCATGATTATAAGCATGCTTTGCCTCTTTGAAAGTTAGGTCCTTACAGTACAAGAAAGACACCAATCTTGCAGAGTCACTGCAGTTATAGTTTATGACAGGAAGGCCACTGCAAATAAGAAGGAAAACCAGACAATCCGTTTCCTTCACTGCTTCTTCACCATCCTCACCAAGGTCACTGCATCAGAGCCCTGCAATACGGTTATCCGGCCGAAGGGAACACTCGGCCACGGCGAGGTGCGGAAAACGCTGCGCCCGAGCTCCCGCAAGAGGGGCTCGCAGTAACACGGGCCACCAGAAAGACGCGCGCTGCCACCCACGGCCAGAGCTTGCAGAGCAGGAAGGAGACCGACCTGCAGGCAGCACCGAAAGCCCCCGCAGCCCAACAGCACGACCCGCTGCGCAAGGACAAGCGGGGGGAGGAGGGAACGCTGACGGCCGCACAAACGCCGGCGGGCGGGCAGCAGCACGGCCGAAGCCAGAATGATAAACCCGTCCCGAAGCCGGGGCAAGACCGAGCGAGAACAAAGCGGGGTGAAGACCAGTGCCTGCCTGGCAGCCGCAGCCAGGCCGCGGCCAGCCGGCTCCCCACCTCCCCATCCCCGTCCGAGCCCGGTGCTTCCCTCCCCACCCCCCCGCCCCCCCCGCCCCCCCCCCACCCCCCCCCCCACCCC